>JBBGZY010001416.1:0-642500 GCA_037952925.1 Lithobates clamitans
GGTGGGTCTGTATGTGTGGGACTGCTTTAGGACCTGTCCATGGACTTGCCAGTGACATAGGTTTGAGATCCTTAGGAGTCCGCCCAGAATTTGACAGTTGCAGCTGACCCTCTGACCGCCTTCAATCATATGTTGCTTCCCTGTAGACTTGCTGTGTATGTGAATGCAAAATCCTTTTTAAAAGCAAACAGAATTCCCGAGGCACAGGCCCCAAAACTTGTCTGCAGCCAGTTTTATTTATTTTTAATTTTCTTCTCTTCTGTGCTTTTTTTTCTTTTTCGTTTAGTGGTTTGCACCAGAAGGCTTCCGATCGTTATTTGCTCTTGTAGGAACAAACGGCCAGGGGATCGGCACAAGGTGAGCCAGCATTTCCTATGCTGTAAGGAATAGTCTATCTCCATGATTGAGCCCCGGGTGGGGGAGGGACGAAACATGCTGGGGAGGGACGAAACATGCTGGGGATGTGGCCTGGATGGATTGAGCTGAGACTGCTTTTACCTGCTAACTACTCAGGGCTGGGCGAGGTGCTGCAGCCGGGCTAGCTCTTCTTATTTTTGCAAAAGGCTGAGGAATAATCTGGATTGTTCAGAAGGTATGCACCCAATGTCATGTTTTAGAATGAGGTCTCCAAACTGCGGCCCTCCAGTTGTTCAGGAACTACAATTCCCATCATGCCTAGTCCATGTCTGTGAATGTCAGAGTTTTACAATGCCTCGTGGGATGTGTAGTTCCGCAACAGCTGCAGGGCCGTAGTTTGGCGATTCCTATTGGTTGAATCGAGTTCAGGGTAACCCAAGGACTTTTCGGGTCTCTTGTGGACTCCAGTGGTGTGAGATCCACTATCTGGGTCCCTGAATCGGTTTCTGGTCTCCTGGAGGTTTTCCCAATCCTTTTTGCTGCATTCAGCATAATATAAAATGAATCAACAGACCAGGAACGGTGGAGAGCTCACCAGTGGTGTCCCCATGAGATATAAAGAGGGGGCTTTGAAATGGCTATGGGTGGACTGGTCATGGAAAGCTGTACTCTGGGCACCAGAATTTTAATTTATTCAAATGTGTTTATTTTTTGGTTTAGATTTTTTTTTTTCTTCACCTATTCAGATAACACAGCCTCACCATTCTGCCCTAGCAGAGGCAGTTTTGAGAATTGGCAAATTGCGCACACAGAAGTAGAAGCACAGCACCGGTGGGGTGGAGGTACAAGCTCTACTAGGACACAGAACCATCTCGTGATTTGCACACGGGACACTTGCCTCCGCTCCTGTGTGTTAAGGTGTAAAATACCTGTGGCTGCTGAGCACCTCAAAAGCCACACAATGGGGGGTTGATTTACTAAAACTGGAGCGTACAAAATCCAGTGCAGATCTGCATGGTAGCCAATCGGCTTCTAACGTCCGCTTGTTCAAGTAAGCTTTGTCAAAAAAAAAACCTGGAAGCTGATTGGTTTCTCTGCAGAGCTGCACCATATTTTGCACACTCCAGTTTTAGTAAATCAACCTCGTGTGTGTGTGTGTGTGTGTGTGTGTGTGTATATATCTATCTAGATGGATATTATCTATATCTATCTCTCCATGGTGTGGTGTGAAGGGGTTCTAGCTGAGCCTAGATAATCGAGTATGGATAGGGCATAGGATCAACATCTGCAATAGGAGTAAGGCAAGTACAGTGGGAAGTGTGTGGTGTTGTGTGTTTTTTGTTCCATGGGTTTGTTGTGCCTGCTCCCCCCCCCCCCCCCCCCCCCTAACCTGGATGATCAGCAGGCACAGGAAACGGTGGCGGCTGGTTCCTGGGCCTGCTGGGGGGGGGGCTCTTATGTGCAAACAAGCTGAAAGATACTGAACACTCCCCCCCCATATCAATTACAGCTACTTGTGCCCGTCATATGCAGCCACTATGAACCCCCCCCCCCCAACTCGCCGGCCTCTGGCAGGGCATCTCTCCCCCTCCCCCCCGACTCTGCCAGACCCCCTGACACTTACCGGGCAGCAGCTCCTCTTCCTAAGTGCCAGGCATCCATCCAGTAGGGTGTTGTGTTTTTTTTTAACAGGTTACCAGTTTAGAGTTAGAGGTCTAGTGCTAGAGTTGTTTACATATGTGGGCGCGAATTGCGTGTGCGTTCACGTCTGTGCGCGAGCACACAGACGGGGGCGCTTAAAATTTTTTTATTTAACCACTTGCGGTCCGGGCCATAGCTGAATGAAGACCACAGTGCGGGCCGATCCCGGCCCCTTACCATGTGATCAGCTGTCAGCCAATGACAGCTGATCACATGATGTAAACAAAAGCTCGGTAATTCCTTTCTTCTTTTCTCTTTCTTCTTTTCTCTTTCTTATTTTTCTTTCTTCTTTTCTCTTTCTTATTTTTTCTTTCTTCTTTTCTCTTTCTTTTTTTTCTTTCTTCTTTTCTCTTCTTTTTTTTCTTTCTTCTTTTCTCTTTCTTTTTTTCTTCTTTTCTCTTTCTTTTTTTCTTCTTTTCTCTTTCTTTTTTTCTTTCTTCTTTTCTTTCTTTTTTTCTTTCGTTTTTTTTTTTTTTTCTTTTTTTTTCCTTCTTCTTTCTTCTTTCTTCTTCTTTCTTCTTTTCTTTTTTTTTTTTTTCTGCCTCATCTTTGCCCATCACTGCCACCCATGAAGGAAAAAAATAACCAGTTTGCAAAATATTAATTTTTTTTTTTTTTTTAAATTTGGTCTTTTTCAATTTTTTTTTAACAAAAAATAAAAACCACAGAGGTGATTAAATACCACCAAAAGAAAGCTCTATTTGTGGGAAAAAAATGATAAAAATGTAGTTTGGGTACAGTGTTGTATGACTGCGCAATTGTCATTCAAAGTGCGTCAGCGCTGAAAGCTGAAGATTGGTCTGGGCAGGAGGGGGGTTTACGTGCCTGGTAAGCAAGTGATTAATTTACTTTTTTTATTCTTTTTTTTTTTTTTTGTCACTTTTATTCCTATTACAAGGAATGTAAACATCCCTTGTAATGGGAATGGTGTGTGACAGGTCCTCTTTATGTAGAGATGTGGAGTCTGCCACTGATGGGCACCGGGTGTAATCAGTACTGCCTCATCAGTGAAGGAGAAAACACACTTATTTACAAAGTTTTGTAACAGACACAAAAAGAAAAAAATTGTTTATAGTGAAAAAAATAAAACCGCCTCATCTGTGCCTATCGCTGCCACCCATGAAGGAGAAAAATTACCAGTTTGCAAAATATTAATTTTTTTTTTAAATTTGGTCTTTTTCAATTGTTTTTAACAAAAAATAAAAACCACAGAGGTGATTAAATACCACCAAAAGAAAGCTCTATTTGTGGGGGAAAAAAATGATATAAAAAATTAGTTTGGGTACAGCGTCGCATGACCGCGCAATTGTCATTCAAAATGCGATCGTGCTGAAAATTTGGTCTGGGCAGGAAGGTGTAGAAGTGCCCGGTATTGAAGGGATTGAAAAGAAGGTGGCCATTGGAGTTGCCATCAAACATTACCAAGAAATTCTCTGCTCCATTTGCCTTTCCCAGTCGGTGAATACCCCGTCCTGTTCTCTCCTTGCAGCTCTCTGAGTCAGTGGGTTCATGCATGCGATGCTCTGGAGCTACCAGCCCGGGAGAGGGAACGTCTGGACACCCTGATAGATCAGCTCTACAAGGATATAGAAAAAGGTCAGTAACAGAGGAGCTGAAAGGTGCGTTTGTTTTTTTTTTTTTTTCTTTTTGATTTAATTAAGAGAATAAACCATGTGATTTAAAGGATAAGTTCACCTTTTCATTAAATAAATAAAAATCGCACTGATAAGAAAATGTGAGCCGGCTTTCTCTTGGGCTCCTTCCGTGGAAAGAGGAGACTCTAATTCAGGGTAGGCAACCTGGGCGCTCCAGATGTGGTGAAACTACAAATCCCATCATGTTCTCTGCCTCTAGGAGTCATGCCGGTCATTTTCGGGGGTCTTGCAATGTTCTCCTGGGACTTTCTAGTTTCACCACAGCTGGGGGGCCGAGGTTGTCTACACCTGCTCTAATTGGTCAGCGTAGCCAAGCTGGCCAATCGCCACCTACCATCACCTGAAAGGAGAAACTACTTCCAAATATCCCCGGCCACCCCTCTGGACCCTGCTGACACACAGCGGCTGTGATGCGACATACCAGCTCAAGAGTTGAGTCTCCAACACAATGCTGGGAATGGTTGTGATGCCCCCTGCTGCCGTGTACACTGTACTACACAGCCCTGGAGTGAGCGTTCATCATAAATGCTGGCATTGGTTGTGATTTGCCTTTTTTGTAAACGTTCTCACACTATGGGAGTGTCTTTCCTATAGAAGGAACTGTGGATGACATGGAGAGAGGACCTCCGAGAACACCATAGAGCCCTGATCCACCATAGAGACCAGCTGACCGGGTGATTAATAGACATGTGCAATTCGTTTAGTTCCGAATTAGTTAGAAAATTCGGAATGAACGAATTAGTAAAATTTCCAAATTCCAAAAATTTCGTAAATTCGTTCATTCTGAATTTTCCAAATTTATTAAACTAATTTGGAACTAAACGAATTGCACATGTCTATTAATCACCCAGTCAGCTGGTCTCTATGGTGGATCAGGGCTCTATGGTGTTCTCGGAGGTCCTCTCTCCATGTCATCCACAGTTCGTTGTATAGGAAAGACACTCCCATAGTGTGAGAATGTTTACAAAAAAGGCAAATCACAACCAATGCCAGCATTTATGATGAACGCTCACTCTAGGGGGCATCAAATCATTTTGTATTGTGTAGTACAGTGTACACGGCAGCAGGGGGCATCACAACCATTGTGTAGTACAGTGTACACGGCAGCAGGGGGCATCACAACCATTTTGTATTGTGTAGTACAGTGTACAACGGCAGCAGGGGGCATCACAACCATTGTGTAGTACAGTGTACACGGCAGCAGGGGGCATCAAACCATTTTGTATTGTGTAGTACAGTGTACACGGCAGCAGGGGGCATCAAACCATTTTGTATTGTGTAGTACAGTGTACACGGCAGCAGGGGGCATCACAACCATTTTGTATTGTGTAGTACAGTGTACACGGCAGCAGGGGGCATCACAACCATTGCCAGCATTGTGATGGATACTCCAACTCTTGGGCTGTACGTCGCATCACGGCCGCTATGTGAGATTTTGAAAATTCGGAAATTGGAAAATCTGAAAATTCAAACTCGAATGTGAAAAAACTAACCAAGAACTATTAAATTATAGGTATTGGAATTTCCTTTCAAATTTGGCTGTTGGTGAACGTAACAAATATGAATTTATCCGAAGTTACGAAATAACGAATGCCGCATCTAAAAGAATAGAACCTAACGATCTAATAATAATAATAAAAAAAACCTATTTATTATTAATTTGTTCCATTCCATTTGTTTAGATGCGGCATTCATTATTTCGCATAATTCGTAACTTCGGATAAATTTGTATTTGCTACATTCACAAACAGTCAAATTTGAAAGGAAATTCCAATACCTATAATTTAATAGTTTAGTTATTAGTTAGTTTGAATTTTTACTGATTTTTTTTTTTTTTTCTGAAAAAAGCAAAAAAAAAATGAATGTAATGAAAACCAACACATTTTTTTTGTCAGTGCCTATGTCTAGTGATTAAACTGAGGACCCCTAGAGGAGAGCGGATAAAATTGCATCACCAGAATTGTAATATTGCATGCTTACCCTAAGCCAAACCCTCCAGTTGTGAAACTACAAGTCCCATCATGCCTCTGCCTGAGGGAGTCATGCTTGTAACTGTCAGTCTTGCAATGCCTCATGGGAATTGTAGTTCTGCAACAGCTGGAGGTCCGCCAGTTGGAGACCCCTGACCTAAGCTATATAAAGGTGAGCGGCTAGTGAGCACATAGGTGACACCACAGTGGAATAAAGGGAAGATTGTTCGTTTTATATGGACTTTCACAGCTAATGGTGAAGGGATATACCACCATTATATACAAAACTACAGAACAGGATCATTTTTTTTTCATTGTAACAGACACTCTGGGGGTTATTTACTAAAGGCAAATCCACTTTGCACTACAAGTGCAAACTACAAGTGCAAAGTGCACTTGAAATTGCGCTGAAAGTGCACTTGGAAGTGCAGTCGCTGTAGATCTGAGGGGGACATGCAAGGAAAATAAAAAAACAGCATTTTAGCTTGCACATGATTGGATGATGAAATCAGCAGAGCTTCCACTCAGATTTACAGCGACTGCACTTCCAAGTGCACTTTCAGTGCAATTTCAAGTGCACTTTGCACTTGTAGTGCAAAGTGGATTTGCCTTTCATAAATAGTGCACATTGATCAGTCTTGAATACTATATTGCATCATTTGCACTGTTATTGATTTTAGTTATTGCCAATTACCTTCTATATTTTTGTGATTTGCACGCTGTACAATTAATTATTTTAAAGAGGAGCTGCAGTCTGCTCACATAATTTTGTAATAAAAACATCTTTGCCATTCTGAAGCTTCCCTCCAACCACTTTGCATATTATTTTATATATACTGTGATTTTGTACTTGCCAAATAAGCTGCAGAAATCTCCCTCCACTAAGTCTGGCTGCATCCATTTTAACTGTGGGCAGGTAAAGCTGCTGCCTGTTTACTTCCTGGATTTACACAGAGGCACACCTCCAGCTCTGCAGCTCTCATTGGCCCTCTTATGACTCCCCCCCCCCCCCCCCCCCCCCTTCCTGGCGAACTCTCACAAGACATAATTGTGCATGATGCTATAAGCCCTAGGCTTGTTACCAGACAAGAAACAGGAAGTGGGCTGTATAAGGGATTTACTGGCAGAAAAAAAATGTTTTACTATCCAAAGATAAAACGACAACAAGGACAGAAGATTTATTAGATGGAAAGATAAAAAATGACTGAAGTTCCGCTTTAAGGCATTTTATGCGATACTCTGTATTGCTGGTTTTGTAAGATACACGTGGTTAAGTGTTTGCGCACACTTGCTTTTTATTAATTTTTTATTAATTTTATTATTTGTTGACTTTGTAAGAGATATATATATATATATATATATATATATATATATATATATATATAATATATATATATATATTTTCACACACACAGTGACCGCACACTTCTTTGGTAGCGCTGCACTTATTTATTTTTCATTCACTTCTATCACAATGGTTGTGATGTGCCGTGTACAATGTAATGCACAGCCCTGGAGTGAGCATCCTTAATAATGCTCATAATGACAAGTGCCTATTGGTCAGCACAGCACAATGACTATGCTGATCAATGAGGAGCAAATCTGTGGTGGCTTCTACATTAAAGGTGTCCAGAAGGGGCGGGGGGGGGGGTTCTTATTGGTCAGCATGGTCACGTGGCTGTGCTAACCAATGAGTGCTTGCCATTATGAGCGTTAAGATGGATGCTCAGTCCAGGCTGTGTATTATTGTGCAGACTGCTACACCGATGTTTCGTCAGATTAGGCGACCCGTCAGATTTTGTAACGGAAGTGAAGTTCTGTAACGGCCATCTTGGTACACCCCGCACTTGGCCGCAGTAGCGATACAGTGAGAAGGGCGGCAGGCGGACATCTCTTTACACCCACCGGAGTCTTGCATTTCAGTTATTTTTAACAGTAAACTGAGCATCTGTATTGAAATACAGTGTTTTGAAATCCGTCTGGACTGTTTTGATGAATTATAAAAGCAGAGGTCTTCTGTCCGATTTAGTAAACCTGTGAGATCAGCAGGCTTGCCGCTGCTTTTAAAATTCAACATCAAGACGGTCACACGGACTTCCAAATACTGAATCTTAATATGCAAGCTCAGTATAATATTAAAAATGTGTGTAATGCAAGACTCCGGTGGGTGTAAAAAGATGTCCGCTCGCCGCCTTCTCACTTGTATCCTTACTGTGGACGAGTGCAGGGTGTACCAAGATGGCCGTGACAAAATCTGACGGGTCGCCGAATCTGATGAAACACCGGCAGCACGGGGCATCAGAGCCGTTGCATGTAGCAGAGTCCTGAAAGGTGGCCAGGATATCTATCTATCTATCTATCTATCTATCTATCTATCTATCTATCTATCTATCTATCTATCTATCTATATAATATTTCTAAAAAGGGGAAACGGGTACCCTTTGAGGTGGTCAAAAGGAACCAATAAAATGGGAAAATAATGTAAAAAGTGAGTCTGATGAAGTGGTGGAGCAGAGTGATCCTGTGTTGGGGTACGAGTCTCCCTGACCCTGTTTCTTAGTACATGGAGCCACAATGTCTATAACCCAGCGTATCCTAGTGATAACAAACTAGAAAAATCACAAACAGCAGGGGGGGGGGGGGGGGGATTTGGGTGTATTAGCACCGGGTGGGAAGGGAAAATTGAAAAAAAAAAGGGTAGAAAACCTCTCCCGGGTGGAACCTTCCACTATGTGTCAAGGGAGACCAAGCTGTCCCTGTATTATGGGGACAATTGGAGTGAATCTCCTACATACTGATGGGGTGGGGTCCAATACCTGAGCCATAAACAGACAAAAAAGCAGAAAGGGGGGAGAGAAAATAGAAAAAGGATAGGTGAGGAAGAGATCGGAGGTAGAATAAAGTGGATGTCCCACCATAACGCCCAAAAGAAATGCGTCTAAGCACAACTAAGGTGTTGGGGAGATACGCATGTCGTCTGTCCAAGGTTCCCAGGTAGCCTCAAACCTTTGCACTGCGTCTTGGAGTATTCTGACCATAATTCACCTTTTTAATCCACCTTTATTGCCCCCCCCCCCCCCCCATCTTAATGCATTTTACAGCAGCTTTTAGATTGGGAGAGGCAACCATAGAGGCGAATTGGACCCAATAATATTGAAATAATTAGAATAAGGTTTTACTGATGGTAAAAGTTGTACTTTGTTTTTTTTATTCATCTTCCTTTTTTTTTTTTCCTCTGCAGAGACGGGAGAGTTCCTGAACTGTGAGGGGTCTGGATTGTATCTGCTGCAGAGCTGCTGTGAGTCTTTCGCTGGCTTTCAATGATCTTTCATTCAATATGTAGAGCAAGAGCGCCCTCTGGTGGTCCTACTTGTTTAGGAATTAAAGACGAGCTAGAAAAGAAATTTGGCTCTATACTTTTCTTGCAACCAAACTTTTTTTCTCGTCCTTTTCTTCCTTTTTTATTTATTTTTTTTAAAAGTGCTTGTACATTGTAGAATTGAAAGGTAAAGTTAATTATCAACACTTGCATTCAACATGCGATTGTGTGTGTGTGTGTGTGTGTGTGTATGTATATATGTATATATATGTGTGTGTGTATATATATATACACACAGCATCACATTTAAAGCATATCCAACATTTTATGAAAAAAATTTACGCAGAAGTCTCCTTTTTGTCTACTCTCGGATGTACAGTGGAGAAATTCCTAAACTGGGGCCATAACCATTATAACTATAGGTGGTCTTTATAATTGTAATAACCTATCCATCACTAATTGTGGTGGGGGGAAAGGCTTGGGTTATCAAGCCAACTTTGCTAAATGAGGTTACAGGTTTTTTTTTTTTTTAACCACTTTTCAATGGCAATAAGCCAACCACTCCCTAAGTAGAAGGGAATTAACGTAGGCGATCCACTGCGCCCCTAGAAGGCACAGCGGGAGCCAACCAAAATTAGGCGATCAGCTTTTTAGCTAGGTACAATAACCTGGACACCATAATATAAATACAATATAAATACCTTTTTTAGGATCCAATTCAGCACCAATTGCGCCCAGCAAGCCCACCAGAGGATCAAGAGGTATAAGTATTTGGGCTAGATCAGAAATAACAAGCGCTAACTCCGTCCCAATTTTGGGCAGCGTCATATCGTGTGTGTATAAAGTCGCCCCCCCCAACCATCGAGCACTTTGGACATAAGGGAGAATCCCTTCGGCCCCAATCATATAGCCTATGGGGGGTGCAGTAGGCTCTGTGTAAGATAAATAATTGAGAGTTTGTGCAGCTGACACCGACACACAGCAGGGAGCGGCTCTAGGGCCATATCCCACAGAAACTACTTTTCGGAATCAAAGTCTAAAAGATGCGGCGCTAAAAATGGTAGCAAGTAGTAGGTGTTTGGGTTTTTTTTTTTTTAAATTAGCATTTTTAGTGCCGCATATTTTAGACTTTGGACTTTTGTGTTTGGTTATCAACAAACTAAGCTGGCTGCTTTTTATTCATTCAAATTGTATAGAATAGCGCAGATATTTGCATATTTTATACTTTTCGGAATCGGTGCGGCGCCACAAATGCGGCGTCACATAGCTGCCGATTTGGCATGTCAAATCGGCGGCTATTTCCGCCGCCGCACCGATTCCCAAAAGTTGTTTCTATAGCACTTTTGGCGACTTCAGGGTGCGATCTCAATAGACATCTATGCAGAAACCCGCACAGATGTCTCTGAAATCGCCCCCCGAAGTCGGGCCTGACACGCAGGATTGAAATCTTGCGCGTTCAGCTGAACTTTCACGATTTCATTCTCGCTGTCAGGGTGAACCACCCCGTAAAGCAAATGCAAACCCAAATCAATTTTTCAGTATATTCAGCTGTCGTGTGTCTTCATCTGATGCTGTATAGAGTTTTCTAACACGTAATCCCTAGAATTCATAGGAGACGTCACAAACTGATTTTGCGAATGTGTCCCTCCATGTGTTCTAAAGGTGGTGCAGTGTGCGCCAAATCCATGTATCGCTCCAGAACTTCTACTCGAATTTGGCGCACACTGTGCCACTTTTAGAACACCTTGAGAGACACTTTTGCAAAATCAGTCTGTATCAGTTTCTCTCTGTACACCAAAAGAGTTGGTCTGAATTCGCTTCCTTTTCATAAAATACAAACTGTCAGTATTTTATTTTAAATCTGGTGCATTCATTGTTCCACGATGCGGCGCATTGTAGAACGACCAGAATTTGGTGCACAAGTCACTGTTGGAACTAAAAGTGTCGCAAATGCTTCATGAAATTGGCGCAATACATTAAAGGCAGAAAGCTTTTTACCTTAATACATTCAATGCATTAAGATAAAAAAAAAAACCTTCCGTGTGCAGCAGCCCCCCTAATACCCCCCAAATACTTACCTGAGCCCCATCTCTCTCCAACGATGTTGTAGGATTGTCTCGGCTGCCCGGGACACCCCCCCCCCCCCTCATTGGCTGAGACAGCAGCGTGGTGCCACTGGCTCTCGTTGCTGTCAGCCAGCCAATGAGGAGTGAAAAGGGGGCGGGGCCAGGTCACGGCGGCTCTGTCTGATTGGATACAGGGAGCTGCGGCTCGTCTCAGGTGCCCTCATAGCAAGCTGCTTGCTGTATGGGGCACTCCGCGGGAGGGAGGGGCCAGGAGAGCCGAAGAGGGACCCGAGAAAAGGAGGATCCGGGGGGGGCTGCTCTGTGTAAAACCAACTGTACAGAGGAGGGAAGTATAAAGAACCAGACTTTAAATCTCCCTCATAGGGGTACAGACGGCAATAACAAAAAAATGCCAGTTGTAATCTCTCTACTCCATCCAAAACTAAAACCTTTTGCCTTTTTAGTTATAGTTTTTAAGGTTGTAGATTGTACATTGGATACTGTGTTCAATATCGCCATACACAATGCATTATGGTTTTTGGTAGTGGGTGACAAGGCAGGCTATACCTCCCATACTTCATAATCCGCTATGAAAGAGTTTCCAGTGGTTAATGAAATGGTCTAGTAAAGTGAATTCCGGTCCTAGTGATCCCGAAGGAGAACTCGGACTTTGAACTCTATTAGCCGGACGTCTGGCAGTTTTTTTGGTCAGAGGTGGTCCGATGTCGTCTTTACCATGGCCTTCTGTGTTTTTTTTTTTTTTTTTTTTTTTTTCTAGATTCGAGTGATTTGATTTACCTTCAATTCATTTCCCTATACTAGCACCTGTTATCACAACCATGTCTGTCTCTTCTACCCTTTTTTCTCTGCTCCAAGTCCTTGGCAGGATCTCTGACTTGTTTGTTCTCTGCAGGTAACCACAGTTGTGTCCCCAATGCTGAGGCCTCCTTTCCTGACAATAACTTCCTCCTACACATGACCGCTCTAGAAGATATCAAGCCGGGAGAGGTAAGACCACCCTCTATATTACTGAGTAACGTCCCAACCATGTTGGCCCTTTACCAAAAGTGCTGCTCTAGTTTTCAGAGGAGATATATATATATATATATATATATATATATATATATATATATATATATATATATATATATATATATATATATAATTGTATCTCACAAAAGTGAGTACACCCCTCACATTTTTGTAAATAATTTATTCTATCTTTTCATGTGACAACACTGGAGCAAAGTGTCATTTCTTCAATGTAAAGTAGTGAGTGTACAGCTTGTATAACAGTGTAAATTTGCTGTCCCCTCCAAAATAACTCAACACACAGCCATTAATGTCTAAACCACTGGCAACAAAAGTGAGTACACCCCTAAGTGAAAATGTCTACATTAGGCACAAAGTGTCAATATTTTGTGTGGCCACCATTATTTTCCAGCACTGCCTTAACCCTCTTGGGCATGGAGTTCACCAGAGCTTCACAGGTTGCCTCTGGAGTCCTCTTCCACTTCTCCATGAGGACATCATGGAGCTGGTGGATGTTAGAGACCTTGTGCTCCTCCACCTTCCATTTGAGGATGTCCCACAGATGCTCAATAGGGTTTAGGTCTGGAGACATGCTTGGCCAGTCCATCACCTTTACCCTCAACTTCTTTAGCAAGAGAGTGGTCGTCTTGGAGGTGTGTTTGGGGTCATTATGTTGGAATACTGCCCTGCGGCCCAGTCTCTGAAGGGAGGGGATCATGCTCTGCTTCAGTATATCACAGTACATGTTGGCATTCATGGTTCCCTCAATGAACTGTAGCTCCCCAGTGCCGGCAGCACTCATGCAGCCCCAGACCATGACACTCCCCCCACCATGCTTGACTGTAGGCAAGACACACTTGTCTTTGTACTCCTCACCTGGTTGCCGCCACACACGTTTGACACCATCTGAACCAAATAACTTTATCTTGGTCTCATCAGCCCACAGGACATGGTTCCAGTAATTCATGTCCTTAGTCTGTCTTCAGCAAACTGTTTGCGGGCTTTCTTGGGCATCATCTTTAGAAGAGGCTTCCTTCTGGGATGAGAGCCATGCAGACCAATTTGATGCAGTGTGTGGCGTATGGTCTGAGCACTGACAGGCTGACCCCCCACCCCTTCAACCTCTGCAGCAATGCTGGCAGCACTTATACATCTATTTCCCAAAGACAACCTCTGGATATGACGCTGAGCACGTGCACTCAACTTCTTTGGTCGACCATGGCGAGGCCTGTTCTGAGTGGAACCTGTCCTGTTAAACCGCTGTATGGTCTTGGCCACTGTGCTGCAGCTCAGTTTCAGGGTCTTGGCAATCTTCTTATAGCCTAGGCCATATTTATGTAGAGCAACAATTCTTTTTTTCAGATCCTCAGAGTTCTTTGCCATGAGGTGCCATGTTGAACTTCCAGTGACCAGTATGAGAGAGTGAGAGCGATAACGCCAAATTTAACACACCTGCTCCCCATTCACACCTGAGACCTTGTAACACTAACGAGACACATGACACCGGGGAGGGAAAATGGCTAATTGGGCCCAATTTGGACATTTTCACTTAGGGGTGTACTCACTTTTGTTGCCAGCAGTTTAGACATTAATGGCTGTGTGTTGTGTTATTTTGAGGGGACAGCAAATTTACACTGTTATACAAGCTGTACACTCACTACTTTACATTGTAGCAAAGTGTCATTTCTTCAGTGTTGTCACATGAAAAGATGCAAGAAAATATTCAGGGGTGTACTCACTTTTATATAATATTTTTTCCCTCTGGGAAAAAAGTCAGAGAGCGCTCTCTCTGAATTGGTCGCTCTCGGGAGCCCAGTGAATTCAAGCGTGGTACCGTGATGGGTTGCTACCTGTGCAATAAGTCCATCTTTGAAATTTCCTTGCTACTAAATATTCCACAGGCAATTGTTGGTGGTAATATAACAAAGTGGGAACAGCAACTTGGCCACGAAGTAGTAGGTCACGTAAAAATGGGAGAGCGGGAGTCAGTGCATGCTGAAGCGCACAGTGTACAGAAGTCGCCAACTGTCTACAGAGTCTATTGCTACAGACCTCCAAACCTCATGTGGCCTTCATATTAGCATAACAACAGTGCATAGAGAGCTTCATGGAATGGGTTTCCATGGCCGAGCAGCTGCATCCAAGCCTCACATCACCAAGTTCAATGCAAAGCGTCGGATGAAGTGTTGTAAAGCACGTGGCATTGGACTCTGGAGTCACACTTCTCTGGCAATCCGATGGACGTGTCTGGGTTTGGTGGTTGCCAGGAGAATGGTACTTGCCTGACTGCATTGTGCCAATTGTAACGTTTGGAGGGGGGATTATGGTGTGGGGTGGTTTTTCAGGGGTTGGACTTGGCTCCTTAGTTCCAGTGAAGGGAACGCTTGGACCCTTTTCACACTGGAGGTGTTTTTCAGGTGCTTTAGCTCTAAAAATAGCGCCTGTAAAGTGCCTAGAAAAAAAGCCACAGCTGCTATCCCAGTGTGGAAGCCCGAGTGCTTTCACACTGGGGTGCTGCGCTGGCAGGACATCAAAAAAAGTCATGCAAGCAGCTTCTTTGCAGCGCTGTAGGAGCGGTGAGTACACCGCTCCTAAAGTGTCCCTGCCCTTTGAAATCAATGAGCTGCACCGCCAAACCGCTGCTGCAGCGGCACTTTGCCAGCGGTTTTAACCCTTTTTTGGCCACTAGTGGGGGTTAAAAGCACCCCGTGGCCGAATAGCGTTGCTAAAACGCCGCTGAATATATTGGCTCTTTACCGCTGACACCCAGGCGCTCGCAGTGTGAAAGTGCCCTTAAGGCGTCGGCATACCAAGACCTTTTGGACAATTTCATGCTCGCCAACTTTGTGGGAACAGTTTGGGGATGGCCCCTTCCTGTTACAACACGATTGCGGCCCAGCGCACAAAGCAAGGTCCATAAAGACTTGGATGAGGGAGTTTGGGGTGGAGGAACTTGACTGGCCTGATCTCAACCTGATAGTACACCTTTGGGATGAATTAGCATGGAGATTTATGAAGCACATTTTAAATGGTCTGTTGCAAAGTGGAAAACTGTTCTTTAGTCAGACAGGTCAAACTTTGACATTTTTGGCAACCATGGGCGCCATGTTCTCCAGACTAAAGGGAAGGACATTCTGGCTTGTTAGCACTCCGTTCAAAAGCTGGAGTCTCTGATGGTATTTTTTAACTGGAGGGGGGGGGGGGGGGAGCGAGCGCGCATCAGTATGTATGGAATGGCCAGCTTGCACATCTGGAAAGGCACCATAGGTGCTGAAAGATGTATCCAGGTTTTAGAGCAGCGTACACTCAGGCGAGAATGGGACAGCATTCCTCTCCAAAAACTCCAGTAACTGATCTGTTCCAGACCTTTTACAGTGTTGGTAAAAGAGAGGATGCTACAATGTGCTAAACCTGGCCCCACCCCATCTTACTTTTTTTTTTTGGAATCTGGGTTAAACTGCCAGCTTTTCCCAACTCTTTTCAGATATATTGCTACCATACGTTTCACATTTACCTTTTTTTTTTTTTTTTTCCCTCACTATCCCAACTTTTTTGGAATTGGAGTTGTATAAACTCGGCCTGTATAGTGCAGAAGCTTCATGTTCACACATTTGTCACTGCTGCTTTCTCTGATTTCAGGAGATCTGTATTAGTTATCTGGACTGCTGTCAGAGGGAGCGAAGCCGGCACAGTCGACACAAGACACTCAGGTCAGTTTTCTGGAGCTGCCCTTGAATTGACTCCTCTGGTTGTTGACATATATAGTATGGAAACACTGGGATCCAGGGTTCAATCCCACCAGGACTGGACAAGGTCTGCATGGTGTTTGGACATTCTCATTGGGTTTATTCCCACAATTTGGAAACACTTTAAAGAGATACTAAAGTCTCATTAAGTTTCTTATTTTTATGGGGGGGGGGGGGGGGGGGGGAAGAGAATGTTGTACTTGCCTGCTCTATGCAATTGGTTTTTTGCACAGAGCAGCCCAGATCCTCCTCTTCTCTTCTTCTAAGCTCCTCCTTTGGCTATTCTGGCTCCTCCCTCCTGTTGAGTGCCCCCACAGCAAGCAGCTTGCTATGGGGGCACCCAAGCAGCAGCTCCATGTGTCCATTAAGACACGGAGCTGTGTTCCCTCCTCCACCCTCCCTCCTCCCCCCTCCTCCCTTTGACAGCAATGGAAGCCAATGGCGCTTCGCTGCTTTATTAGCCAATGAGGAGGGAGAGTCCCGGACAGCTGAGTCTCCTGCAATATTGCTGGATCTAGATGGGGCTCCGGTAAGTATGGGGGGGGGGGGGGCTGCTGCACACAGCTTTTTATCTTAATGCAAAGAATGCATTAAGATAAAGCCCTCTGACTTTGTTGGTGTCCAAGTGATTTTGCCGAGGGTGTTGAAGTGTAAGCTCCTCTGGTGCAGAGACTGATGTGACAGGCTCGGTGTTTGTACAGCACTGCAGAATGTCAGAACTATATAAATGTATAATAATATTGTGTAACCATTGGATGGGGGGGGGGGGGGGCAGCGACATTAGACTGTAAGCTCCTCTGGTGCAGAAACTGATGGAGCTTACACTCTAATGTCCCCACCACAGTCCCACACTGTTATTAGTTTATATAGCTCTGACATATTCTGCAATGCTGTACAGAGAACACTGAGCCATTCACATCAGTCTCCGTACCAAAGGAGCTTGCACTCTAATGCCCCCATCACAATCGCACATTTAACGTGGATATAGCTGTACAGAAAACAGAGCCAGTTACAGCAGTCTCTGCACCAGAGGAGCTTGCACTCTAATGTCCTCATCAGTCACACGCTATTATACATTTATATAGATCTAACATATACTGCAGTGCTGTACAGAGAACACTGAGCCATTCACATCACTCTGCACCAAAGGAGCTTGCACTCTAATGTCCTCCCACAGAGACTGATGTGACTGACTCAGTGTTCTCTGTACTGCACTCTGGTATATGTCAGAGCTAAATAAATGTATGTGTAATTGGGGGCATTGGAGCATAATCTTCTCTGGTGCAGAGACTGATGTGATTTGCTCAGTGTTCTCTGTACAGCGATGCGGTATATGTCAGATATATAAATGTATAATAGTGTGTGACTGCACCAGCGGAGCTTACACTCTAATGTCCCCACCACAGTCCCGCACTGTTGTTAGGGGTGCAACGGATCAAAAAACTCACAGTTCGGATTGTTCCTCGGATCAGGAGTCACGGTTCGGATCATTTTCGGATCAACAAAAAAAAAATCTCCCCCACTGTAATATCCACAATCTCCCTATTGGCAGAGTATTGGCGGGTATATTGTCCGGGCATTGCAGAGTATTGGCACTGCTGCCATCCGATCTCTCTCTCTCTCCCCTCCACTGTACAGATCAGTACACAGAGGGGAGAGAGGAACCGGCGTCATGACATGACGCCGGTTTGTTACAAGTGATCGCTCCGTCATTCGACGGAGCGATCACGTGCTAAACAGCCGCCGGGTGTACCAAGATGGCCGCCGCTCTGGAGCTAGGCCAAAGCCGCGGCCTTTCCTATGGCCGAGGCCACAGAGCGCTCCGGATCGCGGGTGGATCGGATCACGGATCGATGACGATCCATTGCACCCCTAGTTGTTGTTGTTGGTGTTTTTATATAGCTCTGACATATACCGCAGTGCTGTACAGAGAACACTGAGCCGTTCACATCAGTCCCTGCACCAAAGGAGCTTACACTCTAGTGCCCCCATCGCAATCACACATTTAAACATGGATATAGCTGTATAGAAACAGCACTGCAGTATATGTCAGAGCTATATAAATGTATGTGTGATTAGGGGGCATTGGATCATAATCTTCTCTGGTGCAGAGACAGATGTGAATGGCTCAGTGTTCTCTGTACAGCACCGTGGCATATGTCAGAGCTATATAAATGTATGTGTGATTGGAACATAATCTTTGGTGCAGAGACCGATGTGAATGGCTCAGTGTTCTCTGTACAGCGATGCGGTATATCTCTCAGAGCCAAAAATATGTATATTAATGATAAAGTGTGACTGTGGGGGGACATTGGAGTGTAAGCTCCTCTCTTGTGCATAGGACCTTCTGTTGGGAAAAAAGTTTAATTGTTCAATATTTGTAATGTAAATGTATAATAATGATGTGTGACTGTGGTGGAGACATTAGAGTGCAAGCTTCTCTATTGCAGAGACTGGTGGGAATGGTTCTGCTGCTCAGTCAATGATTATAAAAATTGGTCTTCCTTCCTCCAGGGAGAACTACCTGTTCATCTGCTCCTGTCCGAAGTGCCTGTCTCAGGCGGAAGACCCAGACGTCACATCGGAGGAGGAAGACGAGGACGCTGAACTGGAAGAGACGGACGATGCCGAGCTGGAAGATGAGATGACCGATGTCTGAGGAAGCTGCAACATCAGGACCTTCCATCTGCCCCTCTACAGCACGAGAATCTGGAGCTGCCGACCACCAACCCCCCAACGCCCCTTCCCCCAATGACCAACCCTGAGATGCCCATAACCGAGCACTTTGATTGGCTATGCCTTTGCCACGGGAAAACTGTTCATTACAAACGGTGTTCTTGCAACTTTTTTTTTTTTTTCTTTTCTTATACCTCTTCCTGAAATTTGGGGGGGGGGGGGGGCAGACCACGGTATGCGAGGTTTGTGGACCCTTCCAGATAAATGTTTACATTTTTTCTTCATACTGTGCTGTGATTTTATAGAATCTGCAATTTACATATCGCATTATTTATATACAGCCCCTGCATGACATGATTCAGTAAAGGCGATCTTGCTTGGCATCTGCACTTTTTTTTTTTTTTTCGGGCTGTTGCCATATTACTGATCCTTAACCCACGTGTGTGGGGGGGAGGTGGGGTGTATGCTGAATTGTTTGTTAGAAGATTCCAGCTGCATTATCCCTTTTTCAGCTTTTTCCTGTATGGCCTGGTGTGACATCTGAGCCGGTGTATTATCGATCGGCTTCTCAAAATTGGCTTGTTTGTTTTTTTTGCATGAGAATATCGGTGCAAAGGTTTAGACTGCACCACAACAATCGCCATATCTATGACCATGATGCTTCTAGTGCTGATAATTCAGCTAAAACCCTCCGGGATGGGTTCACACTGATGCGGTGCGGGAACCGCAGCGATACCTGTTCAGTTCTCGCACCGCATCAGAATCGCAGGCAGTTCGCACACTGCGCTCTGCAAACCGCTGCAGGTGTCTATATTAAAGTTAATGACACCCCCCCCCCCCCCACATTGCATAGGTGCAATGCTTCGCTAGATTGGCAACAAGTTTATGGATTGGGTGCAGCATGGACCAAAGCAAACCTGTACTTTGCCCCATCGCTACTGATACTTCGGATAATAGCTCATCTAGGTTGAAGCTATTGACTAAACCCCATACTCCATTGGATGGATTGGCTGCTCAGCTACCAGGTTCTGCACCCTAAGAGGGAGTGAAGTGAGCCGCATGCTTTCCTCTACCTGCAACTATAGTGTTTTCCCGAAAATAAGACTGGGTCTTCTATTAATTTCTGCTACAAAAAAAAAACACACTAGGGCTTATTTTCGGGGAATTGCACCTATGCAATCCGAACACCCATGGACAAAAAAAGGGGTCCTGCACGTTTTGTGGTCTGGATCCAGTGAGAATATATACGTAATATATGGCTCAAATTTGCACCGCACTGAATTTGCATCTCATTTGTACCGGAATCCAGTGACATGCGATTCGGCAGACCGCATCAGTTCGAATACAGCCCGGTACAAAAGCTGTCTGGCGATTGAGTCAATTGTTTTTTGTTTTTTTATTTTTTTTTCGTTAAACGAATCAGATTTTTCCCCATCAACATATTTTGAGGTGGATGGGGAAATCCTCTCTCTGGGTCATTGGATTCTGACAGTGCAGAGACTTCTCCATCAGAATGCACTGGCAGGTTACCAGGAAAAGACGTGTATATATAGGAGTGTCAGACCAAAAGAGAAGAGTCCAAATTTAATTTATTGATGATGATGTTTATTGAACGCGTTTCAGTAGGTCAAAGGAACTCCCCCTTTCATCAGGGCTTCAATTTAAAAATGAGAACCTTGAGTGGGCTCAAAGTAAGGCTTTCCTGTTTTGAATCTGTGCAGGGAAGCGGATTGCTGGATTAGGAGTCCTGGCCAGCATTATCTGCATCAGCAGGGAAGCGGATTGCTGGATTAGGAGTCCTGGCCAGCAGTATCTGCATCAGCAGGGAAGTGGATTGCTGGATTAGGAGTCCTGACCAGCAGTATCTGCATCAGCGGGGAAGCGGATTGCTGGATTAGGAGTCCTGACCAGCAGTATCTGCATCAGCGGGGAAGTGGATTGCTGGATTAGGAGTCCTGACCAGCAGTATCTGCATCAGCAGGGAAGTGGATTGCTGGATTAGGAGTCCTGACCAGCAGTATCTGCATCAGCGGGGAAGCGGATTGCTGGATTAGGAGTCCTGACCAGCAGTATCTGCATCAGCGGGGAAGTGGATTGCTGGATTAGGAGTCCTGGCCAGCAGTTTCTGGCCACGTGAAGCCACTGGATGTACTGTAGGTGAGGCTATATACTGCACTGTGTTCCGGGTTCAAACCGAGGCTTCCTGTCTTGTACCTGGAACACAGTAGAGTCGATCTGATCGACACTCAGCCATTCAGAGAAGGCGATCTAAGGTTGGGACCTCATCAGCCCGCCTCTATGTAAAGTGTAACAAAAGCCGTAGTTCACTTTTAACTTGTAGCTCCATCCTGGCATACATAAGAGCTGCTATGGAGACCATTGTGTTTTTATACTATGAGGGGTTCTTACTAGTCCAGCTGGATTTATTTAGTTCATATTTTGAAATCGTCATACTGAAAGGTGTTGGAAAGGGAACCAGTAAGGAAATCTAGATGCTGGGTTCCCCAGGACTGAAGATGGTCATTCCACCCACCAGTTCTTACCTAAAACTTTTTTCCTTTGTCCAAAACAAGAGCTTAGCTTGAGCTCATCTTTTGAAAATGTCGTCAAACGTTCGACCTGCTATAAGATTTTTTTTTTTTTGTCCTGCTCTGTGCCTGTTGGGAAAATTTCTCCTAGGTAGGGGGGGAACCCCACCTTTTTTGAGTTTTCCTCATCAGACTAGGAATCGCTCTTGTGCCAGCGACATGAAGGGAACGTAGGATGAAAACCTTACAGCAATTCCAAGCCATCCAGAAGGTCTTGAAGGCTGGAAATCCTTCATGATTTTTTTTGGTGGACTGATTTGTTTTAATGTTGCGGCCATAGCTGATCACTAGATATCCCTGGCCTACAGATGACGATTTCATGACGTTTGGGTGCATGCCATCTTTTATTTAATAGATTGCTGACCACACTACGTTGTTATGCATGAGCCGCCTTCTTTGAAATCTTGCATCTCTCTTGGTTCTTCAAGCTCTAATATTTGATGGTTGCCAAACCAATGATGTTTTCTGGTCGGGATAAGATTTTACACTTTTTATATGGAAAAATAAATCTCTGCTGTCGTATGCTGGATCATAATCAGAGGCCATTTTACCTGGAATCCCTTTATGCCAGGGTTCCTTTTTTTTTCCCTCTGTTTAAAGGAGAACTAAAACCAATTAATATCTACCTTTTATAAAAAACAAAACAAAAAACCGGCATATCGGGAATCCTAACATTCACATTGGTTGTGCTCTCAACCAAACTGTCAAGCCATCAAATGTCTGGTGCCATAACTGATCACATATGCAGCATCATGGCAGTTGCAGAACAAACTGAGGATAAGATGGCAGCTTATGAAAGGAAGATTTGCAGCTTCCTTGGCTGAAAACGATCAGATGGTTTAGTTCCACTTTAAATATAAGCCACTGATTTCCATTTTCTTATCTTTTTTTTTTTTTTGAGCTTTTTGCCAAACCTTTACTCTTTCTATAGAACAATGGAACTCTCTGGGCCTTCTGACTTCTTCTTCTGACCTTCTATATAGATCTAGTTTGACATCAGTTTCCATCAATCGGACCGTCTAAATTTCGAGTTTCCAACAATGAAAGCTGAGATTGGAGCAGACATGTCGGAGTGTAGCCACTGGCCATCATGGCCAAGAAGATTAGTTGTTTTAGTTGAAAGGTGATTTTGGATTCCAACACCAGCTCAAGGTGTTCACTCCATTGCCCATAAAAAGGATCATTTGGCCTATTGTCCAAGTCCCTTACTCATAGCTTTCCATAGCATCAACCCCAGTACAGGTTTTTTTTTTTTATTGATTTTATTCAGATTTTGTCATGTTCAGAAGTGCTTTATAGAACACATGGAACCATTGAAACCTTGCCTCCAGAAGCTTATGGGTTGGTTACATACATGCTTCGCTAGATTGGCAACAAGTTTATGGATTGGGTGCAGCATGGACCATAGCAAATCTTCACTTTGCTCCATCGCTACTGATACTTCAGATAATCGTTTATCTAGGTTGAAGCTATTGACTAAACCCCAAACTCCATTGGATTCATTGGCTGCTCAGCTGCCAGGTTCTGCACCCTAAGAGGGAGTGAAGTGAGCTGCATGCTTTCCTCTACCTGCAACTATAGTGTTTTCCTGAAAATAAGACTGGGTCTTATATTTATTTCTGCTACAAAAAAAACACTAGGGCCTATTTTTGGGGAATGTCTATGTCCCCTGTCTTCTCTCCCCATGTCAGCTCAGGAGTCGTCATTATGACATCTTTAATACAAAAAATATGTAATTTGTTTTGTGATGTTATATAATGTCCGGTGAGTTTCTCTTTGTAACTTTATTGTCGAAAATGGGCACTTCTTCCCCACTCCGAGCACTGCTGAGATGCCTGCTGACGTCAGCCCTGCTCCAAGCACTGCAGAGGGAGGGTCTGCTGGCGTCCTCTAGGAGGAGAGGAGAAGATCTCCAGAGGGTCACATGAGCCCCCATTGTGCTATAAATAAGTTATTCTCCACAATAAAGTTACCAAAGGAGACGCCGTGGAGATTATATAACCTTTTTACAGAACATTTTTTACGTGGACTTTAATAGGGCTTATTTCGGGGAAACAAACATGGTACTAAGTTTAAGGAGGTACTGGGATAGTGAGTATTGGCCGCAAAGAGGCGGAACACATTACTGTGCATTGAATAGGCCTGATAACCATCTATGTCTAAATTTACATTTCAGATTGTGGGAGGATATTTAATTACTTGAAGGTAATCCATGAACATGTAAACCCCATGCAGATGGTGTTCCTGGTGGGGTTGAACCCAGAACCTGGGCACTGCAGTGCTAACATGACAACGCCACTTTGCAGTACTCTGCCTAGGAAGAATTGGTAGTTGTGAACTGTGTGTGTCCTTTTATCTCTCTAGGAAGCTATTTTAGGTCTTTTATATCATTCCGGGAGTCCCTACTTTTTTTTTTTTTGGAGCAGGGTCTCTCTGTATCCGCACTACACATGTAATGGGTGAATGTCATACCATATGACTTCTAAATTGGGAGGAGGCTGCTGAGTTCTCTTTACTCCTATCAAAGTTCAGAAAGTAAGGAGGAAGGGAACCTGCACTCCCCAATGCAGAGCATGGCCAAGAACTGGCAGTGGCTTCAGTGGACACCTTATTTCTGGTTCTCTTTTTGGTGGAACCAAATTTGTGGGCCCGACAGCTTGTGATAGATTCTTTGGCGTTAGGCTTACCAATTTGCTTACCTTTTTTTATAGGTGATCGCAAAGCCACCACCACATTACTCCACCGTCTGTACAAGACCCCAATCCTGAGACTTGGGTACCCTTCAAGCACTGCTCCATTGTCTGTATCACCTGGAGTACCTGTCCTCTGACTGCGCCCGTTGTCTCTGCAGGACACGCCCAAACCTGTACCCCCCCCCCCATCCTCACTCTTTCATTGCTCTGAATAGAATGCACACAACATTTTTTATCATTGCTCCACTATTACTAGACTAATTTTGTAGGAATGGAGGTTGCACTGTGATGCTAGGCCCTGTTGGATTTGTATGCATGATTCTGGGACTATGCAAGCAATAAAAAAAAACATTTGTGAGACTGACCCGGCTCTTCTTTTTTATGAGTTTCTGGTTTTCATTTTTGCATGTGTCTGTGTGTGAACTCCATGCAGTTCAAAGGAATGCAATCTCTCTGGCTGCATGCTTGTTCTGGCTCAGTGACTCAAAGTAAAGATTATAACATTGACAGGACAGCCTGGCAAGTAGCATTTTTTTTTTACAAAGAGGCCACCACCACAGCGTGCGTGTTTCTCTCGCTATAGATTTCCTTTATCCACTTAAAGGGGTCGTACATGTTTTTTTCACCTTAATGTATCCTATGCATTAAGGTGAAAAACTTCTCTCACTGAGCAGACCCCCCCCACTGTTTTACTCACCTGAGAACGTTCTTTCTTTTTTGTTGTTGTTTATAGCGTAAAAGAAAAACAAAACAAAACGCAGGGGTGATCAAAAACCACTAAAAGCTCTTTTTGTGGGGAAAAAAAAGGATATACGTTTTGTTTCGGTACAGTGACTGCGCAATTGCCAGTTAAAGTAATGCAGTGCTGTATCGCAGAAAAATGTTATGGGGGGGGGGGGGTTAAATCTTTCGGAGGTCAAGTGGTTATTATCAACTCCTAATTCCAATGCTTAGAGAAAATGGCTACAAATATGAACAATACATGTAATGCACAACTCACTGTGGCCAAGTCTTTAAAAACTCTGATTCGGCTTGACCCTAGAGACCTGGTTATTTCTTTGGTCGGATGTGATGCCTCTCACACGACATAGAAAAAGGCAACGCCAGGCTTTCAAATCACAGCCCGGACCTTCTTGACCTCATTCACACTGGGCCTCACATCCCGGCATCTTTGTGCATCCAGGAGGCACAGGGACGCTGCACCGACTAGTACGCATGTGTAGGCCTGTATGCTTTCAGGGGGCATGTGCCTGCAGCACATGTGTTCTGCCTTCCAGGCCTATGTCCCCAAGCATGAGTACCACTTGGTATAGCGTCCATTGTAAGTAGAAGGATGAATCCCACAAAGCCACACATCAATGCAGACCCACTGGTATTGAAATGAATGGCGGTTTCGGCCTGGTCTCCTGCCAGTCCACGCCTCCAACACATTTCACTCCGCCCCCTCGGAGCTTAATCATGGTGCGGCGTCCAGCCACATCGTATTCTAGCCTGTCATAGGCTGAAGGCAGGAGGGCCTGGACACCGCACCTGTGCCTCCAGTGCACATGAGCACCCCCCAGGATTGATGCACAGCAGAGGTAAATGTATAGTGTGCATGTAGCTTAAAGTGGAACTTTGGTTAGGAACTAAAGGCATGCTAGATGACTTCAGGTTGGCCCCTTTTGCAAGTATAGCGATGGAAAACATTAAAAGTAAGTGCCCATACTGTTTAAAATACACTGTCCCGCCCCGCTCTGCACATGCTCAGTTGCTCTCCATTTTTAGGCACTGTCGAGTTTGTAGAGGCCGATCTGCTGACGGCCTTAAAGCGGAATTGAACCCTCCTATCCTTTACAGCCAAGGAGGCTGCTTCTGTTTGATCCGCAACCACCATGGTGCTGCACATGTGATCAGTTATGACACCAGCCATTTGATGGTTTGACAGTTTGGTTGAGGACACAAGCAAATGACAGTAACATTCCTGGAATGCTGGGATTGCTAACAGTTTTTTTTTTTTTTAAACTGTTGCATCAATGAGTTTAGTTCCACCTTATGATTTACTGCTCTTCAAGGGCTCTGGGCTTCAGCAAAATGGCGGACTCCAGCAAGAAGAAACCTGAAAAAAACAATGCTGAATCACTTTACAGCACACACTCATTTTGGTGGCATAATTATTAATGTGGAATGTATGTTCCTTGCTAAAAAACATTATTTTTTTTTTTTATCAAGTTGTTGCTGAAGTTCTGCTTTAACCACTTCCGGACCGCCCACCAGCGTTCTACGTCAGTACTTTGACGTTAAATACCGTTGTTATGGCAGCAGATAGCTACCATAACCCCGGTATTTTTTTAAAACGGCGGGTGATCCACTTTAGGATAAAAGAGGTCCCTACAGCGGATTCGCCACAAGATCACTTTTATAGATGGCGGGAGTGGTGCCCACCCCCCTCCCGCTGCGCTCTGGTCGTCTCTCTCGTTTACTGCAGCTGTCGGAGGCACTAAGTCGTGTGAGGGAATGATAACCCCCCACTCGACTCGCCCAACGGCCTTAAAGGGACATTTTTTTTAAATTGAAATAAAAAAATACTTTTTTTTTTTTTTTTTTTTTTTTTACCCCAGATCTCACAATAAAGAGTCCCTGTCATGCTTTTTTTCTATTATAAGGGAATTTTTACATTCCTTGTGATCACTTTTTTTCCCTATTACATTTTTTTTTTTTTTTTAAAGGACAGTGTAAAATTTTAAAATAAAAAGTAAAATAACAAAAAAAAAAAATATATATAATTTAAAGCTCCCCGTCACTCCGTGGTCGCACGCAGAAGCGAACGCATACGTAAGTCGCGCCCCGCATGTGTAAACGGTGTTCCCACACGTGAGGTATTGCTGCGATCGTTAGAGCGAGAGCAAAAATTCTAGCAAAAGACCGCCTCTGTAACTCAAAACTGTAGAAATTTTTAAACGTCGCCTATGGAGTTTTTAAGGGTCAAAGTTTTATCGCCATTCCACGAGCGGGCTCAAATTTTGAAGCGTGGCCTGTTGGGTATCCATTTTTCTCGGCGTAACATTATCTTTCATAATAAATATAAATATATATATATATATATATAAAATTGTGCTAACTTTACTGTTTTCTCATTTTTTTAATTCAATAAAGTGTATTTTTCCCCCAAAAATTGCGTTTGTTAGACCATTGCGCAAATACGGTGTGACATAGTATTGCAACGACCGCCATTTTATTCTCTAGCGTGTCCAGAAAAAAAAAAAAGTTTGGGAGTTCTAAGTAAATTTTTTAGCAAAAAAAATGATTTTAACTTGTAAACAACAAGTTTGAAAAATAGTCCTTAAGTGGTTAAGACACCTCCACCCATTCCTGTGACTATTATGTGTCGGTGCAGGACAAAGAACAGCCAGGGGAGGGGGCTAGAGATGCAGCGTGGCTCAACTAATGTATTGATCAAATAAACGCATTCTTCAATTCTTCTGATGCTGTACCAACAAATAGAACCTTTATACAAAAATGTAACCATACATTGTGATGTAGGAACCATTAACTCTTTAAATGAGATTTATGACTGTTGGTATAATCATATAAAAAAAATACAAGCCTGAAAATGTTATATATTTTGAGGTATTTTATTTCCAAAATAATGTAAAATTAAAATTACAGTGGGAAAAAAAAAAAGCTACAAAAAAGGTTTTAATACCTAAAAACATGAATACATTTTAAAAGATGAAACACTGAAAAGGATAACCTTAAGGAGTTTTAAAGATTAAAAAAAAAAAAAATGTAGAAGTTTGCAAGAAATAAATTTGAAGGCCTGGAAGTTTAAAACAGAAAAGTTGTGAAAGTTTCAAAGACAAAAAAAAAAAAAAAAATAAAGCTTGAAAAATTAAAGGCAATGAAAGTTTAAAAAAAAAAAAAAAAGAATATGGAAAGTTAAAAGAAAAAAAGTAAACTAAAACGAATAAAAGGGAAGTTTAAAATATGAAAAAGTTGCGAAAGTATAAAAGTAAAAAAAAAATAAAGCTTAAGCCTAGGTTCATACTATAGCGATCTCAGACATCGTAAGTGATTTGCACCCGCACCGCAGGTGCTGATCACATGCGATGTCTGTGCGATGCTAGTTCAGCCATACAGTTGTATGGCTGAACTCGCATTGGCTTTGCAGAAAAAAAAGTGCAGGGAATTATTATTTTTTTTTTCGCCTGCACTGGAATCGGATCGCATGGGTGTTCTCACCCATGCGATACGATTCCTGTCTGAATCCACAGTTCACACTGCGATCTGTGAAGGAAGCGATCTGCGGGTGTCATTAACCTTGTATTGACATGCGCAGCGGTTCGCAGAGGGCAGTGTGAACTGCCTGCGGGAGAGATGCGATGCTGGAACAGGCGCTGGAATCGCACTGATCCCCGCATCGCATATGTATGAACCTAGGCTGAAAGTTTTTGAAAAGCAATGACAGTTTAAAAAAAGGTTAAATGAAGTTTAAAAGATTTTAAAACATTCTGAAAGATTAAAAAAAGCAATTAAAGTTTTTAAAAAGGCAGGTGTATAAGGTTAAATGTAAATTTAAAAAAAAAATTTAAAAGATTAAAGAAAAGCATTGAAAGTTTAAAAAGGTAAAGGTAGAAGGTTAAGCATTTAAATGTTAAAATTTGGAAATTTAAAAATGAAAAGGTTAAAAGGTAAGAGTGGAAGGTTAAAAATTTAAAAGTTAATCTTGAAATGTAAAAAAAAAACCAAAAAAAAAAAAACCAAAACAACATTGAAAGGTTAAACGTTTAAATGTTAATTCTTAAATGTAAAAAAAAAAAAAAGCATTGGAAGTTTAAAAGGTAAGAGTGAAAGGTTAAAAGTTTAAATGTTAATCTTGAAATGTAAAAAAAGGAAAAGAAAAGGCATTGGATGTTTAAAATTAGTAAAGGGTTAAAAGTTTAAATTTTAATCTTGAAATGTAAAAAAAAGAAAAATGAAAGTTTAAAAGGTAAGAGTGGAAGGTTAAAAGTTTAAATGTTATTCTTAAATGTAAAAAAAAATGCATTTAAAGTTTAAAAGGTAAGAATGTAAGGTTAAAAGTTTAAATGTTAATCTTAAAATGTAAAAAAAAAAAGCAGTGAAAGGTTAAAAGTTTAAATGTTATTCTTAAATGTAAAAAAAAAAAGCATTGGAAGTTTAAAGGGTAAGAGTGGAAGGTTAAAAGTTTAAATGTTAATCTTGAAATGTAAAAATAAAAACATTGAAAGGTTAAAAGTTTAAATGTTAAATAAAAGCATTGAAAGTTTAAAAGGCAACAAAATGGCAAGTTAAGATTAAATGAAAGTTTGAAAGATAAAAAAAAACATAAAAGCAAAGTGGTGATGTAATGGATTGAAGGTTAATTATGTAGTATATTTCAGTTCTGTCTGTATGACTCTTTCTTTGCCTGTATACACCAGAGAACACGGACACCTCCGACAAACAGTCTATTCCGGAGTTCCAGCACTGGGACCTCAGGGACCCCACCGCCACATCTGCGAAAAACAAGATAATTGCATATTGAGGCTGCTTCACAGAACCATTAATTTACTGCCCGATTTAAAATACAATACATTGGAAAAAAAACAAAGAAAAAAAAAAGGAACACATGAGACTAACAAGTCAAAAATGAAAACCAATAATCAGAAAGCTGTTTTAATCACGGAAGGTGTGTTGTGTTACCTACAGCTCACCCAATGGGAATGACTACAAGTTTAGCTTCAGTGTATTACAAGGGAATCTGTATTCTTTTCATAAACAGTCAAAAGGTCAGCTTAGTGCAAAGAGTTATAGCAATGCGTGTTAATGTGTAAAAAAAAAAAAAAAAGACGTTTTGCAACTTTGTAATGCTATGTGTGCTTGGTGGGAGCCATATTTGCCATCATGGCGTATGAAGACTATCTCCTTGCTTAGTAATACTGAACAGTTAGTAGTTAGTGAATTACTATTCCTTTAATTTTAATGTGCTTAAAGGGAAAAATAATACTTGGGGGTGCAAGTTATTGTTTTTTATTTTTTTTTTTAGCAATTGATAAGTAGAAGTTACATTTTTTTTTTGCATTGTTTGATTCAATTATTTGCATTTAAATATTTAAAACTTAACACAAATTCCCAGAGCACTTTAGCCATCTAAAAAGACAGCAAAGCAAAAGTTGTTTTTCTTCAGAAGCTGTGGGGTTAATTTACTGGAGAGTGCAAAATCTAGTGCAGCTCTGTATAGAAACCAATCAGCTTCCAGGTTTTTTTTTTTTTGACAAAAGTTAAGACCCCTTTCACACGGGGGCCGTGGCCGTGTTAACGCTAAAGTGCCACTCGTCTTAGCGCGATTTAAGCTGTGCTTTTTAACCGCTGGCAGGGCGCTTTTAGCCCCAAAAAAGGGGATAAAAGCGCCCGTGTTGAGGCGCTTCAGAAATGCTTTTTTAGGCGCTTTGGAAGCGCTGCCCATTCATTTCAATGGGCAGGGCGTTTTGGGAGCGCTAAATACAGTGCTCCCAAACTGCCCCAAAGATGCTGCTTGCAAGGACTTATTCTAATGTTCTGCAAGTGCAGCGAACCCAATCTGAAAAGTCACACTGAAATGAATGGGGAGCGGTTTTCAGGCGCTATTTCGCCTGAAAACCGCCTCAGTGTGAAAGGGGTCTAATTAAACAATCTGAAGTCAAAAGCTGATTGGCTACCATGCACAGCTGCATCAGAGTTTGCACTCTCCAGTTTTAATAAATCAACTCCTCCAAGTCATGGTCTAGACCAGTGATGGTGAACCTTGGCACCCCAGATCTTTTGGAACTACTTTTCCCATGATGCTCATGCACTCTGCAGTGTAGTTGAGCATCATGGGAAATGTAGTTTCAAAACATCTGGGGTGCCAAGGTTCGCCATTGCTGGTCTAGACTCTAGCCATAAAGAAAGAAAAAAAACACTTTAATTCTAATGTGACAGCTTTTTTTTTTTAATTTAATTTTTTCTTAACCCCTTGCCACCCAGACCAATTCTGACATTTCTCTCCTACATGTAAAAATCATAATTGTTTTTGCTAGAAATTTACTCAGAAACATTATATATATATTTTTTTAGCAGAGACTCTAAGGAATAAAATGGCGGTCGTTGCAAATGTCACATGGTAATTGCGCAGCAATTTTAAGGAGATTCTCTCTCCTCTTATTTGTCCCATTTACCGTTCTCATTGAAAGATAAAGTAAAAGAAGATTCCATATTTTTGGCTGTCCCCAGAGAAGTAATAGAGGGGACATTTCCCAATAGGGACACTAGTTCTGGTGACCTGGGGGCCCCCCAAGGGATTCTCTTAATTTGCAGGGCTTTCCTCTCGCTTCCTGTTTTGGCTATTAGACAAGAAGTGGAGGTAAATCTCCCCAATGGGGCGCAGATTGCAGGAAAAAAAAATAACCCTCCCTTAAAGGCCGTACAAAAATTTGTACGACGAGCTGTCTGCGGATTTTCGGATCGTTAGTACGGTGCTTTTGACATCCAATTTCACTTTTTCATCAGACAAAAGTTGGATGTGCAGACTATAAAATTTTTGTCGGATATGAACTCAACGTCTGATTTTCGTTTCATTAGTACGGTTTTCATACCAAAAAAAAAAAAAATTCATCAGAGCGAGACTACGCATGCTCAGAAGCGAAAAAATACATACAAAAACTATTCAACACATTACATCACTTCTGAAGTTGTATTCTGCCATACGAAAATTTTCATATTTTGAGTAACCTCTTCACTTTCGACATGAGACTAGCATGCCACAAATAACAGACGTTCGGTCGTCCGAAAATGTAAACGAGGCTTTGCTCTATCCAAATTAAAAAAAAAAAGTTTTGCCTATAGTTCTACTTTACACATTTACCTTGTAAAAAAAGTTTAAAAAAATAAAATAAATATATATATTTTTATAAAGCTGACTTTCACCTCAAGTACACTTATGGCGCGTACACATGCTCGGAATTTCCATCAGAAAAAGTCAGATAGGAGCTTTTCATCGTAAATTCTGACCGTGTGTATGCCCCATCAGACTTTTTCCGTCGAAAATTCAGACGGACTTAGATAGAGAACATGTTCTATATTTTTCCGACGGAACAGATTACTATCGGAAAAAACGCTTGTCTGTATGCGGTTCCGATGAGATTAGCAGAAGGAGCCCAAAGGGTGGCGCTCTGGCTATTGAACTTCCTTTTTCTAGTGCCCTTGTACGTCACCGCGTTCTTGATGGTCGGAATTTGGTGTGACTGTGTGTATGCAAGACAGCTTGAGCGGAATTCCGTCGGAAAAACCTTCAGAGTTTATTCCGACAGCAAAACCGGTCGTGTGTACAGGGCATAATTCATTATGCTCCCCCTAAGCAAGAATATATACTGGCCCCTCTCTGCTCCCCACCTCTCCACACCACATACGTGCCCACCACAACACCTCCTGTGTGCAAGACGTCAGGCTCTCAGAATCCCTGCTGCAGCGGGTGTATTGATCTCATCACACCGTCCGCACACTTCTTTCCCCCAGGTGCCAGGGTCTGGCGGGCACAGTGCACACTTCTTCCCATGCTGTGTCCCACTGGAGGACCAAGAGCTCACCTGCAGCCGCGTGCCTGATGATGTGGCCATGCGAGAAGGGGACGGAGCCAGTTTCCCGGACAATCTAACGCTAAACAATAGATTGCCTGAATCGCAGGATCGTGCCCCAGCTTGTATATTTAGCTGCGCTCTGGGAAGCCGTCTCGAAGTCTTGCTGCCAGCCTTCTGCATGTTACTTATGGCTGTTAGGACCCAAGACTGCGGTCGGGCCTCCAAGAGTGACCCTTTGCCTCGCCTTGCCCAGCTGCCTCTCTGCCTGCACCTTCTACTCCTCTCTCCTTGGATCTAGCACTGCCCCAAGACCCTACCACCACAGACCCTCTGGGACAAGGCACTCATTGCCCAGTCCACTTCACCAGCGCTATCAGGCGTCCTAAGCACAAGTCCCTGAACTCCGTTCCCCTGGTCCACATGGGGGTCCACAGTGGTTCCTATCCATGTGATATACACACACTCAGTCTGCTGCTCTTCCTGGCGTTCCCCTGGTCAACATCCTGGTTCCAAGCACTTTACATTACATCCACGCGGAGGGGCTTGCTCACCATTGACCACCTGGAAGGTTGCCACCTGCTGGAGACCTATTAATACACTTTTTAATGTCTTTTAAACGTGAGTGCATATTTATTGTTTTTCATTTTACCAATATGTTTTAGCCGCTTGCCGACCAGCCGCCGCAGTTATACTGCGGCAGGTTGGCTCGGCTGCGCGAATTGCCGTAGCTGTATGTTGGGCTCGTACATGACGATCTGTGGGTGCACCCGTTGGCCAGCGGGGGAGCCAATCAGCGGGTCCGGCGGACTCAATGTTCGCCCACAATCGTTCCCCACAGTGAGAGAACTGGCATCTGCCATAGTAAACAAGGCAGATCTCCGTTCTGATGGGGGATCACACAGAGACCCTGTCTTTCTGCTATGCAGAAAGACGGATCTGTGTGTTGTCCCAGGCAGCCCATCCCCCATACAGTTGGTAAACACACCCAGGGAACATATTTAACCCTTTGATTGCCCCTGATTTTAACTCCTTCCCTGCCAGTGCCATTAGTACAATGTCAGTGCATATTTTTAGCAATGATCACTGTAATAATGTCACTGGTTCCCAAAAAAGTTTTAAAAATGTCAGTTAGGTGTCCGATCTGTCTGCCACAATGTTGCAGTCCAGCTACAAATCGCAGATTACCGCCATTACTAGTAGAAGACAAATAAAAATGCAATAAATCTATCCCCTAATTTGTAGACGCTATAACTTTTGCGCAAACCAATCAATATACGCTTATTGGGGTTTTTATTACCAAATATATGTAGAAGAATACAAATTAGCCTAAATTGATGAAGAAATTAGATTTTTTTTTTTTTAACATTATTGGGTATGTTTTATAGCCAAAAATAAAAAATATTGTTTTTTTTTTTCAATATTTTTTTTTTAGCGCAAAAGAATAGAAACCGCAGAGGTGATCAAATACCACCAAAAGAAAGCTTTATTTGTGGGAGAAAAAGGACATCAATTTTATTTGGGTACAGTGTCGCATGACCACGCAATTGTCAGCTAATATAACGCAGTGCAGGATCGCATAAAATGGTCTGGTCATTAAGGGGGCAAATCCTTCCGGGGACTAAAGTGTTTAATACACTATATTACCAAAAGTATTGGAATGCCTGCCTTTAAATGCACATGAACTTTAATGGCATCCTAGTCTTAGTCCATTGGGTTCAATATTGAGTTGGCCTTACCCCAAACTCACTCATCTATGTTATTATGGACCTTGCTTTGTGCACTGGTCCAGATCATTTGGAGGAGGGGGGATTATGGTGGTGGGTTGTGTTTCAGGGGTTGGGCTTGGCCCCTTAGTTCCAGTGAAGTGAACTCTTAAGGCGTCAGCATACCAAGAAATTTTGGACAATTTCATGCTCCCAACTTTGTGGGAACAGTTTGGGGATGGCCCCTTCCTGTTCCAACATGACTGCACACCAGTGTACAAAGCAAGGTCCATAAAGACATGGATGAGCGAGTTTGGGGTGGAGGAACTTGACTGACCTGCACAGTCCTGACCTCAACCTGATAGAATACCTTTGGGATGAATTTAAGCAGAGACTGTGAGCCAGGACTCAATATTGAACCCTACGGACTAAGACTGGGATGCTCTTAAAGTTTATGTGCGTGTAAAGGCAGGCATCCCAATACTTTTGATAATATAGTGTGTGTGTGTGTGTATATATATATGTATATATATATATATATATATATATATATATATACACACATATATATATATACACACACAGTACATACAGCCCTCAAAATTTCCACTCGCCTGCTCGCATTTGACGAGTGCAAAAAGCTTGAGGGCGAGCACCGCTGATAGGCAGGGTTGAATGGGAGCTGTTCTTCCATCGATGGGTCAGGGGAGGAGAGATGAAGAGGAGAGTTAGCCGGATCATCACACAGAGCGGGGATCGCATGCTGTGACAGCTTTGATTTGAATCGCCCGCTGCCCGCAGTCAAAGTCCCGCCTCCTGGACCAGCTCCTTTGATAGACAGGATTGCCAGAACACTGTTCCATTGCCGGGATGTGTGATGTCTATCATAGGAGCCAATCCAGGAGGTGGGACTTTGTGTGACTGCGGGCACAGTCACATTCAAATCAAAGTTGTCACAGTGTGCGATTCCCGCTCCGTGTAATGATCCAGTCAGCTCTCCTGTTCCTCTCCTCTCTCTGACCCCTGTGCACTGGTCAGGCTGCATTGATAGGCATTGATGAGACTGCATTGATGGGCACTGATCTGGCTGCAATGCCACTGATTAGGCTGCATTGATGGACACTGATAAGGCTGCATTGATGGACACTGGTGAGGCTGCATTGATGGGCCCTGTTGAGGCTGCATTAATGGGCACTGGTTAGGCTGCATTGATGGACACTGAACAGGCTGCATTGATGTGCACTGATGAGGTTGCATTGACGGGCACTGATCAGGCTGCATGGATAAGCACTGGTGAGGCTGCATTGATGGCCACTGATGAGGTTGCATTGATGGGCACTGGTGAGGCTGCATTGATGGGCACTGGTCAGGCTGCATTGATGAGCACTAGTGAGGCTGCATTGATGAGCACTGATCAGGCTGCAGTGATGTGCACTGATCAGGCTGCATTGATGGGCACTGGTGAGGCTGCATTGATGGGTAATGGTGAGTCTGCATTGATGGGCGCTAATGAGGCTGCATTGATGGGCACTGATCAGGTTGCAATGATGGGCACTGGCGAGACTGCCTTGATGGGCACTGATGAGGCTGCATTGATGGGCACTGATAAGGCTGCATTGATGAGCACTGGTGAGGCTGCATTGATGGGCACTGGTGAGGCTGCATTGATGGGCACTGGTGAGGCTCCATTATTGGGCACTGGTAAGGCTCCATTATTGGGCACTGGTAGGGCTCCATTGATGGGCACTGAGCAGACTGCATTTGTGGACACTGATCTCACAAAAGTGAGTACACCCGTCACAAGTAGTGAGTGTACAGCTTGTATAACGGTGTAAATTTGCTGTCCCCTCAAAATAACTCAACACACAGCCATTAATGTCTAAACTGCTGGCAACAAAAGTGAGTACACCCCTAAGTGAAAATGTCCAATTTGGGCCCAATTAGCCATTTTCCCTCCCCGATGTCATGTGGCTCATTAGTGTTACAAGGTCTCAGGTGTGAATGGGGAGCAGGTGTGTTAAATTTGGTGTTATCGCTCTCATATTGGTAACTGGCAGTTCAACATGGCACCTCATGGCAAATAACTCTCTGAGGATCTGAAAAGAATTGTTGCTCTACATAAAGATGTCCTAGGCTATAAGAAGATTGCCAAGACCCTGAAACTGAGCTGCAGCATGGTGGCCAAGACCATACAGCCGTTTAACAGAACAGGTTCCACTCAGAACAGGCCTCACCATGGTCAATCAAAAAAGTTGAGTGCACATGCTCAGCGTCATATCCAGAGGTTGTCTTTGGGAAATAGACGTATGAGTGCTGCCAGCATTGCTGCAGAGGTTGAAGGGGTGGGGGGGGGGGGGTGGATCAGCCTGTCAGTGCTTATACCATACCCCGAACACTGCATCAAATTGGTCTGCATGGCTGTCATCCCAGAAGTAAGCTACTTCTAAAGATGATGCACAAGAAAGCCCGCAAACAGTTTGCTGAAGACAAGCAGACTAAGCACATGGATTACTGGAACCATGTCCTGTGGTTTGATGAGACCAAGATAAACTTATTTGGTTCAGATGGTGTCATGCGTGTGTGGCGGCAACCAGGTGAGGAGTACAAAGACAAGTGTGTCTTGCCTACAGTCAAGCATGGTGGTGGGAGTATCATGGTTTGGGGCTGCATGAGTGCTGCCGGCACTGGGGAGCTACAGTTCATTGAGGGAACCATGAATGCCAACATGTACTGTGACATACTGAAGCAGAGCATGATCCCCTCCCTTCAGAGACTGGGCTGCAGGGCAGTATTACATGATAATGACCCCAAACACACCTCCAAGACGACCACTACCTTGCTAAAGAAGCTGAGGGTAAAGGTGATGGACTGGCCAAGCATGTCTCCAGACCTAAACCCTATTGAGCATCTGTGGAGCATCCTTAAATGGAAGGTGGAGGAGTGCAAGGTCTCTAACATCCACCAGCTCCGTGATGTTGTCATGGAGGAGTGGAAGAGGACACCAGTGGCAACCTGCGAAGCTCTGGTGAACACCATGCCCAAGAGGGTTAAGGCAGTGCTGGAAAATAATGGTGGCCACACAAAATATTGACACTTTGGGCCCAGTTTGGACTATTTCACTTGGGGGTGTACTCACTTTTCTTGCCAGCGGTTTAGACATTATTGGCTGCGTGTTGAGGGGACAGAAAATGTATACTGTTATACAAGCTGTACACTGTATAATAAAATATTTACAAAAATGTGAGGGGTGTGCTCACTTTTGTGAGATTGTGTGTGTGTGTGTGTGTGTGTGTGTGTGTGTATATATATATATATATATATATATATATATATATATATAATATGCTATATTGTTAAAAGTATTGGGACGCCTGCCTTTCATGCATATGAACTTTAATGGCATCCCAGTCTTAGTCCGTTGCGTTCAATATTGAGTTGGCTCACTCTTTGCAGCTATAACAGCTTGCAGCTATAACGAACCCCTGTTCAGTTCGCACGAGAACTTTCTAACAATGCGAAAGTTCGGACCCGAATAACGAACCCCATTAAAGTCAATGGGACCCGGACGTCAAAAATAAAGTGTCCATTTTGAAAGCATATATGCAAGTAATTGGGCATACAATGGTTATAGGAGTCCTTTCCACCGTAACCCTATAGAGGTAATCTTGATGAAAGCAAGAATTGGCCTTGCTGTAAAAAATTGTAATGATATGCACCTGTCAAACAGGTGCTGAAAAATTGGCCTTTGGGTGTCGGGGTCGCCTTCTCACCATAACCCTATAGAGGTACTCTTGATGAAAGCAAGAATTGGCCTTGTTGTAAAAAATTGCAATGATATGCACCTGTCAAACAGGTGCTGAAAAATTGGCCTTTGGGTGTCGGTGGTGCCTTCCCACCGTAACCCTATAGAGGTACTCTTGATGAAAGCAAGAATTGGCCTTGCTGTAAAAAATTGCAATGATATGCACCTGTCAAACAGGTGCTGAAAAATTGGTCTTTGGGTGTTGGTGGTGTCTTCCCACCGTAACCCTATAGAGGTACTCTTGAAAGCAAGAATTGGCCTCGCTGTAAAAGATTGCAATGACATGCACCTGTCAAACAGGTGCAGAAATTTTATTTTTTGGGTGTCGGGGTCGCCTTCTCACCATAACCCTATAGAGGTACTCTTGATGAAAGCAAGAATTGGCCTTGCTGTAAAAAATTGCAATGATATGCACCTGTCAAACAGGTGCTGAAAAATTGGCCTTTGGGTGTCGGTGGTGCCTTCCCACCGTAACCCTATAGAGGTACTCTTGATGAAAGCAAGAATTGGCCTTGCTGTAAAAAATTGCAATGATATACACCTGTCAAACAGGTGCTGAAAAATTGGTCTTTGGGTGTCGGTGGTGTCTTCCCACCGTAACCCTATAGAGGTACTCTTGAAAGCAAGAATTGGCCTTGCTGTAAAAAATTGCAATGATATGCACCTGTCAAACGGGTGTGGAAAATTTACTCTTTGGGTGTCGGGGGTGCCTTTCCACCGTAACCCTATAGAGGTACTCTTGATGAAAGCAAGAATTGGCCTTGCTGTGAAAAATTACAATGATATGCACCTGTCAAACCGGTGCAGAAAATTTACTCTTTGGGTGTCGGGGTGCCTTCCCACCGTAATCCTGTAGAGGTACTCTTGATGAAAGCAAGAACTGGCCTTGCTGTAAAAAATTGCAATGATATGCACCTGTCAAACAGGTGCTGAAAAATTGGTCTTTGGGTGTTAATTGTGCGCATGAAACCTATACCAAAAACATTCTTCCAGATGAAATGATTGAACACCCTCAAAGCTAGGCAGCCTCGAAGTCCTGCAGAGATTCCACATCCCAAAAAGACTTAATCAGTGATAACGGCATCAGGGGCTTCATAGCTGGTAATCCAGAACTGATTCGTTTTTATAAGAGTCAAACGGTCCACGGAGTCTGTGGACAGACGGGTTCTATGATCAGTAACGAAACCTCCTGCAGCACTGAATGCCCGTTCTGAAAGCACGCTGGATGCAGGGCAGCCCAACAACTCAGTAGCATACTGGGAAAGTTTTGGCCAGTGGTCTATTCTCATGACTCAGTAAGTCAGTGGATTGTCAGCTGGAAAGCTCCATCTCTGTTTTAGCCCCAAGATAATCGTCCACCATGTGATGCAGATGCTGCCGATGAGATGTGGAAGCTGACAGCCCTGGGTGGGAAGGACTAAAAAAATTCCGAAATGCCTCACTTAGGCGGACGCCTTCTCCAACGCTCCTCTTTTGACCAACGGAAGACTCAAAACTATGTTTTCCACCACACTGTAACCTACTGGAGTGAGGAAAAACGTCCAATAAAATCATCTTTAACGTGTCCTCAAGAGATTTTATCTTCTGCACTCTCTATGGGGAAAGGATGAGTTCTGAGACCTTCCCTTATAATGGTGGTCAAGGGGGGTTGCCAACAGTAATCACCCTTCTCCTATATGACACGTATTCTTGGGTCCTTTTACAGGCTTTGAAGCATGAGGTTGCCCATGCACCTCAAGTTTGCCGAGGCTTGAGAAGCAGACTCCTCAGGGTCACTCAAGATGACAGCATCTGGAACTTTCTCCTCCCAGCCCCCTACTACTTCCAAGGGTCCTGAGGTTGGAAAGCCAACACTTACAGATTGACGCATGTCTTCCTCTTCTTCGAAGCCTATGAAAATGCCAGAATCCTCCTCCTCATCCTCCTCCTCCTCCCCTCTCTCCTCCTGTGTGTTCTGTGACATAGGAATGATGGTGTCTGGATAAAGTGGGCCTTAAGAGGAAAGGAACTCCTCTTCCTCCTGCTGTTCTGCCTCCAGTGCCCTGTCCATAATGCCATGCAGAGTCTGCTCCAGCAGGAACATAACAGGGATTGTGTCACTGATGCCTGCACTGTCATTGCTCACCATCACCATCCAAAGCCTCCTCAAATGGTGACAATACAGTGCATGCATTCCTAATGATCAGCCATTGGCGTGGGGAAAAAAAGTTGAGGCGGCCTGAGCCTGTCGTCATGCCGTACTGGCATACTGGCACAGATACTTATTGACAGCCCTCTGCTGCATGTATAGCTGCTGCAGCATTCCCAAAGTTGAGTTACACCTGGTGGGCATGTCACAAATCAGGTGGCTTGCGGGCAGGTGGAATTCCTGCTGAATTTTAGCCAAGCGAGCACTGGCTGTGTATGACCACCTGAAATGGCTACAGACTCTTCTTGCCTGTTTTAGTACATCTTGCAACCCTGGGTACGTATTTAGGAAATGCTGCACACCAAATTGAGGACATGTGCCAGGCATGGCACATGTGTCAACTTTCCCTGTCTAAGGGCGGACATGAGGTTTGAGCCATTATCGTACACCATCATTCCTGGCTCCAGCTGGCGTGGTGTGTACCACCTCTGTGCCTGTCCCTGCAGAGCTGCAAGAATCTCTGCTCTGGTGTGGTTCCTGTCCCCTAAACACACCAGCTGAAGCACTGCATGGCACCTTTTATCCTGGCTCTGGGAATAGCCCTTTGAACACTTAGGGGGTAACTGAGGTTCATAGGACAATTCTACAGAGGAGGGCATGGAGGTAGTAGAGTAGGAGGAGGGGGTAGAGCTCACAGGTCTGGCATCATCATCACCACCAGCTGTATGGAGACGTGGGGGCACAACAAGCTGCAGCATCGAGCCCTGTCCTGCATCCTTTCGAGTTGCAAGCAGCGTTACCCAGTGTGCTGTGAAGGAAATATATCATCCCTGCCCATGCTTGCTGGACCATGTGTCAGCAGTAACATGGATTTTATGGCTGACTGCCTTGCTTAACTATGCCAGAACATTCCCTTCCACGTGATGGTAGAGAGGTGGAACGGCCTTACGTGAAAAGTAGTAGCGACTGTGAACCTGCCATTGTGGTGCAGCACATTGTGCGAATTCACAGAAGGGGGCAGAATACACCAGGCTGAAAGGCAGAAGTTGGAGAGCCAACAGCTTTGACAAGCTTGCATTCAGACGCTGGGCATGTGGGTGGCAGGGACTGTATTTTTTTTTCCGCTGTAGCAGATGGGGCAGATAAATTTGCCGGCAACAGTCTACAGCTGTTGGTGTGCTGCTGGCAGATGTGCTGCTAGGACCTGGGACACCCTGTGCTATACCATCAACCCTGTCAGTGGAGGCTGCTGAGAGGTAATGACTTGGTATCACAGGGGCAGACTGAAGTGGGTAAGGAGGAGGAGGGACAGATTTGTGCCCCTTTTGTGTGGCTCTTAGGTGCTCATGCCAACGGGCTGAGTGGTTGGACGTTAAATGCCTTGTTAGGCATGTGGTACCCAAATGGTTGGTGTTTTTCTACGTTTGATGTGCCTAAGACACAGTTTGCAAATAGCAACAGAGTGATCTGCTGCAGATGTGCTGAAAAAGGCCCAGACAGCTGAGCTTTGGGGAGTGGGCTGGGAGATAACAGCTGCAGAATGTGATGGAATAGGGTGGCTGCTCTCTACTCTTTCTGTATGTCGGCCTCCTTGGGGTTGTGCCCCCTCACCTTCAGTTTCCTCCTCTGCTCTATCTGGGACCCAAGTCGCACCAGTGACCTCATTATCATCATCATCATCTGGATCTCCTCCATCTTCATCATTACCACTGGAGACAACTTGGCAATACGCTGTGGCTTGGGGAACATGAATGCCATTTTGTCTACCGGTGTTCCTCCCTCTCTCTAGGCTCATATTACTGTCATCCTCAACCTCAGAACCAACATCTGAATCCAATAATGGCTGGGCATCATCAAGGGGCAAGTAGTGGTCAAATAACTCAGCTGACTCCTCAATGGCTAATGTTGGGGCTATATGGACAAGGAGGCAGGTTTATCCACTGCAGGGGACTGCACACTTGTCTCTGCTTGCGTGACGGAGGATGAGGAAGGTTTAGTAAGCCAGTCCACCACCTCCTCTGCATGCTGTGGCTGGATAGCAACTCACTAAACAGAGGAAATTATGTCCTGCCTAGGAACTGACCACCACGTCCTCCTTTGCCTGTGGACACATTTGTTGTTGGCCCCATTATAGTGCCAAGGGAACATCTGTTTCTCCTTGTTGTCCTCCCAGACATTATTGGGGGTGAGGGGGGGTGCTTTTAAGCAAATGTAAAGAAGACGTTGAAATCTGTATGTAGATGCATTTTAATCAATGTAATGTGTTTGGTGCAGTTTAAATTGAGTACTCACACTACACAGACACACTCCACGGATACACTATAATATATTGCAATATAATGTGCCAAACATACAGTGACGCACAGAACTGTATGGCGTTAAACTGACAGTAATGCATACAAAACTATATAGCGTTAAACTGGCAGTAACACACGCAAAATGATATGGCGTTAAACTGGCAGTAACGCACACAAAACGATATGGCATTAAACTGGCAGTAGCGCACACAAGACAATATGGCATTAAACTGGCAGTAACGCACACAGAGCTCTATGACATTAAACTTGCAATAACGCACACAGAACTATATGGCGTTAAACTGGCAGTAACGCACACAGAAGTAAATGGAGTTAAACTGGTAGTAACGCACACAAAACGATATGGCCTTAAACTGGCAGTAATGCACACAGAACCATATGGCGTTAAACTGGCAGTAACGCACACAGAAGTAAATAGCGTTAAACTGGCAGTAACGCACACAGAACTATATGGCGTTAAACTGCAAGTAATGCACACAGAACTAAATGGCATTAAACTGACAGTAACGCACACAAAACGATGTGGCCTTAAACTGGCAGTAACACACACAAAAGTAAATGGTGTTAAACTGGCAGTAACGCACACAGAACTCTATGGCGTTAAACTGGCAATAACGCACACAGAACTCTATGGCGTTAAACTGGCAAAAACGCACACAGAACCATATGGCGTTAACCTGGCAGTAACGCACACAGAAATAAATGGTGTTAAACTGGCAGTAACGCACAAAACTATATGGCGTTAAACTGGCAGTAACGCACACAAAGCAATATGCCGTTAAACTGGCAGTAACGCACACAGAAGTAAATGGCATTAAACTGGCAGTAATGCACAAAACTATATAACGTTAAACTGGCAGTAACACACACAAAACGATATGGCGTTAAACTGGCAGTAACGCACACAGAAGTAAATGGAGTTAAACTGGTAGTAACGCACACAAAACGATATGGCCTTAAACTGGCAGTAATGCACACAGAACCATATGGCGTTAAACTGGCAGTAACGCACACAGAAGCAAATAGCGTTAAACTGGCAGTAACGCACACAGAACTATATGGCGTTAAACTGCCAGTAATGCACACAGAACTATATGGCGTTAAACTGGCAGTAACGCACACAGAACCATATGGCGTTAAACTGGCAGTAATGCACACAGAACTATATAGCGTTAAACTAGCAGTAACTCACACAAAACGATATGGCGTTAACCTGGCAGTAACACACACAGAAGTAAATGGCGTTAAACTGGCAGTAACGCACACAGAACTATATGGTGTTAAACTGGCAGTAACACACACAGAACCATATGGCGTTAAACTGGCAGTAATGCACACAGAAGTAAATGGTGTTAAACTGGCAGTAACGCACAAAACTATATGGCGTTAAACTGGCAGTAACGCACACAAAGCAATATGCCGTTAAACTGGCAGTAACGCACACAGAAGTAAATGGCATTAAACTGGCAGTAATGCACAAAACTATATAACGTTAAACTGGCAGTAACACACACAAAACGATATGGCGTTAAACTGGCAGTAACGCACACAGAAGTAAATGGAGTTAAACTGGTAGTAACGCACACAAAAAGATATGGCCTTAAACTGGCAGTAATGCACACAGAACCATATGGCGTTAAACTGGCAGTAACGCACACAAAAGTAAATAGCGTTAAACTGGCAGTAACGCACACAGAACTATATGGCGTTAAACTGCCAGTAACGCACACAGAACTATATGGCGTTAAACTGGCAGTAACGCACACAGAACCATATGGCAATAAACTGGCAGTAATGCACACAGAACTATATGGCGTTAAACTAGCAGTAACTCACACAAAACGATATGGCGTTAACCTGGCAGTAACACACACAGAAGTAAATGGCGTTAAACTGGCAGTAACGCACACAGAACTATATGGCGTTAAACTGGCAGTAACACACACAGAACCATATGGTGTTAAACTGGCAGTAATGCACACAGAACTATATGGCGTTAAACTAGCAGTAACTCACACAAAACGATATGGCGTTAACCTGGCAGTAACACACACAGAAGTAAATGGCATTAAACTGGCAGTAACGCACACAGAACTATATGGCGTTAAACTGGCATTAACGCACACAGAACTATATGGCGTTAAACTGGCAGTAATGCACACAGAACTATATGGCGTTAAACTGGCAGTAACACACACAGAAGTAAATGGCGTTAAACTGGCAGTAATGCACACAGAACTATATGGCGTTAAACTGGCAGTAACGCACACAGAAGTAAATGGCATTAAACTGGCAGTAACGCACAAAACGATATGGCCTTAAACTGGCAGTAATGCACACAGAACCATATGGCGTTAAACTGGCAGTAACGCACACAGAAGTAAATAGCGTTAAACTGGCAGTAACGCACACAGAACTATATGGCGTTAAACTGCCAGTAACGCACACAGAACTATATGGCGTTAAACTGGCAGTAACGCACACAGAACCATATGGCATTAAACTGGCAGTAATGCACACAGAACTATATGGCGTTAAACTAGCAGTAACTCACACAAAACGATATGGCATTAACCTGGCAGTAACACACACAGAAGTAAATGGCGTTAAACTGGCAGTAATGCACACAGAACTATATGGCGTTAAACTGGCAGTAACGCACACAGAAGTAAATGGCATTAAACTGGCAGTAACGCACAAAACGATATGGCCTTAAACTGGCAGTAATGCACACAGAACCATATGGCGTTAAACTGGCAGTAACGCACACAGAAATAAATAGCGTTAAACTGGCAGTAACGCACACAGAACTATATGGCGTTAAACTGCCAGTAACGCACACAGAACTATATGGCGTTAAACTGGCAGTAACGCACACAGAACCATATGACGTTAAACTGGCAGTAATGCACACAGAACTATATGACGTTAAACTAGCAGTAACTCACACAAAACGATATGGCGTTAACCTGGCAGTAACAAACACAGAAGTAAATGGCGTTAAACTGGCAGTAACGCACACAGAACTATATGGCGTTAAACTGGCAGTAACGCACACAGAACTATATGGTGTTAAACTGGCAGTAACGCACACAGAACTATATGGCATTAAACTGGCAGTAATGCACGCAAAACTATATGGCATTAAATTGGCAGTAATGCACAAAGAATAAATGGTGTTAAACTGGCAGTAACGCAATCAAATAGACAAGGTTCAACCGTCATTACACTGACGCTATCTGATCTGTCCCTACTCTAGCTATACACTAATGTAAAGATTCTCACTACACTACACTGAACCTATATGAGCTGTCCCTACTCTACACTAATGTATGTATGAATGACACGGTCTCACTACACTACAGTGAAACTATCTGAGCTGTCCCTACTCTAGCTGCACACTATGCAAAGCTGAATGATGGTCCTCCTCACTACACTCACACTATCCCTAGACTGACACTAAACTAATATTCTACACTGACAATTGAAGCAAAATAGCACAGTATAGCACAGTGGTCATCAACCCTGTCCTCATGGCCCACTAACAGGCCAGGTTTTATGTATTACCTTGGGGAGATGCAGACTAGAATACTGCAGTCACTGAGCAGCAAATTATATCACCTGTGATGTATTTCAGTTATCATGCAAACCTGGCCTGTTAGTGGGCCCTGAGGACAAGGTTGCTGACCACTGATATAGCACACTAACTAATAACACTGAACAGAGCCCTGTTATATCTCTCTCCATGCCAAAATCACACTTAAAATGAATAGAGTTGCCACCTCATCCCTTTAAACCCGAACACATATTGATTACACAGGTTCTGTGGCTGATTAAGGTGGTAATTAAACTCACTTGGTGCCTTATCTGCATTAAATAGACCTCAGAACCTGTGTAATTCATATGTGTTCGGGTTTAAAGGGATGAGGTGGCAACCCTAGGAGGGAATGAGCCATGTTTGGATAAAGTCATGATGACCAATCATGACTCTGACAGTGCTCTGTGCCCTGATTGGCTGAAGCTTTCACTGCTTCAGCCAATCAGGGCTTGCAATGCACTGTTCAGCGCCACAATGCATTGTGGTCGGTTCGGGGGCCGTTCGAATTACCCGTTTGCCTGTTTGCTGAACGACCAAACAACGAGGTCCCTGAGTTAGTTCCTACTAAGGACCTGTCCCGGACTGGGAAGAAGGTGCCGATCAGTCTTCGGAATGTTACAGATCTTCCATCTACTTTAGGGGCACGTATGCTGGTGGGACAAGTGAGTGCAGCTACCCCTGTGCTACCAGAAGAGGCTGCTGGAAAAGAAGATTGTCAGAAAATGCAGAAGGAAACCAGCATTGTACTGAAGCTTTACTCCCTGCATGGCAGTGAATAATAAAGTCACAACTAGCTAGATGGGAGAAGACTTTCTCGAAGGATGACTTTGATGTGGGACATGCCAAGAGCGCTCAGCATCAGATCTGGCAGCAAGAAGACAAGCCCTTTTGAGAGCAAGCCAGGAGAATATCTCTCAGTGACTTGGAAGACCTTCGGGAGCAGTTGGCAGAGTTGAAGAGGTCCGGGATCATTGAAGAGTCCAGAAGCCCATGCGCCTTGCCTATCATGGTGGTGCACAAGAAGAAAGGATCACTGCGTACGTGCATTGACTACCAGACTTTAAATCGCCGTACTGTTTCTGATCAGTACATAATCCCTTGCATTGAAGATGCCCTCCAGTGTCTTACTGGAGCTAAACGGTTCAGTGTACTCAACTTGAAGAGTGGGTATTACCAAATTCCCATGCACCCGAAAGACAGAGAAAAGAACGCATTAATTTGCCCCTTGGGGTTCTATGAGTTCAGTCGGATGCCTCAACGATTGTCGGGGGCCCCAGCGACCTTCCCGCGGTTGATGGAAAGAACAGTAGGAGATATTAATCTAATAGAAGTACTTGTGTACCTAGACTACATCGTTGTGTTTGGGAAGACTTTGGAAGAGAGTGAAGCCCGGTTGAATTAGGTTTTTGCAGGGCTCCATGAAGAAGGGTTGAAACTGTCAAAAAAAGAAAAGTGCCAGTTCTACAGAACTTCTGTTCTATACTTGGGTTCTCTCGTCTGTGCTGGAGGGGTAGCCACGGACCTGAAGAAGTTGGAAGCTGTCACCAAATGGCCAAGGACTGTAACTGAATTGAAATCCTTCCTGGGATTCTGCTCTTACTATCGGAGGTATTGCTCGGCCTCTTAATGAGCTGTTGCAAGTGGCCATGGGAGAAGGAGAAAATCAGTCTAAAGTGAAGAAGTCTGGCTGTTGCAAGAAGGGAGAATCAGTAAAAGATCAACGGACTTCCCAGTGTGAAGAGGCATTTTGGCATCTGAAGAAGAGTCTCACTGAAGCTCCGGTATTGGCTTATGCTGACCCTGCTAAGCCCTACAAACTTCATGTAGATGTCAGTAGAGATGGACTGGGAGGAATTCTCTATCAAGAACAAGATGGTAGTCTCAGACCAGTGGCTTATGTGAGTCGCAGTCTCACTCCATCAGAAAAAAATTATCCCGTTCACAAGGTGGAGTTTCTGGCTCTCAAATGGACAATAGTAGACAAATTGAAGGATTACCTGTATGGGGCTGTGTTTGTGGTGAAAACGGATAATAATCCTATGACCTATCTTCTGACTTCTGCCAAATTGGATGCAACAGGACACAGGTGGCTGGCTGCCCTTGCTGGATTCCAATTCATGGAACATGCCTCGCCCAGAAAACTACGGAATAAAAAGAATTTTGACTTAAAAGTCAGTGCAGGACTTGGAGCTTGGAGATCGTTTGTTGCTGAAGAACTTGGGGGTACCATGAAAACATAAGCTGTCTGACTGATGGCGATCACAACCTTATGTCATATGTAAACAGCTTCCTGGGCTACCAAATCACACCTGAGGGAAAAACAAGGGACCTTGAAGATGTGGCATCGAAATCTTTTGCTTCCGTTGTCTGATGCAGCCAGAGTGCCTCAAGTGCCCCCAACACCTCCTCAGAAACCAACCCCACCCAGGACTCGCTCACATCAGTGAGCTTCTGCTCCCACTGTGTCACAAGAAGAAGAGGAAGAGGAAAAGATAGTGAGGATGAGGAAATAGTGCCTTATTGGATGTGCCTTACAAAAACAGAGACTGATGCAAACACTATGGCAGTAAGCAGAGGAGGAGAGCTGACTAAAACGATATAAAGACTACCTAGTCCAGAATTTTAAATCCTACCACCATTTATGGAAGCGGATCGGATCAAGGTTGAGAGTACCAGTCCCACCTCAGAGAAAAACAGGAAACTTGATCAGTTTTGCTGATGAGCCCTTGACATTGCCTGAACCAGATTGCTCTTCAGAGGCTGAAGCTCCCCTTGTGGGTGGGAAAATGGAGAACGTCAAATGCCTATCCCTGAACTCACTGAGGAAGTCAATCTTTCCCCTCCATGACCAAACTGAGCTTGACTGAGCCTGTGGCTATGGTTTCCCTTTGGAGCCATGCAGTCCTGTTCACTCCAGAAGTCCAGCAGTGAACTCTGTTCAACCTTCTGAGAAGTATTCTCCCATTCAGCTAAGGTGAAATATACATCCTCCAAAGAGATTTACTTATGAAACTTTAGGAGAGAACTCTGACGAACTGATTCCCACCATTAAAAGCCAAGTACCTACGCCTAATCTCCCTACTGTTAATTGGATAGGGGGCGACTCTGCTCTGACCTCTGACACCGATGGGTGGGACATGGCAATTGCTCTGGCCTGTTCAAAAACTGATTTCGAACTGACCGAAGGTGTATATAAATAGTTTCAGCAAAATCCAGATGTGTCTCAATATTTGCTGAGTTTAGATTGTGGTTAATGTCATTGTAGAACTGTTAATAACCTTTTCCTTCCATAATGTTTGAATAGTTTAATGTCTCCACCTCTTTGGAGACCAAAGAATTCAAGTGGGGGGAGAATGTAGCCAGAAGCTGGCTATTATGCCTGCAATTCAGGAACAGTGTGCAGTGTTCTTAATGAGGAGCTGTCTCCCTCTAGTGTTGGCTTGGGCTCCATGAGTCATTTCCTTTCAGACAAAACTTAGAGCAGAGCAAAGCATTGTGGGATGTGTAGCTCAGAATGCTGAGGTTTCAATTCCAGCAGGACTGGCCTGACTTACCACCATCAGAATGTTGAGAAAACAGAAAAGACTACTGGGAGAGGATATAAAAGGGCTGGCTGAGGCCTACATCGCTCTTTTGGGACACCAGCTTGGACCTGCCAGCAGGAGTTCTGTGTCAGTGTGAGCTGCTGCTGATTTGTGGCCTGCACATTGGGACCTCTGCGGACAGCATGGCTTCTCACATACAGCGGACCGGAGACTGTTCCAGATCCTCCAGCGACACCTGCACTTCAGATCCGGGTAGGCCGCGGTGTGGTGTGACAGGGTCAGACATCATTCCCAGAGCCAGGATTTACAGGGAGTTCCTGAAAGAGTCTTCATCACCATCACCTGCATCGCTGCCAGCAAATTCTGTAACCAATATGGTGAGCGGGCATTTGCCCATGTAGATTATATAAGACACTTCATATAGACATCCTTTATTCTATCCAGCTTTCTGGTACTTGTGGTATCATTGAAAGTTAGTTCACATACTCTAATGAACACTGTATGCAGACATCTATATCCTGTTCACATCTTTATCACCAGCAATGTCATTGGATACAGTAATACTAAAGCAATATACGAAGAGTGTGAAGAAAAATAAAGATACACCACAGATCAGCCAAATTTACTATACTCTATCATTAAGGATTACCCTATTCCTAATACTTCAAGGCTAGCTGAAGATTTGCCAGATTCCAAGGAGTAACAAGGAGTATGTTGTTTTGCACAAAGGGTCTGCTCTCACTTCTCTGGAACTCTAGTTAAAGGAGGCAGCCACTTTAAACACAATAGTTGAATACTGTTTGTCATGTTATATTGATGCTAATGGCCTTTGGGTTGAGTAAAAAGAAGGGAGTGAATCTGACATAGAGTGTCATTTCTCTACCCTTCTGCTGAACTGTTCACATAGGTTACTAGAAATAGAAACAAGATCTGACTGAATTTGGGTCATACTGTATACTTTGCATTTCTCTTTGGTACTGAAAAGTTCTAAACTACCAAATAGTATTTCACAAGCAGTGGTATATTGTTCAGATAAACTGCTTCTATGATTTACTGTGTTATGTTATACATTTGCATGTGTCCCTCTTTACTACAGTAAACAAAACTTGAACTTTCACTTTCACTGATATTGTGTAAGTTTCCTATTATTGGTGACAGTGGGTAAAAAATGACTGAACCCAGGCTGTCAGAGGTGATGGAGGATTTGCTGAGTCGGGGAACCAGTGGGGTACAGTTTCTATCAGCGTCCCTTACGAGGGTAGCGATACATTCGAGTCTCATATTTAGATTATAAGTTGTGGACGCAGAGAGGCTTTTCAACTACACCAGAACCCGTGTTAATTTTGGCTGTTTTGTCTGGATGAATGGTAGACTGTATGAATACATCACGTTTTCCTTTCACTTCACCGCAAGTAGTTTGTTATTCTGCAAGCAGGCTTTCTCCAGCTTTCTAAGTTGGATGTTAACGAGCCATTGGGAGAAGCCCCAGCGATCAGGTCAAATGGTACCACAGCAGCCAATTTCTAAAAATTGGCATGCTTGCATAAAAGTCGTTTCACGTACAAATGGTACCCTTTACAGAACAAGGGTGACAACAAGTCCCACACTATCTTGCCACTGCTCCACATGAAGTCTGGGCATTTGGGAGGCTCCATTTGACTGTCTTTTCCCTCATAAATTCTAGAGCGGTATATATAGCCTGTGGCCCTTTCACAGAGCTTATAAATTTTGACCCCATACTGTATCTGGAACACTTGCTGGGGAATTATTGCTTTATTGCAAGCCTGCCAGTAAAAATTACAAGGGACTGGTTTATCCAGATTTTTTGGGGGGGCATATACACATCTGCAAGTGTCAGGGACAGGTAATTTATGAGGGGCCAAATTTTGTGGAGCTGTCAGGGTCACCCTGGGGAAGACAGAGGGTATTGTCATTGAAATGCATAAAATGCATTATTCTCTCATATCTTCTCCTGGCCATTGCAGCCGAGAATATGGGCATATGATGAATAGGGTCTGTGGACCAATATGACCACAATTTATACTTTTTTGTAATGCCCATATTAAGGCATATTCCCCAAAAAAGTTTTAAATGTGAAAACCACAACAGGTTGTCACTCGAATTGGCCTGGCAAGGTGTGAATTTGGGTTGGCGGTGATGTACTGTGGGGCCATAAACATTACTTTTGTCCATCAAATTATAAATTATAAAGGCCTTCAGTGAAAAACAGCTAAAAGAAGTCAAGGGGCGTTGTTTTTGCCATCTGCATGCCATTGGGGAAATTTATTTTCTGTCCCATAGCTAAAACTGGAAGTGAGAGGAAATCCTTCTGAAGTGAGAAAATCCCGGATTGTCACCAGGGTCACCAGAGTTAATGTCCCAATTGGAAGATTATCTCTCGAATCCTGTTGACAAACCAAAATTTGGGATTGTATTTCATTTTCACGCTTGGTGATAAGTCACCAGGATAAATAGAAAGAGTGAATCTTCATAATTGGAACACAAGCAGAAAACAGCGATTAAAACTTGACAGAAGCATGTATTTAAGCACTAATAGAATTGTCTGTTTTTCTTAGAAAGCAGATCTGTTTTTGTGTTCAAGCCTGGCCTAAATAGAATAATGAAACATTTTGGGAAAAATATACAGCTTAGAAGCCCAGCACTTGAGGCAAGTATGGCAAATACCTCCACAGCCACCATTGTATTTCCCTTTTGGTGCAGTGTAGAAATAAATAAGAACTGGGACAAATATACACATTAGTAAAGAACCCCCATGGGTAGGTAAGGCTTTGTGCTCAAAGGACTAGAATTATGTAAGATTTCCAGTGATTACCTTGAAAATTAAGCCTTCTATGTTTCTAGTGATGTAGAAGTTCCTGTATAACTATTGAAGATCAGTACAAATAGCACTACAATACTACATCATTATACAGCCCGTGCAACAGCATATATTGTTGCATCAAAATACAATTACTGAAGAACCAATAGAATAATGTTCAAAGTCTATTTTTCTTAGAAAGCAGGCCCATTTGCGTGTTTAAGTCTGGCCTGAACAGAATAATGAAACATTTTGGAAAAAATATACAGCTTAGAAGTCCAGTACTTGAGGCCAATATGGCGAAGACCTCCACAGCCACCATGTATTTTCCTTTAGCGCTTAAATAGGCCGGGATCATGGCAATCCAGACACTGCAGAACACTAGCATGCTGAAGGTGATGTATTTGGCCTCATTAAAACTGTCCGGTAATGTCCTCACCATGAAAGCCAGAACAAAACTCACAGCTGCTAGAAACCCCATATAACCCAACACAGCGTAGAAACCAATAATTGACCCTTCGTTACACTGAATGACGATCTTGTCCTGATAAGAGTGAGTGTCCATTTCCATAAAAGGTGGTGAAGTAGACAGCCAAATGAGACATATTGTACCCTGAACACATGTAAGCAGTAACGCTACAAAATTTGGAAGTGTGGCCCCAATCCATTTCCTCCAGTAGCTGCCAGGTTTAGTGGCTGTAAAAGCAATATAAACCATGACTGTTTTAGCCAGAAGAGAGGAGACGGCTAAGCAGAAGATGGTACCAAAAGTGGTGACATGCAGTATACAGGTTATATCCTGTGGACGACCAAGAAACAGGAACACACAGAAAAAGCTCAGCAAGATACAGACAAGCAGAACAAAGCTCAAACTTCGATTATTTGCTTTGATAACAGCGGTATCCATATAGGATATAAAGATTCCAATTATGAAGAGTGTCACAAGACATAGCAAAACAGAAATGGATGCAAATACTGTAGAAATATAATCAGAGTAGGAGAGGAATTCCTCCAGTTTTGGAATACACTGATCCTTCTTCTCATTTGGCCATTCATCTTCTAGACATTGAATACAATTTTTACTGTCTGCCAAAAATGAAAATATTCTCAATTAGAAAAAACAAACTCAATGGTGCAAAAAGGAAAAATAATAAAGTCCCAAGGTAAATAAGTCCAATTGGGGAGAATCACATTTATGATGGATGTAGCTCTTCCAGCAGAGTATTGGATGAGCTCTGTGCACTACAATAAACAAAAAAGCAGAAGGAGCCAGCATTTAAGTGTATCAGTTTATTAAAAACTGTTTAAAAATGGTAAAATACACTCAGAAGAATAGAAGAAAGACAGGCTCATCATCAGTCTTTAGTCACTAGCAGGGCCAAAATGCTGGCAGATGGAACCAGGAGGCGACTGTGTTGTGCAAGAGACATCTGGCTGAGAAGGGTTGCAAGGCTTGAACAGTGCCACCAGTGAGAGCTGCAATCTTGCTGGAACGCAAGCTAGTGGCGGGGCCGGAACCTGAAATGACGTCAGTAGGATGTGGGTGGTAACATGCCGTGGAGCTCCACAGGGAAGACAAAGAAGAACATACAAGCTATATGCTGCACACTGGTAAAGTCAGAGTATCCATGAGAAACAAGTAGACAAATTGAAGGATGATGAATAAACGGATAAAACTTGCTTCCATATAAACATTGGGAGTCATATTTATTTCTGTTTTGGATATCTCTATTCCTCCAGTGGATTGCATACAGCACGGGACTGGGTCATATTCTACTGATGCCACATCCTACTGATGCCACATCCTACTGATGCCATCATGTCCGACATCACTTCAGGTTCCTACCCCACCACTGGCTTGCATCACATCGTGATTACGGCTCTCACTGGTTGACACTGTTCAAGCCTTGCATCCCTCCTCAGCAGGATGTCTCTTGCACAACACAGTTGCCTCCTTGTTCCATCTGCCAGCATTTTAGCCGCTTTCCATCGAGCCATGCTAGTGACTAAAGACTGATGATGGGTCTGTCTTTCCTCTACTCTTGTGAGTGTATTTGACCACTTTTACACTGTTTTTAATAAACTGACACACGTAGATGGTGGCACCTTCTGCTTTTTTGTTTAAATATTCTCAATGCATTCAGTACATTTACTTTTTACATCTATTTGTTTTATAGCTGGTTAAAGTTGGAAAACTCTGGTTGCAAGTTCTAGGGTTTAGTCTTTCTTCAAGTTGTTACTGAATCTCACAATCAGTTAGTGATGAAAGAGCCATGTTGACTTAGAGGTAACGAACATTTAAAGATGTTTTTTGTGTAGGTGAAGTCTAATGCAAAGAACTTTTCAAAATGTGGTCAAGTTAAATATAAGTTGTTCTGGCAGTGCTTGCCTGCAAAAGATTTGCTAAAAGTAATCTTTCAAGGATACATGAGCGCCAGTTCTTTCGGCAGAAAGAATACACTCAAATAGAATATTTTTGTACATAGGTTTAGGCGCACGTGCCAGAAATCTCCTCTCAAAAACGTAAACCAGAAGGGTTTTTTTTCTGCCTCTAAACACTGAGCTTAAAATATGCCTCTAAACGTCCTAATGTGCATGGACACTTAGGATATCACTGAGCTGCTTCTTCAGCCAAAACAAAAAACTCCTTTAGAAGCAGCGTTTTTTAAGCCCAGTGTGCACAGACCCTTAATGACCAAACATACAACTTTTTTTTTAAATCAAATGCTTTTTATTGAAAAATAAATTCTTAATTTTACATTTTATGCATCACAAGAAAAACAATACAAAATACAACCCCCCCCTTTCCACCCCCCTCCCCCAATTCCCCACCTCAAACCCTTCCCACTCCTCTCATCCCCCACCCATTCCTTCCTCACACAGACCCATACTTCCATCTCATTTATTCATTCCCTACTCTCTTCCCTACCTCCCCCCTCCCCTCCTCACTCTTCTCCATTTTAATTATAATTGGGGTTCTTCCACCTCTAGCCACCATTTCCAAACTTTCTTGTATTTCTTAATATTGCCCCTTTTACAATAAGTGAATTTTTCTTTGCAAATAGTGTCTTTCATCACCGTCATCCATTCTTCTACTGTTGGAGGGACCTTTGCCTGCCACTTTTGTGCAATCAACTTCCTTGCTTGAAACAGACATCTGATAATTGCAATCCGTGTATCTCCTAACCAGCCATTCCCTTCTACCAGTCCCAAGATGCATGTCCTGGCTTCCAAGACCAGAGATGTCCCAAATACTGAATTTATTTTTGTCACTATTTTACTCATACATCTATGCAACTTGGGACATCTCCAGACCATATGAACCAAGTCACCCGTCTGGTCCCCACACCTTGGGCACTTCGGGTCTGGCCTTCTTCCAAACTTAAACATTTTCAAAGGGGTAAAATATGCTCTATGTAACAGAAATAGATGGGATACAGTCTGTGAGGGGGACAGTGAAACCTCCGGCCCTGATGCCAATATTCTGCTCCATTGTTCCTCAGTTATTCTCCCAATATCCTCCTCCCATTTGGGTCTGATGGAGAATCCCCCATCACCCTCCAATTCAGCCCTGCTTATACACCTATACATGTCAGAAACCAACCCCTTAGACGTCCCTGCATTGACCACCCTTTGGAGAGAGGGCATTTCACTCCACTCCACTGCCCTCTCCCCTAACTGCGCATCCAAGGCATGTCTTACCTGCAGGTACTTATAAAAAGACCTATTTGAAACTGCATATTCCTCTGTTATATCCTGAATTGTTTTCAACCTACCAGCATTAAACATTTGTGCCAGGCGGTGGATGCCACTTCGTTCCCATTCCTCAATCTTCCCCATTACCATCAGCTCCTTTAAGTTCTTATTATCCCGCAAGGGGGAGAATTCAGAGAAGCCACCATAGCCCACCATGGCCCTAATGGTTTCCCAGCTTTTTACCATCAATTGAGCAGTAGGTCACCTAGAGCCAAAAGAATCCGCCTCAACTGCCTCTACTACTGTATCATGGCTAGTATCTGCCAACATCAAATTCCTTCCCACGTCCCTCTCTGCTGGCAGATTGCCCTCTGTCATATGCTGAATCTGTGTGGCTAAAAAATAGTTTCTTGGGTTTGGCAAGGCTAGTCCCCCCTCCTCCCTCGGCAGCTGCAATACCTGCAAACAGATTCTGGCCACTCTGTTCTTCCAGATCAGTTAACTAAAAACACTGTCCAATTTCTTAAACCAGTGCTTTGGAATCCAAACTGGAGAGTTATGTAACACAGCTACCGAGAGTGGAAGTTGGGACCACACCCGGCATTTCTGTTTTAGTTTTGTCATAAGCGGGACTAAGTTACATGCTATGTATTGTCTTGGATCCTTTGATATGTTAATACCCAGATACTTAATTTGGCTTACTACCCTCACTTGGGCTATCTGATGGGGTAAGGGCTCTATAAGAGGGACAATTGGCAACAGTGCCGACTTTTCCCAACTGATCTCCAACCCAGATAGATGACCAAAATCTCTGACTATGCCCATTGCTGCCTTCAGGGAGGCCTGCGTGTCCCCCAAGAACAGCAATACGTCATCCGCATACATGGTGACCTTCTCTTCTCTCAACACCCTTCTAAATGAGGCTCTCAGGTCAATAGCCAGTGGCTCTATTGCCAGGGCGATAAGCCGGGGCGGTAATGGGCACCCCTGTCTTGTCCCCCTCGCCAACCGAAACCACTCTGAGCTTTCCCCATTTATTCACACTTTGGCTCTAGGTCCCTCATATAATATTTTAATCCATTTAACAAAATTAGGCACAAATTGAAATTCCGCCAAGATTTGCCAGAGGTAATGGCATTCGAGGCTGTCAAAAGCCTTGATGGCATCCAGTGACAGGTTGGCCCTAGTCCCTTTGTTTTCTGTTGATAACTGGATGTTTACATAGGCCCAGCTTATATTCACACTTGCTTCTTTATCTGGTATGACACCTGTTTGATCCAGGTGTATAAGTTTTGATATTGTTCTATTTATTCTCGCCACTAGTGCCTTTGCTAAAATTTTTACATCTGAACAAAGAAGGGATATTGGTCTATATGATATTACTTCCAGTTGATTTTTCCCTTCCTTTGGCAGTACTATAATTGTTGCTTCTGTCATAGATGATGGTAGCTTCCCTTCTCCCACAGCCCAATTAGGCACCTCCAAGAGTTTTGGGAGTAATATGCCGCCATATCTCTTATATATTTCTATTGGCAAGCCATCTGGACCCGGAGCCTTCTGATTTGCCATATCTGCTATCGCCTTTTGTAGCTCTTCTAATGTCAGCGGAGCCTCCAATCCCTCTCTGTCCTTCTCTGAAAGTGAAGGGATCCTCAACCTCTTGAAGAAATCCCACATCTCCCCTTCTACCTTTATATGTGATGTGCTATACAAGATTTTATAAAAATTTTTACAGTCATTCACAATTTCTGGGACTGCCCTAGTAATCCTCCCTCCCTCAATTCTAATGGCCGGTATAGTGGAAGATGGTGCGTTTGCCCTGACTATCAAAGCTAAGATTCTCCCTACTCACTCTTTAGTCAAGACCTGCTTCCTATATTCTTCCTGTCTCTCCAACCACTCTTCGTACCTACCTGGCGTTGGATCAGCCACGTATCACCTTTCCGCATCTCTAGCATTACCCCTGCAATAGTCTCTTTTAATTTTGTTTGTTTTTTAACCTGAGAGATTTTCTGGATTAGTACCCCCAGAAGAAACGCCTTCAGGTTGTCCTCAATCAATTCCAGCCAGAAGGGGTTTATCCTCCAGTCACTCCTTCTATAGCTATTCCCTATCTTTCCTGGAAAAAACATGGGTGAGTGATCTGAGAGACTCCTCAACTTGTACCTTACTTCTTCCATCATATTCAAGGCCTCTTCATTACAGAGCACAAGATCTATGCTAGATAGGGTAGAATGCGTCTTAGAGTGGCAGGAAAACCGTTTTACATCCGGTTACCACCTCCTCCAGACAACCACCAGCCCCGCAAAACTGACAGAGCGGGCTGCTGGATGTACCACCAGAGGGGGCCCCGGATGGAAACCTATCCATATTTTTATCCATAGTCATGTTAAATTCTCCCACCACTATACCCATTATTTCTGGCTTATGCGTAATAAACTCCATTAGATCATTAAAAATTTCAATACCAAAGGGTGGGGGAATATAAACATTGGCCAAAACACACAACCTATCCTCTATTAAGCAAAAAAGAAAAACATATCTGCCCTTCTCATCTATTTTACTCTGCCTACAGGAAAAAAACACCCCGAGTCCACCAGAATGCTCACTCCCCTTGAATAGGATGTGTAAGTAGAATGGTATTGCACCTGATAATTCCTATGCCTCAAAGTGCTTGTCGTCTCCCTCTCCAGGTGTGTTTCCTGTAGACAGAGTATTTTAACCCCACCTGCCTTGGCCATAGAAAAAATTGCCCGCCTTTTAGATGAGTCCCTCATCCCCCGCACCTTCCAGGAACATATCTTTAACCCCCTGGAGTGCACCATGGGTTTCCCTCCTCTTTCCTTAATGATTGTCATTTACCTCTCCCCTCTTCACTGAACTAAAATAATTATCCAAAAAACTTGTGTTCGTGTGTCTTCTCTAACACTTGTAACTATGTGTTTCTCCCCCTTCCTGCGTGAATTTTAATAGTGCATAAACTCCTCTCATCTCTCCCACCCCCCATCATATCCTCACTCATACATACACTCCATTCATTCCCCTTTTTTTCTCTTCTTCCCCCATACACTCCATCCAATCCTTCCATTCTTCCCACCCACTTCACTTCTAAAGTGACCGTACCCAATGGTTAAGGTGATATGTGCCATTTCTTTTGTGATCCATTTCTCTTTTGTGATCCATTTCTCTCGTAAAAAAGAAAAATAAGTGTATCAATAATGAAAATACATTTCCCACAAAAAATACACACTTGCCGATCCCTACCCTACTGCAGCCCACCACCCCCCCCCCCCCGCTCCCTAATATAACATTCTATATAGCACTCAAAAGAAAAAAAAACAAGAGAAAAAAAGAAAAAGAGAAAAACAAGCAAAAGGCAAACCAAACAAAAAATGTCCCCTCTAATCACAGTGGCTTAGTTTATTCTCCATTCTTATAATATTTCCTTTTTCTACTGAAATTTCCCTTTGTTAGTATCCAGCCATGGTGTCACTTCAGCAGGTGTGTTAAACAACTTGGTTTCCCCCAGAGCTGTTATCCGCAGCCATGCTGGGTATAACATTGCATATTTTGTGTTAAACTGTTGCAGTCTGGCTTTGGCTTCTGTAAACCTGGACCTTCGTTTCTGCAGCTCCTGGGAGAAGTCCGGGTATAGGGAAATCTTTACACCGTTAAACAATATATTTTTCATCTCCCTTTCTTTTTGGAGAATCATAACTTTATTCTTGTAGCATAAAAGTTTAATAATAAGGGGCCTCGGCTGACCTCCTGGAGGCGGTGCCCTAAAATGGACTCTGTGAGCTCGCTCGATTGAAAATTTTTTTTACAGAGATTCTTTACCAAAAATTCCTTTAAACCAGTCCTCCATAATTTCTATGGGGTTAATCCCCTTGCTTTGCTCCGGGAGACCCAAGACCCTTATATTTTTCCTGCGCAACCTATTTTCAATTTCGTCCATTTTGTGTATACACATATTCAATTGTTCCCTCATTGATTTTATCTCTTGTTTCATTGGGTTCACATCATCTTCCAAGAAGCTAAGTCTCCCTTCTAAAACAGGTGTACGTTCACATATCTCCTGCACGTCATGTCTTAACATGTCTTAAGAGCTCCTCTTTTATACTTTTAAGTTGGTCAGACATTTTAAACAAGGAGGACTTACAGCTGTTGATTGCATTAAGAACATCTTTCAGGGATGGCTGTTCCTCCCCTCCTGGGGTTTGCTCCAGAGTTTCACCATCTGTCATTTTGCTTAAAGCTGGAGCGCTCTCCTGGGCTGTCACTCCTGCTGCTGCTGATGGTACTGGGCCCTGGCTCTTTCTTCCCATGGAAGAGCTGGTCTGGGAACAAGGTCGTTGTGCCCCCCCGGCCTGTCCACCTTTCATGGGTGTCTGGCCCGGTATATGTGCATATCGATCCAGCTTTGTGGCGGCCTGGTTCCCCTTCTCCTTTGCCGTGCTTGCGCACCAGCACCATTGTGTGTGGCCGCCTCTTCCGCCCCCCTCCTGCTAGTCATCGCGGGGGGGTGCGGGGGGAACTCCGGCATCCTCCAACGCTCTCCGCGGCTCTATCCCAGATGTGTGCTGCCTCCTCACCTCTCACTGAGGAGCTGCGCCGCAGATGTCCCCACGGGAGAGCTCGCCGCCGGTGCCCACCACTCATGCTGATAGCGTGAGGAGAAAAAAAAAAAGCAGATCACCGACACCTGTGCCACCTGCCAAAGCCCACCAGTGCCACCTACCAGTGCAATACAGTACTACCTACCAGTGTCCACAGTGCCACCTATCAGTGCCCATCAGTGCCACCTATCAATGCCACCTATCAGTGCCTCATCACCAGTGCTGCCTATAAGTGTTACCTAAAATTGCCAATCAGTGCCATCTATCAGTGCTACCTATCAGTGACACCCATCAATGCTCTATCCCGGATGTGTGCTGCCTCCTCACCTCTCACTGAGGAGCTGCGCCGCAGATGTCCCCATGGGAGAGCTCGCCGCCGGTGCCCACCACTAATGCTGATAGCGTGAGGAGAAAAAAAAAAGCAGATCACCGGCACCTGTGCCACCTGCCAAAGCCCACCAGTGCCACCTACCAGTGCAATACAGTACTACCTACCAGTGTCCACAGTGCCACCTATCAGTGCCCATCAGTGCCACCTATCAATGCCACCTATCAGTGCCTCATCACCAGTGCTGCCTATAAGTGTTACCTAAAATTGCCAATCAGTGCCATCTATCAGTGCTACCTATCAGTGACACCTATCAGTGCTCATCAGTGCCACCCATCAATGCTCTATCCCGGATGTGTGCTGCCTCCTCACCTCTCACTGAGGAGCTGCGCCGCAGATGTCCCCATGGGAGAGCTCGCCGCCGGTGCCCACCACTAATGCTGATAGCGTGAGGAGAAAAAAAAAAGCAGATCACCGGCACCTGTGCCACCTGCCAAAGCCCACCAGTGCCACCTACCAGTGCAATACAGTACTACCTACCAGTGTCCACAGTGCCACCTATCAGTGCCCATCAGTGCCACCTATCAATGCCACCTATCAGTGCCTCATCACCAGTGCTGCCTATAAGTGTTACCTAAAATTGCCAATCAGTGCCATCTATCAGTGCTACCTATCAGTGACACCTATCAGTGCTCATCAGTGCCACCCATCAATGCCACCTATCAGTGCCGCCTTATCAGTGCCTATCAGTGCCGCCTTATCTGTGCCTATCAATGCAGCCCATCAGTGCAGTCTCATCAGTGCATTTCAATGAAGGAATAAAATTACCTGTTTGCAAAATTTTATAACAAACTATGTTATAACTAACATTTTTTTTTCAAAATTTTCCATCTTTTTTTTGTTTGTTTAGCGAAAAATAAAAACCCCAGCAGTGATTAAATATCACCGTAAGGTCTTAGCTGAATTGGCAAAATTAATCTTCAATGGGCAAAGATTCTCCAGCATCTACGAAAAACTGAAATACCAGTTTTGTTTATTCAGATCCTTAAAAATATACTGTATACCTGTAGTATTGGATATCTCCCCTTCTGAACATGGGACACAGTCATGGCAGCAGGAATGAATCCTAGATTTAGATTTTTTTCTCGCTCCTGGTTGACAAATTTCTGAGCACCGAGACAAGGGTATCTGAAAATTACAACATTTTACATAAAATCACTAACACTTAAAGTAAGTGAATCCTTTTACTCTTTCCATTGTTGGCACCAGCACAATTGCACTTTGGGCGTGGGAACTCCCTGGCTGAAGTTCAAAGGTAAAACAACGCCTCCAGGAGGTCCCCCACAGTGATGAGTTGTTCCTCCCTCTGACCTCCACATCCTTACAAGACTAAGAAATTATGTGGAAGTCAGAGAGAGGAACAACTCAACACAGCAGGGGACAGCTTTTGTGATTACCTACAAGTATGTGGGCAGGTGCAGTCTATTTTCTCCACTGCAGGTGGTGCTCATCAGCAGCGACATTGCAGAAAGAGAAAAAGTCAAGAGAAACATAGAGGTTCCTCTATGGTTTTCAGGGTCACCGGGGAAGCTATCCAATTGGACACTATCACCCCATGTATCTCTAGCAGCCATACTTGGTCATGCAGAGCCTATTTAAGGCCCTGGCTCCCAGGCTTAGCATGCATTTCATGTGTGGGTAGTGTAGGAGCAGGTCAGCTGTCTGACAGGGACAGTGATTAGCAGCAGGGAGAGGTTCCAGTTGAGTAGGGAAAGGATAGGGACATGCCATTCTTCTAGTGACCTCCCTATTTGGGCTCGGACTGCATTCCTCCCCTCAAGACAGAGTCTGTTGGCACCATGTGAGACCTACTCTGCTTCACATTGCTGATATTGATGTGACTGTTCCATGTTGGGTGCCTTCCCACCGGGTTTGTTGTGAGTTACTGGATTCCGCATTTTTGCAAGTTCTGTTCTCTGCAATCGTACTCTGTGTGTTTACTGCACCATGCTGCACCTCCTTATAAGTTGAGCTGAGTTCTGGTTGATGAACAGCAATGAAGCCGAATCTGCACTTTAAAGGGTCCCTTTAAAGATCACATTGTAAAGTTTTTTAAAATTAATACACTGGTTGGATCATATATTTGAAGATGGCTTCCCGTTGAAAAGAACTATCTTACATATAGGCTTGAGGAGGGGAATTGGGGCACTAGCTAATGGGTAAACATCAAAGAAAGGACCATGAGGCACCAGTGTCATGAAATCAGGCTGAGACAGAAGTACAGTTAAATCACACTTGTTTAATAATAAAAGTAAAAAGAACAAATGTAGTCAAAACATAGCTAAAGTTCGTTAACCGGAACGGATAACCAGCCAAGCCAGAAGTCAGGGATCAATGTAGTGGAACAACAAGCAGGATCTGGAGCCAGAAGGGATGTCAGCAAAGTAAGTCTTGAACAGGATCGCAGGAGATAGTTTCTGTGATGGTGACCAAGACAAAGGCAGAGCTCCTCTGGACTGGACAGGCTTGAGGGGAAAACGTCTATGGAAATCACGGAGGAGGACAGGGGCATGTACGTCCGAGGATGAGACCCAAGAGCGTTCCTCCGGACCGTACCCTTTCCAATGCACCAGGTGCTATATGCGCCCACGGAACCTACGGGAGTCAACAATGGACTGTACTTCAAACTCCTAATGGTTCCTTAACCTGTACAGGGTGAGGATGTGGCACCAAGGTGGTAAAGTTGTTGCAGACCAAAGGTTTTAACAAGGAGACATGAAATACATTTGAAATACGCATATTAGAAGGAAGGTCTATTGCGTAAGCCACTGGGTCAATCCTGCAAAGAATATAGAAAGGTCCAATAAACCAAGGTGCGAACTTCAGTGAGGGAACACGAAGTCGGAGATTGCGAGATGACAGCCAGACCCTGTCCGCAACCTGGTAGGAAAGCGCAGGCAGGTGTCTGCGGTCAGCATGGAGTCTGTACCTATCATTAGCATGTCGCAAAGCCTCCTAGACTTGTGCCCAAGTGGAATGAAGACCACGGAGATGCTCCTAATGTAGAAATATTCTGTGAAATAAATGAGTCAGGCAACATGGAAGGTTGAAAACCATAATTCGCCATAAACGGGGAAAATCTGGAAGCAGAATTCAAGGCACTTTTGTGAGCAAACTCTGCCCACGGTAATAGGTCTGAGCAGTTGTTATGATGGTCAGAAATATAGCAGAGTAGGAATTGCTCCGAGGACTGATTGACTTGTTCTGCGGCCCCATTAGACTGTGGGTGATATGCAGGAGGAGGATAAAGCAAGCTGAATTCCCAACAGTGCACAAAAGGTTTGCCAGAACCGGAACACAAACTGACTACCCCTGTATGAGAAATCACTATGGGTAGCCCATGTAAGCGAAAGATCTCCCGAGCAAAAATGGAAGCCAGTTCCTTAGATGTGGGCGACTTCTTAAGTGGAATACTATGACACATCTTTGAGAACCGGTCAACTACCATAAGGATAACTGTGTTGCCCTGGGAGTTGGGTAACTCCACAATGAAATCCATAGACAGGTAGGTTCAGGGCCTCTCTCCATTGGGTATGGGTTGTAGGAGGCCCACTGGAAGGTGTCGTGGAATCTTACTCTGAGCACACACGGAACAGGCAGCTACAAAGGCGGTTACATCAGCACGTAGACTAGGCCACCAGAATTGTTGGGAAATGGCTCAAAAGAGTTGATTCTTCCCAGGGTGGCCAGCAGCCTTGGGAGAATGTTAAGACTGGAGCATGGCAGTACAAAGACTCTCTGGGACAATGGTTTCTCAGGAGGAGCATGGCCCGGAGCAACAAGAATTATGTCACCCAAAGGAGAGGTGAGACTGGTGCGAATCATAGTGTCAGACTTCCACGTACCAGACCGATGAACCCGATGTAGCAGGGGGAGGCCTCCCTTACGTATCTGGTTCCCGGCTCCTGGTAGTATGGACAGGAGGCACGGGAGCACAGAATGGTATGAGAGCCTGTCGGGTTAGCTGCAGGAGGATCCCGGTAAAGGTGGTTCTGGAGATCACCAGTCAACTGAAGCACAGGCAGCAGGTGCAGAGCAGGAGTGGAGCAGGCAGGTCGGGTCACAAGCAGGGTTGGCAACAGGTGGGCAATGCGGTACAGAGGAGCAGGCAGATTCGTAGTCAGGACAGTCCGGGATCAGTGGCAGGCAGAAAGCAAGGATAATCAAAGGCAAGCCGGTGGTTAGGAGATCAGGTTCAAACAGGAAGCAGGTGCAGGGATACAGGGAGCTGAAGATCGGACAGCACCGAGCCCCCTGTGCAGACAACCTAAATAGGCAGATTGGCGCCAAACGCCGGGCGTGCATGCATGCCGACGCGTGCCAGCGCCCCCCGCACACACGCACGCGCCCGCATGCCAGCACCCGCGGCGGCGCGCACGGGAAAGTGCCCCAACGCACCCCGACGCACACCAGCAGCACGTCTGCCCAGGGGAACTCTCTGACACATAGCCAGAATATGATCAGGAGGAATCACAGGAACCGGAACCGACTCCAACTTGGAAGTGGAGCAAAAATTGTTGTGACAATGTGTCAGCCCTTATATTCTTGCTACCAGGTAAGAATGAAACAATGTAATTGAAACTTGACAAGAAAAGAGCCCATCGTGCCCCTCTGGGAGAGAGGCGTTTAGCCTCAGACAAAAATGTGAGATTCTTATGGTCAGTAAGAATGAGAACTGGCACAGTGGTACCTTCGAGGAGACGTCTCCATTTTTTCAGGGCTAAAATGTTCAGGACTCTCTGTCACCAATCTCGTAATTGCGCTCCGCAGGTGACAATTTCTAAGAAAAGTTGCCACAAGGATGCATAGTGCTCTCAGAGGTAGGACGTTGAGACAGAAGGGTGCCAACACCAGTCTCAGAAGCATCAACCTCAAGGATAAAAGGTAACGTAGGATCAGGATGTGTCAACACAGGAGCAGAAACAAAGGTAGCCTTGAGACTCTCAAAGGCCTTAATGGACTCCGGAGACCAACTCTGTGGGTTACCATCCTTTCTGATCATATCAGTCAGGGGATTGACCAGAGATGAGAAGTTACAAATAAACTTCCGATAATAGTTGGCAAAGCCCAGGAAACGCTGCAGAGGATGTAAACCCACGGGTCGGGGGCCACTGTAGAACTACCAAAACTTTCTCTGGGTCCATCGAAAAACAAGCAGTGGAAATGACATAGCCCAGTAATTTAACCTGTTCACGATGGAACTCGCACTTCTCCAGTTTACAATAGAAATTGTTCTCTCTTAGTTTCTGAAGCACACGACAGACATGTCAGTAACTTAGTAGAAGGACGAGATGCTGGGAGGGCTCCCCTTGCGGCTGAGCGCAGCACACCACTGAAGGTGGAACAGCAGGTGTGGTGCCCACAGAAGCACGGGTGCCGGGTTGCTGGAGAGAGGCGTGCTTGGAAGGTCCAGGAGACAGAGTCCAGTAGAATAACTGAATAGCGGAGGCGGGAGCCAGGCCAGGGGTCATTCACAGAGAGACAGCCCAGGATCAGAATGACCTAAGATCAGCTGTGTCTTAGTACAGGGAGCAGGATAAGCAGAGTCCAATAGCCAGGCCGGGGTCAGATGCTGGGAGCAGGCAGGAGGCAAGTGCAAGCCAAAGGGTCAAGCCAGAGGATCAGGAAGAGCAGGTCAAAACAGCCGGGTCGGTACACAGGAGATCAGATCAGCAGATAATACAGGGCACAGGAACACAGGGGGAGCTGAAGACAAACCAGCAATTGCAGACATTAGCAGACTTCCTTATACAGGCCCATGTGACCTGCTGGTAGAGATACTGGGTCCTAAAGTCCTTCTCCTGCCAGAGATGCCGGGTCCTAAAGTCCTTCTCCTGCCATAAGTGCTGGTAGAGATGCTGGGTCCTAGAGCCCTTCTCCTGCTGTTAATTCCCTGACAGACATATGTGTGGTGTCTCTCCAGGGACTTGGAAAATATGAGGATATCATCAAGATAAACCACCACACATAACTGCAACAAATCTCGGAGGACATCGTTAATGAATTCCTGGAAAACTGCTGGGGCGTTACAAAGGGCAAAAGGCATTGTATGCCCCTCTCAAATCAAGCTTCATGAAAACCATTGCTCCCTTGAGGCGGTCAAATAATTCCCTAATCAATGGAATCAGATAGGCATTCTTAATCGTGAAATGATTGAGACCCCTATAATCAATACAAGGTCTCAGTTCACCACTCTTCTTCTTCACAAAGAAGAAACCAGCACTAGCAGGAGACAAGGATTTGCGGAGAAAGTGTGTCTGCAACATACTCCTCCATGGCCTTATCCTCCAAGACCGACAAAGAAACCCGGCCATGAGGGGCTATGGCACCAGGTTTAAGGTCAATTGCGCAATCATACGGCTGGTGTGGAGGCAAACTACCGGCTTGACCTTTGTCAAAAAATCGCGGTTCTGCCCTGGCAGGGAGGAGAGTGAAGAGGTGCACAGGACCTTGGCTACCTTCTGGAAGCATGTCTCACTGCATTGTGGTGACCAGGAGAGAACCTCAGCATGGAGCCAATCAAAAGAGGGGTTGTGCCTCTGTAACCAAGGATAACCAATAACCAGCAGAAACTTAGACGAGGAAATAACTTGGAATTGGATTATTTCATGATGAAGATCCCCTACGGCCATGGACAATGGAACTGTCTCATGAGTCACATGGGCAGGCTGTAGATGTCTCCTATCAAGAGCCTCAATGGAAAGTGGCATGTCACACAGCTGCAGTGGAATCGAGTGCTTCGATACAAAGGCAGCATCACTGAACAGGCCTGCAACATAGGTTGTACCGGGGCGGCCACAGTGGGAGATTCCAGGTGAGCCGTGCGACTCAGGAGCATTTGTAACGCAATGGCAAACTGATCCATGCGGTTATCCAGTTCATCTGGAAAGAACATTATCAACGAGTGGATTGACTGCATCTTCTGAATTCATGGCCTTCGCCTACTGTCAGAAACCATGAAATTAGGCCGAGACAGAAGTACAGTTAAATGACACTTGTTCAATAATAGGGGATAGATGGGGGGAGGGTTATGGCAGGTGACAAGAAATTTCTCATGTTGTAAACAGCGATTGGAAACTATAGTGCCATTTGTACTACTAAAAAGGATATGAAAAACAACAGAGCAAAATGTAATAATGCATTAAAGTGTTTGTACACCAATGCCAGAAGTCTGCCAAGCAAAATAGGTGAGTTTGAAGCTCTGGTGCATGAGAAGAGCTATGATGTAATCGGTATTGCTGAAACTTGGCTTTAATCCTCACATGACTGGGCTATTAATATTCTTGGCTATGCACTCTTTCGGAGAGACAGGGTAAAAAGAAAATGTGCGGGGTCTGTCTCTATGTGGGGAGTTATCTTAAAGCAAGTGTGAAAGAGGTTGATGGAGAGTGTGATGAGTCTGAAGCATTATGGGTGGAACTGCATATAGATGGGCGTAGTTCAAAGTTAATCATTGGAGTTTGTTATAGACCACCCAATGTTAACGAGGAGGTGGAAAGTCAGCTCCATGCACAGCTGTAAACAAGAAATACATACGGGAAAGATAAAAACACTTAACTTCAAGAGAGCAAATTTTCCAAGGATGAGGGCTGCTCTCCAGGATTTAGACTGGGAGGGAATATTTGCATTGATAAACACAGAACAGAAATGGGAATTCTTCAAAAAGACTGTTTGGGACCTCACTGCAAAGTATATTCCCATGGGCAATAAGTTTAAAAGGCTAAAAACAAAACCTATGTGGCTCACGGACAAAGTTAAAAAGCTATAAACAATAAGAAAAGAGCTTTTAAAAAAATATAAAAATAAAGGAACAAGAGTGTCGTTTAAATGTTACAAAGAATATAACAGAATATGTAAAAAGGAAATCAAGGATGCAAAAATTAAAAACGAATGACAGATTGCAAAAGATAGTAGGGCAAACCCCAAAAAATTCTTCAAATATATTAATACTAAAAAGGTCAGGTCTGAGCATGTAGGCCCTTTACAAAATAATCTAGAGTGGGTGACTGGGGACAAATTAAAGGCAAATTTATTAAATACTTTCTTCAGCTCTGTGTATACAAAAGAGCATGGGGGAGCTCATGTCCATAATGGGGGTGGTATTGACACAGCCCCGTATGATCCACAATGGCTCAAAAGTGATATGGTCCAGAAATATTTAGACAGAATAAAGATGGATAAAGCACCTGGACCTGATGGCATCCACCCATGGATCCTAAAAGAATTGAGCTCTGTAATTTCAAAGCCATTGTATCTAATTTTTAGGGACTCATTAATGTCAGGAATAGTACCACTGGATTGGCGCAGGGCGAACGTGGTGCCTATATTTAAAAAGGGATCAAAGTCTTTACCAAGTAACTATAGACCTGTTAGTTTAACTTCTACAGTCTGGAAGATACTGGAGCGTTTAATAAAAGACCACATAGACGAGTTCTTGCTGGAAAAAAACATTTTAAGCAACGGACAGCATGGATTCATGAAAGACAGAAGTTGTCAGACAAACCTGATTTCTTTTTATGAAGAGGTAAGTAAAACCTTGGACAGAGGGGTGGCTGTGGATGTGGTATACTTGGATTTTGCAAAAGCGTTCCCCACACGCGGCTCATGTGTAAGGTAAAGTCTACAGGCCTGGAAATATCAGTTTGTAAATGGATAGAAAACTGGCTAAAAGACAGAATTCAGAGAGTGGTAGTTATTGATTCTTACTCTGAATGGTCTACGGTTATCAGTGGTGTACCCCAAGGTTCAGTGCTGGGACCCTTACTTTTTAATATCTTTATAAATTATATTGGGTCTGGGATCAAAAGTAACATTTCTGTCTTTGCAGATGACACCAAGCTATGCAGTGGAATAACGTCCTTACAGGATGTCTCCAATTTACAAGCCGACCTCAATGCACTGTCTAATTGGGCGACTATGTAGCAGATGAGGTTTAATGTTGAGAAATGTAAAGTTATGTACTTGGGGGCTAAGAATATGCATGCATCATACATGCTAGGGGGAGTACAACTGGGGGAATCCGTGGTGGAGAAGGATCTGGGAGTTTTGGAAGATCATAAGCTCAATAATAGCATACAATGCCAAGCTGAGGTTTCCAAAGCAAGCAAAGTCCTTTCTTGTATTAAAAGAGGTATGGACTCCAGAGAGAGAGATATAATTTTGCCCCTGTTCAAATCATTAGTAAGACCTCATCTGGAATATGCAGTTCAGTTTTGGGCACCAGTTCTCAAAAAGGATATCGGGGAACTGGAGAAAGTGCAGAGAAGGGCAACCAAACTGATAAGAGGCATGGAGGAGCTCAGCTATGAGGAAAGATTAGAGGAACTGAATTTATTCACTCTTGAGAAGAGGAGAATAAGGGGGGATATGATCAACATGTTCAAAAATATAAAAATATAAGGGGTCCATATAGTGAACTTGGTGTTGAGTTATTCTCTTTACGGTCGACCCAGAGGACACGGGGGCACTCTTTATGTCTAGAGGAAAAGAGATTTCATCTCCAAATATGGAAAGGTTTCTTCACAGTAAGAGCTGTGAAAATGTGGAATAGACTCCCGCCAGAGGTGGTTCTGGCCAGCTCAGGAGATTGCTTTAAGAAAGGCCTGGATACTTTCCTAAATGTGCATAATATAACTGAGTACTAACATTTGTAGGTAAAGCTGATCCAGGGAAAATCCGATTGCCACTTGGGGGATCAGGAAGGAATTTTTTCCCCTGCTGAAGCAAATTGGAGCATGCTCTGCTGGGGTTTTTTGTCTTCCTCTGGATCAACTGTGGGTATAAAATTGGGTATTTTGGATTGTACGATATTTTTTATTTTATTTATTTATTGTTTTTAAGGTTGAACTGGATGGACGTGTGTCTTTTTCAACCTAACTATGTAACTATGTAATAATAAAAGTAAAAAGAACAAACGTAGTCAAAACATAGCCAAAGTTCGGTAACTGGAACGAATAGTCAGCCAAGCCAGAAGTCAGGGATCAATGTAGTGGAACAGCAAGCAGGACCTGGAGCCAGAAGGGATGTCAGCAAAGCAAGTCTTGAACAGGATCGCAGGAGTTTCTCTGATGTTGACTAAGGCGAAGGCAGAGCTCCTCTGGACTGGATGGCTTAAGTAGGCAGATCTGACAAGCAGGATATCATCAACAGCTGAGTAACTGTGGAGAGATAGGAGCTGGCAATTAGCCAACAGCTGAGCGGCCAGCTCAGAGAAGGAAGGGCTGAGCCCAGCCCTGACAACCAGGAGGTAAAGATCTAGGAACACTGGAGCTGTGAGTTTACCATATCTGACATGTGGCCTGCCTGGTTGAAGGATGGCGACAGCAGCCGAGAGAGAGAGAGAGAGAGAGAGAGAGAGAGAGAAAGAAAAACCGTGTGGGACTACGGTGATCACATTGACACTGCACAGTGGAGAACCATCCCATCCTCCAACCCTCGCAACTTTGATCATTGGAGCCATAAAGGGCCCCTTCTTCCACAGGAACATTGCATCTCTGTCACAAGGATTGGTGAAAGGGCAGATCACCCACCTCTATCAAACTGTTGAGCCAATAATAAATTGCTGAGAGCAGGACATTAGGACACCTAGCACCCATACTTCAGCAATACTGCAACCGTGCCATGTTATTATCAAAACATAATTTCCATACTGTGCCTAGATTGAATACGGACTGCACCTACACCATATACTGGACCGTGTAGACTGTTGTTAAGTGCACCAACATTATTAAAGGACCCCAACTATAGCTGTCAGAAGAACTTCATAAAACGACTCTCAATCCCATATTAATCCTTTTCACTAGTCTATACCCTTTATCCATTTAATGGGCAATTCCACACCATCAGCCTAGGCCTAGTCTTGTCACCCTTACTGTACTCTGGCAGTATAGCCCCCTGAATGCAGTTAAGTCTATCTGCTTGGAGCTCAAGAGATTTTAAGACAAATGTGTACATTGCCAAATTCATCCAAAGCCCCATTCTTCCTTTCAGAAATTATTTTGTTGTCCAGCTTTGGTTGTAAATAAAAACCTACCCACCTTATTGTCTTTTTTGTTCCATGTTATGGCTTGTGCATCAATGTAAAATTTTTGACCGGCAGCTGATAAGGAATAGTTGCCAACATCAATGGGTACAAAGTAGAAATTATCCTTTACCCAATTTATTATTTTGTAGTGATATATAAATTCTCCTATGTCATTAAAAAAGGGCACTGAATCTGACGTATCGAGTGTGTATGTTATTCTTGATATATAATGATATAACTGAAAAGTAATACAAAAAAAAAGTCCACCATATATTAAAATGAAAAGTTACAGTAGATGTGAACCGAAGTAGTAAACTGCCATATACATTATAACATGTTAATGTAGTTTCAAAGGTTGTTTTTAATCTATGCCAGATTAGGCTGGTACCAGGTGGGCTGGTAGTATCTACAAGTGTCAGAACTATGGGGGGTTGTACTAAGGAGACACTATACTCCTGCATACAGTTTGGAACATTGTGCTATTTCACTAAAGGGGACTAAGAACTCCTGTTCGTAAAGAACTTTGCCACTGATCCATAGAGATTGAAATTATTCTGGAGAAAGTACAGTTCAGGATCTTCATTTTTGTTCATAAAGAAGGAATCTTGTCCTCCTCTATTGTTCTTAAAGCCAAGCTAAGCATCCCATAATCCATGTACCCTATCCAAGTTGTTTTTCTTGTGTCTAGATGCATTTTGGAGATGCATGCTGCCTGGTTGTGCAGGAATAGGGGAAACCAGTAACCAGCGGCTCCTGCGGGGGTACCATTACATCTATCGAACAGCTTCTTCTTCTCCTTTGATTTGCACATAGCACACATTGATCACTGTTCCCTGAGAAAGCTTAGAGAAGTGTGAGTGAAAAAGGTTGGCCACTTAGTGGATGTTTTATGCATTATTGGAAATGACCAAGGCAGTTTAGATGTAACCTGTTATCACTCTCAGACTGCTTGACCACCATCTAACACTATCTAACTTTTCTGACCTGAAGAAGACCAAGCTTGTATGGGAATAAAATGACAGTACTGGCCTTTTATTATAATTACAATTTATAAAAACTAATATGAAATGGTCTTTAAAGAAACAAAGAGAACAGAACACAATACCCCTATCTGAGGAACCACATACATGTGATGGGCCTCTAGCCACATCCCACTGCCTTATCGAAAATATCAAACTAATTACAGACACCTCGAGATCTACAAGATACTCTGTTACTACAGCCGACCATGCTGGATCAAGGACTCCATCCCAAAGATAGAGTCCAGACCATTTTACTTGTACATCATAACCAAATTAATTAATCCAAGGTAGGTGTGCCGCCTCTTTAGGAACCCATACACATTCCATAGCATCAAAAAAATATAGCATTTGGCTCCCACACACCTTTGATCTCAACATGAAGAGACAGAAGAGACAGAAGGATTTGAGGCAGCCTACATCCACAAAAAATTTGTTGTTATTTCTCCAAGATGCTTAGAACAATCTATCTGCTGAGTTCCTTCAAAAACTGCGTGCAAATGTACCTAGAAGAATTGATGCTGGTTTGAAGGCAAAGGGTGGTCACACCAAATATTGATTTGATTTGGATTTCTCTTCTGTTCACTTACTTTCCATTTTTCAGGGGTTGGACTTGACCCATTAGTTTCAGTTAAGGTAACTCTTAAAGCATCAGCATAACAAGACATTTTGGACAATTTCATGCTCCCAACTTTGGAGATGGCCCCTTCTTGTTCCAACATGACTGCGCACCAGTGCACAAAGCAAAGTTAAAGCAAGACATGGATGAGCAAGTTTAAGGGGGAGGAATCTGACTTGGCAGCACAGAGTCCTGACCTCAACCCAATAGAACACCATTGGGATGAATTAGAGTGGAGACTACGAGCCAGGTCTTCTCGTCTACATCAGTGCCTGACCTCACAACTGCGCTTCCAGAAGAATGGTCAAACATTCCCATAGACCAGTGTTTCTCAACTCCAGTCCTCAAGGCGCACCAACAGGTCATGTTTTCAGGATTTCCACTATTTTGCACAGGTGATTTGATCAGTTTCACTGCCTTAGTAATTACCACAGCCGTTTCATCTGAGGGAAATCCTGAAAACATGACCTGTTGGTGCGCCTTGAGGACTGGAGTTGAGAAACACTGCCATAGACGCACTCCTAAACATTGTAGACAGCCTTACCAGAAGAGTTGAAGCTGGTATAGCTGCACTGGGTGGGCCAGCTCAATATTGAACCCTATGGACTAATGCCGCATACACACGACCAGACTTTCCGGCAGAAAAGGTCCAACGGAATGAATCCGTCGCTCGTTCGGAGCATGTGTGGGATTCATTGGACCTTTTTTTTGTCCAAAAATCTGACGGACCTCAGAAATAAGACATGTTTCAAATCTTTCCGATAGACTCGATTCCTATCGAAAAAAACCCGTTCGTCTGTATGCTAGTCCGACGGACCAAAAACGACGCAAGGGCAGCTATTGGCTACTGGCTATTGAACTTCCTTTTCTAGTCTGGTCGTACGTCATCATGTTCGAAACGAACGGACTTTGGTGGGATTGTCTGTAGGCAAGTCCGTTTCATCGGAACTCCGTCGAAAAGTCCTTTGGAGTTCAGCCCGACGAGAAGTCCGCTCGTGTGTACACGGCATAAGACTGGGATGCCATTAAAGTTGATCTGCGTGTAAAGGCAGCCGTTCCCAATACTTTTGGTAATAGAGTGTATATACGTACAGTATGTCCTCAAATGCAGATTGTGTGTTACGGATATAAATGCTGCACATTTGCGCACCTGTGTGAATGTCTCCATTGAAAACAATGCAGCTGCGTTCAGATCCGTAAATAAAAAAAATGCTTGTAAATGCATTTTTTTTATGGCCATGTGAATGTAGCCTAAGTCACTAAAGTTGATTACCTGGTTGATTTTTCTTTTAGTGATATCTTTTTGTTGTACATTCATATCATGCAGAGCCTTAGCCATTGCTTCTACTGCATAATACACTCTGGAAGAGACCCCTACCGATAAATATTCCTTCATGGTCATAATGAGACCACCAATTGTGTCATTGTAACTGAAACTCAGACGGTTATCATACAAGTTTTGTAATGAAGCGATCTCGTTTTGTACTATGTGCAATACATACTGAATCAGCAGACTTTCGTTATGTTCTGCCACTTGTATAGAGTCCAAAAAAAGTTCAATTCCTGGAATCGGCAAAGGGGAAAAACTGACTGCCAAACATGCCGAAGTTTTCATTCCATTTGTCAATTCATCAATGGAGGCGTAATGTGGGGGTAAAATAATTATTCCCTCATTATTCATTGTCTCAAAATGGGCAAGAAATAAAAGGAAATCAACTGTAAAGGATCCGCACAAGACTCCAACTGTAGAACGCGCCTTTTTTAAAGTAACAAACATCCTGTACCAGGACTCCTCCATTGTGTTCACTTTCAAAATAAATTCTGAACAAATTTCCTGAACAGCGAAATATCTCTTTAGTATCTGTAGTTCATCTTCTCCGGTGTCATTATCTGATACAAAAATCCCAACCCAAGTCCAGCCAAAGAGGTTTAATATTTCTGCCACGATAGAATAATAAATGCGATTGTTTTGAACAGTGCGGAAAACATGTGGATAGTCCTGTCTATTGGTAAATATGTAATCTGTGGAGCCGTAGCTGATCTGAGAGGCAGAGAAAAAACATTATTTTTAAGAGTCAATCCCAGGGGAAGAATTTATCATTAGACATGGTAAACCTAGGCCAACGGTGGCAGAGGAGAAGATGCTGCTTCCCATGTGTAGTTGACCCATACTGTTTTTCTCCTCATTTGTAGAAATACACTGTTACCAAAAGTATTGGGACTCCTGCCTTTACACACACATGAACTTTAATGGCATCCCAGTCTTATGCCCCGTACACACGGGCGGATTTTCCGATGGAAAATGTGTGATAGGACCTTGTTGTCGGAAATTCCGACCATGTGTGGGCTCCATCACACATTTTCCATCGGATTTTCCGACACACAAAGTTTGAGAGCAGGCTATAAAATTTTCCGACAACAAAATCCGTTGTCGGAATTTCCGATCGTATGCTCAGAATAAATAAAGAGATGAAAGCTATTGGCTACTGCCCCGTTTATAGTCCCGACGTACATGTTTTACGTCACCGCGTTCAGAATGATCGGATTTTCCGACAACTTTGTGTGACCGTGTGTATGCAAGACAAGTTTAAGCCAACATCCGTCGGAAAAAATCCATGGATTTTGTTGTCGGAATGTCCGATCAATGTCCGACCGTGTGTATGGGGCATTAGTCCGTAGGGTTCAACATTGAGTTGGCCCACCCTTTTCAACTATAACAGCTTCAACTTTTATGGGAAGGCTGTCTACAAGGTTTAGGAGTGTGTCTATGAGAACGTTTGACCATTCTTCCAGAAGCACATTTGTGAGGTCAGGAACTGATGTGGGCGAGAAGGCCTGGATCCCAGTATCCGCTCTAATTCATCCCAAAGGTGTTCTATGGGGTTGAGGTCAGGACTCTCTGCATTCCAGTCAAGTTCCTCCACCCCAAACTCGCTCATCCATGTCTTTATGGACCTTGCTTTGTGCACTGGTGCGCAGCCATGTTGGAAGAGGAAGGGGCCATCCCCAAACTGTTCCCACAAAGTTGGGAGCATGAAATTGTCCAACATGTCTTGGTATGCTGACGTCTTAAGAGTTCCCTTCACTGGAACTAAGGAGCAAAGCCCAACCCCTGAAAAACAACCCCCACACCATAATACCCCCTCCACCAAATGATTTGGACCAAAGCAAGGTCCATAAAGACATGGATGAGGGTGTTTGGGGTGGAGCAACTTGACTGGCCTGCACAGAGTCCTGACCTCAACCAGATAGAACGCCTTTGGGATGAATTAGAGCAGATACTACTAGTCAGGCCTTCTCGTCCAACATCAGTGCCTGACCTCACAAATTCGCTTCTGGAAGAATGGGCAAACATTCCCACAGACACACTCCTAAACCTTGTGGCAGCTTACCCATAAAAGTTGAAGCTGTTATAGTTGCAAAGGGTGGGCCAACACAATATTGAACCCTACGGACTAATGCCTCGTACACATGGTCGACTTTGTTCGGACATTCCGACAACAAAATATTAGGATTTTTTCCGACGGATGTTGGCTCAAACTTGTCTTGCATACACACGGTCACACAAAGTTGTCGGAAAATCCGATCGTTTTAAACGCGGTGACGTAAAACATGTACGTCGGGACTATAAACGGGGCAGTGGCCAATAGCATTCATCTCTTTATTTATTCTGAGCATGCGTGGCACTTTGTCCGTCGGATTTGTGTACACACGATCGGAATTTCCGACAACGGATTTTGTTGTCGGAAAATTTTAGCTCCTGCTCTCCAACTTTGTGTGTCGGAAAATCCGATGGAAAATGTCCGATGGAGCCCACACACGGCCGGAATTTCCGACAACACGCTCCGATCGGACATTTTCCATCGGAAAATCCGACCGTGTATACAGGGCATAAGACTGGGATGACATTAAAGCTCATGTGCGTGTAAAGGCAGGCGTCCCAATACTTTTGGTAATACAGAGTAAGTCTCTTATTAAGTTTTTTTAAACATTGACATTAATGTATTAGAAAACGCTATGTCTTGTTGGTCATAATGACATCCCAGAATACTTTAATCCTATTCATAAACCTGTCATTACTATATGGAAATAGATATGTCTGCTAACAACTCGAAAGGCCATCCTAAAATCCTGGACAGTCTCTACTCCTCCTTCACTCTTAAAGGTGAAAAAAGACTTGAGTGCGCTATTGTACATTGAGAAATTGGACATTGTGAACCAATCACTCAACTCAACAAACCGTTTCGTTAAAATATGGCAAACATTCAAGGAAAGATCTTTGTCTAATTCTGAGATATCGCAGATCATGGCACCATTTAGATATATTCGGAGTGGTACAATAAAGCATCCCTTGCTAACTCATTGGGCAAATTAGAACTGTGATAAAACATAATCAACCAGCCTTTAATTCTCAGTAAACTTTCCTAGAAAAAATTCCAACAGTCCACATCGTTTCAGAGATATTATTCTCTCAATATATGCAACAGTTTTTGCTTTTACTTGTTATTGTTTTATTTTTTACTTTCGTTTTTTTTTTTTTTATTATTTCATTTCATTTTATTCTCTTTTATTTTATTTTCTCTTTCTACTCCAGTTAAATGGACCTGGGCAAAATATTCATCCATGCTTACTAATTTTTTTTTTTTAAAGTATGGCTTACTATCTTATAGGCCATGTATTCTGTTACCGCCTTTGTACTTAGTATATTTTTACATACATATTCTGTTTTTGTAATTTTTATTTTGTTAATTTATTTCTGAAAATTCATAAATATTGTGGAAAGAAATATATTTTAGCAACCAGATTATAATGGAAGCGATGTTTTTTGTATATTGTAGGAGGTGATCCTACCAAAGGGAGACCACTTTGGGCACCAAAGATTGATTGAGTAGTAGGAAACTGACCTAACACCACAAAACTATTACAATTATCCATGGACATACAGTTGTGGTGAAAATTGTGGACACTTTTAGAACATTTTAATGTTTGCAACTTTGCAGCCTTATAGGAAATGTTATTTTGCACCAAATGCAAATGTATATTTGTCAATTTAAAGGCACTTCAATGCTGAATTCAATACAAAAAAAGAGAATTCAAATATATTCAGTACAAAATCAGGTATGCTTCCTTTAGTCTAAAAAAGAAACACAAGTGTGAAGACCGGGCCTTTTCTGACACTTTTTGCTTACATGTAAAAATCAGCTTTTTTGCTAGAAAATTACTTAGAATCTACAAACATTTTTTATTTTTTAGCAGAGGTCCTAGAGAAAGAAAATGGTGGGGTTTGCAATTTTTTGGTGCCTTCCCGGGATTTCCGCCCCACCAGACATTATGCTAGGTATCTATTTTCTCGGCGTAACACCATCTTTTATATTTTACTCAAAAAGTTGGGTATTATATAATGTTTTTGTGCATTGAAATTCATTAAAGTCTATTTTTTCCCCAAATTTGTGTTGGAAAAACCTCTGCGTAACTACAGTGTGAAGTAAAAATATTGCAAAACCCATCATTTTATTGTCTAGGGCCTCTGCTAATAATGCATGATGTTTGGGGGTTATAGGTAATTTTTCTAGCAAAAAAGCTGATTTATACACATAAAAAAACAAAAAGTATCAGAAGAGGCCTGTTCATCACACTTGTGTTTCTTTTTTAGACTAAAGTAAGCATAACTTTTATTGTGCATATATTTGAATTCAGTTTTTTTGTATTGAATTCAGCATTAAATTGTATTTAAATTGACATATAAATTTGCATTTGGTGCAAAATAACATTTCCTATGAGCCTGCAAATTTGCAAAACGTTAAAATTTCCAAAAGTGTCCACAATTTTTGCCACCACAGTATATACAAAACTTTGGAGTGCCACTCCAAGCACTGCAAAACTTCCCCCTGCCATCCAAAGCATAGATTGTGTGCTGACTTTCAAACAAGCTCATATAGGCTAGCCTAAACAGATCAGAGGACAGAAGGTAGACACACGCGCACACCGGAACCCAGCCATTATACAGAGAAATACATCTTCAGCCTGTACTTTTCCTGGTACATCATTGGACATAGCTGTGACAACCCCCTGTCCTCAAACAGGTCTCTGTCCGCCGTAAATGCTTCCTCTGTCCAGAACCAGCACTATCCAAGACCCTTTAGCCCACCCAGTCACCAGACAACACCAGTCTTGGAGTGGCAAACATCAAACTCATTTATTATCACACATTGACACAACAGATAAAATAACTCAGAGACTCTCCCCCCCCCCCACCCTTGGAAACCAGGGCGGGTTAGACTGTCCAATGACAATAGAAAACACAGGTCAGGTGTGTTCAAACTACTCAGTAAGCAATCTTAGCAGGGGGCTGCTGGGGGAACCCCCCCTCCCTCCATAGAGAGAAACATCCCACAATATATAGAGCAGACAGACACAATGGAACATTGGAATACAGCCCCACCCCAAACTAGCACAGCAAATAGCACACAACACAATGAGACAACACACAATATATACATATATACAGCATTGAGTCTGACTAGCACAGATCAGACTGGATTTCTAATTCACCTCCCAAAGAGTATTGTTCCCTTACAATTCAGGGTCCACAGGGTCTGTGTGTCTTGGGGGACATGGACCTGAATCTACAGTAATGCCACCTCAAGGGTCCCCAGGCATACAGCTCACAACTAGCACCGTTCCCCCAAATGCCAGGGCCCATAATCGGTCGGCAAGAGGCTTGCATTCAGTCTCCTCCAAAAGCCTCTGTCACAATAGCCAATCTGGATTTGTAGATATTTCAAGGGTCATCCCTTTAAAAGTTACTGTATATTTCAGTTTTAATGGCTATCGGAGAGTTTCAAGACAACTGCACTTTAGTAAAATGTCTACCTCTGCCCTTATTCCAGTGACCTGCCCTGTGTGACCCTGCCCTTTGCTTCACAGCCTTTCATCAGAAAACATCCCTCACTGCTGCGCCTCTAAGCAGGTGCTCTCTGAGTCTACTTAAAGTGATTGTAAAGCTTTTTTTTTTTTAAAATAACAAACATGTCATACTTACCTCCACTGTGCAGCTCGCTTTGCACAGAGTGGCCCCAATCCTCGATTTCTGGGGTCCCCCGGTGGCTCCTCCCCACATCAGATGACCCCCTAGGAGAAGCGCTCTCCCAGGGGGTTACCTTGCAAGCGTGCTCCCGAGTCCAGCATTTGTGTCCATAGACACGAATGCCGGACTCGGCCCCGCCCCGATTTGATTGACAGCAGCGGGAGCCAATGGCTGCTGTCAATCTATCCAATCAAGAGGCGGGACCCCGTGGAGAGAGGGACAGCGCGTCACCGCCTGCCGAGTGAATTTCAGGGCTCAGGTAAGTAAAACGGGGGGGAGGGGGGGCTGGTGGGCTGGTCACTGGCAGAAGTTTTTTCACCTTAATGCTTACGATGCATTAAGGTGAAAAAACACAAAGGTTTACAACCCCTTTAATCAAGTACACTGCTGCTGGTAAACGGACGTTTAGGAGCAGTTGGGCATTTCTTTCAACTGCTCCTGAACTCTCCTCTATGTTATCTTATCAGTACATGTACACAGGGTCGTTTATAGTCGTTTCTAGGCAGTTAAGTTTAGTTAAGTTTAGAGACTTTTTTTGGAACCCAAAAAAATGCGTTCAGCTGTGTTTAGAGGCATTTCAAGCACCAAATGTGGCTAAACGTTGCTAAATGCGGCTAAACGTGGCTACCCGCGTTTAGGCGCGTTTTCGTCTAGAAGCATTTTTACAGGGAAACATATTATTTATTACTTTTGAGCCTGGAAAATGCTAAAAACACACCAAAAACTCAATTATCACTGTATGCAAGCTTGTATACCATGTGATATTCCCTAATTATGCTGTACAACACACGACTTGCATTACTTGACGCTAAAGTTGAGAGTCACCAACAGACGTTCCTCTGGTGGCACGCTTATCCTCATGTTGGTGTCCATGTGAACTAGACAGGGTCTAACCTTTTCCAAAAGAACGTCAAAGGTTGCAATTGACATGAGTGTAAAATTTAAAAAAATTCTCTGGTTAATTACGTAGCTGAACATAGATATTATAAAGTATCCTGTGGGCATGCATTGAGCCATCAATGGATGTGTCCAGTAGCGATGAACTCTGGTCCTCTCACGCAATTTCTACATCTTTGGAGCCTCAACAAAAGCAACATCAGGAGCATTTCCTCACACATGCTCATCAAAGATTCATATTACCAAACCAACCAAAAAATAGCAGCTAGCTACAAAGCACACTGCTTTCTCAGCTGCTACTCACACTGTTCTCTCTGGCTGAAATAGTTAATAAATACTTGTTTTTAGTGCTTTCTAGTCATTTGGGAGGGTCTCCTGAGGTTATCTTTAGTAAACGCCGCTAAACGCGGCTTGTAAACGCTGCTAAACACACGTTTTTGAACGTGGATTACAAGCTGTGATGTTCCAGCATTCAGGAGAGGTTGAGAAATGTCCCGTGTACATGAAGCCTTATGGGCCGTACACACGATAAGATTTTCCGACAACAAATGTTGGATGTGAGCTTGTTGTCGGAAAGTCTGACCGTGTGTATGCTCCATAGAACATTTGTTGTCGGAATTTCCGCCAACAAATGTTTGAGAGCAGGTTCTCACATTTTCCGACAACAAGACTTGTTTTCGAAAATTCCGAGTGTGTGTACACAATTCCGACGCACAAAAGTACACGCATGCTCGGAATCAAGCAGAAGAGCTGCACTGGCTATTGAACTTCATTTTTCTCGACTCCTCGTACCTGTTGTACGTCCCCGCGTTCTTGACGTTCGGAATTTCAGACAAGATTTGTGTGACCGTGTGTATGCAAGACAAGTTTGAGCCAACATCCTACGGAAAAAAATCCACGGTTTTGTTGTTGGAAAATCCTATCGTGTGTACATAGCTTTAGTCTCTGGCTCCCGGGTTTGGTGCTTTTTATGTGAGTCACTACAATAGGGACATGTTTCCCATCTGGCAGGGACTTATGCCCCGTACACACGGTCGGACATTGATCGGACATTCCGACAACAAAATCCTCGGATTTTTTCCTATGGATGTTGGCTCAAACTTGTTTTGCCTACACACGGTCGCACAAAGTTGTCGGAATATCCGATCGCCAAGAACGCGGTGACGTCAAGCACGTACGACGAGACTAGAAAAGGCCGGTTCAGAACCAAGCGAGGCACCCTTTGGGCTCCTTTTGCTAATCTCGTGTTAGTAAAAGTTTGGTGAGAGACGATTCGCGCTTTTTCAGACTCGTGGCTTTCAGATCGTTTTCTGCCGTTCAGTTTGTGCTTGTGGGTTTGTATTTGCTCTTCAGTGCGTGCAGTCAGTTCGTATCGGAGTTTTCTGTGCGATCTTGTCCGCTCGTTGCTGTTTTTCAGGTCGCTCTTCACAGGCCTTGCTGTTCTTCAGTGCGTTCTGTTACTTCGTTCTGAGCAGCCGACCGTTTTCTAGCCATGTTTCGTATGCGTACTCCTCGTACAGTTCGTGCTGTGCGGGGGCTTGGTGTTGGGGTCCTGACCTTGACACAAGTCCAGTCCATGAACAGGGCGGGGAGGAGTTCATGGACCAAGAATTGGTTGCTTCAGCGTGACAAGTTCTGTCATATGCCTTTGCTCCGTGAGATCCGTGAGAATAATCCTGATGATTTCAGGATCTTTCTCCGGATGACGGACCCCGTGTTTCACCGTTTGTTGGCTTTGCTGACCCCCTATATCAGCAGGCAGGATACCTGCATGAGGCAAGCCATCACTCCGGAGCAGAGGTTGGTCGCTACCTTGCGGTATTTGGCCACAGGGAGAAGCCTGCAGGACCTCAAGTTCTTGACAGGCATCTCCCCCCAGGCTCTTCTTTGTGGACATTTACTGCTTGTGTTTGTTTTAGCTGACCCTGACAGAAATGTGTGGAGTCCAGAAAATGGCGTGATTGTGTAACCTTATACAAAGCACTGTTGGCTGTTATTTACTAAATGCAAAGACACTTTTCACTACAAGTGCACTTGCAACTACACTGAAACTGCACTTGTAGTGCAAAGTGGATTTGCCCTTAGGAAATAACCCCCATTTTCTCATCAAACAACAATTACATCACCCCAAAAGTGTTGTAGCATTGAGACAATAATCCACACATTCTTGATGAACAATCTTTTTAATACCAGCACAATCACATGTGCATTTACCAAAGGTTTTTCTGACAAACCGACATGTTTGTTGTATAACAATTTTTGTGGTGTCATTATCCAAAATCAAAATGTGCATTTTATAGAAAACAGGCCTGTGTAAAACCAACAAGAAAGACACAAATCTTGATCTTACAAAGTTCACATTTGGTAGAAATTGAAGGCAATATCAGACATGAGTATTTAGGAACTGTGTTTGATATTGCGTTCAGATGGGGTGAAATCACCCCTGGAAAAGCCAAATTTGGAAGATGCACACAAATTTCCCAATGTCAACATGTGCTACCTGCCATCACGGGGGATCAAGGGATGTGTTTTGGGGGAGAAAGCCCTTCCTCACCGCTACTTTATTATTGAGGAAGGGGTTGCACCCCCAAAACGCGTCCATTGATCTCCCGTGATGGCAGATAGCACATGTTGGCACACTGTGTGCATCCTCCAAATTTGGCTTTGGGAAAAATCACAAATACATTTCGCACATTGTAGCAGACAAAAGAAGAAAGTGATTTTGAGGGGCTTTAAACTCGCCCCAAAACATCAATGATGTTTTTATATTTTGGAATAACATCATTGATGTTTTGCTTGATGTTTTCCAATTGTAAATTACAACCCATGATCTCCCCGATCAGGATCTGGGCACTTTCGGATGTGAAAGGATCTTCATCCACAACCTCACGATCCCCTAAAAAGAGAGGAAACCCAAAATAAATTAGGTCTCAAAAAAATGCCGCCATCCATCTCTTATCTGAGCCTGTGGTCGCAGACACTCACCTGTTGTGGTGACTAGTTCCACCACGTCTTCTTCCTCCTGCTCTTCTTGTGTTGGGGGGATTTTCCCTTCTTCCAGAGGGGGGGGGGGGCTCTGGTCTCCTCGGATGAGGGGTGTCCTCCGAGTCTTTTCTCCCCTATGTAAAACAAAAATGGTATACTTAGCACACAGATATTTGATGGCAGAATTCTAAAGATGAAACATTGCTTGGAAGTGGGGTACAATTGTCTATTTTAGCAGAGTTCCAAGATGTAGCTTTTTTAGTGTCCTTTGTCAACCTGCAATATTTTACCTGTTTTGTGCAAGCTTCACAGATGGAGACCCCCCCCCCCTATAGTATACACTGGAGCACCTGTGTGGCCCCCCTAATAAAAATGGTGTTCTTGTGTCCCACACTAGTGCTCCAGTGTCCAGATGTGAAAACAGCTGCTCAGTGTCCTCTCCTTACACACAATCTAGTTTGCATTTCATTCTAGTAACAAAGCCATCTACACAACCCAATTCTTTGAAGACAAGTATAGGGCCTCAAAATGGTGGCCAAATGCATATGGGCTAAACAATGGTATTTTATAGTCCGAAAAAAAAATGTGTGATCCGAACGAATAATGTGCCCATGAACATGAAAGTTGCCATTTTAAACTGTACAACAGTTCCTCAAAGCACATGGAGCAGCACGAACGTAATAAACACAAGAACAATAGGAACACAGCACAACTACTTACTTTTTTGCAGCACTCTCCGGATCTTTCTGCACTGCTCATGTTCTCGTAATTTCAGGTCCGACCACCGCTTCCTGAGCTGATCTTTCGATCGTCGTACCCCGAATTTCCGGTGCAGACTCCTGACCACTTTCGCCATGATCTTGGCCTTTCGGACATTGTGATTGGGGTAAGGCCCATACTTTCCATCATAGTCGGCCTTCTTCAGGATGTCCACCATTTCCAACATCTCCCCAAAGGACATATTTGAGTCTTTTAATCTCCTTCTGGATCGGGACGTTTCAGGCTCCAGCCTTTCCTCCTCCTCCTCCTCCTCGTTGCTGTACTTAGCACTATCCTGCTGTCTCTCCGCCATGTGCTCTTCCTCCACTGCGCCGAACAAAAAGGGGCCGGGAATAGAATAGAAAGAACGTCAGGGGCGGGCGGAGTTATACACATGCGCAGTGTGTATAAATCGTAACGCGCGCGTCTTACGTACGATCTGTGAGCGGAGGAAGGAGCATCGGAGACGCCGATCCTGCTAACGAAGGTAGGATCTAAACTTGGGCCTATACTGCTTCGAAATTGAAGCCTATATAGTAACAAGATTAGGGGAGTTTGGCCTGACATTAGGGTTTGTCTTGTGTTGTGTCTTGCAGAGAAAATGGATGGGTTCAACGACCACAATTTCCTGCCCCTGTTTATTGACAAGTACAGGGAGCTGCCCTGTCTGTGGCAAGTGAGACACCCCCACTATAATCACAAACAGAAGAGGCAGGCAGCGCTGGAGAAACTGCTGGAGTTGGTGACGCCGGTGGTCCCCACAGCAACCATCCCTTATTTAAAAGCTAAAATTGGGGGCCTGAGGAGCACTTATCTTAGGGAGCGCAAGAAGGTCACAGATTCCCAGAGGTCCGGAGCTGCAGCAGATGAGGTTTATGTCCCCAGGCTCTGGTACTATGAGAGACTGCGATTTCTGTCAGACCACACTGAAGTCAGGGAATCCCTCTCTACTCTTCCTTCCACTCTTCCTTCCACCCCAGCTGAGGCTTCCGATGTCCAACCTGGGCCTTCCAGCCAGGAAGAAGTGGAGGAGCCCAGCTGGAGTCAGGTATAGCATTCCTCTACAGATTTCTGGGCAATAAAGAAATGATGTTTACTAGATGTTATTATTGATCACTAATTGCTGATTAAAAAAAGTGTTTTACATATCAATAGACAGTAGTGGGCAAAAATAATTGGGACAAGAATGCAAAATGCTGGGCTCAGAAGGATAGTCTGTTATATTTGTTAACATTCAATTTGCAGCAGTCAGGAGGTGAAAATTGTGTGTGATTGATGAAAACAATACTAAAACTATGTCCCTTTTTCATACACAGGAAGACCTCAGCCAGGAGGAGGCTGTGGAATGTGGCAGCCAGGAGGAGGCGGGGATTAGTGGCAGCCAGGAGGAGGCGGGGCTAAGTGTCAGCCAAGAGAAGCCAGGGACAAGTGGCAGCCAAGAGAAGCCTGGGACAAGTCGCAGCCTGACTGAGTCTCAGGTCCCTCCCCTCCGCCTGCCATATAAAAGGGCCAGGAAGGCCACTCCCAGTCCTGTGCAGGATTCAGCGTACAGGCTGATCCAGGAGGCTTCGGCGTCCCTCAGAGTCTTCCCCAGTCCTGCAGAGGCCTTTGCCTGCATGGCTGCCACCAAATTGCTGGGCATGCAGGAGGGCCAACGCAAGATTTCTGAGGACCTGATTTATAAAGTCCTTCGTAAGGGGGAGAGTGGGGAACTGACACCCAAGACGGATGTCATGAAGAGGGACGATCCTCCTCCTCCTCCTCCTGCTGCCATCACTCCACCACCACAGCCAAAGCCTGTAAGGAAGCGTGGAAAGAAGACCTGAGAGTGATGACCCTGGGTTCAGTCTGGTCTGACAGAAGATGCAGTCTCTCGTATGACCACAGCCTGGGGACACAGATGTCATCTGCTGCTTTCCGGATCTCTGGGACTTCTGGACCAGACTGCCCTCCCTTAGATATGGACTCCTCAGGCCACCAATTTTGCTTTTAAATAATTGATGTCTGCCCTGGGAGTCCAAGGCTTCGCCCACTCCTGCAGTTTCTCCAGCGTTGCCTCCCTCTTTGTTTATAGTTGTGACCCCTTAATAAAATATTTTTAGGTAAATTCTACTCTCCTGTGTGTGTTTTCATCCAAAAAGGACAGTTTGTTGGTGAGTATTCAGGTACATTTCTAAAGTACAATGTGAAATTAACAAGGGACAACAACACCAAACAATCTCCTCCTACAGATTAAATAGAACAACATATCAATGGTGTTGTGGGAACTTGTCACAAAAAACACACAAACATTTTCGGGAGTACAAATCAAAATCACCAAAAAAAAAAAAAATAAATAAAAAGAGAAACACAAAAAAAGATTCTACATTAAAGTAAAAAAAAAAATAAAAAAAATATGTTGTCAGATGTGAGAAATCAAAATAAATTGAGGGAATCCCGATAAATAGTAACGAAAAAAGTTTGTGAGAAGTGTGTGTGAATATGAGCATCAAAACGACTTAATTCTTGTCACATTATAAAGAAGAAGAGAGTGCGCTGTATTAAACCATTTTTTACATTGCAGCGTGACGAAAGTGCTTTATCCATTACGAACGCTAAGTTTACCAGAACGAGCTGTCCCGTGTCGGAATTTCTTCTGAGCATGCATGGCACTTTGTGCGTCGGAACAGGCCACACACGGTCGGAATTGACGCGATCAGATTTTGTTGTCGGAAAATTTTATCTCCTGCTGTCCAACTTTGTGTGTCGGAAAATCCGATGGAAAATGTCCGATGGCACCCACACACGGTCGGAATTTCCGACAACACGCTCCGATCGGACATTTTCCATCGGAAAATCCGACCGTGTGTACGGGGCATTAGAGGTAAGGAAAGGTTTCCAGAGGAGTAGGGACAGTGCAGGGACTAACTCACTAACTCAGTGGGATGTCTAACTCACCCCAGGAAGCCATCTCTTTTGGGTGTTGCCACATTGCAAGCCAGGCCACATTGCAATCCTCCTTGCAGATGCTGTCGGCATCTTCAAGTCTTCAGACCGCTGACACTGACAATGTTGTGCTGAACTTTTCTATAATATAATGCCATTGCCTAACCTGGACTGTGTGTGTTCACTGCTCACCACACCACACTGCACCATGCTCACAAGCACCCTCCATCCATTCCTTCAGGGAGCCATACTCATGGGAGCCTCCAGTGGTTTCTATGTCTGCTTAAAGGAGAAGTCCAACCTGAGCTTTTTAGGCAGGGCTACTCCTCTGGGTCATAGGAGCGCAATTAGTTTTGCACTCCTGTGACCTGTTTTCAGCAGAGAGCCGTCTGAATTCGCTCTCCGCTGACATCACTGCAATCAGTTGAGGCAGCGTGTCATCCCGACTTCCCAAGTCTGGATCCGCCAGCTGCCTGGACTGATGGCAGCCTCAGCCTCTCAGCGAGCCACTGAGAGGATGGGACGGCTTCTCCCCACCCCTCCACAGCTCAGCGCTCCGATGAGCGCTCCAGTGAGCGTAGAGGAGCAGAGCAGGAGAGATGCTAACTTACAGGCAGCAGCTCTCCGCTCAAGGAGGGGACAGCTGCAGTATCGGTCTGATGCTGCATCCAACTAGGTAAGTATGATTATGCAAAAAAAAATAAAACCCATACTTCTCTTTTAATTAGCACTTTCTGTGCAAAATTAATAAAAGTGGTGCACGCCTATTCGTAAATTTTTAATCCACATGCTGCAAAATTTTGGCACAATCACAAGGTAATCTTCCTCAGGGATCATCCTAAATTTTCTCCTCAGTATTTACGCTCCTCTGGTAATGGGATATGTTTTAGCGCTGTTTTTAAATTAGTACATTGGTGCAAATACTTCATTACTTTAAATTCGACATGTATAGAAACTGCCGCATAGCACTTTTAATGTGATTGGCTATGATTGGCACACCAAGATATAAAACTTGTGCAACAGCATTGTTGATTTGGCACATGGAAAATGGTCATTAGACATGTGCGGTTCGTTTAGTTCCAAATTAATATTTGGACAAATTTTTCGTTATTCGGAGATTTGGATATATCTGAATACCCGAATTACAATATAAATGAATTTTACCGAATGCTCCAAATAACGTAACGAAATTCTTTCGAATTTCAGAAACTCGGACTGAAATTCCAGTCGAATTTTACATTGAACTCCAGTCGAATTCTAACTACACATGTTGCTGAAATGAAAGACTGTGTGTGTTATTAGAGTACCATTTCAAAATAATGCTGTTTTTGTTAAGCCAAAGATGATTTAAAGAGTCATTGTAATCTTTTGATGAAGATTTTTTCTTTTGTTTGTTCACTTTGCTGCATTCAAATCGAAAACAATATAACATTTTAGTTTTGACCGTTTCGAAAATTTATCCATTTGAGCGTTTTGAATTGAAAAAAAATCTTTAAATTCAAAGAAATTTCGAAAATTCCAAATACGAATTCCGAATTGAAACAATCAACCGAATTGATCTAAACAAAATAACTGGATTAACGAATGAAAACGAAAAAAAATGAATTTTTTCGTCATGCACATGTCTTATGGTCATACATTTACCCTAAAAAAAATTACATAATACGGTTTGATAATCCCCCTGTATAAAAAAATACACAACATCAACAGTTTTCATTGGGGCATCCTTTCTTTTTTTACATGAGTGTAGATTTGTTTCTTCTGAAGAAAGGCCTATTGAACCTACCTGCGTATATTTGTAAAGTCCAAGTATTTGGGCTATTGGAATTGTTGTGGTGGAAAAGTGATCTCCAATCACCCCAGTCAGCTTGCCATGTCTTGTACAGGTATAATTCGGAACTGTCTTCCCTGGTCCAGATAAGATTTTCAAAATACTGCTTACAGCTCTTCTGGTATCCAAACATGAGTCAATTAGATGATATCCAAGTGTGATGTTGGGCAAAATATATGGATTCTGATTTATTTTATCAAGAGCATAAAGGAAATTATAAATATTCATGTGAAACTGTTGATTTGGACTGCAAACATAGAAAAAAAAAGCAGGTCACATGTTAAGGCACTCTTTAATGACTGGGATAGTACCACTGGATTAGCACAATGCCAATGTGGTGCCTATATTAAAAAAAGGATCAAAGTCTTTATCAAGTAACTATAGATGGTCATAAATGGTCTAAGGTTATCATTGGTGTACCCCAAGGTTCAGTGTTGGGACCCTTACTTTTTAATATATTTATAAATGATATTGGGTCTGGGATTGAAAGTAACGTTTCTGTCTTTGCAGATGACACCAAGCTATGTAGTGGAATAACGTCCTTACAGGATGTCTCCAATTTACAAGCTGACCTCAATGCACTGTCTAATTGGGCAACTATGTGGCAGATGAGGTTTAATGTTGAGACATGTAAAGTTATGTACTTGGGGTCTAAGAATATGCATGCATCATACATACTAGCGAGAGTACAACTGGGGGGATCCATATTGGAGAGGGTCTGAGGGTTTTGGTAGATCATAAACCTAATAATAACATGCAATGCCAAGCTGCGGTTTCCAAAGCGAGCAAAGTCCTTTCTTGTATTAGGAGAGGTATGAACTCCAGAGAGAGGGATATCATTTTGCCCCTGTACAAATTGATAGTAAGACCTAATTTGGAATATGCAGTTCAGTTTTGGGCACCAGTTCTCAAAAAGGATATTGGGGAACTGGAGGAAGTGCAGAGAAGGGCAACCAAACTCATAAGAGGCATGGAGGAGCTCAGTTATAAGGAAGGATTAGAGGAACTGAATTTATTCTCTCTTGAGAAGAGGAGATTAAGGGAGGAAATGATCAACATGTATAAATATATAAGGGGTCTAGATAGTGAACCAAGTGTTTTAATTATCCCCTTTTAGGTCATCACAGAGGACAAGGGGTCACTCTACATCTGGAGGAAAAGAGATTTCATCTCCAAATACGGAAAGGTTTCTTCACAGTAAGCTGTGAAAATGTGGAATAGACTCTCTGCAGAGGTAGTTCTGGCCAGTTCACTACATTGCTTTTAAAAAGTCCTGGATTCTTTTCTAAATGTACAGAATATAACTGGATACTAACATTTATAGGTAAAGTTGATCCAAGGAATATCCGATTGCCTCTCGGGTATTCCTTCTGGAGCAAATTGGATCATGCTTTACTGAGGTTTTATGCCTTCCTCAGGATCAACTGTGGTTATAGGATTGTATGATTTTTAATTTTATTTACTTTTTTGGGATTTTTTTTCACTTTTATTGGTTGAACTAGATGGACTTGTGTCTTGCTTCAACCAGACTAACTGTGTAACTATGTTATACCTGGAACAAGTTGGATTAATTCTAATTTATCTGATGAAAGAACTTTTATTTGTCAATGCATAAAATTAGAAGTGGGATCGGAGGTAGATTATTTGTGATGTGGCCACCAGGCTGTTTTCGGTTCATTGGGCTCCCACAAGTTATTTTGATCATGCATAAGGGTCAGTGCACACAGACATTTCTGTTCTGCCTGTTGGAGGGCCCTGTAAAGTGTGGGTTGTGTTACACAAGTTTCTGGACCCACACGGGGGTGTCACATTCAGCACCTTTTTTGGAACAGTGAGCTCAAGTCCCCTTCTCTGTGGTTACAGATACAATCTGCAAAGGGTTATGTCTACACATGGGGCCAGTGTAACATGGGCCCCCGGATGACTTGACTTGAGGCCAGAGTAACCTACCCAGTAACAGCTCTGACTGACCATTGTAAATGACAGTCGCCATTCCTATCTCAAACCTGCTGCTTCGGGGATTTTTCCAGGTATAGGCTGGGCACAGGTGTGACCCGTTTCACCTTTAGTAGGAATATTGTAGGTCTCTACTGCTGTATGTGACTGCCTACATCCTTTATGCAATTGCACCCACTTCACACCCAATCAACATGCATTTCATACAAAGGCATAGTTTCTTTTCTTAAATTGTTTACTGAATAGTTTGTCTGCCACAGAACAAAACATGTTTTACACAACCAGGTAGAATATTACAGATAGTACATTACATTTCACAGATTTGGTAGCCCACAACTCCCAATAAAATAGTTGTTCATTTTTAGATAGTAACATATAATCCATAACTTGTTCCCAGCCTAGGGTGCTAATCCAGATCATTCGAATGCAGTTTGAATTGGATCTTATGGATCTTTGCTATTTCTAAAATACATTGCATCCAACAGACTTCCTCTTTACTCCTCCCCTACTAGATATAGGAACAAACTCTAACTCTACCTAAAGGGAGGTGGAAACCCCCCTCCAGATAAACACAGTAACACTGTCTTAAGTGCCTCTGACATTGGATTATAAAACATATCTGTAGAATCAGTACAGAGTTTCTATTTTTAATGGGATCTTATGCAGTGGTTCTTTTTTTGCAAATGACTTATTTGATGGTGGCAGAGAGTATGGAAAAAATACTCCTAGCTTCATAAAGTGTGCATACTGTATGTATTGGGCATGATCATTTATCCTAACAGCTTCCATTGCTGATCACCTTCTGCATAAAACATTTTTAGCAAAATCATGGTCCCCCTTCCCATCTTATTCCAAAGCTAGTTAGAATGGCAGTATCATTAGCAAGCTTTACTACACACAGAGCTGCACATATAACTTCTGCTCAGGGCCTTCAGTACTAACTTTGCTACATACAGATATCAAAACATCATCAGCAGCTTTCAGAACCTATCATGTCAAGTGACAAGAGGGCTTCCCCTTGCGGCTTTGGTTGGAGTACCTCTGATGCTGCGTACACACGGGCACACTTTTAGACCAGACTGGTCCGACGGACTTTCCGATGGATTTTCGATGGACTTTTGACGGACTTCCGACGGACGGACTTGCCTACACACGATCACACCAAAGTCCGATGGATTCGTACGTGATGACGTACGACCGGACTAAAATGAGGAAGTTGATAGCCAGTAGCCAATAGCTGCCCTAGCGTGGGTTTTCGTCAGTCGGACTAGCATACAGACGAGTGGATTTTTCGACCAGATTTCAAGCATGTTTCAAATCTAAAGTCCATCAGATTTTCGAGAAGCATAGTCATAGTCAAGAAGCAGGTCAAGGTCGAAACCAGGAAAACAGCAGAGCATAGTCAGAGGTTAGCCAGTGTCAGTGTCCAGAATCCACAAAGCAAGGTCAGGAGCAGGCTGGGTCAGCAGCAGGAAGTCATGTAACAATAACAGGAACACAGGTCATGGGGAGCAGAAGAACATCCAGCGATTATCACACATCAGGGCCTCCTTTAAATAGGCAGCTTGGTGCCACTACTGGGATTTGGCATGTGGGTGTCTGCCAATGTGGACTGCTGCACACAGATGTGCAGATGTGTCAGTGTATGCTGTTTGCTGGGCAGAGTCTATCTGTGTGCTGGCACATGCACATAAACATTAGCTGAACAAGTATGTGCACAAAGATTAGCTATATAAGTATTGGTTTCCTGACACTTTTGCTGCTACTAGAGCTTTAACCACATGATGCCCCGTCACAGTACATTTCCTGCAGCAGGGAGGCAACTGCAGGCTCAACAATGTACTGGTATGTTGCTGAGCAAATGCGCACTGGCACGTGACTGCTGTGTCTACCACTTACAGCGGATCACGGTGCACTGTACCCAACTGCTCATATCACGTGATCGGTGTGATTGGTCAAAACGATCACATGATTACAATGTCAACAAAAGAGTCATGAATGGCTTCCTCTCATAACTGTATTGTGATGCTGTGATTGGCCCACAGCTATCACATGGTACCTGAGCCAATCACAGCACTGGTCACTGGTCCAAATCTTTTGGTAAAGGGGGGCTTATGGTGTGGGGTTGTTTTTCAGGGGTTGGGCTTGGCACCTTAGTTCCAGTGAAGGGAACTCTTAAGGCGTCAGTATACCAAAACATTTCGGACACTTTCATGTTCCCAACTTTGTGGGAACAGTTTTGAGATGGCCCCTTCCTGTTCCAACATGACTGCGCACCAGTGCACAAAGCAAGATCCATAAAGACATGCATGAGCGAGTTTGGGGTGGAGGAACTTGAGTCCTGACCTCAACCTGATAGAACACCTTTGGGATGAATTAGAGCAGAAACTGCAAGCCAGGCCTTCTTGTCCAACATCAGTTCCTGACCTCACAAATGCGCTTCTGGAAGAATGTTCAAACATTCCCATAGACACACTCCTAAACCTTGTGGACAACCTTCCCAGGTTTATGAGCTGAAGCTGTTATAGCTGCAAAGGGTGGGCTAACTCCATATTGAACCCTACGGACTTATGCCCTTTACACACGATCGGACATTCCGACGACAAAATCCGTCTGATTTTGAGCCAAACTTGTCTTGCATACACACGGTCGCACAAAGTTGTCGAAAAATCCGTTCCTTCTGTATGCAGTGACGTAAAACACGTACGTCGGGACCATAAACGGGGTAGTAGCCAATAGCTTTCATCTCTTAATTTATTCTGAGCATGCGTGGCACTTTGTGCGTCGGATTTGTGTACACACGATCAGAATTTAAACAATCGGATTTTGTTGTCTGAAAATTTTATATCCTGCTCTCAAACTTTGTGTGTCGGAAATTCCGACGGAAAAAAAAAGTCCGATGGAGCCCACACACAATCGGAATTTCCGACAACACAATCCGATCGCACTTTTTCTGTCGGAAAATCCGACCGTGTGTACAGGGCATTAGACTGGGATGCCATTAAAGTTCATGTGCGTGTAAAGGCAGGCGTCCCAATACTTTTGGTAATATAGTGTATATGAGGGGTCTTCAAAAAGTTTCCTCCCTTTTATATATACAGTATCACTTAGTTAAAAAAAAAGCGCAGAGACTTTTTGAAGAACCCGGGGCACATGGGCATCTGGGGCCATACAGCCGAAAATCAAGGAGCATATTTCCTGCCTGGGAGCCGCAGGTGCTGCATACAGCTTCCCATAAAAATCAATGGCTGTACATGAGCATACGCAAGTACCTGCCAAAACCAACACATGCATGAGCATATGACCCTGAACACAGACTATTTGTATACAGTGAATGAGTGTTGTCACCATAAAACTGGACACTTCACCATGACTTTACCAGGTGAAAATAAAGATTAAAAAAATGGCTGAAAATGGAAAACGAATGCACCACCACTCCTAAGGATTGGTAAGCTGCAATATATTCACTTTTCGTTCTTGGGTTTAGATTATCAGCTCGCTTGCAAATTCCTTTCTTGGACAGCTTCGCCAGATCACCGAATGACATTATATGACTTACTAGGTGCATGTGGATTGACTCATACACATGTGTGCTTTCTGTGGATAATCTGCTGCTTTTGTATTCAAGGTAAAAACTGCGCCAATTACCAGGTCCCCATCATGGAAGTATTCTTGTTCATCCTTAGATTCACTTATATTAAAGTTACAGACTGTTGCCGGATTCAGAGTATTTGATCTGCAATGGGGCACCCACAGAACGATTATCAGGTGCAGGACGTAAAATAAGTGAGCTGAAAAGGAAGTCCCAAACATGATTGTATAATGATGTAGGAGTCACTCCATTAGAACGAAGGCGATTTCATGGTGTTTGTAGTAGGCAGCAGAATATTCGTCCATGTGTGACACAGACCTGTGCATGGCATGGATCCTACTAACAGTGCAATGAGATGAATCCTCTCCTCTCTCTTTATACAGTTCAGTGTGATAGATACACCACCGTTCCCAATATATTGACATCATTGTGCTACTTTCAGCTTTTCTAAAGTTAATTTGTAGATTAACTATGGTATGAACAATTTAATATACTTTTTTTTTTTTAGAAATATTTTTCTTAACATTTATTAGCATTTTATTAAAATTTAGAGCAGATTATAGTAGTCATAATAACTTTAGGCCTTATGCACACGGGTGTTTGGAGACACAGGCAGGGTCTGGCGTAAAAATCTCATAGAAGTCCCTTCCCTTTTCTCTCCTATATATGAGTTACTTTAAAAGTGATTGTGTAGCCCCCTTGTCCTAAGTAGGAGCTACTTCGTCAATGTAGTTTTTGGCTGGGCTGTAGTTATCTCAGACTGATTGTATAGTTTTTCAGATGGTTTTTCCCTAAGCCTAAATCACCAGTAGATGTCACTGGTATCACTCGTCATAATATGAGATTTCACAAACAAAACTAAGTAATAAATATTTATATTTTCTTCAGCCAATTCAGTAGAAGGATTCTGACACTGGTGCATGCTGGGGAGAGGATATAAATACTGTATTTGAGGCAGACCATGTGCTCTGCCTCTCTGTTTCCCTGGGCTGAGGCCTAGGGAGGTGCTGCTCTGCTTTTAGGCTCAATAGCCTAGTTTGGGGCCCAACATGTGCTGAAGTGGTCTTGACACTGTCCTGCCCAGTCTGAAGGAAGCTGTGACAAGGAGGGGGCCCCTTGCTGGATGGAGCTAAGAAGAAGGATGGTCTCTCAGATAGCCCTTGCAACTCACTTGGAGGACTCACTGAAATTAGTGTGAAAGCTGTGTGTTGCTGGAGAGCTGAGAATCGGAGCGAGAGAGACCATATTCTACCCAGATCGGGGAGAGACCCCACTGAAGGGAGATCTGTGTGTGTGTGTACTGTATGTGTGTGTGTGGTGGCTCTGTACATACTGTACTACATCTTTACTTTATGCAGTAGCAAGGCCCTGTGTGTATTCTGTGGGGTCATTGTACCATGGTGTATTTCAGGTTCTCAGTAAAAAATGTGTTCTGTCAGTAGATTTTCCAAGTCTTCTTGGTGTGAAACCCCCCCCCCCCAAAAAAAAAACTGGGGGTTGGCAACACTGTCAGGAAAGAGCTGAGTGGGAGCCAAATGGCAGCACAAGGCAATTAATCCTCAATCTTTGGGCATCCTTACTGTACTATGTAAGCAGCAGGTGCTAGCTACAGCCCCCAAAAACCGCACCCAATCTTTGCCGGCATTAGGGCCCAAATTATGATCTTGCACACAGGCCCACTGCTTTCATAAAATGCCCCTGGTTGCATCACAAACATGGCTGCTGCACAGCGGATGTGCCCAGCGGGCACCGTGGAAAGAAGCCAGGAACTTCCATGCAGGCTATGCTGTGGTAGATATTTAAATGCCCCCTCTATGTAGCTAAGCTGCAATATGTAGGTGGGGCTTTGTGTGGGTGTGGCTTGAGTGTCGGAAGGAACCCGTAGGGCCCCATAATCTCCTTTTGCCCCATGAGTTGTCAGCGTGCCCCTGCTGGAGCTCAGAGTCAGGACTTAGGAGCAGGAGGCGGGAGACCCGGGAGTTGGAACTGGAGAAGAATTCTGGTGTCAGGGATACTGAGTGCTGATATCCTGTGAAACAGGTGTGACTAGAAATGTGTGGATGTGCACAGAATATAATGTAAAATAATGTGATTTATTAAGAATAAGTGGATATCAAAAATATGTATGCATCTCCAATATACCAGAGCTGTATAAGTCAAACTAGATAATGTAATAAGTGAGTGAGCAAACAATGAACAACTGCCCAAACCAAATATTTACAGGTATCAGGATATGTAAAGCATAGTCGGTATCAGAGCCAGGATCATACACGGGAAATCAGGCAGAGTGTGCCGGGAGCAAGCCAGGACAGAGTAAACAGGAGAAAGAACAAGCAGGCAGGTAAGGGATCAGGCTGCAGGTTCAGGGCCATGGTCAGGATCAGGATGCAGGTTCAGAATACAGGAACATAGGTCAGGGACACATTGACAAAACACCAAGGCAAAGAGTAAAAGCATAGCAAGGCCTAAATACACTTCCTGCAATGAGCATCAGGTGATGACTAATTACAGCTTCTGGCTGCTGAGATACTCTGGCTGGTGGACACCGGAACTACAGCCTATAGGTCTGGAAGCCACAGTGCCACCAGCAGGTGAACCCCTTCCTGACAACTGGACAGAGGTGGTAGCAGTCGCAGACAGCGCTATAAACATGCGGGTAGCCATGGGGATCCTCAGATGATGGCCTGTGTAGTGGAAGTCGGAAAAGGCAATGGCTTGCAGCTCTTGGGGGCAGGACCGTCTTTTGGCCGTCTTTTATATTGATTCTACCCTTGGCAAACATTTTCTTGGGCCCCCCCAAGCAATTTTTCTCTGCACCTCTTCTTAAACATACAATAAATAGCAGTTAGATTCAAAATCAGTTTACTGCAGAAGATCAGGCAGCGATTGCAATTGGTTACCAGAGGTTATCATTACCACTTACTGGTTAGTTGCCAGAGGTTACAGCATACATTACGGCTCACTGATTAGCTGCAAGAGGTTACAACACATCATTTCCTCTTGTTGATTGGTTGCTAGAGGTTACTGCACATCATTACCGCTCACTGATTGGTTTCCAGAGGCTAATGCACATTATTACTGCTCACTAATTGGTTGTTAGAGGTTACTGCACATCATTACCACTCACCCATTAGTTGTGATAGTTGGCAGTGCTGGGGGGGGGTTGATGGGATCAGTGGCAATGCTGGGGGTTGATGGGCCCAGTGGCACTGCTGGTGGGAATGGGATTATTGGCAGTGTTGGGGGAAGGAATCCGTGGCAGTGCTGGTGGGGGATGGGATCAGTGGCAGTGCTTGGGTGGAAAGGGATCAGTGGTAATACTTGGGGTGGAAGGGATAGGTGGCAGTGATGGATGGGAATGGAATCAGTGACACTCAGTTTCTGTCACCTGTCAGTCAATGTCCACTCGGTTCCCCCTGCCTGCATGCAAGCTCTCAGCTCCTTTCACGTTTCTCTGTCATTCCATATCCTGAGATGGGTTTCCTCACACAGCGACCTCCTGCAGCTCCTCCACCAGGGAAACCCCTGTCAGAATACAATGTCTCAGTGTCAGAAATCCTTTCTTTAGGATCATTATTATTATAATTGTTATTATTATTATACGAGATTTATATAGCGCCAACAGTTTACACAGCGCTTTACAATGTATAAGGGGGACAACACAATTACTGTACAGTTCAATACAAAAGGTACAGGAGGGCCCTGCTCGTAGAGCTTACATTCTAAAGGGAGGGGGTGGTGGTACAAAAGGATCATTGTCTATATGTGAGGATATGTGTGCTTTTTTTCCTTTTATCCTGCTGGTTGAACGGAAAATCTTTAAAAGAGAAGTATGGGAATCCGTTTTCTTTCCTGTTCATACTTACCTAGGTGGATGCAGCATTGGTCCGATGCTGCATCTGTCCCCCACCGGCTATAACACTGAGAACTGAGCGATCAAACACAGCAGATCGCTCGGTTCTCAGAGCTCTCTGTTCTGCCCCCCCGCATTGACTGGAGCCCCCTTATTACATCAGAGTCCCAGAGCCCTCCTCCTTACATCAGGGTCCCCAGAACATCCCTCCTTACATCAAGGTCCCCAGAGCCCCCTCCTTACATCAGAGTCCCCAGAGCCCTTCTCCTTACATCAGGGTCCCCAGAGCCCTCCTCCTTACATCAGGGTCCTCAGAGCCCTACTTGTTACATCAGGGTACCAAGAGAGCCCCCTCCTTACATCAGGATAACCAGAGCCCTCCTTGTTACATCAGGGTCCCCAGAGAGCCCTTCTTCTTACATTGGGGTCCCAAGAGCCCCCCTTCTTACATCAGGGTCTCCAGAGCTCCTTGTTACATCAGGGTGCACAGAGAGCCCCCTCCTTACATCAGGGTCCCCAGAGCCCTCCTAGTTACATCAGGGTCCTCAGAGAGCCCCCTCCTTAGATCAGGGTCCACAGAGAGCCCCTCTCCCTACATCAGGGTCCCCAGAACCCTCCTTGTTACATCATTGTCCCCAGAGAGCCCCCCTCCTTACTTCAGGGTCCCCGGAGCCCTCTTTGTTACATCAGGGTCCTCAGAGAGCCCCCTCCTTACATCTGGGTCCCCAGAGTCCCCTCCTTACATCAGGGTCCTCAGAGCTGCTCTTCCTCTAACAATAAATAGGAGTTTCCTGAAGTTCCTTACCTTTTTTGAATTCACGGCGTGTGAAGCACTGGGGAGGCGGGAGAAATGGCAGCAGTCAGGTATAAAGGAGGAAATTCCATACTGGGACTGGAGTCAGACAAACTATAGCTGCAGGAGTGAGCCATGAGGTGTGGCAGCAGCCAGCCCAGGACTGCAAGAGAAACTAACCATGTGGTTGGTTGCTAGACGCTGGGCGGTCCTACCAACCCACCACTGCTGGCCTGGCAGTGGCGAGCAGGAGCGGGGACTGCAGCGGTGGGAGTACGATGCCGCTGCACACGGTAAAAAAAATAACATCTGATATATGGAACACTGGCACATGCTTGAGGGGCAGCTGCTTCGGGCCTCCCAACAATGACAGGGCCCAGGGCAGCTTCCCCTTTTGCCCCACGTTAAAGACAGCCCTGATTCTGGCAGTTGAAGCAGCGGAAGACAAATGTCAAACCTTAAGGGATGGTTTTCCACCCCCAGAACCCTTGGGAGTAGTATGTGGCTGGGAGGAGGCAGTTCCAGATACTGTAATCCTCCATGATCATGAGGACTCTGCTTCTCATGCCTCCACAAACTTGTGGTGCTTGGGCTCCCTTATTCTTTAAAGCCTGTGAAAGGACCAGAGAATTTGTGGCATCAATGAGAAGGATTATTATTGTTAGCAACCCTCCTTGACCATAGGGAAAGCCTCAGAACTCATCCCATCCCCACAGAGGGAGCAGAGGATGAAATATCTTGAGGACACCCTAAAGAGGAGATTATATAATGCCTTTCCAGACTCTGGTAGGTTACAGTCTCATGGAAAGGCTAGTTTTTTTTCCACAAAAATTTTTTATTGAAATTTTCACAAATTATACAAATATTCTCACAAAGCACATGACTAAACAACATATACATAACTTCCTCTGTAAGGGTACATGAATTTTAGGGTTCAAGTAAACAGGAACCAAAATATGCTATTTCCACAAGTATAAACCAAATAATCACAAACTGAGATGTGAAGTTCTAAGGCATAGTCTCAGTAAGAGGAGCTTGCTAAAGTGTCGCAGACCTGTCTAAGTCATGGAAGGATTGGACACTTCACATATAGGTCTTCCATATACCCTCTGTAAATGCTATAACATTAGCGAGGAGAGGAAAAGACGTCCGTCTACTCGATCAGCACTTGCTTGCGTAACTTTTTGTCAGATTAAATAAGAGATAGGAAAGGAAAGGGAAGAGAAAAGAGGAGGAAGGTGAAAGGAGAAAAGGGGAAAGAGAGAGAGCAGGGAGGGATAAGTAGGGAGGACTGAGGAAGGGGAGCACCGAGAGGGATGTACCTGGGGTGGGGTTGGGATCACCACCAGCTACCACCCCCCCATACGCTCCAATCAGTGTGGGAGATGTTGTGATCTGTTAGGCACCTGTCAAGGATTAACCCGGGTTAATTCTTGGTAGCGTTGAGAACTCCGGAATTTAAGCCAGGGAGCCCACGTCTTCGTAAAGTATGTTATTCTGTCCTGTGCAATGCATATACACTCCACCATCGCTGCTATCCGGTTGACCCGAGTTACCCATTCCCTCATGGATGGGGGCAACTTGGACCTCCAATGTACTGGGAGGCACAGCCTAGCTGCATTGACCATATGCATAGCTAATGACCTATAGTATTGTTTGTTGGAGAGTTTAGAGATGTGAAGGAGGTATTGCGCTGGCGAGAATTCCAAAGGAAGCAAGGATATCTCAGTTACCACTTTATGTACTTTATGCCAATATGGCTGGATCAGTGGGCAGGTTTACCAAATATGGAGGAACGTGCCTAGACCTTGTTCACATCTCCAGCATTGGTCTGAGACTGCCGGGATGCATTTATGAATTAATTCTGGCGTTCTGTACCACTTAGTTTTGATCTTATAGACATTTTCCTGTGTGTGAATGTTCAGAGACCCCTTGTGGGTGTATAAATGTACTCGGTCCCAAGAAGTTTCATCAATCTCCATGTCTAGCTCATTTTCCCAGAAGGCATGATCCAATCTCAGGGAAGCATAAGGTTCCCCAAACATTGTGGTACAGAGCCCTGAAATTAAATGACTCTGGGGAGAGGAGCTAGAGCATAGTGATTCCAAGACAGTGGGAGTTTTCGCAAAGCTTTCCCTATTCGTAGGGCTGTCTAGGAAATGTTTCAGCTGAATATATGCCCAAAAGGGGAAGGATTTTGTGTTAGATAATGCTGCCAGTTCAGCTTGTCTAAGAAACCTTCCTCTAGAAAAGAAGTGTTTAGCCTGCATTTCTGCATAAGGCCATTCTGCTGATAAGAAGGCTCCTTCCATTCCAGGAGGGAAGTCTGGGTTCCCCCTAATAGGGGTAATCGCAAAACACTTGTTCGAAAGGGAGTGTACTTTACACGCCCTATCAAAGGCTTGCAGAGTAGCTCCGATGAGAGTGTGTGAATGGACACTAGCCGGTATGTGTTTCTTTGAGACTCAGGGGATGTGGTGAAGTTCAGTGTCTGAAATTAGTTTTTTCCAGTAAGACCCAATGCTTATAATTTGAGTAGAGCCTCCAATCCACTACTCGAGCTAGTTGGGCTGCCCAATAGTACCTCTGGAGTCCAATTCCACCTCCTGACTTTGGTAACACCATTTTTGCCCACCCCACTCGCGCTACCTTAGTTCCCCAGATTAAGGCACTGCACATGTGTTTATATGCTGTGAAGAAGGAGGGAGGTAGACGAATCGGTACAGTCTGTAGTTTGTACAGTAAGCGGGGTAGTACTGTCAATTTTAATATTGAGACCCAACCGAACCAGGAGATAGTGGGGGCCTCCCATCTGTGGAGATCCTGGTGAATAAGCTTCAGTTCCAAGAGGAAGTTCTTTTCATACAGATCATTAAGCTTACTAGGGAGTTGAATGCCTAGGTAGGTAATAGCATCTGTTTTCCAGCGAAACGGAAAGTTCAATTGACAGAGTTGTACTATCTTGGGGGGCAAGGAGACATTTAGCGCATATGACTTTGAGATATTAATTTTCAGATTCGATTAATTTGGGCAGAGACGTCAGCGGGGATGAAAGAAAGAGCAGAATAGCGTCTGCAAAGGTGGCTATCTTGTATTCCCACTGATGTACCTCTATGCCTTTTATGTCACACGAATGCATCTGAGGAGAGGTTCCAATGTAAGAATATACAGCAAGGGAGAAAGAGGGCATCCCTGCCTAGTCCCATTTAGGATGGGGAAGCGCCCGACAGGTGGCCATTCACTCGGACTCTCGCCCTGGGATTGGCATAGAGTGCACCAATAAAAGCCTGCATGTTACTTCCCAGACCAAGAGCTTCCAGTACCACACCCATGTAGTCCCATGCCACCCTGTCGAACGCCTTCTCCGCATACATAGCCACAAAGCAGCCCTCTCTGTTGGTTGATGTAAGCCAATGATGTAAATTGAGGGCTTTGATGGTGTTGTCCCTGGCTTCTCTCCCAGGGACAAAACCAGCCTGGTCCAGGCCCACCGAGGCAGGCACGTGATAGGACAAGCGGATAGCTAGGATCTTGGCAAACAATTTAACATCCACATTAAGGAGGGAAATAGGCCTGTAGTTGGCTACATCAATGGCATTTTTATTTTCTTTAGGTATCACTGAGATGTAGGCTTCTAATAAGTTATCTGACCCACACAGAGAGTGAGAGAGGGCGTTGAAGGCCTTCAGGAATGTCGGCGCCAGGAGATCAGCAAAACTTTTATAGTATTGTGCCGGGAAGCCATCTGGCCCCGGGCTTTTACCTGGTTTCATAGCCTTCAAAGCCTCCCCCCACTCCTCATTCGACAGTGGAGCCTCCAGAGCCTGCCAGTCATTTGTAGACAGTGCTTGGGGACTGTATTTCCTCAAAAATTGCCTTATAACTTCAGAACATACCTCCTTCTTGATAGGATGCGATTCATGCGATTCAAGGTTATATAACTTACTGTAGAAGAAATGAAACTGTCTAGCAATATCCTAGTTTCTAGAGTAAGTTACACCATCAGCATCTACTATATGGTGTACAGTAGAAGAGAGAGTTCGCTTCTGTGTAAACCTTGTCAACAGCCTTCCTGGCTTATTTCCCTGTTCATAAAATAGTTTCTGAGAAAGCACCTGCCCCTTTCGTGCCCGCTTAAATAATTCCTCTAATAAGGCCGCCCGTGTGTCAGCTAAATCCTTGGCTACTTTCACTGCCAAAGAGCGTTTATTCTGCGCTTCTAAAAGAGCTATTTTAGTAGATAAATCTCGAATCATGGCTTGATGCGCTCTTTTTTTCATAGCTGCAATGGCTATCAGATGCCCCCGTACAACACATTTATGTGCTTCCCATTGGGTCATAGGGGACACGTCTGGATTGTTGTTGTGATGGAAGTAGTCTTTAGGGATCTGCATGATTTCAGCTAAATCCCCCGGATCAGAAAGAAGAGAGGCATCCAATTTCTAGGTTCTGGTGGTCGTGTCTCTTTGAGGGAACTGTAAGGTCAGTGTGATCGGGTGGTGGTCAGAGAGTGACATACTCTCTATTGTCGCTCTTTGCAGGAAGGTCAAATCAGTCTGACGAATAAAGAAATAATCTAACCTCGAGTAGCGGTTGTGTGGGGGCGAGAAAAACGTGTAGTCTTTCCCATGAGGGTATAACGTTTGCCACGTGTCATGGAGCGCAAGGGAGGCAAGGGCAAGTTTGATCTGGTGTAACGCTGAAAATGAGATTGAGGAGGTAACTGAGGAGGTATCAAGGAGTGGGTCTAGGGCCATATAAAAGTCCCCCCCCCAATATCAACAGGCCCGTCTGAAACAGGGAGAGTTGTAAGAGTATTTCTTCAAGGAGAGTCACCTGCTTAGAGTTGGGGCAATAAATGTTCGCTAAGGTCACCAGTCTATTCTTCCATGTTCCTTTTAGAAAGATAAATCTGCCTTCTGGGTCAATGACTTTATCATTTATGTGCAATGGGAATGATTTAGCAAGCACTATAGAGACCCCTTTAGTTTTAGAGTCGCAGCAGGGCGCATGATAAACCTCCTGGAATCCGCTATTGAATAAGCGAGGGATGGATCCTGATTTGAAGTGGGTGTCTTGCAAGTATATCACTTGGGCTCTGTGGGGATGGGCCTCAGCAAGAATACTGCTACGCTTCTCCGGGATATTAAGGCCCTTAGCGTTCAAAGAGTAGACTTTGAGGGATAAGGGAGCCAATGTTTGCATTGCAGGAGGCATGTTTGGTGAGCAAAGGTTTTGTACTTCCCCCCGGGGAAGGGGTCTATAGGAAGGGGAGAAAAAGGGTGTGGGGGAGAGAGAACTGGGGTAGAGAGACAGATAGAGAGGCTAGAAATAGATGAAGAGAGAAAAACGGGAGTTAAAGTTAAAACAAGAAAGCAGGAAGATAGGTTAAGCCCACTCTGTATAGGCACTTAGGATTCAACAGTAAACTTCCCTATTTGGGGCTCACTGAAAAAGGACCGGAGGTAATACCAGTCCAGCTGAATTACCTAATATGGGCAGGGGTGACAGGCACAAGTCATGTGGTGTAATGTTGGCTAGTTTCAAGGGGGATACCTGCCTCCCTGAGGTGGGGAAGTAACCTAACACCTAAACAGGAATATGTACACTTCCTCCCAACCAATGATCTAAGAGAGCGATGATGGAGAATAACGAGAAACCTCGGCTATGCTGGGCAGAGTGACACCACGCGGGCTCCCTCGCTCCAGGCGAGAAGGGCCCACTCCGATCTCCACTCCCCCCAATCAACTAGAGAGCCCCGACAGGTCAGGTGCATCACCCTACAACACCATACTAACCAGCAGTATATATGTAATTACATTTTAGTTTAACAAGATAGAGAGATAGCATTACAAACTATTATCATTTAATACTTTTAACCAATTCAACCTTCTACTAATGTAACGGCCTCCAGATAGACCCACTCAGGATGCCAGGATCCCCGAGCCCCAGACCACCAAATTTCCCGGTGAGTCTAGGAGTCAGGGACCCCCGCACCCCCCAGGCATCAAGTATTTGTTTCTGTCACAGCCAATACTCGCATAGAGATTGAACTACAGCTCTGTATTTTCCTTCCATATGAAGCCCCCTATAACCCATAATGGCTCATGTGAACAGGGTAAGGGTCGCTCCCCACCCCGAGACCTCTGGTCCAGCTATCCCACAGCCATAATTTGGCATGGGTGTCTGGGATAGACTTCACCGACTCAAGGGTTATCCATAAGCCATCATAGTGTCATATCAAGATGTGAAGTCATACATAACATTAGATCAAAAAAACAAAAAAACAAAACAAGAACAGAAAAACTCCTACATCATGTAGATTTGACAAAACTATGTTTGATCCTTAGCCCCAGGGCTTATAGGAATGGAATCCTACACGCTTTTTCAAGCTGTCATTATTCATTGTGCAAAAGCAGACTGATGAGTTTAAGTCCTCTCCCTACCCCAAATAATAACCCAAAACCCAAACATCAGGGGGAGGGTGGGAGAAGTGGCTGGGACTTGGGTGACACCAAGGGTAAATTATCCATTATGGCAAATTTTGACAAAGGCCAGTAGCCAGAAAATCAGAGGAATGTTCATCTTGCCATGCAGTGACTGCCCACATGCAGCCTGGAGAGTCAGTGTGGCAAGGGGGAGGAAGAACACGCCTCTTCCTATAACTCGACTGCCACCTTGTGCAGAAGAGGTTTCCTTGCAATGGGATCTGAACCGGGAAGGATACAAGGGGTGTATCGGAGAAAGGCTGTCTTCCTCTGTTAATGCCGGTTCAAGGAACTAGAATCATCAATTTCTTACTCTGTTAGCAGAACTGCATGAATACGTTTATGGTAGCTCCTGGTGCACCTAAGAAAGCACACTGTACTCATTGGCGGTATGATGGGCATCACCGTGCTCATGAGAGAAATTAAGCTGGTGCCAGGAAACATTGCATCAGTCAATCGCAAAGTAGAAACCATCAGTGTACATTTAGAGCCCAACGTACCTTGCAGGATAAGTTAAGCGAGTAACCTGGGGATAGGAACAAACAGCAATACATCTCGACCTTTCGAGTCCTGTGTGCGCAGTTGTCAGTTTTGCGCCTCGCCGACGATGGGGAAACCCATGGGCTTTCGTTGGTTTCCATATCCCCTCTGCATCTCGATGGTGAGTTGGCTGAGGGTCTGCATCGACGTGGTCTACTTCTCTGCGACCTTGGAGTATCTCCAGGCTGGGTAGGGATCCAGGGCTCAGGCTGCAGAAAGGCTCGGTACCAGTCTGGGACAGGAACCACTGGAATTCCTAAAGTATCGCAGAAAGGCAGCGAGTCAGCTGGTGTTCTCAGTTGGGCCGTTTGATTGCCATTTGTCGCTTGGAGGCAGAATGGGAACTTCCATCGATTTGGGATGTGTCTCTCTCGTAAGGCTTGTAGGAGAGGGTGGAGATCCCTCCTGTGTTGTAGGGTGATGGCGGACAAATTCTAGAACAGCTGGATACGAGCCCCTTCGTGTTCCAGGTGTATATGGTTATGAGCCAGGCGCAGGATCTCTTCTTTCTGGGTGAAACTGACCAGGCAGCATATAGCATCCCTGGGTGGGTCTGTGTCCCTGCCCCTCAGCCTCAGTGCATTGTGGCATCGTTCCATCTCGACATTCTCATCTGGTGGTCTGCCCAGAAGGGTGTTAAATATGACCCAGACTACCGCTTGTAACTGGGGGCCTCTACCGACTCAGGGATCCCCCTAACACGGAGATTGCGCCTGCGACCCCTGTTGTCGAGATCTTCCATATGCCTGTACATGTCAATAAGGTGTTGTCCCTGTGCACTGACTGCTCACTGTACCTGGTGTATGGCTGCACCTTGCGTCATGGTGGTCAACTCCACATGCTCCACACGTGAGTTCATTGCTTTTATTTCTGTTTTGAGGTCCGCCACAGCCGCCGTTAGAGCACTCTTGATATCCAGGGCCACACTCTGGAGATCTGCCAGACATAAGAAAGGGGAGGATCGTGATAAGAATGCGCCCCTCGGGTTATCAGCCACAGCCGCACTGCTAGTGTAACTACAGTCCGTGGCTGGAGATGCGGCCTGTGCTTCCGTATGCTGAGCCCGGAACATCGCCGGAATGTTCCTACTCAGCTGGGTTGCCGGGTCCAGCTGTGAGCGGGTGGCAGAGCTACTCCTACCCGTCATCTTGCCGCCCGTTGGGTGAGGTATTGCAGGCGATGGAGGCTCTCTTACGATCTCGGATGGCGGAGCTCTCACTCTAGGCAGCCATCTCGCTCCGGTGCTAGGCCACGCCCCCGGAAAGGCTAGTTTTAAGGCTTCTGTTGGTCAAAGGCAGAGCGGCAGAGAAGGGGGCTGCCCAGGGCTGTCAGCTTCCACATCCCATCAGCAGCATCTGCATCACATGGTGGAAGGTTATCTAGGGGTAAAAACAGACAAGGAGAGCTTTTCAGTTGATGATCCACTGGATTACTGGCCAGAACGTGCCCAGTATGCAATTGAGCTGCTGGGCTGCCCTGCATCCAGGGTGCTTTTCGAATGGTTTTGTGACGGATAAAAGAGCGTGTTTGTCCACAGACTCCGTTGACTGGCTGACATTTATGAAAATTAATCATTCCTGGATTAGCAGCAGCTATCAAGCTCCTGATGCTGATGTCGCTGATTAAATGTTTTTGGGATGTGAAATCTCTGCAAGACTGTCTAGGCTGCCTAGCTTTGTGGGTGTTGGTTTTATCTGGAAGAATTTTTTTGGTATAGGTTTCATGGGCACGATTAACACCCAAGGACAAATTTTTCCACATTATATGTTTGACAGGTACATATAATTTCAATTTTTTACAGCAAGGCCACATCTTGCTTTCATCAAGAGTACCTCTATAGGGTTACAGTGTGAAGGCACCACCAACGCCCAAAGCCCAATTTTTACGCACCTGCTACTTTTACCCAAAGTCTGCGAAAGAGACACCAGGATTTATACAAAAAATCTTGAATCTTGTTCTGAGTGCACTAAATTGTGGCCTCATCATACAGACTGGCTCCCCAAGCCATTTACAAAATAAAGAAAACTTGCAGGGAAGGTTTATTTATTTTTTTCTTTATAAATGTAATTTTTGCTGCAGCATGTTCTATACATGGTACAGATGCGCCGCTTTATAGGGACCCCCGGTTACTTCTACAGTTTTTTTAAAGGAATTTTTCTTTTTTTTTGCTTCACTTTAAGCATCATTAAATTATTGCTCATTTAAAAAGGATCTTTTTAAAAACTTTTTTTGCATTAATACATGCCTCCCACAGCAGTACCCGGACCCCCAAACCCTTTGTATGCCCAAAAACTTGCATATAAGCCTTCAAAATGGGCACTTGATTTTTCCAGTTCGGGACTCATAGATTTTAATGGTGTTCATTGTTCGAACAAAAGTTCTGTTGCAAACTGAACCGGGTGGTATTCAGCCCATCCCTGCTGATTACTGCGATCTCCTGGCCGCTGGAAGACACCCGCTGGTTGACACTGGTATTACCTCTCCCTCTGACTCTGGGAAGCACTGTGACACCAGCAGGTAAACCAGGTCCTGTCATCTGTCTTTGGTGTGGAGTCCTATATTCTGCGTAGTCAACTTGTAGTAATTTACAGACCAGGAGGTGTGTAGTCAGTTTGATATTTCCCACAAGGCAGTGGGACGTGGCTGAAGGTCCATCATATGGTTTTGCAGATACAGATATTATGTTATGTTCTCAACGTGTCTTTTAGAGACCTGCAACCTTGTCGACCACTTTATGGTAAAATGTGTTTGGAACTTTTTTAGAAGTTGTAATTATAATAAAAGGCCAGTACGGCCATTTAGTGTTAGATTGTGGTCATGCAGTCCTGGGAGTGATAACAGATTGCATCTGAACTGCCTTGGTCATGTCTAATAATGCATAAAATCCTTCACCAATAAGTGGCCAACCTTTTTCACTTACACCTCCCTAAAGCCGGCCATAGATTGTTCAGCAGGAAAACGGTCGAGTTTTAAACCATGTATGGACAGGCTGATTGTACCCAAGTCGATCCATCCATCGACTTGGGTACATCCAGCATGTCAGATTTTTAGGATGCGATTATTGCCAGCGGCTTTAGCCACCAGCAATAATCACTGTGTTCTCCCGGCCAGGACAGCTCCCTGTGCCCCCCCTGCTGGGAGAACACAATGGCTACATGGGAGGCATTCTGCCATCAACACTTACTGTGTTGATGGGGGAATCAAGTGATTTTCTTTCCTGCAACCCATGGTGGCAGGAAATAAAATCGTATTTTCTATGGCAGGCTTAAGCTTCCTCAGGGAACAGTGATCAATTTGTGCTATGTACAGGTCAAAGAGGAAAACGTTGTTTGAAAAGTAGATTATTATCCCCATCGTTACAGAGCAATGGGTATCTACACATAACTGGATGATATTTTACAGTGCCTTGAAAAAGTATTCATACCCCTTGAAATGTTCCACATTTTGTCATGTTACAACCAAAAACATAAATGCATTTTATTAGGATTTTATGTGATAGACCAACACAAAGTGGCACATAATTGTGAAGTGGAAGGAAAATGATAAATGGTTTTCAATATTTTTTACAAATAAATATGTGAAAAGTGTGGGGTGCATTTGTATTCAGCCCCCCTGAGTCAATACTTTGTAGAACCACCTTTCGCTGCAATTCTTTTTGGGGATGTCTCTACCAGTTTTGCACATCTAGAGAGTGACATTTTTACCCATTCTTCTTTGAAAAATAGCTCAAGCTCTGTCAGATTGGATGGAGAGCGTCTGTGAACAGCAATTTCTAAATCTCGCCACAGATTCTCAATTGGATTTAGGTCTGCACTTTGACTGGGCCATTCTAACACATGAATATGCTTTGTTATAAACCATTCCATTGTAGCTCTGACTGTATGTTTAGGGTCGTTGTCCTACTGGAAGGTGAACCTCCACCCCAGTCTCTTCTTTTGCAGACTCTAACAGGTTATCTTCTAAGATTGCCCTGTATTTGAATCCATCTTCTCATCAACTCTGACCAGCTTTCATGTCCCTGCTGAAGAAAAGCATCCCGACAACATGATGCTGCCACCACCATGTTTCATGGTGGGGATGGTGTGTTCAGGGTGATGTGCAGTGTTAATTTTCCGCCACGCATAGCATTTTGCTTTTAGGCCAAAAAAGTTCCATTTTGGTCTCATCTGACCGGAGCACCTTCTTCCACATGTTTGCTGTGTCCCCCACATGGCTTCTCGCAAGCTGCAAACGGGACTTCCTATGGCTTTCTTTCAATAATGGCTTTTTTCTTGCTTTCTTCTTTCTTGAAGGCCAGATTTGTTGAGTGCACGAATAATAGTTGTCGGGTGGACAGATTCTCCCACTCCTCCAGAGTTACCATGGGCATCTTGGCTGCTTCTCTGAATAGTGCTCTCCTTGCCCGCCCTGTCATTTTAAGTAGACGGCCATGTCTTGGTAGGTTTGCAGTTGTGCCATACTCTTTCCATTTTTGGATGATGGATTGAACAGTGTTCCGTGAACAATTGTATTTATACTGAGGTTAAATTACACACAGGTGTTAGGTGACTAGTTAGGGGTATCAGAGTAAAGGCGGCTGAATACAAATGCACGCCACACTTTTCACATATTTATTTGTAAAAAAATTTGAAAACCATTTATCATTTTCCTGCCAGTTCACAATTATGTACCACTTTGTGTTGGTCTATCACTTAAATTCCCAATAAAATACATTTATATTTTTGGCTGTAACATGACAAAATGTGAAAAATTTCAAGGGGTATGGATACTTTTTTAAGGCACTTTATTTGCGAAAGACCTGTAAATAGTAAACAGCTGCCATGTCTTTTCTTTCCATAAATTATGTTTTTCACCTTTTTTGCATCTCGGTGCTACTAATCTCATCATAGTTACATAGTTAGTCAGGTTGAAAAAAGACACAAGTCCATCCAGTTCAACCTTAAAAAGAATAAATAAAATAAAAAATATCGTACAATCCAATATACCCAATTTTATACCCACAGTTGATCCTGAGGGAGGAAAAAAACCCCAGCAGAGCATGCTCCAATTTGCTACAGCAGGGGAAAAAATTCCTTCCTGATCCCCAAGAGGCAATCGGATTTTCCCTGGATCAACTTTAAAGCCAGCCACTTCCTATCTAGATGCCACTCGCTCCGGAGGAACATCACTTCTCTGGACTGGCTGCCTGCTGACAACTTTTGGACCATGCTTGTGCCATTTATTTCAACATGGCCGCTTGTAGCCTTCTCTAGGGATGCAAGTGACAGGGAAACTATGCAGGAGCACAACTGAGAGAAAGTTGTCACCTTGTAACTGAAAATACTTACTCATAGCAGGATCATCAGGTATTTGTTCAATGAAAGAGGCATATGTAAAAAGATAAAAACAACCTTTGAAACTACATTAACATGTTATAATGTATATGGCAGTTTACTGATTGGGTTCACATCTACTGTAACTTTTCATTTTAATACATGGCGGACTTTTCTTTATATTGCTTTTCAGTTATATCATTACCTATCAAAAATAGCTTGATACTTCAGATCCAGTGCCCTTTTTTAATGACATAGGAGAAGATTTCTACTTTGTAGCCATTGATGTTGGCAACTATTCCTTATCAGCTGCCGGTCAACAATTTTACATTGACGCACAAGCCATAACATGGAACAAAAAGGACAATAAGGTGGGTAGGTTTTTATTTCTAACCAAAGCTGGACAGCAAAAACCAGATCTGAAAAGAAGAATAGGGCTTTGGATGAAATTGTCAATGTAAACATTTGTCTTAAAGCGGAGCGCCACCGAAAAATTTTTTTTTAAAAGTCAGCAGCTACAAATACTTCAGCTGCTGACTTTTAAAACATGGACACTTACCTGTCCAGGGCGCCCGCGATGTCGGCACCCGAGGCCGAAGCGTCTCTCCGTCCTCGGGTGCTGCCGCCTCCATCTTCGGTAAGGGAATCAGGAAGCGAAGCCGTACGGCTTCACTTCCCGGTTCCCTACTGCGCATGCGCGAGTCGCGCAGTGCAATCCGGATGGTCCCTGCTGCCTCTGGGACCCGTGTGTTTCCCAGCAGGCAGCGGGGAGGGAGCAGGAAGTGGCGTAAATACCCACAGATTCTGCGGGTATCTATGCCGGAAGTGGGTACAGATACCTGTAATATACAGGTATCTGTACCCCCCTCCCCCCTGAAAGGTGCCAACTGTGTCACCGGAGGGGGGGAGGAATCTAATGAGTGGAAGTTCCACTTTTGGGTGGAACTCCACTTTAAGATCTCTTGAACTCCAAGCAGATATGAAAAACATTTTTTTTTGTGACATATATGTAGTGCCAATAGGATTGGTTCTCTTTGCCTCGACCTTATGAGTTCTTCAACCCCTCTGACACTCTAGGTTAAATAAACAGAGTTTATAATAACGCTGACCTCACTGCATACTATACGAGGAACACAATAATAATATAATATATAATAAAATACTGTGCCAGGAAACAGACATCAAACAGATAGGTAGAGGTAAATCTAAATATATTGAAATTCCTTGTGAAGTGAAACATAAAAAGTAATCAAATAAAAACAAGTAATCAAATGCAAATATATGACAACACTATGTTCCAGGATCAGCAAAAAATCTAGCAGATCACCCTGAGTGCCACCGTGGACAGCAAAGAGATTAGATTTAGCTGCATTCAGAGGGCTACACTGCCAGTGTACATTAACCACTTCAGCCCTGGAAGATTTTACCCTCTTCCTGACCAAAGCACTTTTTGCGATTTAACTGACAATTGCGCGGTCGTGCAGCGTTGCACCCAAACAAAATTGGCGTCCTTTTTTTCCCACAAATAGAGCTTTCTTTTGGTGGTATTTGATCACCTCTGCGGTTTTTATTTTATAAACAAAGAAAGAGCGACAATTTTGAAAAAAAAACGCAATATTTTTTACTTTTTGCTATAATAAATATCCCCCAAAAATATATTAAAAAACAATTTTTTTCCCTCAGTTTAGGCCGATATGTATTCTTCTACATATTTTTGGTAAAAAAAATTGCAATAAGCATACCGTATATACTCGTGTATAAGTTGAATTTTTCAGCCCCTTTTTTGGGGCTGAAAGTGCCCCCCTCGACTTATACATGAGTCACCACTGTCTGCCTACATGATCAGTGTGTCATGCAGGCAGACGGCGGTCAGCGTGTGCTACATAGCACTCGGCAGCGGCTCTCGGCTCTCACAGTTCAAAAGCCGCACCTCCTCGTCTGTGATAGGCAGTCAGTGTACAGCCTATCACGGACATTCTCTCATCCTCGTCCATGGTATGAGGATGAGAGAATGCCCATGATAGGCTGACCGCTGACTGCTGGGAAATGGAGTTTTCTGCCTATCATGGACGAGGAGGAGGCGCGGCTTTTGAATAGTGAATGGCCGCCGAATAGGAATAGCACACGCTGATCGGTGCAGAGCGGCAACTCAAAAATTGATATAATAATAAAAATAGCAAAATATTACAAAAACAATGTCAAAGTATCATTAATAATGTATAATATTCTTAAGATAAAGATTTAATCAGATGTGTGTCTGTGTTTGTAGATGTAGATGTCCTTGTGCTGTGTGTGTATTCAGCAGAATATTCTTGTCTGCCCTCTGTTACTAGTTTTCTACTCCTAAAATCAGCCCATGAAAATAGCCCCACCTTCCTATAAAGGCTGGCTTAAAGGTTTGTTTTGTCATATAGTTCCACAGAAAACCGTGGGCTTTTAATGAAAACGGGTGGGGGTTAACATTCCGAGGTGTGGGCCAAGAGTAGCAATATGTAAAACCATTTAAATAAGGGTAAGTATAAGTTTCTTTTAACTCCTAAATCAAATACTACATATATCAGTAGATATATTATATTCATTTAAAACGCAATGTTCTTAATAATATCCTAATCAAGAAATATTGTAATATAAAGAAATTATAATCTTGACTAAAACATGAACCTTTTACATCTTAAAGTATGTGAATCCTTCCTTCTCACAGATGGGGGGAAGATGAGAACCCAACTCAAGATTCCTAATTACAAACACATGTTTAATTCTCCGTAGGAAGGTTTATGAAGCTTATAACAATGTATATACTTTCACTTTTTCTATACATAGAAGAGATACAAAAATATATATTCATTTAATTCAATTATATTGTAGATCTCATCCATTCATTAATATTCTAACATTTCCCTCTCAAAATGATTGATTAAACAATCTTAATCATTTTCTTATCTAAATCCATTTATACCTCAAATGCATCACATTCGTATCCATACATACTTTTAGTATTGACTGATAATTGACTTAATATATTTTCAATTTTGATTCTATATAAGGAAAAGTTAACTTTTTAAACCTTTTGCTTCATATACCATAAAAATATTTTCACCCTTATTCTTTTACCAAATAATCAATCCCCTTAATTTCATAATTCATAAATGTAACATTGTTGTACAATACTTTGAAGTATGGATATCACTTTAGAAATATATGTTTCATACTTTCCCTCCAAATTGTGTTTAGCATAGAACTATAATCCATACAACCTTTCAAATAATCTTTGTCAACATTTGAACTTTAAATATGTTTCTTAACTTCAATTCATTCATATATGTGAGATGATTTTAAAAAATAATTACATATTACAATGTAAAAGTTAGTTCTTACTTGTCTATATGACTTTAGAAAAAAATTACTGTTATCTTAATTAGCACCAGATGTTCCTTCTAACTAGAATGACTCTATTGTAAAGATGTTTAACCCTTTTCAACTTTGAAAATACACTATGTGTGATTGTAAAAATTGATGTGTAAAAAATATCTCATCTTGATATGATAAACATATCACGTCACAAAAATATATGTATATAAAAACTGCAATATATCTGATGGATAAATTATTTCATCAGTAGTCAATTGTTTATAGAAGTTTCTCTCTTATTAGAGATCTTGAGTTTTTTTCTTCTTATTCTTCTTCCTGCACTCTGGTGTTGGAAAAACATTATTGAACATTAAAACGACAACAATAATTATAACGAACGAATCTCTTGTTTCAAATCTTCGCTCAGAACTGATGATATTAATCTTCAAGGTTTTTTTTTCATCTGGAAGGTCTAGAAATATTAAATTTCTCTTCTTTTGGTGACTTACAAGTAAAATCCCGAAATAGAATGCAGTATCATTATTGGGAATTTACTAATGCAAACATTTTCTTATTCATTTTACATACCACAATCCTAATATTTTATTATGACATGAAAGACATATTTTAGTAATAACATTTCTAATTACCTTACTTTGCTCTGTTTTTCTTAAACTGACCTATACTCCTTAATCTAGTATTCTGTGTATTTTAACTATAACAGGACACAATTTCTCTTTTTTGTCATGATTCAAAACCTCGTTTTCACAAACAAAGAAAGGTTTCAAATCAACCCCAGAAGACTGAAGCAAACTGTATCCATTCACTTCTCCTCTTTAAGATATAGAGTACTGCGTGCTGTACTGTCATCTGTACTGGCATTTTTCAATTCAGCATTTTCTGTAGAATTTTTGCTGAATAGCATAACCATTCTTTGGGGAACACATAGGAAGACCTGCTGAACAACTCTTAATATTATTAACAAATACTGGCTCAAAGCCTCTCACAGCACTTGTTCTAAAAATACCATTTACAGGCTTTCTGAATACATTTGACTTAGAATGTTCTGTTACCAAATCTACCTGTATAGTTTAAATTGTAAAGTTTTAAAAAATGGGCAATATTTGTCATATAATTCTCCTAATATAATTTTCTTTAAAATATTTTTTAATGACAGATCAGGTGTCTGTAATATGATCCTACTAGATCTCACAATCTTCTCTGTTACTTTGACTGCAAAATAAACACTTAACAATTGCTTCATATTTGTGTTAAAAGTCTTTTCCATATTTGTCAAACCTCTGAAGAAAAAAAACTATTATTTTCTGTTCACCTTCTTTTAATTGAGACAAACTTACTGATATGGAATTCTCAGATACATCAGTATGCAAAACAACAGGCATTGACATACCAATTTCGATTGTATTCAATGAAGGAGTTTTCTGCAAATCACTTTTCAATACTTCAAAGGCATCTGTCTGGGTTTAACCCCATTGATCAAACACAACGTCTTTTTGTCTCAAGAAATCAAATAATAGTTTAACTTTTGGTGGAATTCCTCTCCAACTCTGATGATATTTCTACAGCATTTGCATCCATTTCTGTTTTGCTCTGTCTTGGGACACATTTATAATGAGCATGGATGGAAGTGAAGTGAAATGATCAAACAGGGAAGCGGGAAGTGGATGGATGTGAAGTAGAATGATAAAAAAAGAGGAGTAGAGTGGGCATAGATAGAAGTGGGAAAAAATAACAAGAGGGAACAGGGGGCATATATGGAAGTAAGGGAGAATAACCAGTGAGCAGAGTAGGCATTAACACTGAAATGTAATCTGCTTAGATTTTGCATTCCCTTTTACCTCCATTTTCCCACATGCTAGGGGAAGCTTTAAATAAAACCTGTTTTTATTACATGTTTTGATGTAAGCAGTAGGCTGGCTCCCTGGAAAAGTTATGCAAATGTAATAAAAATGCTTTGATGAGTGGATATCAGTTTGGGGGAGTGGGCATTCCTAGGCATGCTGTATCTAAGATGATTTCCCTAGGTAAAGAATCCATTGAATGAAAGGGGTGGGTCAGGGAAAGTAATGCTGCGGAGGGGGGACTTGATGATTCTGCTATCCTTCAGTCAGGAAATGAAGCGGGCTATATCTGTATTGCAGAAGCTCACAGTGCGCAGTCAAATCAGAGTAAGAAGCGTCACTACAGGAGATGAGCCAGTACAACTGTGCAAGACTGGAGGGAAGGCTGGAGTTTAACTTTAAAACAGCTGAGCAGGCTAAAAAAATGTAGCGCTACCCCCGCAGGACACGCTCTCTCTGGAGTCAAGAAGCAGTCCCTGCAGCTTTGTTTTTTTTTTATTTAGGGGAATTCACTCTTGGACGGGGAAGGGTTAGTATAGGATGACCATTGGATCAGAAGAAACTTTTTAGGGACACAAACTATATACATCTGGTATATACACACTCCTCTTCTATAGGGATGAGCCGTACACCCCCCGGTTCGGTTCGCAGCAGAACATGCGAACAGGCAAAAAATGTGTTCTAACACGCGAAAACCATTAAAGTCTATGGGACACAAATGTGAAAAATCAAAAGTGCTAATTTTAAGGCTTAATATGCAAGTTATTGTCATAAAAAGTGTTTGGGGAACCGGGTCCTGCCCCAGGGGACATGTATCAATGCAAAAAAGTTTTAAAAATTGATGTTTTTTCGGGAGCAGTGATTTTAATAATGTTTAAAGTGAAACAATAAAAGTGAAATATTCCTTTAAAAATTTTGTACCTGGGGGGTGTCTATAGTATGCCTGTAAAGTGGTGCATTTTTCCCGTGTTTAGAACAGTCCCTGCACAAAATGACATTTCTAAAGGAAAAAAAGTCATTTAAAACTACTCGCGGCTATAATGAATTGTCGGGTCCCGGCAATACAAATAAAAATCATTGAAAAAAACAGCATGGGATCCCCTCAGTCCATTACCAGGCCCTTAGGGTCTGGTACGGATTTTAAGGGGAACCCCGTGACAAAATAAAAAAAATGGCGTGGGGGTCCCCCCAAAAATCCATACCAGACCCTTATCTGAGCACGCAACCTGGCAGGCCGCAGGAAAAGAGAGGGAGACGAGAGAGAGCGCCCCCCCCTTCTGAACCGTACCAGGCCACATGCCCTCAACATGGGGAGGGTGCTTTGGGGTAGCCCCCCAATGCATCTTGTCCCCATGTTGATGGGGACAAGGGCCTCATCCCCACAACCCTTGCCTGGGGGTTGTGGGGGTTTGCGGGTGGGGGGCTTATCAGAATCTGGAAGCCCCCATTAACAAGGGGACGCCCAGATCCCGGCCCCCCTGTTTGAAATGGTAACGGGTACCCGTACCATTTCACAAAAAAGTGTCAAAATGTTAAAAAAACAAGACACTCCTTTTTTTTTTTTCAAAAAGGTTTTTATTGAATTTGGCAGGTTAACAAACAGTATATAACATACATCTCAATAGTCAGGGTTACAGACATGTAATAGGTAGTCATATTCCATTGTAACAAGCTAGCCAAGCATGAGAGGAGTACCAGTCACAATGTGAGAGGTGAGAAAATGCAAAGAGAGAGACATATATAATATCCTTTATGCATGGACAGTAGCTGTGTGATTTTAGGGAGTCTCTATATAACTCATCGTAACTAGTTAGAACGTTGAACCTATCAATTAGTGTCGCCGATATCTCCTAATGAAAAGAAAGGCAGAAAGTGTTGAGATCGGGATGAGCCTAAGGGTTACATCCACACCAAAGAGGGTTAAACCCGGTTCCATTCACCCCTAAAGGGACCTTCGCTATGAATGGGCCGGGATGCAGGAAGAGTAGGTGAGTGGAGCTAGAATTGGAGGTGTGGCTAGAGGTAGGCTTGGGTCCCGATAAGAATTCAAATTGGCAGAGCGGTAATGTTAGTGGCTTTATGAGCGTAAATCTTTGCCTGTAAGGTGAAACAAGTAAGAATATGTTATGGGCGTAAGTATGGAAAGTGCCTAAAGGTAAGACAGTATTGGGTCAACGCGGTTGGGGAAGAGTGAGGTATGAGATGGGAATGGGGATTGGCGGGTGTGCGGGAGTCTGGGCAGAATATTCATTTTCAATATAGCGATCCTGCCCAACCAAGTGAAGGAGCCCAGATGCCACTTCTGGAGCTCATTTAGGATGAACAGGAGCAGCGGTAAAAAATTTCTGGTGTAGAGGTCATTTAAATTGGTTGTAATTTTGATACCAAGGTAAGAGATTTCGGATTTCTCCCAACCAAACGGGAAGTTGTTTTTACATAACTTTACAACATTTACATTTTACAGTGTCGTTCGGCAGGGTGATATTGAGGGCCTTTGATTTCTCAAAATTAATTTGAAGGTTGGAGAGGGTTTTGAAGAGTGTAAAGTCAGCTAGAAGGTTGGGGATGGTTGTGATGGGATCTGTCAGGAAAAGTAGGATGTCATCAGCGTAAGCTGCCATTTTATACTGATTGCGATGAACATCTATGCCTCTAATGGCGGGATTATCTCTCAGTCTGCCGATCATGGGTTCCATGGTCAGTTTGAATATTAGCGGAGACAGGGGGCATCCCTGGCGGGTTCCATTGGATACAGAGAAGGCGTCCGACAGCCCCCCGTTAATCCTGAGTCTAGCCATCGGGGAGGAGTATAAGGCTAAAATCATTTGTAGCATGCGAGGTGGCAGGCCCACGGCTTGCAAAGTGGCCTCCATGTAGTCCCAGGCTACTTTGTCGAATGCCTTCTCTGCATCCAAGGAAAGGAAAAAACCGTGAGTAGATGTTTTGGTAAGCCAGTGGTGGATGTTCAGGGCTTTGGTGGTGTTGTCTCTGGCTTCACGGCCAGGGACAAAACCAACCTGATCAAGTGAAACCAGAGTAGGAATGAAGAGTAGAATATGATTGGCTAATGCTCTTGCATAGAGTTTTAGATCCACATTTAAAAGTGAAATGGGGCGGTAATTGGTCACCAGCATGGGATCCTTGCCCTGTTTGGGAATAAGTGTGATGTGGGCTTCGAGCATGTCGTTATTTGCAGCCGAGTCAGGTGTGAGGTTGTTGAGGGCTTTGGCTAGGTGTGGGAGGAGAATGGTCGGAAAGGATTTGTAATAGCTGACCGATAGGCCATCTGGGCCAGGGCTTTTGCCCGTCTTCATTTGTTTTAAGGCAGTGAGGAGTTCATTCACTGAAAGGGGAAGGTCTAGCGATTGCGCGTCTTCTAAAGTTAGAGGGGTTGGACCCTATTGCGCTATGAAGTCTGTGATGGCTGTCAGACGGTCTACCGTGGTGTTGGTGATGTGGGCTGATGGAAGGTTGTATAGTTTGAAGAAATATTGGATAAATTGTGACGAGACGTCCTCAATGGTAACCAAAGCATCCCCCGTGGGGTTGTTGATTTTGTGGATGGTATGCCAGGCCCTTTTGGTTTGGACAGCCCTCGCCAAGAGTTTATCGGCTTTGTTGCCAAATTCGTAATATAGTTTTTGCGTCAGTGCAAATTTGCGATTCAACGCGTTATTAAGCATTTCTGATAGTTCCTCTCTTGCCTGTGTCAGTTTGTTCAGTGAAGTAGCAGCGAGAGAAGCTTTGTGTGTCTGTTCGAGCGTGCGTATACGTGCAGTTAGTTCAGCAATACGAGGATTCTTAAGTTTGTTACGGTGCACTGCTATGGACAACAGTTCGCCACGAATTACACATTTGTGTGCAGCCCACGTAACTGTGGGTGTGACTTCGTGTGAAGAGTTTGTAAAAAAGTCTGAAAGGCATGAGGTTAACCTGCGAACATTAATCTCCTCAGTCAGCAATGAGCTGTCAAGACGCCAGATATGTGTCTTTGTGCGTAATGTGGATAGTTGTAGAGTCATGGAGATAGGGCTGTGGTCAGATAACATGGATGGGTCAATGTTGGCTTTGGTGAGATATGTCAGATCATTCTGGGAGAGGAAGAAGTAGTCCTGTCTGGAATACTTTTTGGGTGGTGGGGAGAAGAAAGTGAAATCTTTCTCCTTGGGGTGTAACGTATGCCAAGTGTCATGGAGTAATAGGTTGCTTAGTTGCAGTTTGATGGCCCGTAAGGCCCGGTATGTTAGGTAGGATGTCCCAGTCAATGTGTTGACAGACGGGGTTAGTGAAACATTGAAATCTCCTCCAACAATAAGGGTTCCGGATTGGAAGCTGGTGAGCAATTGGAGAGTGTTGCGGAAAAAGGTGACTTGGCCAGAATTGGGGGCGTAAATATTGGCGATTGTAAAGGGCATTTGGTTTAGAGTGCCTTTTATAAAAAAGGAATCTGCCTAGAGGATCCCTGCGTATGTCAGTTACCTGGAGGGGACAGTGTTTAGAAATGAGGATGGTTACACCTTTAGATTTTGCCTTTGAGTTGGAGGCGTGAAAGACCGTGGGGAAGTAGCTATTCTGTAATCTGGGGATGTAGTCCGTCCGGAAATGTGTTTCCTGTATGAGTGCAATTTGTGCTTTGGATTGTCTGAGGGAATAGAGGAGTTTTGACCATTTTTCGGGGGTGTTGAGACCCCTAATATTGATAGAGTATAGTTTGAGTGAGGGCGGTTGGGACTGTAATGCACACGGGGGGCAGATGTCTGATGTGGCCGCCATCAGTGGGGAATGGGGGAGGCAAGTGAAGGGTGGGGGGAGAGGGGTGGGGTCCGCAGTAAGAGATGTGTGCGTGGATTAAGTGTGTGGGTAGCAGGGGGGAAACTGAAGAGGTGTGGATCTATGTGTCCACTAGCCTCAAAGACGTGGGATCGGTTCGGTATAGAGCGCGAACGTGGCATGAGTCCTTGTAGGGCATATAGCGCCCCGACACGGATCTGTGTGGGGGTTGACCAAAGTCAAGGCAATGGAGAGAGCGCAAGATTAAGGGTCAGGAGTGAGGACACGATCTGCCGCCACAGGATAGTGTGAGGCAGTGGTGGAGGTATTAAGCATATGATTCGCCCTTCCGGGTCATGTGGTGATAACCTTGGTGAGTGTGTGGTAAGACTCAATGAGCCCCTGAGAGCGGGAAGTGAGCAAAAATACAATAAGACATTTGGGGTAGGTGTCAATGCAACCTGAGCCGTGGGACCGACCACCTGCCTTGACCTGTAGGAGAGGGCAGACTACTGTCTATGCCGTCTCCCCCAATTCAGCGATGTCCACTAAGAAAAGTGGGGGGGTGTTGGCGTAGGCAGGGGGCATGTGCCAAGGCTGGATATACAGTCACACTAGGTGCGGTTACCTTAAAACAAAAGGTATGAGGACCCATATTGTCATGCCTCGGGGTGTAACTTCCAGTTTTCAGGAATGCAGTGACAAACAGAGGAAGCTGAAAAGTCAGCTAGTCAACAGTGGGAGTTGTGTTCTAAAACAAACAGTACAGCAAGTTAGTGATGGACGGCGTGGGAGCCGAGATACTATAACTCTGTAACATTACCGAGATAGTCCAGATGAGTGGAGGGTGAGAGATGAACAGCACGGGAGTGACGTCAGTGGCAGCTCACAGGCAGGCATCAGGTGTGCTACACTTGTTGTATAAAGTCTCACGCAGTGCAGGTGAGTCTTGGTCAGCGGTGAGCTGTCTTTGGCGACTCAGAAGCAACTGGCGAGACGTATGGGGATAGGCAATGTGATGTTTGTGAACCACCGGTGCTAGAGGGTCCCCGCGGGGAGTTGATTGAAGGGCGTCTCAGGGATGTCCAGGAAGTCAGGCTGCATAAGTGAGGCTTTGCGGTTTGCCCGGGGCAGGGTTTATGACCGCTGTGCAGTATGGTAAATGTAGTCCCAGGCCGAGTAGTTCGGCAAATTCCGGCTGTTCACGAGTGGAGTTGTATGCCAAAGTGAAGTGAAGCGGCGAGCAATGAAGAGGCTGTAAGCAGGGTCATATGGATAAACTGGTGCCATTCAGGCATTATTGAAGTGGCACTTGAGGGAGCAGGGAGTATAAGAGAGAAGATCGGCAAGCGATGCTTGGTTCCTGGGTGGACCAAATCCAAAGCGAGTAGAAAAATTATAAAGTCTGAACACATAACAAGTTCAAAAACATAAAATGACCATAAGGGGGTCCAACTGTGTAAACATGTGTGAATAGCAGGGCCATATCTAGCAATAATTAGCGGTCTCTGCGTGCTCTCCTGGACCGTGGTGAGGTAGTGGGGCTAGCATCTTGGGTATCAGTAGATGGTGTGGCTCCTTAGGGTAGAAGGAGAGCGTCTCCTGCGGTATCTGGAATTTTGTGCATCCTGGAGCGTGTCCCGTTTTGATGGTATGGAGCTTAATGCCGCGTACCAGTTAGGTACTTGGACCAGGGGGAGGCCAAGCGTAGCACAGAAGTGAGATAGGTCCTCGGGAACCTTCAGGATAGCTGAGCGGCCATGAGAGGATGCCGAAAGGCAAAATGGGAACTTCCATTTTGTTTTTCTCTCGAAGGACATCCAGCAGGGGCTTCAGGTCACGCCTGTGCTGCAGGGTAATGCCGAGAGGTCCTGATAGATTTGAAGAGGGGATCCATCCTGGAGGATTTCCTGTCTGCACTTGGCTTGTTTGATGATCTCTTCTTTCAATTTGAAGTCTACGATGCAGCATATTATGTCCCATGGGGGATCACTCTCCCTGCCTTTGGGGCGCAAGGCACGGTTGATTCTTTCTGTGATGATGGGGGTTTGAGGAGGATGATGAAGGAGGCCATTGAAGAGGCTCACTACAGTCTGCGAGATTTGCTCCCCCTCAATTGACTCTGGTAGACCTCTGATTCTTAAGTTGTGCCTCCGACCCCGATTGTCGAGGTCTTCAAGGTGCAGCTGCATGTCTCGCATCTGTAGTGTGTGTGAATCTATGCTTTCAGTGACTGAGTGTAGGGCTGTTTCCTGGCTTTCTGTCACTCTCTCTGCCACTTGCACCCTGTCATTGAGTGCGCGTAGATCCAGCCTCAATTCAGAAATGGCGGCAGAGAGTGTCTCCTTGATATCGTCAGCTATCGAGCAGAGGTCCTGTATGTTTATAGGAGGATGGGGTCTGAGTTCAATCCCAACTTCTCCAACTTCTCCTGTGAATGCCACGCCCCCCAAAACACACCTTTTAACAAGTCCTTTATTAAAAAATAAAAAATAAAAATGTCCCACGAAGTCCATTCATCTTCTTCTATGGCTCCGCCGATGGACCGAAAAACATAATAAAAAAGATCCGCCTCCATGGGAGGCCCCCGCCTTATAACGCTTCAGCGCTGATGACAGTTCTTTTATAAGGGAGGACAGGGCCACACGGTGACGTACCAGTGTCAAAGGGGGTGGGGCCACCTGGGTACGTAAATGGCATGTGGCCTGGTACGGTTCAGGAGGGGGGGCACTTTCTCGTCCCCCCTCGTTTCCTGCGGCCTGCCAGATTGGATTTTTGGGGGCGCAGGGTTCCCCTTAAATCTCCATACCAGACCTGGTATGGATTTTGAGGGGGACCCCTACGCCATTAAAAAATTGGCGCAGGGTTCCCCTTATCATCCATACCAGACCTGAAGGGCCTGGTATGGAAATTGGGGGACCCCCATGCAATTTAAAAAAAAAAATTGGTTCGGGGTTCCCCTTAATATTCATACCAGACCTAAAGGGCCTGGTAATGGACTGGGGGGGATCCCATGCTGTTTTTTTCAATGACTTTTATCTGTATTGCCGGGACCCGACAATACATTATAGCCACGAGCAGTTTTAAATGACTTTTTTTCCTTTAGAAATGTCATTTTGTGCAGGGACTGTTCTAAACACGGGTGTGCCATTTTACAGGCATACTATAGACACCCACCAGATACAAAATTTAAAGGAATATTTCACTTTTATAAAGGGAGGTTCCCCCAAGGGGTGGGGTTTTCAGGCAGCAGAATACTATAGGCAAAAATTCAAAAAATAAGTATTGTATTGGTAAAATTTATTAACGTACAAAAATAGATCATTAGAGTTAAAATATGAGTTCAGCAAAGGGGGTGTATACCCTAAGTGCAATTTGTGCAAATATATATATACACAGCATTACATAGCAAACATGTCTAGAAAGATAGGAAATGACGCATTTCGACCCATTTTGATTGGGGTTTTCTTCAGAGGCTGAATTTGCTGCAATGAAAATACATTTAGCATCTCAAATAGGAAAAATAAGTGAAGGAATACAGGGGTGAAGAATGTGTGCGGGGAAGAAAACAAGAGTGAAAAAGTGCAAAAGTGTAATGCCACGTACACAGGACTGGACTTTCCGGCAGAAAAGGTCAGACAGAATCATTCCATCGGACATTCCGTTCGTGTGTGGGCTTCACCTGACTTTTTCTTTCGAAAATTCTGACGGACCTAGAAATAGAACATGTTTCAAATCTTTCCGAGGGAATCAGTTCCTATCGGGAAAACCACTCGTCTGTATGCTTTTCCGACGGACCAAAAACGGGCTATTGAACTTCATTTTTCTAGTCCCGTCGTGCCTCATCGCGTTCTAAATGATCGGAGTTTGGTGTGATGGTGTGTGAAGTCCGTTTTAGCGGAACTCCGTCGGAACTCCGTCGAAAAAACCGTCAGAGTTTATTCTGACGGAAAAAACAGTCATGTGTACCCGGCATTAGAAGCTGGATGAAAGAAAAGAAAAACAGTGATGGGAGAGAGATACAGGAATACAGTGAAAGAAGGAAATGTAGTGGAGCAGTGTAGAATGTGGAAGTGTGGGTGGGGATGGAAAGTGTGATGAGAGGTAAAAAAGTGTGAAAAAGTGAAAAATAAATGAATGAAATGTGTGTAAAACAACAGGAAAACAGATGGTGAGCAATACGTGGATGGGTGGAGAAGTGCACGAGGGATCACAGTTGAAAAAGGTATATGTAAATAGAAATGATGTGTGGAAAATAACTTCAACAGGAATCCGAATCTGATAGTAAAAATGACAATAACCAAGTGAGGTATTGTACAAGGCAGTCCCATAAACAAATAGCAAGAGGTGTGTCATAGAGGGTTATATCAATGTAGTTACCTATATGAGAGAAAGGTGGATAGATGTCTGGCCGTCCTAGAGCAGGATGCATAATGGTCATGTCCCGACGATCCGCATCCTGAAGTATATATAGTGTGGATGACCCTGGTCATATGCTCATTAATGGGAAACCGCCACAGGTGCAAAGGGCTCCTCCCACTCACCTAACAGTCGGGGAGACCGATGGCTGCCTCTGGTATGCCGCGTGTGGCTCCCTCAGCGTTCCCAAAGGACGGAAGTCCCCAACGACCGCTGTCACTTCCGCCAAAAAGACGTGGCGTCGTGACGCAGCATGCACCAGCGTGGCCATCGCACATGCCCTCCGCCCAGGATGCCCAGGAGTGATTGGGGACGCCGCCGGCAAGGTGGACACTGGTGTGCGCCAATAGAGGGTGCACCACCAGGTCAGACGAAGGGAGCAAGATGGTTCAAACTCCCCTCCCTTGCCGGGAAGACGCACCAGGACAGGGATAGCATCCACTCCGAGGGCCTGAAACCCATCAGTCCGCGGCAGCCTGGAAAGTCAAGCATAAATATAATAATAGCGATAATATGAATGGTCAGATATAAATGTACATGCCATATAAGAGTGTATAATATATGGACCGGCCATTGTGCGCATAATATGAAGTGCATTAATCCTAAGGATACCATACAATGCATTTCAATAGCTAGTACATACATAATATACAAATACATTTCATGAATACAGTACATTTGGAGTAAATAAGCAATTAAACAAAACATTAAAGATTACAAGGGATAGAGTGAGATCACAAATGGTATGTCCAAGCATAGCATGAATAATCATAGTATAATGCAAATGTGGTTAGCCCAAAAGGGCATGATTTAATATGTTATTGTTAATGGGTTCTACCGAAGCTAGATTTTCCATATGGAATGGATTTTTTGAGAGGTTCGGGATGAAAACTATCCGCGTGTAGCACCGTATTTCCAGCCGTACTCTTACGGAAGATGGTGCTACTCAGTTTTCCCTCGGAATTGTGTGTAACCTGGACATCTAAGAAGGTGAGTATATTAGAATCGTAAGTGATGGTAAATTTCAAATTCTCATCATTTTGATTGATAAGATCAAAAAATTAGACAAGTGTTTTCTTAGACCCCTCCCAGATGATGAAGACATCGTCGATTTACTGGAGCCAAGTGGATATGTGGCTCGTGTACTTGACGAGGTCCTCGTCACCCAGGAGGGACTGCTCCCACTCCCCCAGGTACAGATTGGTGTACTATGGGGCACAACATGTCCCCATTGCAACACTCTGCACCTGGAGGTAGTGGGAGTCATTGAAAGAGAAGAAGTTGTGATCGAGAATGAACCTGAGTTCATTAATAATGAATTCGTTCAAGGCTCAATCATACCGTGAACCTTGTTCCAAGATTCTCTGCATAGCTGCGATCCCCTTGGTATGGGGGATCGAGCTATACAGAGCCTCAACATCAACTGCAACTAGGATAGATTCTTCAGATAGCGTAAGTTCATCAATTGCCTGTAAAAAGTGGATCGTATCCTTCAAGAAGGATGGCAGGGCCAGGACAAAAGGTTGCAAAAAACCTTAGTCGATGACTCTACTAAGATTTTCTGAAATCCCACCATTGCCAGAGACAATTGGTTGGCCTGGGGGTTTATCACGTTTCTTATGAATTTTAGGTAAACTAAAAAAAGTAGCTACCCGAGGGCGTTTGATTCTGATGTAATCGTAAAGGTCCTTTGTAATGGTACCTGGCTCATATTCTGAATCAATCATAAGATAACATTTCTTATAGTAAGAGTCTATGATTGTACTAGGGATATGTCTGTACCAGTCAGTGTTGTCTAAAATTTGTTGGCACATACCTACGTAATACTGGTTGTCCATAAGGACAACATTGCGCCCTTTATCAGAAGGTTTTATTACAATAAAGGTGTTCGTGTATAAAGATCTTAAAGCTAGATTTTCTTCTTTGGTTAAGTTTTGGGGGTTACTTTTGGAACAAGGTAATTTGCAAATATCTCATATGGTCTGTTTGATGAAAATTGCCACACTGGGATTCAAATTCAACGAAGGAAAAAATATTTCACTTTTATTGTTTCACTTTAAGCAAAAATAAAATCACTACTCCCGAAAAAACGGCTGTTTTTAAAACTTTTTTTTTGCATTGATACATGTGCCCTGCGGCAGGACCCAGGTCATCAAACACTTTTTATGACACTACCATGCATATAAGCCTTTAAAATTAGCACTTTTGATTTCTCCCATAGACTTTTAAATGATGTTCCGTGGCTTTCGAATTTACCGCGAACACCCCAAATTGTTCGCTATTCACTTATAACGGGCGAACACCCGATGTTCGAGTCGAAATTACATTCGATTCGAACATCGGGCTCATCCCTACTCTTCTACCTCCAGCACTGAGAGGATGGTCTCACAAGAGTGTAATCAGAACGCAGAAATGCCCTTTGCAGGTCTTTGGTGCTAACTGTCCCATTACTGCTCCCAGTACCACCTCTTCAGGCACTGCTAGCCGTCTGGCTGCAGCTGCCTCTTTCACTAGCCCTCCTGGCTACTTCTCCACAGTCCTCCCAGACTGACTCTGCATCTATCCCAACCTGCTTGCACCCAGTCCCTTTAAGCATGCCTCTCAGTCCTCTGACTACAACACTCACCAGCCCTCTTGGCTGTATTCCTCCTTTGAGATTTGCCCGGCACTGTCCTCCTGCTGTCCTCTCCTTGCTCCTGTGCCTCCTGGTCAGGACACCTCTGTTTGTCATGACCCAAGCCTAGGCCAGAGTTCACCCCCTCAGACTGGAGAGCTACTTTCAAAGGCCCCGACAGCCTAACACTCCATCTCCATCTTCCACCCAAGCTCCAAACTTCCCAGCTGGGCTGACTCAGAGTATACATTTGTTTGAGATGCTATATATACATACACCACATTATATACATCCTGGCTACAGGTCCCTGCAACTAACACACACAATATTACAAAAACTGTACACAAAGGGCCAAAGCACCTCCCCCTTAAGGGAAGCCCTCTGCCCACTGGAAAATGTTGTCCATTTCGCTCACAACGCTCACAACGACACCTGCAAAACAGAGAACAGAAAGTACAAAATCCTACCACTAACAACATACTATTTGTGCACATTTTCTGTCAGCAGGGGATTATGATCCAATATATAATCAAATAAACACACACATTTTTCATTTTTGGCAGCAGGGGGTTAGAGAACCTGCTGGTAGAAACAGCATGAAATTTTGCTTTAGAGTCTCTGTTAAGGGGAGCCGCTCCTTAGTCATCAGGCTCTTGCCAAAAAGAGAAAGGGTAATTGTCCAGACCTAGGCTTCACCTGAGTTCATCAGAGGGGACAGTCCATCTGGCATGGGTCAGGGAGGTAGGACAGCGTAGTCTGCAAAAGAACAAACAGAAAAGACAACACAGGCAGCTATCTCCCAACTGTCCATGCAATAATTTCCACTTGTGAGCTGCACACTCCAGCAGTACTTCAGGCGTAGATATTGGCAGACTTCTCCTACTACCATCAGTTTTTCTGAAAAAGACAGAGTGGCTCCTAGCAGGCTGTCCTGCTTTCACGACCACCACTCTGTCTTTGTGGATTGCTCTCCCCAGCCTCCACTCCTTTTGAATGTTCTGAAACCGGGCCCAGGTCTCTTCAAAATGTTGTGAGTGTGGTATGGAATCTTAATAATACATATGGGGAATTTAAATTAAGGTCTCAGTGTTTTTTTTTCCAGTGCCTCCAACCTTACGGTAAAATTGTGTACTTTGTTCAGATAATCAGTAACATACCACAATAATTTCCTGAGTTCGGTAATCTATGGGGAATTCTTACCAATGTATAAATATCTTCCAATAAACTTAATACGTAAATAATTTGATTTTAATAATTTACAAGTATAGTTACACAATTTCATACAGAAATGGGATTTCTGGTGATTAATATTTCATACACTTTATCAAAAACATCAACATGGCATAAAACTATTTTTCTTAATATTTTACAAATAACTCAGTGGAGCCCCAATGACTAGGTTAAAACATCATTTGCGGTAATCGCGCCTTACATTCAAAAACACAATATCCCCTGTCGCTCGGGGAAACAGTCCTCTGAATTTCTCCAGCCGGAAGGAATGCAAAATATGCCTTGCAGAGTCAACAGATAGATATTGTCAATTCGAAGATAATATTAATTTAACCAAGCCACTATCTTGAATGGGACGATAAAGACTTTCCCTGGGACCACAGTAGTCTAAATTGCTGTAATACAGGTCTAAAACCTAAATTCACCCAGGCACGGCTTCACTCACACAGCCTAGACAATTAATGTGGGAAAATTATTAATTATAAAACAACCCTACACACTGTACATGATAAGGTTAAAACATAAACTGTAAAATACAATCCCTACAATTTTGAGAGGAAAAGGTTAATTAATATCTGTATTAGTCTGTATCTTACCAAAGGAAAAGGGGAAGATATCCGACAAATTACTTTAGATTAGTTCCAGTAGCAAAGTCCAGCAAGATGGGGAGTGGTCAATTTTCAGCAGGCTTCTTGTTCGTCTAGGGAGTGTATCCGACGTGTGGGTCTGCTGTCCTCTCTCTATGGCCCTCACATACTCTATACCCTTTGGGACAATAAGCTCATAAAATTATAATAAGCTCAGCCCAGGAGGTATGGCTTATTCTCCATTGGTATGGAAAATCTAATGATTTACTTGGTGAGCTCAGGAAATATCACCTTTAACCACTAGGTGTGTCTGAGGGCAGAAAAATGTATTCTGACTATGTTAAAAAAAAAAAAATGGGTATCTGCCTGTATTATGGGGCTGATGAATATATATCTATATTATTCGGGGACTCTGGCAACCGACACAATATAAAATACACACAGTATAATTTTGATTAATCAATATTACTTAAAAAATTACTGTCTATATGGATGAATGCATAACTCATGCACCTCCTATGAAGACCTATTTATCTTAGGACAACACATGCTATATGGGTATTTTTATGTAGATGTAGTCACGATTTATATGTCTTTTTATAACAATGATGGGTATCTTAACACAATTATTAATTTGTTCTATATCGAAATATCATATTTTTACCTTGTGACAGAGTACTCATTGGATCAGTAGATACTAAAATCATAATTGTATCTATGACCTGGAATCTAATATAGAATTTGAATAACTTATGACATGTATTTAAAATACCACTGAGTAGACAGATTTTAAATGTTTTCCTAAAGTTTTTGAAATTAACTTTGAACAGGCTCAATAAAGATTTAGATAAGGGTTTAGCTGTACAAACAATTCCTGGAGTTTAGACAATGGGTTCCGTTAGATATCAGCATAGGTGGTATAATTTTCAATAAACAATTGTCCTACCCAAATAACCAAAATGTAATAATTCCTTTTAGGCACATATTCATTATAGAATGTCCATATACTTGTGACTGGTGTATCAATAACTTCGCATCTCTGCCATTGTCTGGGAAAAAACATTGGGTTCTTACTAGGGAGGCAATCTCACCCTTTGAAACAATGGGGTTATTTACCCTAGCTTTTTCTTTAATCAAGGGCTTTGTAATCTGGATCTTAAAACACAAATTTTTTGTCAGCTGGTTTCGTGTAAGGTGGCACCATTGTTCAGTTTACTCTGTTTCAACATACGTTTTGCATCTTGACCTCAGCTCTCCACTGGACAGGATAATTTAATCAGCCTTTTCTTTTGGGGGGGCGCTCTCCTGGAATGACAACTCCTTAGCTGAGGGCTACATGAATTATGAAAGTTTTGATGTATCTCAGCCATGACAAAATCCCCCTTTGCATTCCAGGTATGTAAGGGAAACGTGCATGGAATTCACTCCATAACATGGCCATGATCAGATGTTTACTTGTAGCCTCTACTGATGGGTGGTGATTCTTTTGTCCATCAAGATGAATCTGGGAGCTACCTGGACCAGTAACCCTGAGGAAGGTACCGGTCAAGCGATGATTCTGGCCTGACCTGGCACGGACATCCATAGCAGAATACCAAGGACTTTCCATATGCTGGTTTCCTGGTGCGGTCTTAGGGTCGGGTCCATTCTTTGGGGCATCTGGTTGTCCTTTCTGGTGTGATTGTGGGTGGCCGGGTTTCTGGTTCGGAACCCTGGGAGATCAATGGGCCTTCCTTTGATTATCCGGTAACTATCACCTCCGATCGCTAGTTTGGATGGTGGCAGGGACATCATTGCACTCATGTATACACTGTTAAAAGGGAAATAGACATTTTGAGTATCAGATAGATATAAAAAGATATTGATATTCTGGTGAGGTAACCTTTTTAAGTGACCTTGAGTTTCCAGGTCGCCAATCATGACCTTTCGATCACCAAGGAGGGGCAGGAGGGTTAGTCCTCCAGCAACTGTAATTGGGACTTGGGGTGGCAAGCACATAATTGATTGATGTGCAACCATCTCTCACTGATTTCACCATTCCGTGGAATATGCAATTTATATGCCATGGGGAGATCTTGTCAACAATGTTAAATGGACCTCTCTAGGATGGCAGGAATTTCCGTTCCTTTACCTGGCTCCTTGCGAAATTATAGAGATATACCTTGTCCCCAATTTCATACTCCTTCTTGGTGGTCTTAAGGTCATAGTATGTTTTAGCGCTTGTTGCGGCTCTTTCAACATTTCTGTGGGCAGATGAGAACGAATTTTGTAAGTGTTTCCGTAAATCTACGTATTGGTGAGTTGTGGTGGCACTGACCAAATTATGGTCAGTGGTGCGGTACAAGAGGTGTTGGGGCAGGACCATCCGCCTTCCGGTCATGAGTTCAAAGGGTGACATTTTTGTGACCGTATTCGGGGTTGCCCTTAAGGCCATCAGGACTAAGGGAAGCTTTACATCCCAGACCTTGCCTGTTTCCTTGACAAATTTCTTGAGTATGTTTACAATTGTCTGATTGTACCGTTCTATTCCACCACTAGAGGTGGTCCGATAGGCGATGTGTAATTTCTTTTTTACGCCCAATATTTTCCACAGTTTAGTCATTACTTCACTAGTGAAATGTGTACCCCTATCAGACTCTATTCCCACAGGAGCTTAGGGATGTGAATGTACTCGCACACCAGGTCATCCTCCCACTCTCTCCGGGAGTCATCAATGATGCCCATGGTGTCAGGAGGAACATAGGGGTAGTTAAGACCCCACTCCAGAGCTGTTCTCCGCTGAATCACCCACTGGAACCTGGAAAACCTGGGAAGTTCTCTTGGCTTCCCTTTTTCCTAGAGGACACAAGCGTTGGGGGACCTCTTGACCCACTGCTTGAATTCAGCTGCTCTGGTCTGGGTGGTAGAGGGTCTGTTGTTGAAGAGCTTTCTTGCACTGACAGGGGTTCCTGCGGCTTCTCCGGTTCCCACAGCAGGATCTGGTACATCTAACACCTCGAACTGGATCTCTTCCTGGACCAGGAAGCCGCCATCTCTCATTCCTCCTGCGAGCTACAGTGTGACGACCAATACGCTATTTCATCTTCCAGGGACCCAAATTCTGCCTGCAGTCTGGGGAAACCCCAATCTATGGCCCTGTCTCCACTTTCCCCTTCTGGCTCACCTGAGGGCACATCGCCCTCCTGCACTGGCTCCTTTCAGGTGGGGTCAGCAGAGCATATAGGTGCAGCCGTCTTTTAAGGGACATTATCTGGTTCCTGCTGGGCAGTACTTACAGTTACCAGGTCCCTGACCAAGCTGCAGGCCACAGAAGATCTCCATTCTTCTTCCGTAATGTCACTGGTTTTGGCAGGGGAGTCACCAGGCTCTGACTCGACCCCACCTTGATGGATGATCCAAGGCCTGCTCCGGCCTTTCCGGGACTTCCAGGGCTGTAATTGGCACAGCCCTGATTGCAGGTCCACACGGTAGTACTGTGGCCTGTGCTCGCTGAATACCAGCTGGGTAAGCGGCTCGTCTCAGTGCCCGCATCGGATCCAGGCACTGACCACTGTGGTTGATATCAGGCAATCAGGACACAGCAGGCATAGTCACTCTTTCCCCTCGATCATCCCGAGGGCAAATGCCCTGCGATGCTCCAACCGTATACCGCGTCCACCAGTGTCCTGCAGATCAGGCAACCAGGTCAGCGCTGGATACACATGAGCACACTTCACCATCTTTCTACTCTCTGCTAGCAGGGTACACTGGATTTCCTTTGGGATGTAGCTCCATCCCCAAGCTTCCAGACGGGCTGGCGCCTACAGAGCTGATAAGCAGGCCTCTTCCCGCTTTCGTGGCTGTATCCCCTTGTTAACTGTACTGACGTTTGCAGGCCCACTGATGCTTGTCCGGACATGCTGCTCGGCACTGACTGTGCCCGAGAAACTGGGAGCAGGTGGCTCCTGACTTGTACTGTGGTTGCCTGGGGTAACAATAAAGACAATAAAGTCCATTGGCACATATCTCACTGTAATGAGCAGGACAGTCCCTCCCACAGGCACACGCTGGCTTACCCCGATCACCCCGATCACCACGGGCAACAGTAGAGATCTCCAGGCACACTTTACTGTGAAAAGCAGGAGTTTGAAGCATAAAGTCACTATATCCAGTATTAGCAGATTGGTGGACATATTTGTAATACATGAGTGTGATCCCTGCGGTGGTTGCAAGCACATGGTAAAAGTTCACTGAATAGCAGGTCTATCCCAGGCACGGTGGAGGCAACTGGATAAGCAGAGCAACAATAACTGGAGACGCAGCTCCCACTGGTTGCACTTGGGTTTTTTTGAAGTCACAATCACAAACAGGCAGAGCACATAAGTCCTTCCCTGGTTTAACCCCTCTAGTGATCTTTGGAACAAGACACAGTTCCCTGGCTCAATGAAAAACTCCGGCTGCTAGGAGCAACGTTGACCGCTGGCAAACATCCTGGATGAGCCTCCAAATGTAGCTTTACCCCCGCAAAAGCACATGGCACATTCATTTCCCACTATCTCTGGAGTCAAGAAGCAGTCCCTGCAGCTGTTTTTTTTTATATTTAGGGGAATTAAACTTGCATGGGAAAGGGTTGTTATGGGATGCCCATTTGATCAGTAGAAACTCTTCAAGGACACAAACCATATACATCCACTATTTACACGCTCCTCTTCTTCTACCTCCAGCACAGACTTGCTTGTAGAACTACAACTCCCAGGACTAGCTAGCACTGACAGAATGGTCTGACAAGAGTGTAATCAGACCACAGAAAATGTCCTTTGCATGCAGGGACAGGGGGCCCTGTTAGTAGTACAGCAAAAATATAGGTCTTATGTGCTAGCTGTCCGTTTCCTGTGGCTACTGCTCCCAGTACCACCTCCTCAGGTACTGCCAGCCCGCCTGGCTGCAGTTGCCTCTTTCACTAGCCCTCCTGGCTACTTCTCCACAGTCCTCCAAGACTCTGCATCCATCCCAGACTGCTTGCACCCAGTCCCTTCAGGCATGCCTCTCAGTCCGCTGACTACAACACTCATCAGCTCTCTAGGCTGTCTTCCTCCCTGGAGATTTGCCCCGGCAGTGTCCTCCTGCTGTCCTCTCCTTGCTCCCGTGCCTCCTGGTCAGAATCCCTTCCGCACCTGAGCCCAGGCCTGAGTTCACCCCCCCAGATTGGGGATCTACTCTACAACAGCCCCAACAGCCTAATGCCCTGTACACATGGGCGGACTTTTCGACCGAACTCGTCCTCCGGAATGAATCCGTCAGACAATCCGACCATGTGTGGGCTTCATCGGACTTCCGACAGACCTTTTTGGTCAAAAATCAGAGAGACTTTAGATTTGAAACATGTTTCAAATCTTTCCGATGGATTTGAGTCTGGTTGAAAAATCCGATCGTCTGTATGCTAGTCCGACAGACGAAAACCGACGCTAGGGCAGCTATTGGCTACTGGCTATTAACTTCCTTATTTTAATCCGGTCGTACGTCATCACAACGGCTTTGGTGTGATTGTGTGTAGCCAAGTCTGTTCATTCGAAAGTCTGTTGGAAGTCTGTCAAAAGTCCTTCAAAAGTCCGTCAGAAACACCATTGGACCTTTGATGCCGAAAAGTCCGCCCGTGTGTACACGGCATTACACTCCATCTCCATCCTCCACCCGAACTCCACCCTGCCCCTGCTGGGCTGACCCAGAGTATTTGAGGGGGCCTGCCCCCTGCCAACCCTTCTGTTGGGGATTGGTCAGGTTTCTCAGAATACTCAAGCTAGCTACTCCTAGACCCCTCCCAACTGCTTCTTAAATCTTATCCAAGTTTCCAGATAGCAGGGGGAGTCACCAGAGAAGCTGCTGATGAATCATCCAACCAATCTGAGTCACGCAACCCTGTCCCAGAAAAACACACAGGCTTGGCTGCCAGCCAAGCCCGACAATTTACCTAACCTAACAAAAATCCTATCACTTAGCACTCTAGCCGTGCTAGGGGGTGCTACACAAGAAAGACTAGTATATGTTCTGCATGGGTAGCACTATAACACTCTCTGTGAATTTAGTAAAAAATTGCAAAATGTTTGCAGAATATCTTGTTTTTGTTTTTTGTGTTCACATTGCTGCTCAGTTTTACATTTTGTCTGCCTACTGTGCTGGTAGTTTATTCTTAAAAGAAAAAAGTAAAAAAAAAAAAAAAAGGTGTTTTTTTAGTACTTTCCCTCGTAAGTTGATGCCATAAGTTTTCTATTTATTATTGGAGAACAGCATACCTCCCAACTTTCTGAGATGGGAAAGAGAGACACCCATTAGAAAAGGATGTAGGGAAAGGACGTCTTCCATGACCCCATTACAATCAGAAATACAACATACAAAATGATTGGTTAATCCCATAAGTGCTTTTTGAAATCACTTTTTTATCCTTTGCACTGGCATTTGAAATATACACATTCAACAATATAGAAATGGGGTGAAAGATTTAGCACTGTAAAATCCTTTTTTGATAGATAAATAATTTTTTTTAATACGGATATTTACATCAGGCCAAATGAGGAAGAAATAGGGACAGAAGGAATTTGTTGCAAACGAGGCACAGTCCCTACAAATCAGGGACAGTTGGGAGCTATAGGACAGAGGCGGAGATAGGTGCAGGATGGGGACATTGTCTCTGCCCTATGTGTATTCATTCCTGCTGGGGTATGGATGTCTTCTCTGTTCTACTTCTTAGCCCTTCAAGTGTAGTATATAATCTGTTCTTGTCAGTTTTTGGGTCCCTTTGACCATGAAGAAGGGGGAGGGGGCACCGGTTAGTAATTCCTGGTGTAATAAAATGGGTGCAGCGGGAGAGATCCTTTCCTCCTGTGTTAAATTTGACCTGTGCACCAGGTATGCCACTCCCTGGTTGTAGGCAGGTTCATCCCAATTGTTAATGCCTTTCTTGTAAGGATGGACCTGCATATTGTGTCTGGTCAGGTGCTGGGAGGTGCAAGGATCTCCAGGTGCTGTGCCCTTTGGGGATGATATCCCAGGGGTGCTGGAAAAACACTATTGTTTTGTATTCCCACAGAGGTTCATTGGTAGAAGGACATGTCACTTTGCCACTCAGCACACACTTTTTTGGGCACGCTTTCTGGCTGGCTCAGAAATTGAATTGTTATACTGCCCAGAAATCTCCTGCCTTTTGCAACACACATTGCACTTTTTATTTATTGCACTTACACTGCACGTGTATTTGTTTTTTTCTCTTGCATCAAGACAGACGGTGCAAGTTTGTTGGGGTCTGCCCTGATGTTGGGGAGAAGATCTGTGGCCCTCATGTATTTTTTTCCTTTCCCAACCAGGGGTCTTTCTTAAAGTGGTTGTAAAGGCTGAAGATTTCTTTTACCTTCGCCATCCCGCGATGTGCATGAGAGACAAATTTCTCCTGGGTCTCTCACTCCTCGTTGGCTGAGATGCAGCAACAGCAGCCATTGGCTCCTGCTGCTGTCAATCAAAGTCAGCAAGCCAATGAAGAGAGAGCGAGGGCGAGGCTGAGGCACGGGTCCATTTCTGAATTGACACACAGAACAGCGGCTCAGCTTGGGTGCCCCCATAGCAAGCTACTTGCTGTGGGGGCACTCGACAGAAGGGAGGGACCGGACAGCTGACGGGGGACCCAAGTAGAGGAAGATCTAGGCTGCTCTGTGCAAAACCATTACACAGAGCAGGTAAGTATTTTAAACAAAAAAACAAGACTTTAATATCACTTTAAAGTATGAATAAACGCAAAACATTTTTTTTGTTTTGGATAGCGTGGAAAGGGATTAAAACAGTTGTCAATTTTTATTGCTGTCTGTGCCCCTGTTAGAGAGATGTCCTGTTTACCATCATTGAAAGTAAAAGAAAATCCCACATTTTGGGTTGTCCGAAAAATAATAGGGGGAAAATCTTCCAATGGGGAAAATAGATCTGGAAACGAGTGACCTGGGGGTCCCTAAGGCCCCTTTCACACTGGGGCGGTAGGGGGTGTCGGCGGTAAAACAGCGATATTTTTAGCGCTGTTTTACCGCGGTAATCGGCCGCTAGCAGTGCGGTTTTAACCCCCCGCTAGCGGCCGAAAAAGGGTTAAAACCCCTCGTATAGCGCGGCTATAGGCGTGGTATTACCGCGGTATAGCCGCGCTGTCCCATTGATTTCAATGGGCAGGAGCGGTTTAGGAGCGGTAAATACACCGCTCCTTCACCGCTCCAAAGATGCGGCCGACAGGAGATTTTTTCTTCTCCTGCCAGCGCACCGCTTCAGTGTGAAAGCCCTCGGGCTTTCACACTGAACAAACAGCGGAGGCTGTTTAGGGGCAGTTTGCAGGCGCTATTTTTAGCGCAATAACGCCTGCAAACCGCCCCAGTGTGAAAGGGCACTAAGGAATTCCCTTAATTTTCAGGGATTTTCTCTCACTTCCTGTTTGGCTATGGGATGGGAAGTGAAGGGAAATCTCTGCAATGAGAAACAAAAAGCGAAATAAAATCTGACAGCAGTTATAACCCGCCCTTACTTTGTCCAAAATGAAAAAAAAATGTTTTGCCTATAGTTCTTGTGACAGACTCAACCAGGACAGGGGCTCTTGCCTACTGACTATGGGCCCTGGCTTTTAAGGGAACACTACTCTTTGGGGGGATATGCCTGGGGAATTGTGCTACTCAGAGCAGATTTTAATATCAGCTCAAAGCAACCTGATTCTTAAAGTCTCCTGCTATAATCTGTTTAAGGTGTCCCATTTTATCATTTCCCCATTATGTGCCTCCTCGGTGTGTATTCTCATTGTTAGGGATGAGCCGAACACCCCCCGGTGGACGGACCAAAAGTTCCCGCGAAAAATTCTATGGGATTCGAACGTGAGAAATCAATAGTGAAAATTTTAAAGGCTAATATGCAAGTTATTGTCCTAAGAAGGGTTTGGGGACCTGGGTCCTGTCTCAGGGGACACGTATCAATGCAAAAGAAAGTTTTAAAAACTGCCATTTTTTTCGGGAGCAGTGATTTTAATGATGCTTAAAGTGAAAAAATAAAAGTGAAATATTCCTGTAAACATCCTACCAGGGGGGTGTCTATAGTATGCCTGTAAATGGCGCGCATTTCCCGTGTTTAGAACAGTACCTGCACAAAATTAAATTTCTAAAGGAATAAAAGTCATTTAAAACTGCTTGCGGCTGTAATGTAATGTCATGTCTCGGTAATATGGATGAAAATTATTGAGAAAAACGGCATGGGTAACCCCCCAGCCTATTATAAGGCCCTTTGAGTGTTGGATATTAAGGGGAATCCCACACCCAAATTAAAAAAAGAAAAGACGTGGGGCCCCCAGGCCCTATATACTCTGAACAGCAGTATACAGGCGGTGCAAACAAGACAGGGACTATAGGTTTGTTGTTAAGTTGAATCTGTTTGTAATTTGGAACAGGTACATTTAAGTGTAGCTCCAGCCAAAAAATCTATTTTGAAGCTTTTTGAATAACATAGGGAAGGGTTATCATCAACCCTGCAACATTTGTTTTGCTGTCTGTGCCCCTGTTCAGACAATTGAAAATTTGGGGTTTTTAGGGAAACAAGGATTGGTGATAAAGCATCAGTGGAGACAACTTTTTCCCATATTAACTCTTACAAGAGAGAATTTCCCTTCCTAGGGATAGATTTCCTCTCGCTTCCTGTTGTTTCCCTCTGTTTGTAAGGAGGAGGCTTTGTAAGTCGGATGTTTGAAAGTAGGGGACCGCCTGTATATACTATGTGGCTTGCCCTATATACTCTGCAGAAATTTGGGCCTTAGGTGTTGGTGGTACCAGAACACTGTAAGCCTTCACAGTTACTCTTGGTGGGCTCTGGAATGGGCCCTGCTGTGAAATATTATATCAAGAATTGTAATTACATGCCCGTGTTGAACAGGGGCAGAAAAATTGGGCCTTTGGTGGTAGTGGTGGTGCCACATCACTGTAAGCCATCACAGGTACTCTTGGTGGGCGCTGGAATGGGCCCTGCTGTGAAATATTATATCAAGAATTGTGATTACACACCCCTGTTAAACAGGGGCAGAAAAATTGGGCTTTAGGCACTGGTGCTGGTGCCACAACACTACAACCCCTCACAGATTGACAAGTAATTATTCCTGCGCTATCATGTAAGGAGAATAGAACAAGATGGAAAAGCTGCCTGCACTGGAAAGGGTATACCTCAACCCAAATAGTCAGAAAGATGTAATAAAGGAGGTGGTGCTGCGCTAAACCAATAAGAAATAGTTAAATTCGGACAGTCCCAGAATAAATGATATGTTACTTTCTCACTATGATAGTGAGAAAAACTGCAAATAAGTAAGTGGAGCTCTCACATTACACATGGGTCAGTACTAGAACTGTCCATAAAACATTACATCAAAGGTAAAAAAACATATAAATGGTAAAGTGCACGGTGCATAAAATGACACTTACAAGTAATAAAACATGTGCAAAATATATGTGCAAAAATGCAAACTGTGAAAAAAATTGCATGTGCAATCTCTATAATCCATAGGCATACATGTGCAAATGTGCAAGCGATAGAACAGTGAACAATACATCGCGGTGTGTGCCGTGCACACAGCGCAGTAAGCCACAATATAAACGTGCCAGCCAAATCTGTATATATGTCACAAAAAAAATGTTCAAATCGTTCCTTGATATGCAAAATAATAGTGACTCATTCCCATATAGCAGGTATCACAGTGGGGAGCTCAGGTGAAACAAAGGGTTGGTGGCTTCTTCTTTGCACATAGAAACACACACTAATAAGCAGTGGCCCCTTACCTTAAGTTAATGAGGTAACAGCAAAACATGGGTAATGGTGATGGCTGTCTCTTCTTATGGTCCTGGGTAAAGCAGTATTCTCCAGGGACCCTAGTCCCTCAATAGTTATCGGGGGAATGAGACAAGCGGAAGGAAATGCCAGATAGTGTAATACTGTTTTAAAGTCTCAAAGTTTTATTCAGACATACAATGGGTACTCACATCAGAAGCAGGGTAAAAACATTATGTCTCCAACGAGCGGCGAGCTCGTAAGCCAAAGTCAGTAATGAGTGCCTGTCCCCTCCCTACGCGTGCCGTCACACACCATATGACTTCATCAGTTCCCCGGATGAAGGCACAAACGTTTCTGCAAGGCCTTCCGAAGATGTTTCATCCTCTGCTCCCTCTGTATAAGTTCCGCAACCTTACCCTTGTAACGTGGATCAAGAAGAGTTGTCAGCCAGTAATGATCCCTCTCCTTGATATCACGAATCTGAGGGTCCTTTTGCAGGCTTTGCAGGATCAGGGAGGCCATGCAGCGTAGGTTTGCTGAGCATTCGGTCCGAAGTCCTCTGGGTCACTAAGGACGACATGATCCGCAGCCACCTCCTCCCAGCCACGTACAAGTCCATGGGTTTCTGGAGACTAAAAATGATCCCTTGAAGACTGCTGCTGATGCTGAGTGCCAGGCTCCACCTCCATGCTGACACAATCCTCCTCCTCCTCCTCTTCCTGTGTGATAGGCGGTTCTGCAGGAATACTGTCTGGATAAAGGCGGCCTTGAGAGGTAAGGAAGTCCTCCTCTTCCTCCCTCTGTTCTGCCTCAAGTACCCTGTCCATTATTCCGCGCAGCGTATGCTCCAACAGGAAGACAAGAGGGACAGTATCACTGATGCATGCACTGACACTGCTCACCATCCTTGTGGCCTCCTCAAATGGTGACAGGACAGTGCATGCATCCTTGATCATTAGCCACTGGTGTGGCGAAAAGAAGCCAAGCTCCCCTGACCCTGTCCTGGTGCCATACTTGCTCATTGATGGCCCTCTGCTGCATGTGCAGCCGCTGCAGCATTGCCAACGTTGAGTTCCACCTGGTGGGCATGTCACAGATGAGGCAGTTCTTGGGCAGTCTGCATTCCTTTTGAAGGTCAGCCAGCCAAGCACTGGCATTATATGACCAGCGAAAATGCCCAGACTTTCCTGGCCTGCCTCAGGAGATCCTGTAAGCCTGTACCTGCACAAGAACCGCTTTACCACCAAATTAGGGACGTGAGCCAAACAGGGAACATGGGTGAAGTGTCCCTGTCGGAGGGCCGAGAGGAGGTTGGTGCCATTATCGCAAACCACCATTCCTGGCTGAAGCTGGCGTGGTGTCAACCACCTCTGAACCTGCCCCTGCAGAGCTGCCAGAATTTCTGCCCCAGTGTGGCTCCTGTCCCCTAAGCAGACCAACTCAAGCACCGTATGACATCTTTTTTCCTGAGTGCTTGCATAGCCCCTAGAACGCCTACGGAGCACCGCTGGTTCAAATCTGCACAGGAAGAGGCCATAGAGGAAGAAGAAGAGGAGGGGGTGGAGGAGAGAGGTGTGGCAGAATCACCACTACCAGCATTTTGGAGGCGTGGTGGCAGAACAAGCTCCAACATTACTGCACCCTGTCCTGCATCCTTCCCAGCTGCCAGCATGGTTACCCAGTGCACCGTGAAAGAAAGGTAACATCCCTGTCCATGCCTGCTGGACCATGAGTCAGCGGTAATATGCACCTTACCACTAACCACTCTGTCCAACATGGCCAAGACATTGCCTTCCAGGCAATGGCGTTTGGGAACCTGCCACTGAGGTACCGCACATTCCACAAATTCTCAAAAGGGGCAGAGTCTATCAGCTGAAAAGGCAGCAGTTGGAGTGCTAGCAATTTAACCAAACTAGCATTCAGCCGCGGAGCATGTGGATGGCTGGGACCAAATTTCTTTCGACAGTTTAGCAACTGGGGAAGGAAAATTTGCCTGCTACAATCGGATTTAGGTGTACCGCTAGCAGATTGCCCGCAGGTGCCTGGGACATTCTACACCTTCATTCCTCTCAGTGCAGGTCTCTGAGAGGACTGAAGGTATAGTGGGATTGGAGATCCCAGCTTATGAGGAGCAAGGAGAGGTTCGCCTTGTTCTTTGGTGTGGATCTTTTAAGTACTGGTGCCAACGGACTGCATTGGAGCTCGACATAGGTCTGGTCAAGCATGTGGTGCCCAAGCGGCTGCTGTTTTGGCCATGCTTGATACACTTCAGACATATGTTGCAAGCAGCAACGGTGCGATCTGCTGCACACGTCTCAAAAAAGGCCCACACCAAAGAACTCTTGAAAAAACGTGCAGAGTCAGCAGCGCCCTGCACATGCGGAGCTCTGCGGTGTGATGCAGTTGGTTGGTTGTCCTTAAGCTGGCCCCTGGAGGGCCTTCCAGACATGCTGTAAAAATTGGATTAGCAAAACACAGCCTGAAGTTTACTAGAAAAATTACACCAGGAATGGCCTGCAGTCAGGTATAGGCTTGGCTAGACTAGAATGCAGTGGATATATGTGTAGGAGACTGTATATATATCTTTATGCACTGCAGATCACTGAATCACCTGCCTGGCCTGCCTGCCTGAAAGTGTCTTTGAATACGTACACCAGCAATGGCCTGCAGTCAGAAATAGGCTTAGCTAGACTAGAATGCAGTGGATATATATGTAGGAGACAGTATTTATATTTTATGCACTGCAGATCACTGAATAACCTGCCTGGCCTGCCTGCCTGAAAGTGTATTTGAATACGTACACCAGGAATGGCCTGCAGTCAGATCTAGCTACACAGGATACAGTATATTATATATATATATATATATATATATATATATATATATATATATATATATATATATATATATACACATATACACATACACACACACACACACACACATATACAAAGCAGGGATGTATATATAAACTAAATACACTGCAGCTAACTGAATCAACTGCCTTCCTGAAGTATATTAGAAACAGTACACCAGGAACGGTCTACAGTGAGATCTAGCTACACAGTATACAGTGGATATATATACCAGTCTGACTGTATATATATATATATATTAAATACACTGCAGCTAACTGAATCACCTGCCTGCGTGAAGTAGATTAGAAACAGTACACCAGGAACGGACTGCAGTGAGAGCTAGCTAAACTGGATACAGTGGATATATATATACCAGTCTGACTGTATATATATATATATATATATATATATTAAATACACTGCAGCTAACTGAATCACCTGCCTGCCTGAAGTAGATTAGAAACAGTACATCAGGAACGGACTGCCTGCTCAATCTAACACCAGCAACACACTACACAGGGCCGACGTGCAGGTGGCCTTATATAGTGTGGGGCGTGGACTTAACCACCTGAGCCATAATTGGCCAAAGGCACCCTGTCTTTGACCAATTATGGCTATTTACTGACAGCGCTGTGATTGGCCAAAGCATGCGGGTCATAGTGCATGCTTGGCCAATCATCAGCCAGCAATGCAGTGCAATGATGCAGTGCATTATGGGGCGTGACGCGCCACTCGAATTTGGTGCAAACGCCCCATAACGTTCGATCTTCGTCGAATGATCGAACAGCCGAGGTTCGAGTCGAACTCATGTCCAACTCGAACAGAAAGCTCATCCCTACTCATTTTTCTATTGGTTCTGTCTGTCTGATCAGCTCTTGAAAATAAGATTATTTTGTGAACACTTTAACTTGTTATAGAACCATTGTGAGATGTTATGAGTTTATATTTATGATAATATGTAATGTGCACTGTGTGCTCGGTGCCGGGCAGTCTGACCTGGAGTGGGATCTCTGATTAATCACAACATTGTCTGAGCAGGCCCTGAGTAGGTATGATCCCGATGTTCGTGTAAAATATGGCCCTTTAAAAAAAAAAAGAAAAGAAAAAAGTCCTTAAGTGCACTGTGTTCGGGGGCCGAACACAGTGCACTATGGGAAGCACCACGTCTATCACGAGATTGCAGATGCAGCGCTTCATTGGCAGGGCTTGGAGCTGCTTTGCGGCACAATCCATTGTGCCACAAAGAATCCGCCCGGCGCTCGGCTGGGTGCTTTGTTCTCAGTGTGAGGGACTCTGCTGGGGGCACCTGATGTTAGGAGTGACTCTACTGGGGGCACCTGATGTAAGGAGAGACTCTGCTGGGGACACCTGATGTAAGGACTGACTCCGCTGGGGACACCTGATGTAAGGACAGACTCCGCTGGGGACACCTGATGGTATCTGGTGGCAGGGGACGTGGCAGGTGACACTCTCAGGGCTCCTTCTGATTCTGCATTATGGTGAGTTGAATGATTTCATTTTATATTACAATGTAATAATAGAAATAATGGGCTTCAATCATCCTGACACCATAACAACAATGGTGTCAGGATGATTGAAGTGCTAACACCAGGTGTTTGGAGAATCTTTATATGCTGATTGTTAAATTTTCTAGAATACACATATTTCTATTGTTGTGTAGGATCTGGGCCTGCTGTCCCTCCCTCTCTCCCTCCCCTCTCCCTCCATCCTCGTTCATCTCAGACGCTAACCACACCCCCTTAGAGCCACACCATTTAAGCCACACCCACTATTTTGCTGAAACCGCGCCCATTTTTGCCAAGTGGGAGGGGTCAAAGAGGAAGGGCAGGATCTGGCGCCCCCCATCCTAAAACTTCACCAGCCACCACTGGTCCAGGGCCTCTGTCTATTGGGTATGGGTTGTAGGAGGCCCACTGGAAGGTGTTGTGAAGTCTTACTCTGAGCACACACGGAACAGGCAGCTACAAAGGCGATTACATCAGCACGTAGACTAGGCCACCAGAATTGTTGGGAAATGGCCCAAAAGAGTTGATTCTTCCCAGGGTGGCCAGCAGCCTTGGGAGAATGGTAAGTCTGGAGCACGGCAGTACGGAGACTCTCTGGGACAAAGCAGCAGTCACAAGGTTTCCCAGGAGGAGCATGGACCTGAGCAGCAAGAATTCTGTCACCCAAAAGAGAAGTGAGACTGGTGCGAACCATAGCCAGAATACGATCAGGAGGAATCACAGGAAACGGAACCAACTCCATCTTGGAAGTGGAGGAAAATTGTCATGATAGAGCATCAGCCGTTAGTACCGGGTAAGAATGAGAAAATGTAATTGAAACTTGACAAGAAAAGAGCCCATCGTGCCCTTCTGGGAGAGAGGCGTTTAGCCTCAGACAAGAATGTGAGATTCTTATGGTCAGTAAGAATGAGAACTGGCACAGTGGTACCTTCGAGGAGATGTCTCCATTCTTTCAGGGCTAAAATGATCACTAACAGCTATCTGTCATCAATCTCATAATTGCACTCCGCAGGTGACAATTTCTTGGAAAAGTAGCCACAAGGATGCATAGCGCTCTCAGAGATAGGACATTGAGACAGAAGGGCACCAACACCTGTCTCAGAAGCTTCAAACTCAAGGATAAACGGTAACGTAGGATCAGGATGAGCCAACACAGGAGCAGAAACAAAGGCAGCCTTGAGACTCTCAAAGGCCTTATTGGACTCCGGAGACCAACTCGGTGGGTTACCATCTAGTCATATCAGTCAGGGGCTTGACCAGAGACGAGAAGTTACGAATAAACTTCCGATAATAGTTGGCAAAGCCAAGAAAACGCTGCAGAGGATGTAAACCCATGGGTCGGGCCACTGTAGGACTGCTGAAAGATTCTCTGGGTCCATCAAAAAACCAACAGTGGAAATGACATAACCCAGGAATTGAACCTGTTCATGATGGAATTCCAACTTCTCCTATTTACAATAGAAATTGTTCTCTTAGTTTCTGAAGCACACGACAGACATCTGTGTGGTGGCTCTACAGGGACTTGGAAAATATGAGGATATCTTCGAGATAAACCACCACATATAACTGCAACAAATCTCAGAGGACATCGTTAATAAATTCCTGGAAAACTGGTGTTACAAAGGCCAAAAGGCATTACGAGGTACTCATAATGGTCTGTTCTAGTATTAAATGCAGTTTTCCGCTCGCCGCCCTGCTTAAACCTCACAAGATTGTATGACCCTCTCAAATCAAGCTTCGTGAAAACCATTGCTCCCTTGAGGTGGTCAAATAACTCTGTAATCAACAGAATTGGATAGGCATTCTTAATCGAGACCCTTATAATCAATACAAGGTCTAAGTTCACCACTCTTCTTCTTCACAAAGAAGAAACCAGCACCAGCAGGAGATGAGGATTTGCGGATGAAACCTTGAGAAAGTGCGTCTGCAACATACTCCTCCATGGCCTTATCCTCCAAGACTGACAAAGGGTAAACCTGGCCACGAGGGGGTATGGCACCTGGTTGAAGGTCAATAGCGCAATCATATGACTGGTGTGAAGGCAAACTACCGGCTTGACCTTTGTCAAAGACAACGCTAAAATCGCGGTACTCCTCCAGCAGGAAGGAGAGTGAAGAGGTATATAGGACCTTGGCTACCTTTTGGAAGCATGTCTTACTGCATTGTGGCTACCAGGAGAGAACCTCAGCACGGAGGTTGTGTTTCTGTAACCAAGGATAACCAATAACCAGTGGAAACTTAGGTGAGGAAATAACTTGGAATTGGATTATGTCATGGTAAAGAGCCCCTACAACCATGGACAATGGAACAAACTAATGAGTCACATGGGCAGGCTGTAGAGGTCTCCCGTCAAGAGCCTCAATGGCAAGTGGAGAGTCACGCAGCTGCAGTGGAATCGAGTGCTTCGATTCAAAGGCACCATCAATGAACAGGCCTGCAGCCCCAGAGTCGATTAGAGCCTGTATCTCGATGGACAACTCAGCCCAAAAAAGGGTGACCGAAACCAGGGGCTTATCCTTCTGGATAACTAGGGATGAAACAATGCCACCTAAGGTCTGTCTATGACAGGACCTCAAGGTTCGGGCGTTCCCTGGTCGGGTAGGACAAGACTTCAAAAAGTGACCTGCCTGGCCACAATAAAGGCACAATCTCTGCCTCCTCCTAAAGGTTCTCTCATCCACACTCAGAGAGATGCATGAAACCCAAGTGCATGGGTTCACCTTCACTGACCGACTCGGTACCAGGAGGCGTGGGAGGTGAGGGAGGCATGGGTGGGACTGCAAAGCTCGGAGACAAAAGTACAGGAGGCTTCTGCAAGCGCTCCTTAAAAGAGATTCTTTCTCTGAGTCTGGAGTCAATGAGGATGGCAAACATGATCAACTTCTCCAGCTCAGTGAGGTATATCTCGGACTGCTATCTCATCCTTGATGGTATCCGAGAGACCATGAGAAAAAGCAGCCACGAGGGCCTCATTGTTCCAAGCAACCTCTGCTGCCAGAGTACGTAATTCAATGGTGTAATCGGCAACAGTTCTCATACTCTGATGGACATGAGGCACTTGGCAGCAGAAGCGGAACATGCGGGAACGTCAAATACCCTTTCAAAGGAGGTCACAAACCCAGGGTAACTCAAGACAACAGGTTTTTGCGTCTCCCACAAAGGGGTTTTGCCCAGGCCAAGCTCTCTCAGAAAGCAAAGATATCACAAAACCTACTTTGCTTCTGTCTGTGGGAAATGCGTGGGGCAGCAGCTCAAAGTATATCTCAACCTGGTTGAGAAACCCTCTGCATTGGACTGGATTGCCCCCAAATGGCTGGAGAAGCAGAGTGGAACCAGACATACCTCTTATAGAGGTAATACTCAAGGCGGGTGCCTGCACAGAGACTGGAGCAGCAGCAGGGACGGCCTGCAACACAGGTTGTATCAGAGCAGCCACAGTGGAAGATTCCAGGTGATCCGTGCTACTAGGAGCATTTGTAATGCCATGGCAAACTGATCCATGCAGTGATCCTGCTCATCCAATCTGGAAAAAATATTAGCAACAAGTGGATTGACTGTATCTTCTGAATTCATGGCCTTCGCCTACTGTCAGAAACCATAAAATCGGACCGAGACAGAAGTACAGTTAAATCACACTTGTTTAATAATAAAAGTAATAATAAAAGTAAATAGAACAAACATAGTCAAAACATAGCCAAAGTTTGGTAACCAGAACGGATAGTCAGCCAAGACAGAAGGTCAGGGATCAGTGTAGTGAAACAGCAAGCAGGATCTGGAGCCAGAAGGGATGTCAGCCAAGCAAGTCTTTAAACAGGAACGCAGGAGATAGTCTCTGTGATGTTGACCAAGGTGAAGACAGAGATCCTCTGGGATGGATGGCTTAAGTAGGCAGGACTGACGAGCTGGATATCATCAACAGGTGAGTAGCTGTGGAGCGATAGGAGTTGGCAATTAGCCGACAGCTGAGCGGCCAGCTCAGAGAAGGAAGGGCTGAGCCCAGCCCCGACAGTTATTTAGCTGAGGGCGGGGCCACCCGCTGATGTAAATGGGTGACCCCACCCCCTCTTACGCCACATGACATCAGAGTAAGGCGTGGGCCATCTGGTGATGTAAACAGATGACCCCGCCTTCCTCTGACATCACATGGCATCAGAGGGGGCCGTTTACGTCACTGGGTGGCTTCGCCCTCAACTATATAACAGCTCTCATTGCGAAGAGGCTTCAGTCGATGGGAGCTCCCATGGAGGCAAAGTTGTTGGGGTTTTTTTTTCCAGTTTCGTCGGGCGGCATGATGGACGATGGATTTACATCGTGGGACATTTTTCTTTTTTTCTTTTTTAATAAAGGATTTGTCCCAAACTGTCTACTGTAATTTTTACTATTTTTGACACTTTTTTTGGTGAATGTGTAGGGGTACAATGTACCTGATACCCATTCACATGGGGGAGGCCGGGATCTGGGGGTCCTCTTGTTAAAGGGGGATTCCAGATTCCGATAAGCCCCCCCACCCGCAGACCCCCCACAACCACCGGGCAAGGGTTGTTCGGACGAGGCGCTTGTTCCCATCAACATGGGGACAAGGTGTTTTGGGGGGGACCCCAAAGCATCCTCCCCATGTTGAGGGCATGTGGCCTGGTACAGTTCAGCAGGGGGGCACTCTCATCCCTCCCTCTTCCTGTGGCCTGCCAGGTTGCGTGCTCAGATCAGGGTCTGGTATGGATTTTGGGGGGGACCCCTACAACAATTTTTTAAACCTTGGCGCAGGGTAACAGCGTTAACAGGTCAATTGGCTTCAGTATAAATCACACAAATAGGAAACATAAGGGGACTACAAAGACACTGAATTTCAAAAGAGCCAACTTCCCTAAACTACGAACCTTGCTGGAAGGCATAAATTGGGATGAAAACTTAGGAACAAAGAACACGGAAGAGAGATGGGTTTGCTTTAAGGGCATATTAAATAAGGACATTAGCCAATGCATCCCATTGGGTAATAAATTTAAATGAGCGAACAAAAGTCCTGGATGGCTTAACTCCAATGTAAAATGGAATATAAAAGCAAAGGAGAAGGCATTCAAAAAATACAAGGTTGAGGGATCATCATCAGCATTAACACTTTATAAAGAATGCAACAAGAAATGTAAGGGTGCAATAAGGACGGGTAAGATAGAAAATGAAAGACATATAGGGGAGGAGAGCAAAAAAAATCCCAAGAAATTCTTTGAGTATGTAAACAGTAAAAAAGGGAGGACAGACCATATTGGCCCCATAAAGAATGAGGAAGGACATTTGGTTACAAAGGATGGGGAGATGGCGAAGGTATTGAATTTATTCTTCTCCTCAGTCTTCATGAGGGAATCAGGGGGCTTCAGTAACCAAAACTGCACTGTTTATCCTCATGTCACATCACAGCAAGCACCGCCATGATTAACAGAGGACAGAATTAAAAGTAGACTTGGGAAACTTAACATTAATAAATCATCGGGACCAGATGGCTTGGTACTTAGGGAACTCAGTCAAGTAATTGCCAGACCATTGTTCCTAATTTTTACTGACAGTCTACTGACTGGAATGGTACCAGCTGATTGGAGAAAAGCCAATGTAGCACCAATATTTAAAAAGGGCCCAAAATACATCCCTGGCAATTACAGACCAGATAGCCCAACATCAATAGTATGTAAGCTCTTGGAGGGGATGATAAGGGACTATATACAAGATTTTAGTAATGAGAACGGTATCATTAGCAGTAATCAGCATGGATTCATGAAGAATCGTTCTTGCCAAACCAATCTATTAACCTTCTATGAGGAGGTGAGTTGCCATCTAGATGAAGGAAGGCCCATAGACGTGGTGTATCTGGATTTTGCAAAAGCATTTGACACAGTTCGACATAAACTTTTTCTGTACAAAAGAAGGTCCGTTGGCATGGACCATAGGGTGAGTGCATGGATTGAAAACTGGCTACAAGGGTGAGTTCAGAGGGTGGTGATAAATGGGGAGTACTCGGAATGGTCAGGGGTGGGTAGTGGGATTCTCCAGGGTTCTGAGTAGTGCGTGTGGATCGTTAGTACTTGTGTATTGTGGACTGTATACTTGAGTATTGTGAGTGCACGTAGGTCTGCGACTGTTCTGCGATTGCACGTAGGTCTGTGAGTACCTGTGTATTGTCTTGTTGTGCACCTGTGTATTGTCTTAAGTATTAGTGCCAGGAAGCTAGCTGTTAGGTAATTTGGACAGGGTAAAATCCCCAAATCCTCACTAAATTTAATAGGTACGATGCCTGGCGGGTGTGGAGAGGCGACTCTTTGTACATCTTGCGGCATGTATGCGTTCCTTGATCATCCGATCGAGGGCGAATACTGCTGTGCAAAATGTAAGCACATTGTTTCCCTGGAAGCGCAGGTTCTGAATCTGGGGAAGCAACTGTCAGCACTGAGAAGTCCCTCCAAGCTAAAGGTGAGCCAGGAACGTACACGGCAGGTGCCGGCAGGGGCCAGCACAGAGGCGGGTGGAGACAAAGAAGTGCAGGCACTAGCAAAGAGTAGATGGGTGACAGGGGGACCAGATGGCTTGCATCCGGGACCAGATGGCTTGCATCCGAGGGTACTTAGGGAACTCAGTCAGGTGTTTGTCTGTAAAAATTAGGAACAAAGGTCTGGCAGTCTATTGACCGGAATGGTACCAGCTGATTGGAGAAAAGCCAATGTAGCACCAATATTTAAAAAGGGCCCAAAAAACATCCTTGGGAATTACAGACCAGTTAGCCTAACATCAATAGTATGTAAACTCTTGGAGGGGATGATAAGGGACTATATACAAGATTTTAGTAATAAGAACGATATCATTAGCAGTAATCAGCATGGATTCATTAAGAATCGTTCTTGCCAAACCAATCTATTAACCTTCTATGAGGAGGTGAGTTGCCATCTAGATAAAGGAAGGCCCGTAGACGTGGTGTATCTGAATTTTGCAAAAGCATTTGACACAGTTCCCCATAAACGTTTACTGTACAAAATAAGGTCCGTTGGCATGGACCATAGGGTGGGTAAATGGATTATAAACTGGCTACAAGGGCGTGTTCAGAGGGTGGTGATAAATGGGGAGTACTCAGAATGGTCAGGGGTGGGTAGTGGGGTTCTCCAGGGTTCTGTGCTGGGACCAATCCTATTTAATTTGTATATAAACGTAATAGAGGATGCGATAAACAGTTCAATCTCTGTATTTGCAGACGATACTAAGCTAAGCAGGGCAATAACTTCTCCGCAGGATGTGGAAACCTTGCAAAAAGACCTGAACAAATTAATGGGGTGGGCGACTACATGGCAAATGAGGTTCAATGTAGAAAAATGTAAAATAATGCATTTGGGTGGCAAAAATATGAATGCAATCTATACACTGGGGGTTGAACCTCTGGGGGAATCTAGGATGGAAAAGGACCTGGGGGTCCTAGTAGATGATAGGCTCAGCAATGGCATGCAATGCCAAGCTGCTGCTAATAAAGCAAACAGAATATTGGCATGCATTAAAAGAGGGGTCAACTCCAGAGATAAAACGATAATTCTCCCGCTCTACAAGACTCTGGTCCGGCCGCACCTGGAGTATGCTGTCCAGTTCTGGGCACCAGTCCTCAGGAGGGATGTACTGGAAATGGAGCGAGTACAAAGAAGGGCAACAAAGCTAATAAAGGGTCTGGAGGATCTTAGTTAGGAGGAAAGGTTGCGAGCACTGAACTTATTCTCTCTGGAGAAGAGACGCTTGAGAGGGGATATGATTTCAATTTACAAATACTGTACTGGTGACCCCACAATAGGGATAAAACTTTTTCGCAGAAGAGAGTTTAATAAGACTCGTGGCCACTCATTACAATTAGAAGAAAAGAGGTTTAACCTTAAACTACTTAGAGGGTTCTTTACTGTAAGAGCGGCAAGGATGTGGAATTCCCTTCCACAGGCGGTGGTCTCAGTGGGGAGCATTGATAGCTTCAAGAAACTATTAGATAATCACCTGAATGACCGCAACATACAGGGATATGTAATGTAATACTGACACATAATCACACACATAGGTTGGACTTGATGGACTTGTGTCTTTTTTCAACCTCACCTACTATGTAACTATGTAACTATATACTACTGTCCAGTGTGGATGGGAGATTATCTGTGGGTGTACGGCATGCCCCCCCTAAATATGTTGATCAGGCACACAGGGGTGACATGAGCGTACATCCGCTAAACCAATAATGTCTTTGCAGAGCGAACACATCTCCCCAGACTATCGTTCTGTGCATCGTACAAGGGCCCTTCGCTGGCGGACATATCCCCACTCTGCAAATCCTTCTCTACATCCCCAAGGAGCTTTTCACTACCAAACAGATCTCAACCAGCGTCAGTCTGCCCCAGTCAGCTCTTTAGAGCAGGATGTGGGAGAACTAACACTGGGAGACAATACTATGACAATACATATTAAAATACATCTTCATAAAATTTCCACAACAAGCGCGTCCTCGTGGGTCAAGTTCCAGGGCAAAGGTAAGTAAAACAGAGGGCGGTCACTGTCAGGTGTTTTTTCACCTTAATACATAGGATGCACTAAGGTGAAAAAACACGTAGGTGTACAACCCTTTTAATCACTCTTTAAAACCAGATTGATCACCGCCTATGCGAAAGCAGATTTGAAGGATCCACGCAGCATCCCTGTCCTGTATGGATGTTGCCTAAGATTCTGGTTCTTCCTAAATCGGTGCCTGGAAATTCCACTCTATCTGCTTCGGAGGTGCAGCTCGGCCCAATCAGTTCTTCACTGACTCCAGAGAAACCCCAACACCGACAGCTGAACAACCTCTGCCTATACTGTGGAGAAGCCGGTCACTACGTGCGCACCTTCCCAGCTAAGCTGCGTAAGTGTTCCTCCCTATCTTCGGCTAACCAGTCACCATGGTCTGCCAGCTCGGCTCACATAGCTCTCCCTGTCTCCTTTCAGCTTCCGGGAAGAGTTGTGTTGGTGATCGAAATTGTTGATTTGGGAGCTTGTAGCTGCTTCATTGACCTCTCCTTCGCAGTCCAGCAGTGCATCCCACTACAATCTAAAGAACAAGGACTTACGGTATTCCTGGCTGATGGGTCTCACATAAAATCAGGACTTGTGAATAAAGAGACCCTGCCACTTCTCACCATCACCTCAACCAACCATCATTAACTGCTACCCTTATTACAGACTCACAACCCACAGATTGACTAGAGTTCTGGAAGTATTAAGTTCCTGTCACCATACTGTCAGTAACACTGCATGACAGTATCACCTTCACCACCTGCTACCTTGCTGTGTATGGACTCAGACACAGAACTACAGTGCCTTGAAAAAGTATTCAAACCCCGTGATATTTTCCACATTTTGTCATGTTGCAACCAAAAACATAAATGTATTTTATTGGGATTATGTATAGACCAACACAAAGTGGCACATAATTGGGATGTGGAAAGAAAATGATAAATGGTTTTCAACATTTTTTACAAATAAATATCTGAAAAGTGTGGCGTGCATTTGTATTTAGCCCTCTTTACTCTGATACCCCTAACTAAAGTCTAGTGGAAGCAATTGCTTTCAGATGTCACCTGATTAGTAAATAGAGTCCACCTGTATGCAATTTAATCTCAGTACAAAAACAGCTGTTCTGTAAAGCCCTCATAGGTTTGTTAGAGAACCTTAGTGAACAAACAGCATCATGAAGGCAAAGGAACACACCAGACAGGTCGGGGATAAAGTTGTGGAGAAGTTTAAAGCAGGGTTTGCCACTAAATAGGTTATACAAAAATATCCCAAGCTTTGAACTTCTCATGGAGCACTGTTCAATCCAACATCCGAAAATGGAAAAAGTATGGCAGAACTGCAAACTTACCAAGACATGGCCATCCACCTAAACTGACTGGCTGAGCAAGGAGAGTATTAATCAGAGAAGGCCAAGAGGCCCATGGTAACTCCGGAGGAGCTGGAGAGATCCACAGCTCAGGTGGGAGAATCTGTCCACAGGACAACTATTAGTCGTGCACTTCACAAATCTGGCCTTTATGGAAGAGTGGCATGAAGAAAGCCATTGTTTAAATAAAGCCATAAGAAGTCCCATTTGAAGTTTGCGAGAAGCCATTTGGGGGCACAAAGCAAACATAGTGAAGACGGTGCTCTGTTCAGATAAGACAAAAATTGAACATTTTGGCCTAAGAGCAAAATGCTATGTGTGGCGGAAAACTAACACTGCACATCACCCTGAACATCGTGTTGTGGGGATGCTTTTTTTCAGCAGGGACAGGGAAGCTGGTCAGAGTTGATGGGAAGCTGGATGGAGCCAGATACAGGGCAATCTTAGAAAAAAACCTGTTAGAGTCTGCAAAAGATTTGAGACTGGGGCGGAGGTTCACTATCCAGTAAGACAATTACTGTAAACATACAGCCAGAGATACAATGGAATGGTTACATCAAAGCATATTCATGTGTTAGAATGGTTCAGTCAAAGTCCAGACTTAAATCCAATTGATAATCTGTGGCAAGACTTGAAAATTGCTGTTCACAGACGCACTCCATCCAATCTGACAGAGCTTGAGCTATTTTGCAAAGAAGAGTGGGCAAAATTTTCACTCTCTAGATGTGAAAAGCTGTTGGAGACATCCCCAAAAAGACTTGCCACTGTAATTGCAGCGAAAGGTGGTTCTACAAAGTATTGACTCAGGGGCCTGAATACAATTGCATGCCACACTTTTCACATATTTATTTGTAAAAAAAATTGAAAACCATTTCTCATTTTCCTTCCACTTCACAATTATGTGCCTCTTTGTGTTGGTCTGTCACATAAAATCCCAATAAAATACATTTACGTTTTTGGTTGTAACAGGACAAAATGTGAAAAATTTCAAGGTGTATGAACACTGTATGCCAAGTAGCTCCAAGGACCTACCATGAGTACCTGAATGGTTTCAGTAAATGGGGGACAGATACTCTCCCCCATACAGACCTTATGATTGCCCCATTGAGCTTCTCCCTGTAGCCAAAATTCCCTGGGCGTACTTTTCCCTTGTCTGAACGGGAACTTGGGGCCTTAAAAGACTACAGTGACCAAAACCTGCAGAAAGGATTCATCCATCCTTCTACCTCTTCGGCTGGTGCAGGCTTATTCTTTGTGGGAAGAAGAATCATTCTCTATGGCCATGTGTGGACTATCATGACCTAAATAAGACTAAAGTGAAAAAACACTACCCTCTGCCCTTGGTACCTGAACTATTCCAGAGACTTAAATCTGCAACCATTTTTACAAAATTGGACTTGAGATGGGCCTATAACTTGGTCCGTATCCAGGAGGGCAATGAGTGAAAGACTGCGTTCCGTACTTGATTTGACCATTTTGAGTACTAAGTCACGCCATTCGTCCTATGCAGTGCACCAGCCACCTTCCAGCAGTTCATTAATAAAATCTTCAGAGACTTTCTAGATATCTTTGCCGTTGTCTATTTGGACGACATCCTGATATTTTCTGTGTCGTTAGAGGTACACTGGGGACATATGAAAAGTTTGCTGCGTCGGCTCTGACTGCATGAATTCTATGCCAACGCCGAAAAATGTGACTTCGAACAACAAAGCATTCAGTTTCTAGGCCTGATTATTTCTACAGATGAAATCGAGATTGACCCACAGAAGGTGTCAGCGATCCTGGACTGGCAGCCACCCATAAATAAAAAGGGAATCCAACAGTTTGTGGGCTTCGCCAACATTTACTGCAAATTTATTATAAATTTCTCACCCATCATCACTCTTATCACTCACCAAGCAAGGTATTCCCTTTGTGCTAGACTGCCGATGCACAAACTGCTTTCGAGACCTTAAAGTGATTGTAAGGAACATTTTTTTTCTTTTAAATAATAAACATATCATACTTACCTCCACTGTGCAGCTCGTTTTGCACAGGGTGGCCCTGAACCTGCTCTTCTGGGGTCCACTGGCGGCTCTCATGGCTCTCACGGCTCCTCCCTGCATCAGATAACCCCCTGGGAGAAGCGCTCTCCCAGGGAATTACCTTGCGGGCGCGCTTCCGAGTCCAGCATTTAGCGTCCATAGAGGCCAAATGCAGGTCTCGGCCCCACGGCACCCGCATCATTGGATTTGATTGACAGCAGCGGGAGCCAATGGCTGCACTGCTATCAATCTATTCAATCAAGAGTCGGGAGCCTGTGGAGAGAGAGAGACAGCGCTTCCCCGCCGACTGAATGAAGCAGTTAAGGTAAGTAAAACTGGGGGGCTAGGGAGCCAGTGACTGCCAGGTGTTTTTTCACCTTAATGCATAGGATGCATTAAGGTGAAAAAACACAAACCTTTACAACCCCTTTAAAGAAGTTATTTATCACTGCTCCTGTCCTGAGCCACCCAAATTCCACCTTGCCTTAAATCCTAGAAGTGGGGGCATCAGAGAGTGCAGTGGGTGCAGTCCTATCACAGCGTCAAGGCCTCAAAGATGTGATCCATCCGGTCGCATTCTTGTCATGAAAACTTACCTCAGCGGAAATAAATTATGATGTGGGAGATCGGGAGCTCCAGGCAATTATCTACAGCCCTGGAAGAATGGAGGTATTTTCTGGAAGGAGCTACTCGCCCGATACTAATTTACACAGACCATAAAAACCTTGAATATTTGCGGTCTCAAGACCCGCCAAGCTCAATAGGCACTGTTCTTCTTGAGATTCACGTTCCACATCACCTACAGACCAGGGTCAAAGAACACCAAGCCTGACACTCTGTCACACATGTTTGAGGATCCTAAAGCACACCAGTACCAGACACCATTTTGCCAGCTGGAAACTTCCTCCTACTATAGTCCGATCTTTTGTCTAATTTACTGCAATCTTCTGTGAGAACACTCAGTACTCCAGGGATTACACTGCAGGGAGAAGATGGACTACTATACAGAGGTGAGCAGATTTTTGTGCTAGCAGATGCTCGGGTGGTTGTCCTGGGGCCCTGTCATAACCATCCTCTAGCAGGTCATTTCTGGATTTGCAAGACTGTCGAGTTGGTGCAATGGACATTCTGGTGCCTGAGCTGGAGAAGAATTGCAAAGTAATGTAAATGCATGTACCACTAGTATCTGAAGTAAGAAGGGTTTTCTCAGACCTTTGCCTTTACCTGATAGACCATGGAAGATGATTTTTATGGACTTTATAGTCAAACTTGCACATTCTGAAGGGTGTACCACTATCTTTGTGGTAGTAGATTATCTGTCCCAAATAGCTAATTTCTTACCTCTGAAATACACTCCATCTGCTGTTGGGACCTCCCGGGTCTTTGTCAAGGAGATTGTCAGTAAGTAACTGCAAACATTGTGTCAGACCGAGGGGTTCAAATTACATCAAGATTTTGGAAAGCACTGTGCAGGACTTTAAAGGGCTATCCTTAGCCTCAGCTTACGATCCGCAAACCAACAGGGAAACAGTGCAGACTAACCAAACACAGGGGGAGAACTGGTCTTACAGCCAGGGTACTGAGTATGCCTCGCCACAACGAACTTAAATATGGCTTGTCCCTCGAAGGTGGCACCGAAGTTTGTAGGACCATTTCTAAGGAAAAGGAAATTTCTCAGGAAAAAAATTAATGATGTTTCATGTTACCAGAATCTTTCAGAATCCACCCAGTATTGCATGTATCTCTACTGAAGCCTGCAGTGCCAGATCAATTCCCTGATTGTAGATTGGAACCTTTTGCACCCACAATCATTAATGGGAATAAGAAATTTGAGATCAAGGCCTAGACGGCAGGAGAAGAAGGGATCAAATACAGTATTTGTTCAAATGGAAGGAGGAGAATTTCTGGGAACCTGTACATAATGTGCATATGTCAGGCTAGAGCATATAACAGGTAACTGTTCTGATTATGCAAAGAGTTCAAAGAACAAGAGCACATACCATGAGCAGGTCTGAGTAGAGCAGGTCAGCTGGGACTTGTACTTCACCGCTGTAGATGTAGGTAGATGTTTGCTGGACCTTGTAGTTCACCGCTGCAGATGAGGATAGATGGTGTCTGGTGTTTGTAGTTCACCGCTGCAGGTGAGGATAGATGTCTGGTGCTTGTAGTTCACCGCTGCAGATGAAGGTACTAGTAAAAACGTAGTCTAGGCAAGCTGGGTCATACACAGGAAGATCAGAGTCCAAACGGTACCGAATCAGAAGCAAGCAAACAGAGTCAAACGAGCCGGGTCATACACGAAATACACAGAGCAGATATCAACTGGATCAAACACAAGGTAAACTCTAACACGAGCAATGATTGAATGCTGATGCAAGTTATTTAAAGGTGAGCTGGCCAATCATTGTTGTTTCCCAGGTAAAGGCTGTGTCAGCTGAGTTGTGCTGGGTCCTAAAGGGATCCTAGTACTGACAGCATGCCACAAACTTAATCTGTGCATTCTTTCACAGTAACCCACAAAAGAAGAATCAGTTGGACATTCAGAGGCTGCCCATAGAGAGGGGGCAATGTCAGGGAAGGCATGTCCGTGGTGCTGATGGTATCTCACGGCGCACACATATACACATGTGCAGACCGAAAAATGCCCAGGCAGATGTGCATAGCCGTGGGCAAAGGCAGCATTTGTGCATCTATGCGAGTATCTGTCACTAATGCTGGCGCCAAGTGGACTATTTAAACAGGGTTCAGTATGGGCTTGTTGCTGTTTGGTCTGCAGCTTCTGTGTGTTGTTCTTGATTCTGTGTGACTTCTGATCTTGATTTGGCTTACCTTTCACCTGCGTTTGTCTGCTACCTGCCCTGACCCTGGCTTGTCTTTGGATTCTGCTCCTGTCTCCTCTTTCTGCTTGATTGATCTCCCAGTGCTGACTTGGCTTGTTACCTGACCATCCGGCTGACTGCTGTCTATGCCTGATCTGCCCGACCATTACCGACCCGGCTTGTCTGACCTTGCACCTTGCTCATCCAGTCTGCTACAGCTTCCAATCCAGCAAGCTCCCATCTGGTTCATGCTTCCAGCTGCTTACTACATACAGTCTGCCTCCAGCCAGCTCATCTACTAACTGCTGTCATCTAGGATCTGCTCCCCTTTTTTATCCTCTAATTTGACATTTTCTGTTACATGCATAGATTTCTCTTGTTCTGTCCACCAACGACATGATACAGTAACAGTAATGAATGTCTCTTATAGTGAACAATGTGTTGCTTGTGCAAATTCTACAAATTATAGCATATGCTTTAATGTGTAAAATGTTTGTTTGGGAGGGTCCTACATGGTACCCAGGCAAAAATGAAGTGTAAAAGCCCCCATGTTAGATCTGGAAACTACTGTCACCTGGGATCCTCTAATCCTTCATTTTCCGCATACATGTGTAGCACGTCCCCCTAAGGGACTGCTTGGATTTACCTGCTCATCTGCATCGCCATGACCTACTGAACCTACCAGCCCACCTGACACTCTGGGTTCAGACATCATTGCAACATCTTTAAAGCGGAGGTTTGCTGAAAAAAAAAATATTAAAAGCCAGCAGCTACAAATACTGCAGCTGCTGACTTTTAATATATGGACACTTTCCTGTCCAGGGAGCCCGCGGTGTCGGCAGCCGAAGCCGATCCGTCCTTCTGCTCTTGGCAGCTGCCGCCGCCATCCTTGGTGAGGGGACAAGGAAGTGAAGCCGTGCGGCTACACTTCCTGGTTCCCTACTACGAATGCGCGAGTCGTGCTGCGTGTCCTCTCAGGTCCCTGCTGTATTCTGTGTCTCACAGAATACAGCGGGGGAGGACGAGGTAGGCGGCGGAAGTGGTGTAGGTCACCGCAATCACCGCGATGATCTATGCCAGGAAGTGGGAGCAAATACCTGTATTAGACAGGTATCTGCTCCCTCCTCCCCCCTGAAAGGTGCCAAATGTGACACCGAAGGGGGGAAGGAAAAAGTGGAAGTTCCATTTTTGGGTGGAACTCCACTTTAAGTAATAAGACAGAACTCAATGCATTTATATTCTAAAAATGTTTACTGGAATACCTCAGTTAAGGTATGGTTGTAAAAAAGTAATGGTTCAACTGAGTTTGGGGATAACAAACTCAGCCGAATGACTACTTAAGAAATGTCAGTTGAGACAGAAGGCAACAATTCTACAAATTATAGCATATGCTTTAATGTGTAAAATGTTTGTTTGGGAGGGTCTTACATGGCACCCAGGCAGAAATGGAGTGTAAAAACCCCCATGTTAGATCTGGAAACTACTGTCATCTGGGATCCTCTAATCCTTCATTTTCCGCAATACATGTGTAGCACGGCCCCCTAAGGGACTGCTTGGATTTACCTGCTCATCTGCATCGCCATGACCTTTTGAACCTACTAACCCACCTGACACTCTGGGTTCAGACATCATTGCAACAACTTTAAGTAATAAGACAGAATTCAATGCATTTATATTCTAAAAATGTTTACTGGAATACTTCAGTTAAGGTATGGTTGTAAAAAAAGTAATGGTTTAACTGAGTTTGGGGATAACAGCACAAACTCAGCCGAATGACTACTTAAGAAATGTCAGTTGAGACAGAAGGCAATAACAGAATATTATATACCCCTATGTACAGTCGTATACCACTTGGACATACCTGAAAGGATAAGCAAGTTAAACAGCAATACTGACAAGACTTCTAGAAAGAGAAACCCAGGCCCGCCTGTTTAACATCTGATCCTAATGAAAGATGCAGCTAAACATGGATGGAGTAAGGGCCCTTTAAGTAGCAATGACAGAGTGTCCCCTTTGCAGATCTGATGGTCTTCACCGGCAGTCGGAGCTCATTAATTGTATCCAATAGTGTTTAGTAACAGAGTGGTAGTATGTCTTGTGATGACTGCAGCTAAAGAGAATTATGTACAGTGTTCAAATTAGGGTACAGTGAAGTGTTCCCAAAGTAAAGCTGTCTGTGCACAATGTCCCAATGAAACAGAGGAAAGGTTTGCAACGACCAGGTTGATTCAACACCTTCCAGACAGCGACTCCCGAATGGAAGTTCTGGCTGCAGATCCGCTTGTGATGATCCTCCATTATGGAGCGAGAAGTTTGGGTAGCTGCACTGTCGAGATGGTGCTAATCAGATATCCGGTAAACAGCAGGCAGCGCTGGATCCCTTCTCGGTCAGGTAGAAATCCTGTGGACCGCGTGGTAGGCCGGGACCTCACTCTCCATGCGTGGAGAGGTCCTTCACACACAAGGCCCCGGAGAAAGAGAGCGCAAGGCGGGTCTCTGGTTTCTTTTATAATTCTTCCCAGCAATCTCCCTGGTGGTAGCAAAGATCCCTGGGATATGTAGTCTGGATGCATGGTCATGTATGGGGAACAGCCGTCTGTTGGAACTACCAATCCCAAAATCCCTTGAGTTGGGCTTTCAAATATGATGTCAGTTTGATAGCGCTGGGCACTAGAGGGATAATATGATATACAGATAAGGCAGGGAATAGCAGTTCATTGCAATTATAGTCATATTGCTACATCCTCCCCCCACTTGAAAGTCTTTGGTCCCCGAAGACAGAGCATAACCTGTAGGATCACCTCACTGTTTATAAGAAACGTATAGTTAATCATATGACAAACTAGAAGTTGTAACAACTGATCCAAAGAGGGATCTTCTAACAAAAACTTATGTACATTATCAGGCAGAATCATATCAAGTTTATGACAGGCCACTAACTTGTTATCCAAGTTAGGTCATCCTTTACTAAAGTTTCAATAAAGGGAGCAAGTGCTTCACTAGGGCGCTGAGTGGTAAAAATAAGTTCATCAGAATTTTCCCCAAGGGTATCATACGTCAGTCTTTTCGTCAGTCTTATTCTCTGTTTCAATCTGGAGTTGGTATTTTTCCAGCAGTTCTGAGTCAGGTTCTGATTCACGGTCTGGTTCAAACTCATGTTCCGGCTCATTCTCTGGTGCATGTTCTGGTTCAAGCTCTGGTGCATTGTTCCAGTTCAAGCTCTGGCCCAAGAACAGTTTCTCTCTCTGTATCATTGATGAGGGGAATGGAGGTCTCTGGCACATCAGTTACTTAAACAGGTTCCATCTTGACATTCTTGTTTCCTCTCATCGGGTAGAAATCCAACATTCAACTTCTGGTGGTAGAGGACGTGTCCCCTGGGGTAATCCATAACCAATAAAGAGCTAGTTCCTCCTTATCACTCTGTTATTCAGGTAGCATGGGTTGGCAGGCTTTCCCGGCCCTAGGCCTCAGAGTAGGGGACTGGTAAGTCTCTAGACAAGGAGATGGAGCTACGCGAACAGCCTCAGATATAGGTAACAGATGATTTTGGTGCTAGGTCTTCAGGGGACCAGTCTTACCCTCAGGCTGAATATGGTATACAGGAAGCCCAGATAATCACTTACAGATAATGTAGGGTTGAGAGTGCCAACTATCAGCCAGTTTATGCTTTCCAGGCACTCCTAGATTGCGTAGCAACACTCGATCTCCGGGTTGTATGTCCTGAACCCTTAGTTTGAGATCAAAGTTTTTCTTGCTCCTCTGTTCTCTGGTGGTAGAGGCTTCCTTGGCTTTCTCATAGGCCATTTTTAGGCTCTTCCAAAGCCTGTCGACATACCCCCAGTAGGAAGCCTGGGAGGTGTGACCTAACAATGTTCCAAAAGCCAGGTTCACTGGTAAATGAGCCTCTCTTCTGAACACTAATCTGTAAGGGGAGTACCCAGTAGAGTCATTGGAGGTGCTATCATAAGTATGAACTACTGCAGCTATATAGTCTCCTGAATGCTATTTCTTCTCCGAGGGAAGGGTTCCCAACATATTCAATAGGGTACGGTTGAAACATTAGTGTTGCGGATCCCCTTGAGGATGGTAAGGAGTGGTTCTGGATTTCTTTATACTCAAGAGTTTGCACAATCTTCTGATTAACTTGCTCTTAAAGTCCCAACCTTGGTCTGAGTGTAGATGTTGGGGTAGTCCGTAGTGGATAAAGAACTTTTCCACCAGAGTTTTTTCTACAGTACTGGCTTGCTGATCCCTAGTGGGGAAAGCTTGAGCATAGCGGGTGAAATGATCTGTCACAACCAGGACATTACTTCGTACACTCAAGTCAGGCTCCAGACACAAGAAATCAATGCACACCAACTCCATTGGCCCTTGGCTCTAGAGATGGCCAATTGGGGTTGCCCTGCCGGGTAAAGTCTTTCTTTGTATGTACCCGATGCAAGAGCGACAATAGCTTTCCACCTCAGCTCTCATGGTTCGCCAATAGAATCAGTCCCTGACTAACTTGAAGGTTCTGTCTGGGCCTAAATGACCATGATCATCATGAAGAGTGGTCAATACCTTTTAACCAGTGTTTCTCAGGGAGGAACAATTGACGAACACCCTCTGGCTCTTCAGAAGGGGCTCTCCGGTATATGATCCCATCTTCTAATCGCATTCGTTCCCAATCTCTATGGACTACTTTTGCTCCCTCAGTGGAACTATTCAACAGCATCTAAGGGTCTTAAATGGAGAGGGACTTCTTCAGAAGCTTTCCCAACAGATATTTCAGTTGGTCCCACCTCATATCTTCTCTTGTCAGTTAAGGCAATTCTTAAATGCTCACTTGTGTCAAATCACAATAAGCAGGAGTGAATCCTATAGCTTCAGTTCCTACCGCTCCTCTGTGCTTGTGCTCGACTCCCTGACACACAGCCAATACTCTTTCTAGATGTAAATGGACCCAACTCTTTTGCATTTGTGGTATGGGGTCTCGGGGAAAGGACATCAGTGTACCGATTTCCAACTCCCGGTCGGCTACTTCAGACTGAACCAAAACTCAGACAGAGCGACCAGCCACTGATGTCCAGTGACATCCAGCTTGGCAGTGGTTAACAGGTAAGTCAAAGGGTTATTATCCACCTTCACCACAAATGTGGCCCCGTACAGATAGTCACGTAGCTTATCTACCACTGCTCACTTGAGGGCCAAGAACTAAAATTTTTATACAGGATAGTTCTTCTCGGGGGGGGGGGGGGTGGGTGAGGCTGCGACTCACATAAGCTACCAGATGCAGTCTTCCCTCCGACTCTTGATACAGCACTCCCCCAAGGCCATCTCTGCTAGCATCCATGTGCAACTCATAAGGCTTGGATGGGTACGCGTAGGCCAACACTGGTGCTTCCACAAAGCTCCCCTTCAGTAGTTAAAAAGCCCTTTCACACTCCACCTTCCATTGTTCCTGGATGGATTCCCGTGGCCTCCCTTCTGGGTTTTCTGTGGGTCCCCTTCCATCTGTTTCTGTAATGCCGCGTACACACGAGTGGATTTTTTGACCAGACTGGTCCGGTGGACAATCTGATAGTGTGTGGGCTTCATCGGACCTTCAGCTGACTTTTCCAGTCGAAAATCTCATTCAAAAGTCCGTTGGAAGTCCATCAAAAGTCTGTCGAAAAGTCAGTTGGAACGTCCGTCAGACCAGTCCGGTCGAAAAGTCCACCCGTGTGTACGCGGCATAAGAGTTCGTTGAACGGTCTAGCAATCTGTGGGAAGCTCTTCACTAATCTCCTATAATAGGAGCAGAACCTCAGAAACAACCTCAATTCAGTGACGGTGCTCGGGCGAGGCCAAGAAGTAATGGCTTTCAACTTCCGAGGGTCAGTAGCTATTCCCTCTGTTGAAACTACATGTGCAAGATACGTAACTGAGGTCTGGTAGAACTGGAATTTTTCTAGCGACAGCTTTAGTCCCTCTGTGTGTAACCATTGGAAAACTTTCTCCAACCTAGCTTTATGCTCCTCCAATGTTCTACCAAACACGAAGATATCATCATGGTACACAAGGTTCCCCCAAGTTAATATCCCCCACAGTGTTCTCCATCAGTCTCTGGAAAGTGGTGGGGACCCCAGGTAATCCATGTGGCTTTTGGTCAAATTAAAAAAATCCTTGGGGGCTGATGAAAGCTGTTTTTTCTTGTTCATTCGGATGCATGGGTATCTGGTAGTATCCAGCACACTGAACCACTTGGCCCCAGACAGACATTGCAGGGCCTCTTCTATGCGGGGTGTTGTGTACTGGTCTGGGATAGTCCTTCGGTTCAAGGTTCGGTAGTCAATACACATCTGGAGTGACCCATTCTTCTTTCTCACTACCACAATCAGGGATATATAAGGGCTCCTGGACTCCTTAATAACCCCAGACTTCTTCAGCTCAGCCAGCTGCTCGCTAAGGTTCTCCAGATCACACAAAGGGATCCGCCTGGCCTTTTCATGAAAAGGCTTGTCTTCAGGTAGCCAAATTCGATCTTGGACAGTCCTGGTGCAGCTCACATCAAAGTTATCTTTGGAGAACATCTTCTCCCATCAGGCTAATTTGGCTTTAATCTTCTCCTCCCATCCTGAGGGTAGATTTGAGCAATTTTTTTCCTTGCAAATTTTTTTTTGTATTATTCAGCTGTTGGGGGGAAGCCCGTTGACAGCTGATGACTTCCCGCCCCTGCTCATTAACAACCAGTTTTTACTGCACCTTGAATGGGCAAGGCTTTGCCCAATCAGGGCACAGAATGCACTGTGAAAATTTGGGTGTTTCCCAATGTTCTGCCAGAAGTCATGCTAGGGTCGAACCGTTCGCCCTAATCTCTACCACACTGTCCCTAACCAGAAGGAGCTCTATTTCTGCAATGCCCACTTCACATAATGTGTGTTATTTTGTGTCATGGTCGCGGAGGTCACCCAGGGTTCCAGTGCCCAATCTGACAGCTGCTCCCCTGATGACACTGACGTAAGCTCAAGAGGGACAAAGTTCTCCATTCCTCCCTCCTGTACAGTGGCTATGACACAATGCCATCTACAGCCAGGAGGCCACATTGCACCTGCCTTACGTAATGTACTAATGCACTCATCTTCTTTTTCCTTAAAGAAGACTTCAAGGTATGGCATTTTTTTACATAGCTTGGACCAATCTAACTATGCATATACCATACCAGTGGAATCCCTCTAGAATCTGGAAATTACTTTAGTAGATAACCCTACTACAGTGATCTCCACTAGCTTCTTGGTCTTGTACCAAGTGGCTGCCCTGCTGCATTGTTAACACATGAGTTTGTGATATCACTGCCCCACCTGCCCACCTCATCTAATTAGAGAATGCTTTGCGAATGCAAATGCAATGCAAAGCATTCTCTGAATGAGATCCTTGCTGTGTGGCTGACCGCCTGTGTTCAGCATGCAGCTGGGAAGCCATTCAGCACAAGACCTAGAAATGAGTGGAGATCACAGTAATAGACACTGCTACTACAGTGATCTCTACTATCATTTGGGTCCTGTGCTTCATCTTGTAGAGGGATCCCATGAGTATGGTAAGTGCATTGTTACATTGGTCCAAGCTGCTATACGTGGAATTCTTTTTTTAGGACACATTAAAATCAGTACTTGGGACTACTAATTCTTTGTTTACTTCTTGCACAAGGATACATATCAGTATTTTTTTTGGACTGCTAGTGCACACGTTCTCCTCTTCCTCCCTATTTCTGTGTCCTGTACTACAAAATAGCAGGTACCCAACCATCATTATTTTGACCCAAAGTTCAAGCCATTGCCATTATTTTGCACAACAGGGTCAGAACAATATAGAACAATTATGTGCATTGTTAATGTAAGCAGAAATCATTATAAAAAAAAATATTTGTTACTACCTGTGTATTTTAATTGTATGATAATATTTAGCATCGATCCTTGCTGAATAGGAGTTTATTTTAAAGAAATTATGTGTCTTGGTTTAGAGTTGTTAAAATAATATGAATAATAGAGGACTAAACTTAACCATTTACAAAAAAAATACTTATACAAACAACTAAAAGTAGATAGAAGATTATGTCAGTATAATGAGAACAACGAGAGATGTATGGTACTGAACTGTATAAAAGGTGGGGAGAGAAGCCATCTCATTGTGTTGTCATTGTCATACCCATGCTGCAGAGGTCTGTGTCACAATGCAGAATTATAGGCTTTAATTAAAGAAGAACCCAGTGATCGGAGCTATGGGTGTATCATATACCTGCATCTTCCAGTTCTGTGTGATCCTGCAATGTATAACACTCTGGAGATCAGGAATGCAGAATCCGGCCCGTGCCCTTCATTTTACTGATGAATTTGATGAATTCCAATATTTTCAGGATGGAGATTTGATCATTGGAGGAGTGTTCACTGTGAGGGAAAAAGAAGAAGATCGATCTTCACCTGAAAAAAAGATATACAGGTATGTAACTTACTTGATATGGAGAGAAAAATGTGACCAGGGTGACAAAGAACAACAAATAGGATTTTACTAAATGATTGTAAGAAATACATGTGATGGAAATATTATAAGACTGTATATATTGGATATAAAATGTCTCTTCATTTACATGCAAGCCAAGTTGAAAGTGTCAGGGGGTGGGCTACAGTGATATGGGGTGGGTGACAGTGACAAATTATAACAGTGTCAGGGTGTTGGAGAAGTTGCTGGAAAAGTCTTTTCTTTAAAGCTGAAAAGTGTGGGGATTCCTCCATCCGCTCTGTTTGTGTGGATCTGACATTTTTTATTTGTTGTAACTAGGATTGCACCGATACTAGTATCGGTATCGGTGCCGATACCGAGTATTTGCACAAGTACCGGTACTCGTGCAAATGCACCGATACCTGTCTCTCCTGTTGACAGATGAACTGTTAAAGAAGTCCGGTAACAGGAGGTGTCAAAAAAAAAAGCAGCCGGCAATGTTTATTAACAACATGGCTCAGCCGCTAAAGCACTAAAATAAAAAGAAACATTGTTTCTTTTTGTATCTTTCTGTTTCTTCATATGCAGATCAAAGGGATGAACAAATGTTCCTCTGTTTAACCCCTTATTAACCCCAAATTTACTCTAATCAGCCTTAATTAACTCCCTATTCTCCTCCATTTATTTATTATTTTTTTTAAATGATAAACAATTAAAACTTTTTTGTTTGCTTTGTTAGTGAAGATATATATATATATATATATATATATATATATATATATATATATATATATATATAAATTAATATTAACATATATTTACACATTTCACATTGAAAAAGTGCAAACAAAAAAAAAATCATTTTTTTTTATTTGTAAATAACTTTTCAATGCTTTGTACCATTGCTGACAGCTGAAGTGAAAAAAAAACAGTTGCGGTAGGTATCGATAATTGGTATCAGCAAGTACTAAAAAACAAGTATCGGTACTCGTAAAAAAAGTGGTATAGGTGCCTCCCTAGTTGTAACAGTGATCACTTTACAGCTGTCCTTGGATGATTTTTTTTTTTCATTCATCCAGGTAGATGGAGGGATCCTCCCTTTTGAGACATTGTATTCTGGAAGCGGGACTCTTCACTGTCAGAATACTCTGACTTTTGTTCTACTAGGCCTCTGCATTCAGAAAATATATTATGTTCTGGGGATTTAGGTAATTTTATAACCAAAAATGCAGAATTTAAAATGGGTGCAAAAAATAAAAAAAATGTTCATAGATGGGACATAAAAACTCAGGGGGAAGTTTTTGGGGAAAGTGTAATGTGCACTTATGCTTTAATCCCAATTGTTCTGTTACCATTCTTTATAGCATCACACATACAATCTGTGCTGTTATGTCCCTTTTTTTTACAAACTCCAGCACAGGGCACAATGAAGGGTTCATATACTAAAGTCCTGCTGTGGATTGGCCACTCAGATTGTTTTCATGTGGTTTATGACTTATGTATGTTTTAAAGGTTATAAATCTGAACCCCAGACAGATATAAAAGACACAAATAATGCAGCTCTGTACTGAATAGTACATCATTACATGTGTAAGTGCTGACATTTTACTTGGTATCAGACACAGTCTGGGGGAGGGATAAGACCTGCAAGTGTGTCTGAACTGCAGCAGAGAGAAACCAGGTCTCCTGTAATGTTAGACTTTGTGGCAGAGATGTGTAAATATCAGAACTGGATGGACAGACATACAAATCCTTTGGCAGTTAAAACAGCTCTCATGTATGCCTTTCTTCCTGTGTATTTCATTATTTGCTTGGAGTTTGATTTGAATGCTTTCTCTGCCAGAGCAGTTTCAGTTATCGCACTCCTGGTAAAATGCACATTTTAGGCCTGAAAATTACTTTAAGCTCCCCAAACATTATACAGTATATTTCTGAAAGCAGAGAACCTGTAGAATAAAAAAATATATAATTGTAAATCTTTATGTTGCACACTATCTGTGCAATTGTGTATCAAAAATATTCAATACAAAATACACTTACATTTTCTTTTAGTGCACACAAAGATAGTAATATAATGTACGGTATATATTTTTAAATATAAAAGGTGAGATTGTGTCTATTAAATAGATACCAAACATGTAAATCTTAAAAAAATGCCTGCACCCACAAAACAAACATCCTTAAGTGATGCTTTCAAAAGCCCTTCCAGCTCATAATTTTAGAGTTAACCATAAATATTGGAAGTAAAACTATTTCTCTCCTCCAAAATGTGTTACACTGGTGATGTCTTCCAATGCTAGCTATGTGTATTTTTACATATGTGTGTAAGGGCATCAACGGTCATTTGTTACTTTTTACTTTACTTATTTATTTATTCCAGTTTTTTTTCATTTTAACTTCACTTTGAATTTTTCTTCTTTAAGCACTTCCCGCCCGCCGTATGCAGAATGACGGCCAGGAAGTGGTCCTGTTGTCCTGACTGGGCGTCATTTGACGTCCAGCAGGATAACATGCCGGTGTGGGCCTGTGGGGGCATGCAGTGTGGCAATCGCGGGTGTGGCGTGTCAGTCTGACACCCCGCATCTCCGATCGTGATAAGAAGCCTCTGTCAGAGGCTTCTTACCACGTGATCAGCTGTAACCAATCACAGCTGATCACAGCGTGAACCAGGAAGTGCTGGTAAACGGCATTCCTCGTTTCTTGCTGACAGGGAGAGCCAATCAGTGGCTCTCCCTGTCGGGGGGGGGGGGGGGCTGTGCTGATAATCAGCACATTGATTATCAGCACAGTCCCCTCAGATGTGCAAATAAGGTAACAATCAGTGCCCAGCATTACCCCAATAAAAAAGCCTTCAAGTGCCCACCACTGTGCCAATCAGTGCCCAGCACAGTGCCATTCAGAGCCCACCACAGTGCCAATCAGTGCCCAGCAGTAACACCTGTCAGTAACACATCATTACCATTGTCAGTGCTGGCCATCAGTGCCACCTGTCAGTGTCAATCAGTACCACCTATCAGTGCCAATCAGTGCCACCTGTCAGTGCCCATCACACCCACCTGTTAGTGCCCATCAGTGCCACCTATCAGTGCCCATCAGTGCCGCCCATCAGTGCTGCATATCAGTGCCGCCTATTGGTGCCCATCAGTGCTGCATATCAGTGCTGCCTATCAGTGCCCATCAATTCTTCATATCAGTGCCAACTCATCAGTGCCTATCAGTGCCGCCTCATCAAAGCCCATCAGTGCCGCCTCATTAGTGCCCGTCAGTGAAGGGGAAAATAAAATTTTATGACAAAACTATGAAAAACTTTTTTTTCAAAAATTTTGGTTTTTTAGTTTGTTTATAAAAAAATAAAAACCCCAGAGGTGATCAAATACCACCAAAAGAAATCTCTATTTGTGGGAAGAAAATGATAAAAATTTTGATTGGGTACAGTGTTACATGACCGCGCAATTGTCATTCAAAGTGTGACAGCTCTGAAAGCTGAAAATTGTCCTGGGCAGGAAGGGGCGAAAGTGCCTGGTATTGAAATAGTTAAGGGCTGTTAGGCCCCCAATGTGATAGTATTCTGCAGTGACAGGTTCTCTTTATGGAGACATCAGGGGTCTATTATTTTCCCAGAGCTGATAAAGGACATAAACTCCCTGATCAGCTCCTACACTTGTCATTAGCGGCTGTTATTTGACAGTCACAAACCCAGAAGTAGTAAATAAAAGTAAAATTACTGCGCTAACAATCTAAATAAATTAATGTTGGAGCAGCGACTAAAAGTGTTATACAGCACAAACAGAATGATAAGAAAAAAGTTGCGCTAATATAGTGTGATAAAAAACACGAATAAGTGCCACAAAAATGAATTGAATAAATAATTAATGAAAAACCCAAATGGTGTTAGAGTACACCTATGAGTCAACCACACGAACACATATAGTAATTAAAACAATGTCCGTCCAAGGCACTAGATGGCATCAAGTCCAACAGGCTCCTCGTCATATATCTCAGCAGAGTATTGCAGAGTAACGTGTTTGTCATAAGAAACAACAAAATGCTCCACATAGCGTAAAACCATATGACGTTTAATTGAATAAAACTTTAGCCAAATGAACACTTACGGATCAGCAGAGATTAACAGCATAAAGAAAAGCATAAAAGAAAAGCCGGCCGGCTCCACATTCAGCCCGTAGCTTCCGGGACTAGACGAATAGCGGTGATGTCAGGACATAGCTCCTCCTCCCTACGTCGTTTCGTCACAAGCGGGCGTGGTCCTGGGAAAAAAAAAAAATATTTTTTGCATATTGATTTTATTCAGTGCAAAGAGTTATTGTTTACTTTGTAATTTGTAGTTGTAATTGTAATTTTTCTTTGCTGTACATTGATTCAATTCAAGGCAAAGAACTTTTTTCTTCTCTTTTTTTCTTCTCTTTTTCTTATTTTTTTCCCTTTCAATCAATTTATGATTTCTCATTATAGTTTACATATTCTATTACAACTATTTCTGAGATGTAAGTTGGTGCAGGTGTCGGTCAGGTCCATCTTCTGGGGCTGCGATGCGCCCAGTTTGCGACCCGTCACCCATCCTATGACACGATGGGGGTGGGCCCTGACCTTGGCGCATCGGCGGCATGCTTACCACGCCCCGCATGCGTCGCCTATTGGCTGCCGTATTGCGGGAGTTACAAGGGGTTTACCATTCCTGGGCTTTGGCGCTGCGGAGATGGGAGGCGGCCGCGATTGGATATCGCGATTTGGCTTCCCTCCCCCCCTGTGACGTCATCATGCCCTCACATGACGTTGGCGTGAGAACGCCCCTGGCCCGCGGTATATAGCGGCGGCCTTTGACCTGGTACTCCGATGTCTCGCTATGGCCACGGGGCATCTGGCCTTGCCCGGCATTCACATAACACAGGTAATCATTTTGCATATTCCCACTTTGGTTTATGGTTACGAGGATTGGTCCCCCAGCTGCACACACACACTTTATTTCACTCACAACCTTTACACTCCCTATCACTTTTTATGGCTTCCTTCAACACACATATACTCATTCACTTGTGGTGTGCAGCTGTGGCCAAGACATTAACCCTTTCACATTCACTTATACCCGGGCCCACTTTCACTCAATCATCTTTTCATTCTTCCTCACAGTTTTTCCAGTGCTATATGGCCTCGCTGTTTGCCCCTACCTGGCGGTCCTTTGGGGTCCTCTGGTCAACTTGGCGGCTGTGGCCGATGGGTTTTGGGGCGTGCTCCCTGCCTCAACCCCGGGGGAGACTTTGCTGACCCAGACCACTGCTGCATCTCAGTACATTGGTTGTCACTGACCAATGCACTGCCTGTGAGTACTATTGAAATTTAGATTCTCTTTGTACCCTCTCTCTACATACCTGCCCGTATACTAATAGATGTTTCATTGTCCTAAATGTAGCGAAATTGCATCGGACTCCTGATGATTGGTTGAAAGCCAAGAAATGCGTTGAGTTACCAACTATGGATGCACATATCAATTTACTGTACAATGTATCCCCTTTTGTAACTGTACAATTTCTGTTTGAATTACGCTTTTTAATGTACTGTCTATATATGTTCAACTGTGCTCCATGATGTTCCCATTTATGACTGTACTAGGTTCTAGGATCTACGTTATTAAACTTTTTTAACATCATTATCTTGCAAATCCTTTGTAGATATAACAATGTAAAGGACTTACCCTAGACATTATATTACATCATGTACCACTGAGCTTACATATCCACCACATGCCTCACGTAAAGTCCCGCCTCTATCCTCTAATATTTCCAGGTCTCTGGCATAATGATCACCAGAGCCTGGGGGGAGATGCCTGTTGAGAACTTCAAGTCCTGCAGACTTCTCCTTGTCGCCAAGTACCGCAGTGTAGCGACCAGCCTCTGCTCCGGAGTGATGGCTTGCCTCATGCAGGTATCCTGCCTGCTGATATAGGGGGTCAGCAAAGCCAACAAACGGTGAAATACGGGGTCCGTCATCCTGAGAAAGTTCCTGAAATCATCAGGATTATGCTCACGGATCTCACGGAGCAAAGGCATGTGACAGAACTGGTCACGCTGAAGCAACCAATTCTTGGTCCATGAACTCCTCCCCACCCTGTTCATGGACTGGACTTGTGTCAAGGTCAGGACCCCAACATCAAGCCCCCGCACAGCACGAACTCTCCGAGGAGTACGCAACATGGCTAGAAAACGGTTGGCTGCTCAGAACGAAGTAACAGAACGCACTGGAGAACAGCAAGGCCTGTGAAGAGCGACCTGAAAAACAGTAACGAACGAACAAGAACACAATGACACGCGTAGCTTGCTTGCACGCACTGAAGAGCAGATACAAACCCACAAGCACAAACTGAACAGCAGAAAACGATCTGAAAACCACGAGTCTGAAAAAGCGCGAATCATCTCTCATCAAACTTTTACTAACACGAGATTAGCAAAAGGAGCCCAAAGGGTGCCGCGCTTGGTTCTGAACTGGCCTTTTCTAGTCTCGTTGTACATGGTTTACGTCACTGCGTTCTTGGCGTTTGGAAATTCCAACAACTTTGTGCGACCGTGTGTACGCAAAACAAGTTTCAGCCAACATCCGTCGAAAAAAATCCTAGGATTTTGTTGTCGCAATGTCCGATAAATGTCCGACCGTTTGTACGGGGCATTAGTCTGCCTGTAAAGTGGCGCATCTGTACTGTGTATAGAACTTGCTGCAGCAAAACTGACATTTGTAAAGAAAAAAAAAGACATTTAGATTGATTCTATATAGCAATATACAATTTAAAAAAATACAAAGAAAAAGAAAAAAAAAAACGGTGCCCCCCCTTTGCATACCAGGCCCTTTGAATCTGGTATGGTTTTTAAGGGGAACCCCATGGCAAATAAACCCCGCCCCCCAAAATCCTTATCCAAGCACTCAGCCTGGCAGGAAAGGGGGAAGATGAGCGAGCGCCCCCCCTTCCTAAACCATACCAGGCCACATGCCCTCAACATGGGGGGTGCTTTGGGGCGGGGGGATCTTATCAATCGTCGTGATTGACGATGAATCTACATCGGGGGACATTGGGGTTTTTTTTGTTTTTTTTTAGACTTTTAATAAACTGTCCACTGTTTTTATTTATTTTTGACATTTTTTTGGGTGAATGAGTAGAGGTACAATGTACCCAATACTCATTCACCTGGGGGGTTGGGACTCCTTGTTAAAGGGGACTTCTGGATTTGGGGGGTTTTAGGGGGAACTCACTTTTTTTGGCGTGGAGGCCCCCTTAAAATCAGTACCAGAATCAAGGGGTCTGGTATGTACAGTATATCCTGGGATACCTCATGCTTTTTTTGTTTTTTATTTTTTATTTTTTCTGAAGTACCCTCTTAAAATCTATGTGAGACTCAAATGGGTTTACTTTAATGCCTTCCCGCCCAGCCTATTGTAAAATGATGGTTGGATGGGAGTACTGTTGTTCTGGAAGGACGTCATATGACAACCTCCCAGGATTGCGCCTCACCTTGCATTGTTCTCAAAGGCAGTTCTCGTCCACTCCCTTTTTTTTGCACCCTCTTGTCTATTAGAGCAGAAAATTAACATTTTCAATTTAACTGGTTTCAATGAAGTTCACCGAACACCTGCTGAACTGAACATTGGCAGTTTGGCTGATCACTACATGCCAGACCTGTGCAGAATATACCAAAAAAGCCCACAAGTAGGGGTTCTGGATCTTTAAAGGCCACACGATTGGTTTAACCACTTGCCGACCGCCTAACGCAGATATACTGCGGCAGAATGGCACGGGCAGGCAGAATAACGTACCCATACGTGATCTGCCTCCCGCGGGTGGGGGGTCCGAACGGACCCCCCCGGTGCCAGCGGCGGTCGGCATTGGACTGGGAGCGTCGGGAGGCGAGGGGGAGACCATCCGATCGTGGCCCCCCCCTTGCGATCGCTCCCAGCCAATCGGAATCCTCCCCTGCCTGTGTGTAGTTTCACACAGGCACAGGATGTGATGTCATCTCTCCTCGGTTGGGCAGTTTCCGTCCCAGCGCCGAGGAGAGAAGACAACTAAGTGCACAACACACACACAGTAGAACATGCCAGGCATACTTTACACCCCCGATCCCCCCCCGATCGCCCCCGATCCCCCCCAATCACCCCCCCCTCTGTCACAAACTGACAGCAAGCAGTATTTTTTTTTTTTTCTGATTACTGCATGGTGTCAGTTTGTGACAGTTACAGTGTTAGGGCAGTGAGTATTACCCCCCTTTAGGTCTAGGATACCCCCCTAACCCCCCCTAATAAAGTTTTAACCCCTTGATCACCCCCTGTCACCAGTGTCACTAAGCGATCATTTTTCTGATCGCTGTATTAGTGTCGCTGGTGACGCTAGTTAGTGAGGTAAATATTTAGGTTCGCCGTCAGCGTTTTATAGCGACAGGGACCCCCATATACTACCTAATAAATGTTTTAACCCCTTGATTGCCCCCTAGTTAACCCTTTCACTACTGATCACCGTATAAGTGTTACGGGTGACGCTGGTTAGCTCGTTTATTTTTTATAGTGTCAGGGCACCCGCCGTTTATTACCAAATAAAGGTTTAGCCCCCTGATCGCCCGGCGGTGATATGCATTGCCCCAGGCAGCGTCAGATTAGCGCCAGTACCGCTAACACCCACGCACGCAGCGTACACCTTCCTTAGTGGTATAGTATCTGAACGGATCAATATCTGATCCGATCAGATCTATACTAGCGTCCCCAGCAGTTTAGGGTTCCCAAACACGCAGTGTTAGTGGGATCAGCCCAGATACCTGCTAGCACCTGCGTTTTGCCCCTCCGCCCGGCCCAGCCCACCCAAGTGCAGTATCGATCAATCACTGTCACTTACAAAACACTAAACGCATAACTGCAGCGTTCGCAGAGTCAGGCCTGATCCCTGCGATCGCTAACAGTTTTTTTGGTAGCGTTTTGGTGAACTGGCAAGCACCAGCCCCAGGCAGCATCAGGTTAGCGCCAGTACCGCTAACACCCACGCACGCACCGTACACCTCCCTTAGTGGTATAGTATCTGATCGGATCAATATCTGATCTGATCAGATCTATACTAGCGTCCCCAGCAGTTTAGGGTTCCCACAAATGCAGTGTTAGCGGGATCAGCACAGATACCTGCTAGCACCTGCGTTTTGCCCCTCCGCCCGGCCCAGCCCAGCCCACCCAAGTGCAGTATCGATCGATCACTGACACTTACAAAACACTACATGCATAACTGCAGCTTTCGCAGAGTCAGGCCTGATCCCTGTGATCGCTAACAGTTTTTTTGGTAGCGTTTTGGTGAACTGGCAAGCACCAGCGGCCTAGTACACCCCGGTCGTAGTCAAACCAGCACTGCAGTAACACTTGGTGACGTGGCGAGTCCCATAAGTGCAGTTCAAGCTGGTGAGGTGGCAAGCACAAGTAGTATCCCGCTGCCACCAAAAAGACAAACACAGGCCCGTCGTGCCCATAATGCCCTTCCTGCTGCATTCGCCAATCCTAATTGGGAACCCACCACTTCTGCAGTGCCCGTACTTCCCCCATTCACATCCCCAACCAAATGCAGTCGGCTGCATGAGAGGCATTTTCTTTATGTCCTCCCGAGTACCCCTACCCAGCGAACCCCCCCAAAAAAGATGTTGTGTCTGCAGCAAGCGCGGATATAGGCGTGACACCCGCTATTATTGTGCCTCCTGTCCTGACAATCCTGGTCTTTGCATTGGTGAATGTTTTGAACGCTACCATTCACTAGTTGAGTATTAGTGTAGGGTACAGCATTGCACAGACTAGGCACACTTTCACAGGGTCTCCCAAGATGCCATCGCATTTTGAGAGACCCGAACCTGGAACCGGTTACAGTTATAAAAGTTAGTTACAAAAAAAAGTGTAAAAAAAAAAAAACACACAAACAAAAATATAAAAAAAAAAAAAATAGTTGTTGTTTTATTGTTCTCTCTCTCTCTATTCTCTCTCTATTGTTCTGCTCTTTTTTACTGTATTCTATTCTGCAATGCTTTATTGTTATTATGTTTTATCATGTTTGCTTTTCAGGTATGCAATTTTTTATACCTTACCATTTACTGTGCTTTATTGTTAACCATTTTTTTGTCTTCAGGTACGCCATTCACGACTTTGAGTGGTTATACCAGAATGATGCCTGCAGGTTTAGGTATCATCTTGGTATCATTCTTTTCAGCCAGCGGTCGGCTTTCATGTAAAAGCAATCCTAGCGGCTAATTAGCCTCTAGACTGCTTTTACAAGCAGTGGGAGGAAATGCCCCCCCCCCAACGTCTTCCGTGTTTTTCTCTGGCTCTCCTGTCTCAACAGGGAACCTGAGAATGCAGCCGGTGATTCAGCCAGCTGACCATAGAGCTGATCAGAGACCAGAGTGGCTCCAAACATCTCTATGGCCTAAGAAACCGGAAGCTACGAGCATTTTATGCTAAAAAAATGAATAAAAACCAAGCGCTGATATGGAAAGATATGTGTGATATAAATAAATTGTGCTTAAAAATATATATGTACCAATATAGTTAGTGCTATGAAAAAATCAGTAAATTAAAGCTGCTATCAATATAGGGTGATCAGATAACCAAACAAATAGTACTAAGTATAAAATTGATGCGCTTTAAATAAATAGTGCACAATATGCTGCTGCGACTAAGCTTAAATCCAGGAATAAAAAATGCATACATGTGAATAAAATAAATTGATAATTATGGTGCTAATACATGTGTTAAAATTGCCAAAATAAATCTTCAAATGGGTGATGTGACGGTGAGTATAAATAAAATAATAATGACACTCTAAATACAATGTCCAGGCAGAGATAAATGGTGGGAGAAAGTAAAAAATAATTAAACAATTCCTTCCCTTAATCCAGATTGATTGACTCACTGGGTTAGATCATTTGTATCAGGATATTTAGTTTTTCTTGTATCCCACTTCAGCATTTACACTGCTGGTGATTCGGCTCTCAGGATAAAGGTTTTATGCAAAGCAAGCAAAGAAAAAATAGATCATTGTGCAGTGAACTTACTAGATAGTACATAAGCAAAACAGGGACAAAAGATACACTCACAAACTCCCGGTCTATTAGAAGCATTCAAATAAGCAGATTGCAGTCAGCCGCTGTGGACGAGGTTTCCCATAGAGAAACAGCTGCTGTTAACCTTCAGGTGTATTGCAGCACTGAACGTCCTAAGCTCCTCCCACGCGTTACATCACTGACACGTGACTTTTTCAAGGAATATCATAGGGATCATATATTTGATTTTACTGTAAATGAGTGTATAGTATCAAATATTTGGGTTGTGCATTTAGTCAATTATGTATATAATAATTTATTTAGTATTTTAATTTCATTTTTCAAAAAAAAATTAAAAAAAATTTGAAACATTGTTGCAATGGCGAACTAGTGGCGCAACAATGTAACCTTAATCTTTTATTTTATTATTTTTTTATATTTTTTATATAATTTTCACTAGTGGATGTGAGTGTAATATGGGCCTATCCAATATGTTGCTAGTAACTACACAATGTGGATCAATTGGTATTTTACTTGTGGAAGTACACATACATAATAGTGATTTTGCTATCTATCCCAGTATGTAATGACATGCGATCCTTGAAAAAGTCACGTGTCAGTGATGTAACGCGTGGGAGGAGCTTAGGACGTTCAGTGCTGCAATACACCTGAAGGTTAACAGCAGCTGTTTCTCTATGGGAAACCTCGTCCACAGCGGCTGACTGCAATCTGCTTATTTGAATGCTTCTAATAGACCGGGAGTTTGTGAGTGTATCTTTTGTCCCTGTTTTGCTTATGTACTATCTAGTAAGTTCACTGCACAATGATCTATTTTTTCTTTGCTTGCTTTGCATAAAACCTTTATCCTGAGAGCCGAATCACCAGCAGTGTAAATGCTGAAGTGGGATACAAGAAAAACTAAATATCCTGATACAAATGATCTAACCCAGTGAGTCAATCAATCTGGATTAAGGGAAGGAATTGTTTAATTATTTTTTACTTTCTCCCACCATTTATCTCTGCCTGGACATTGTATTTAGAGTGTCATTATTATTTTATTTATACTCACCGTCACATCACCCATTTGAAGATTTATTTTGGCAATTTTAACACATGTATTAGCACCATAATTATCAATTTATTTTATTCACATGTATGCATTTTTTATTCCTGGATTTAAGCTTAGTCGCAGCAGCATATTGTGCACTATTTATTTAAAGCGCATCAATTTTATACTTAGTACGAGCATTTTATGACTTAGATTTCGCCAAGTGTAAACAGCGCCATTGGGAAATTGGGAAAGAATTTTATCACACCGATCTTGGTGTGGTCAGATGCTTTGAGGGCAGAGGAGAAATCTAGGGTCTAATAGACCCCAATTTTTGCAACAAAGAGTACCTGTCACTACCTATTGCTATGATAGGGGATATTTACATTCCCTGAGATAACAATAAAAATGATTAAAAAAAAAAAAAATGAAAGGAACAGTTTAAAAATAAGATAAAAAAATAATAATAATAATAAAGAAAAAAAAAAAAAAAAAAAGCACCCCTGTCCCCCCTGCTCTGGCGCTAAGGCGAACGCAAGCGTCGGTCTGGCGTCAAATGTAAACAGCAATTGCACCATGCATGTGAGGTATCGCCGCGAAGGTCAGATCGAGGGCAGTAATTTTAGCAGTAGACCTCCTCTGTAAATCTAAAGTGGTAACCTGTAAAGGCTTTTAAAGGCTTTTAAAAATGTATTTAGTTTGTCGCCACTGCACGTTTGTGCGCAATTTTAAAGCATGTCATGTTTGGTATCCATGTACTCAGCCTAAGATCATCTTTTTTATTTCATCAAACATTTGGGCAATATAGTGTGTTTTAGTGCATTAAAATTTAAAAAAGTGTGTTTTTTCCACAAAAAATGCTTTTGAAAAATCGCTGCGCAAATACTGTGTGAAAAAAAAAAATGAAACACCCACCATTTTAATCTGTAGGGCATTTGCTTTAAAAAAATATATAATGTTTGGGGGTTCAAAGTAATTTTCTTACAAAAAAAAATAATTTTTTTATGTAATCAAAAAGTGTCAGAAAGGGCTTTGTCTTCAAGTGGTTAGAAGAGTGGGTGATGTGTGACATAAGCTTCTAAATGTTGTGCATAAAATGCCAGGACAGTTCAAAACCCCCCCAAATGACCCCATTTTGGAAAGTAGACACCCCAAGCTATTTTCTGAGAGGCATGTCGAGTCCATGGAATATTTTATATTGTGACACAAGTTGCGGGAAAGAGACAATTTTTTATTTTTTTTAATTTTTTTTTTGCACAAAGTTGTCACTAAATGATATATTGCTCAAACATGCCATGGGAATATGTGAAATTACACCCCAAAATACATTCTGTTGCTTCTCCTGAGTACGGGGATACCACATGTGTGAGACTTTTTGGGAGCCTAGCCGCGTACGGGACCCCAAAAACCAAGCACCGCCTTCAGGCTTTCTAAGGCCGTAAATTTTTGATTTCACTCTTCACTGCCTATCACAGTTTCGGAGGCCATGGAATGCCCAGGTGGCAAACCCCCCCCCCCCAAATGACCCCATTTTGGAAAGTAGACACCCCAAGCTATTTGCTGAGTGGTATAGTGAGTATTTTGCAGACCTCACTTTTTGTCACAAAGTTTTGAAAATTGAAAAAAGAAAAAAAAAAATTTTTTTTCTCGTCTTTCTTTATTTTCAAAAACAAATGAGAGCTGCAAAATACTCACCATGCCTCTCAGCAAATAGCTTGGGGTGTCTACTTTCCAAAATGGGGTCATTTGGGGGGGGTTTGTGCCACTTGGGCATTCCATGGCCTCCGAAACTGTGATAGGTAGTGAGGAGTAAAATCAAAAATGTACGCCCTTAGAAATCCTGAAGGCAGTGATTGGTTTTCGGGGCCCCGTACGCAGCTAGGCTCCCAAAAAGTCCCACACATGTGGTATCCCCGTACTCAGGAGAAGTAGCTAAATGTATTTTGGGGGTGCAATTCCACATATGCCCATGGCCTGTGTGAGCAATATATCATTTAGTGACAACTTTGTGCAAAAAAAAAAAAAAAAATTTGTCACATTCCCGCAACTTGTGTCAAAATATAAAACATTCCATGGACTCAACATGCCTCTCGGCAAATAGCTTGGGGTGTCTACTTTCCAAAATGGGGTCATTTGGGGGGGGGTTTATGCCATCTGGGCATTTTATGGCCTTCAAAACTGTGATAGGTAGTGAGGAGTAAAATCAAAAATGTACGCCCTTAGAAATCCTGAAGGCAGTGATTGGTTTTCGGGGTCCCGTACGCGGCTAGGCTCCCAAAAAGTCCCACACATGTGGTATCCCCATACTCAGGGAAGCAGCTAAATGTATTTTGGGGTGAAATTCCACATATGCCCATGGCCTGTGTGAGCAATATATCATTTAGTGACAACTTTTTGTAATTTTTTTTTTTTTTTGTCATTATTCAATCACTTGGGACAAAAAAATGAATATTCAATGGGCTCAACATGCCTCTCAGCAAATTCCTTGGGGTGTCTACTTTCCAAAATGGGGTCATTTGTGGGGGTTTTGTACTGCCCTGCCATTTTAGCACCTCAAGAAACGACATAGGCAGTCATAAATTAAAGGTTGTGTAAATTCCAGAAAATGTACCCTAGTTTGTAGGCGCTATAACTTTTGCGCAAACTAATAAATATACACTTATTGACATTTTTTCTACCAAAGACATGTGGCCGAATACATTTTGTCCTAAATGTATGACTAAAATTGAGTTTATTGGATTTTTTTTAGAACAAAAAGTAGAAAATATCATTTTTTTTCAAAATTTTCGGTCTTCTTCCATGTATAGCGCAAAAAATAAAAACGGCAGAGGTGATCAAATACCATCAAAAGAAAGCTCTATTTGTGGGAAGAAAAGGACGCAAATTTCGTTTGGGTACAGCATTGCATGACCGCGCAATTAGCAGTTAAAGCGACGCAGTGCCGAATTGTAAAAAGTGCTCTGGTCAGGAAGGGGGTAAAACCTTCCGGGGCTGAAGTGGTTAAACATTCAGTGGTGAGACTTTCATTTGTGAAACTTAGCATTAACTCAACATTGTTTTTGCTGTTTTATTCATTCCCCAGAAAGGATTGGCCAAAAGCTTTTCCCTCTGTATTTAATGCTGATCACATGTATGAATATTTTTAAAACATTTGACATATCTGTATATAAATTTTAATGTACTGTTTTGGAAAAATCTTTTTGTAGCCCATCTTTCTTGTATTACAAGAACCTCCTAGCTTTCCTTTACGCAATTAATAATATTAACCAGGATCCAGATATCTTACCCAATATCACTCTAGGCTTCCATGTATTTGATTCATGGTTGGAACCCAGGAAGGCTGTACAGAGTGTTCTGCAGATCTTATCTGGACCAAATGGGACATTTCCTAATTATTCCTGTAAAGGACAAGGCAAGCTGGCTGGTGTTATTGGAGATCAATATTCATCCACTACAATCCCAATCGCCCAAATCCTTGGACTGTACAGATACACACAGGTGAGTGAAAAGTACTTGTATATTTGTAATAATATTTTAAGTCAACAGAGAAAACAATATACATATTACAAAAACATGACGGTCTGTGAAAGTTAAAGTATATATAAACTCTAGCAATTAAAGTTTTTGTAAATGCAAAGTAAGTCAAACAAATGAAGACACACCTAGCACAATCGCTAAGGATTTTGTCCCATTTGCCATCATTAGGCTTCATGTGCACCAGGAGCTAAAAAAAATGCTGGAAAAACACTGGACCAAAAAACACTAAAGCAGGCTGTTTTAAACATTTAAAAAAATGGCGACAATGGGGACAAGGCCCTCTTCCCCACCACTCTAGCCGGTGATTGTTGGGGTCTGCGGGCGAGGGGCTTATCGGAATCTGGAAGCCCCCTGTACATAGCACCCCTACTCATTTACCAAAAAAAAAAGTGTTGTGTAAATAAAGACAGGAGGCAACTTTTGACAAGAGTGTTATTAAAAAAAAAATTGTACCCCAGAGTAGATCAGATCCAATGTCAATCATGATGAATGCCTGTTAACCCGAAATAAAAAAAAAGGTCTGCACCCCATGGAGGCTCCAGCCGAATGACAGCTTCACCACCTTCCGCCGCTAAATACATTAAAAGGTGGGGCCACCCGATTATGTCACTGGGTGACCCCACCCGTTGTGATGTCATTGGCCCAGCATGCCCCAGTTGATGACATCACAAGGATGCGGGGCCGTATGGTGACGCCACCAAAGCACCTTGTCCTCATATTGATGGGGACAAGGGCCTCTTCCCCACAACCCTGGCCAGTGATTGTGGGGATCTGGGGGTGGGGGCTTATCGGAATCTGGAAGCCCCCTTTGACAAAGGGACCCATAGACCCTGGTCCCCCCTATGTGATTGAGAATAATATCCCTACTGATTCACCAAAAAAAGTGTTGTGTAAATAAACAATAAAAATAAAATAAAAAAAACCAGGAGTAGATCCAACATCAATCACGATGAATGCTGGCTGCTGAATCGAAAAAAAAAAGCCTGCAGCCGACAATGGCTTCCAAAGACTGAGAGCTCCACCACTAAATAAATTAGAAGGCAGGGCCACCCAATGATATCACTAGGTGACTCCGCCCCATGTGATGTCATCTGCCCAGAATGCCCTAGTTGATGACATCACCAGGGGCAGGGCCATACGGTGACATCACTAAATCACCTTGTCCTCATGTTGATGGGTACAAAGGGCCTCTTGCCCAAAACTCTGGCCGGTGGTTGTGAGGGTCTGCAGGCAGAGGGCTTATCGGAATCTTGAAGCTCCCTTCAACAAGCGGGCCCCCAGATCCTGTCCCCCCTGGGTATATAGAAAATAAAAAATAATGTCACAAGGGGGGGCTATCCAGTGACATCACCGGGTGCCCCTGCTCTTTAGATTATTAGTGGTGGGAGGCAGCAGAGCTGTCAGATGATGGGAGCCTTTATCACGTGAGGACTTTTTTTGGGGGGGTCGGCGACCAGAGTTCATCGTGATTGATGATGGATCTACACTGGGGGACATTGTGTTTGTTTTTTAATAAAGGACTTGTCATGGGGGGCTGGATCTGGGGGCCCTCTAATTAATGGGTCTACCAGATCCCGATAAGTCCCCCCCCGCACACCCATAACCACTGGGCCAGGGCTGTGGGGAAAAGGCCCTTGTCCTCATCAACATGGAGACTAGGTGTTTTGGAGGGGAGCCCCCTACCCCAAAGCACCCTGCCATGTTGAAGGAATGTGGCCTGGTATGGTTCAGGAGGGAGGAAAATTGCCCACCCCCCTCCCCTTTCCTGGTCTGCCAAGCTGTATGCTTGGATAAGGGTTTGGTATGGATTTTGAGGAGATCCCACATCGTTTTATTTTTTTTCATTTTGGTGTGGGATTTACCTTAAAATCCATACCACACCTGAAGTGCCTGGTATGGAATGGGAGGGACTCTCGCTCTGTTTTTATTTTTTATTTTTTTATTGCTGCCATTGTTTTTTTACATTCAGCTGTCAGTGGGGAACACCGGAAACATAAAGTAGGCTTCAACTAGGCTTTAAGTTGTGCTAGAGTTTATCTTTTGCTGACTTCTTTTTGAAAATGAGGGTTTTTTTCTGGCTAGCCAGAATCGGTGATCCAAAGCAAGCAGATAACAAGTAAAGCAAGAAAGATGTTGGGTCTCCTGATTTGCATAGTTTTTCTGGGTATGTATAATTTAGCCTGAGTAGGGACGCCTGTCCCCTGCCAGCCTGCTGCAGACAAAGGTTACTGTTCTCTGTGTGAAAACAGTGGTCTCTCTGCAGAGGTCCAACATGTCCACTGATAATCCCAAGCTATATCGTATAATACTTATGACCCTTGCTGATTGGAGAGCCACAGATCTGACTCAACCAGGGGCGTATCGTACCTCTGCAGGTAGACCACTGTTTCAACACAGAGAGCAAGGATCCTTCTCTACAGCATGCTGGCAGGGGCCGGCTTTTCTACTCAGGCTCTGGCTGCATTCTACAGTATATAGAAATAAATGTTTTGTTTTAATGCACCTGAAATGTATTTAGCTGATTTAATCTAAAAGATCAGTTGTATTTTTACAGTGCAGTCTCTAATTATAATTTTAGCGCCAAATGGATATGAATGAAACTTTGAAATATAGCAACATTATAGTTAAAAGTCAGGGCCGGTGCAAGGATTGTTGTCTTCACAGGCTTGTTCCACCATCATCCCCCCCACCCCCTCTTCTCCACAATGCATACCCCATGTCCTCTGCTCTGACCATCCCACAGTGGATGGTGTCAGTAGGATAGTGGAAGGTGTCAGTCAGTAAAGAAATGGTCAGTGTAAGTATGGCTGTGGACTTTGTCAGTAGGGCAGAGAACGGGGTCAGTAGAACAGTGGATGGTGTCAAAAAGGGCAGTGGACAGTATCAGTTGTTTTTACCTTTGTTATTTTTATTTTTTTTTAATTATTTTCTACAATTTTTTTATCAGCCCTTTAAGGAGCTTTGGTGAAAAATGAGGAGCCTAAACCCCTAATGTCTCATTTTTGAAATTAGATTGAGGACACAGTCCTCAATCTCCATCACTGCAGCCTTAGCTACAAAGAATGAATGAACAGGAAAAGCACACATCCTCCCTGTTCATTCACAAACCAAAGCATAGTAAACACAGTTATAAATGAACAGAGTAAGTGATCAGTCCTGATCACTCACTGTTTTCATTCAGAAAGGGTAGGGGCCAGTAAATTATGAATTTACCAGCCCCTTCCCTGTTCTACATTCTGAAGCAATCCTGCTTCGCAGCTGGTGAGAGAAGAGGTGAAGCTGGCAGCGCTGTGGGAGGGGGTACCAGGGGAGCACATACAGTAAGTGGCCCGGGCAGCAGAAGGAAGTAGAACCTGGATAGGAGGAGTGGGAGGAGCAGCATATACTGGAACAGATCCCCTGTATTTTCCTCCAGCAGCTGCAGAATGCCGACGGGAGGGAAAGGAGGAGAAGCAGTCTTTCAGAGGCTGCAGAAGGAAAATACAGGGATCTGTTCCAGTGAATGTTAAAGTATAAAACCTAATGTAAAAAGAAGGCCTCATGGTCCCCTAGAGCATAGGAAGTGTCACCATTGCGACCATCAAAGCTCCACCAGAGCCACACCCCATTCTGATGCCCTAAAGCGGCTGTCTAAGCAGCCATATGTTGGTGCCAGCCCTGTTAATAGTTAATCCTTATCCTTTCAGGTCAGCAATGGAGCCACCGATTACTCATTAAGTGACAGACTCCTTTACCCGCATGTTTTCAGGACCATTCAGAATGATTATGTCCATTATTTAGCAATTGCCAAACTAGTGAAACATTTTGGCTGGAATTGGGTTGGAATACTTTTTTCAGACAATGATACCGGAGAGAATGAAGTGCAAATTCTGAAGAGAAATTTGGCTTCCCGGGAGATTTGTGTGGCTTTTGAAAAAAGAATGACTATGGATCCCGCTACAATGGATCAGTGGACAGACACACTTAGTAAAGTACATTGTAAAGTTTTAATACTTTGTGGTTCCTTCACAAGCAATGCTCGGAGATACCTTAATAAATACTCTCAGTTCAATAGAAACAATATCATTATACTTCCCATAGGTTGGACTTCAGGTGATCTCAAGACCGCACCCTTTTGGGCAAATGTTAAAACCTCTTTGTCTTTACAGTTGTTTGATCCGCAAATTCTTATTGATGAACGTCCGTTTGATGACAATCTATTGTCAAGACATTCACAAATTGAACAGCTGATTGATGGTCTGATTATTAATTTTTACAATATAACATCAACTCAAAATGGGAAAAATGTTTATTTCCAAAAATGTACTATTTTTAGTGAGAGTTTCTTAAAATTCCTTTTTTATAAAATTAAAGGAAGTATGCTTTGCGGAGAATCTCTACGAGTGTATATTGCAGTAGAAGCTATGGCTGAAGCTATACATTTTTTCAACAAGTTTAATCACAGTTTTAATATTAACAGATTTAAGCAGGTAAAACCGTATAGTGCAATAGTCTGTAAATTATTTTTTAGACTTTTTTTTTGTATAGAAACGTAAGAAGGTACTTTGACCAAAGATTTTGGGTTTGTTATAACTATTCTACAGGATTTATATAGCGCCAACTGTTTGCACAGTACTTTGCAAAATAAAGGTAAACAGTACAGTTACAATATAATTCAATGAAAGAGGGTTAGGAGGGCCTTGCTCATGGGAGCTCACAATCTAAAAAAAGGCTGCAAGTGATAAAAAGGTAATACATGTATTGGATGAGCTAATGAGAAAATAATAGTATAGTTTTTAGGTGGTGGCAGGATAGGTTTCCCTGAACAGATGAGTTTTTAGGGATTGCCTGAGGGCGGACAGAGCAGGAGATAGCCAGACAGATTGCATTAGAATGTTTCAAAGGATGAAAGAGTCTCTGAAGTAGTCTTGGAAAAGAGCATAGGAGAAGGTGTTGAGGGAGCTAGAGAGCAGGAGGTCTTGCGGGAGCGGAGAGGATGGTTTGAATTATATTTTGAGATGAGGTTGTTGATGTAGCTCCTCAGAGCAGGGCTCTTGTTAGTAGTAAGAATTTTAGTTGTTAGATGAGCGCAAGCCAGTGGAGAAATTGGCAAAGAGGGTTGGTGGTTAATGAGCTGATGGTTAGGTGCATACATCTAGCAGCAGCACTATAGCTGGGATAACCTGTGTAGCTGTAGGCCAATGAGGAGGAAGGTGTTATAGTCGAGGTGAGGGATACTAAGAGAGTGAATTTGTATGTTGGTGGTGTCATTGGCAAGAAGGAGTGCATTTTGGAGATATTATGGAGATTAAGGTAGCAAGATTTGGACAGTGATTGGCTGTGGAATCAAAAGGAGAGGTCAGAGTCCAGGATTACACCTAGCATGCTGACATGAGGGAATAGACTAATGATTGTGTCATTTATCTTGAGGGAAAAGTTTGGGGAGGGGACATGGTCCAAGGAAATATATGTTTTTTTCAACTTTTAGCATCTGACCACATCTGAGGGCTGCAAAGGGAATTGGTTCTTAGACTTTCCTCTGCCAGACTTTGCGATCTCATGTCTGAACAGGGAAAATGTATCATTTTCATTATATTTTACTAAGTGCAGATCCCACTTTGGCCACTGTCTGAATAGTAGATTCACTGAGGGCCCCAACAAAACAAACTGTATTTTTTTAGCAGAAGAATTAAGTTGGCCATACACCAGAGCAGGAATAGGCTTAACTTTGAGCTCTGAGTGATCCTGTCAGCACCTTGACAAACATCTAGTGAAACATCAAAAAAGGTGAATGGCCAATTGTACATGCATAGATTTCTCCACACTGAATCTATACTGCTGTTTATTGAATTCAGACAGCCACAGGATGCACGGCTGTCGATAATAGTAGCTGTCATTTTATATTCATCCATCCATGCTGTTTAGAGTGTAAATCTGTGCATGTATACAGAAAATAAAAGATTAGAGCATCCCAGATGACATCAGTTTCCAGAACGTGGTCTATTAGGTCTAACATAGAGGCTTTTACACTCCAGTTCTGGCTGGCGGACATGTAGGGTCCTCGCCAACATACACATTTTAAACATTAAAGCAATTGCTTAAGAATTTGCGCAAGCAACACATTGTTCACTATTAGAGACATGCATTCCAGTTATCTTGGAACAATTTATCAGCTTGACAGACCTCTAGATTTCCAAATCCCTTATTGTAGAACAAGAAGATTAACTTGCTCCATGATCCACGTAAAAGGTTTTCTAAGAACATTTTACACATTAAAGTATACACTTAAGAATTTGAACAAGCAACACATTGGGGTTGATTTACTAAAACTGGAGAGTGTAAAATCTGGTGCCGCTGTGCATGGTAGATAAACAGTTTCCAAGTCCAGCTTCTTTAATTAAGCTTTGACAAAAAAAATTTGGAAGATGGTGGGTTTCTATGCAGAGCTGCCAGGTTTTGCACTCTCCAATTTTGGTAAACCAAACCCATTGCTCACTATAAGAGACCTCTCATTTTTAAAATCCCTTATTGCAGAACAAGAAGATTAACTGTTTCCATGTTACAAACAAAACGCGTTCTAAGAATCTAGAGAAGAACCATCTGTTCTAACATCTTTCTTCAAAACAATCTAATGTAGCACTAACTCACGGTGGAGTTGCTGGTTTAAGCGGGTCTGTTACCTTCACTCTGTTTCCCTCTGTTTCACCGGCACCGGGTCTAAGGTTCCGTTGAGTTTACTTCTGGACGACACACACGCACCAACACTGGAGTACGTTTTCAATGCTTTATTAAAACAAACAACTTAGGAAGTAGCAGGAAAGAGGTAGAAAGGAAACTTGCAGAAGAAACTCAAATATTCTCTGGTAGGGTTCTCTTGACAAAATGTCCTGGTAGAATTCAAACACTATTGAAAATGTGCTCCCCTCCTGGGACATACTCCTTGCTCATCTGGATAGGCCTCTCTCACCGGTCTAGCAGCCAGCATGCAGCACGAATAAAAGTCTCTGCCACAGACTTAGTTGGAATAAAATCTGTACGATCCTCTGCCACAGGATTTATAGATTTTCTGTAGTGAAAGTCAGTCACAGTACTTGAACCTTTAAGCCGAGCCGGCAACACTATGCTGTATAGTTACTTTTGGATACGTCCTCCAACCGAGTCACCAGGCCCTTCTATAGACCAGCACGCTGCGTGATCTCTCCAAGACGGGTCCTCCCCTGGGATCTCCTCGGTTGTCCAGCTTCGTCACACAGGACCATTCCTCGGCCACGATGGTAGGCCCCAGACAAGCCTCTGGACCCACCCCTGCGCCGCTGTATCGTGGGCCTCCGGAACGGAGGACCATGAGGTACAGTACCTGACCGCGAGATTGTGTTTCCAGCGCGATACCATCGTGCTGGTTCTCAGCAACAGGGTACTGTGCATGTCACGCTGGCTCGCTCATCGGGAAAGGAAAACTTTTTTTTACTTTCGCGATGAGTGACAGCCAGTGCTGACAGCTGTCTGGTATGAATCCTGAGAGGGAACGCTGCGCCAAATTGTAAATAAAAAAACGGCGTGGGTTCCCCCCAGGGGCAAAGGCCGCATGCCCTCAACATGGGGGGGTGAGGGCTTTGGGGGAGGGGGGCTCCCTGCGGCCCCCCCACCCCAAAGCACCTTGTCCCCAGGTTGATGAGGACAAGGGCCTCTTCCCGACAACCCTGGCCGTTGGTTGTCGGGGTCTGCGGGTGGGGGGCTTATCGGAATCCGGGAGCCCCCCTTTAATAAGGGGGCCCCCAGATCCCGGCCCCCTACCCTATGTGAATGAGTATGGGGTACATGGTACCCCTACCCATTCACCTAGGGAAAAAAAAGTCAATAAAAAAAACCACAGTACACGGATTTTAAGAGTAATTTATTAGGCAGCTCCGGGGTCTTCTTCCGACTTCGGGGGGGTCTTCTTCTGACTTCTCCCGGTGTTCAGCCTCTTCTCCCGGTGTTCGACCTCCTCCCGGTGTTCGGCCTCTTCTCCCGGGCCCCTCTGCTATCTTCTTCCAGCTCTTTTGCCAGCGAGGGGCCCGGTCTGCTGCCGCTGTCTTATCAACGCTGTCTCGCCGCTGTCTCGTTGCTTCTTCTCTTCTTCTCTTCTTCCGATGTTGACACGACGCTCTCTCTGGCTGGAATGCTGTGTGCGAGCTGTGGAGCCATTTATATAGGCGGTGACCCCACCCCCTTGTGACGTCACGGTCCCAACATGCGCAGGGACTCTGGCGTCATAAGGGGGCGTGACCCCAGAGTCCCTGCGCATGCTGGGACCGTGATGTCACAAGGGGGCGGGGACACCGCCTATATAAATGGCTCCGCAGCTCGCACACAGCATTCCCGCCAGAGAGAGCATCGTGTCAACATCGGAAGAAGAGAAGAAGCGACGAGACAGCGGCAACAAGACAACGGCAGCAGACCGGGCCCCTCGCTGGCAAAAGAGCTGGAAGAAGATAGCGGAGGGGCCCGGGAGAAGAGGCCGAACACTGGGAGAAGAGGCCGAACACCGGGAGAAGTCGGAAGGAGACCCCCCAAAGTCGGAAGAAGACCCCGGAGCTGCCTAATAAATTACTCTTAAAATCTGTGTACTGTGTTTTTTTTTTATTGACATTTTTTTCCCTAGGTGAATGGGTAGGGGTACCATGTACTCCATACTCATTCACATAGGGTGGGGGGCCGGGATCTCGGGGCCCCCTTATTAAAGGGGGGCTCCTGGATTCCGATAAGCCCCCCACTCGCAGACCCCGACAACCAACGGCCAGGGTTGTTGGGAAGAGGCCCTTGTCCTCATCAACATGGGGACAAGGTGCTTTGGGGTGGGGGGGCAGCAGGGAGCCCCCTCCCCAAGGAACTCACCCCCCCATGTTGAGGGAATGCGGCCTGGTACGGCTCAGGAGGGGGGAGGCGCTCACTCGTCCCCACCCCCTTTCCAGGCCGGCCGGGCTGCGTGCTCGGATAAGGGTCTGGTATGGATTTTGGGGGGGACCCCCACGCTCCACGTTCCCCTTACAATCCATACCAGACCTAAGTGCCTGGTATACCCCTGGGGGGGGAACCCACGCCGGTATTTTATTTACAATTTGGCGCGGCGTTCCCCCTCAGGATTCATACCAGACAGCTGTCAGTACTGCCTGTCACTCATCGCGAAAGGAAAAAAAGTTTTCCTTTCCCGATGAGTGAGCCATCTCAGCGCTGGCTCCCGCGACGGGGCTCGCAGGTGTCAAATCTCGCCGAGAAATGCGGCAAGATTGACACAATATCGCGGTCACCTACTGTAGCTCCTTAACGCATACCTGTCAGCCAGGAGGGCCAGCAGGTGGCTGTAAAATGAACCCCAAAATATGGCGTCTGTCCCTTAAATACCCTCGCCCAGAATGCAACTCGGAGGACCGCCTCCACCGAGCGTGCCTCGGGGACAGAGGAGCATCCATTCGCTTCAACATGTTGCCTTTCCAACCCTGACCAGTGGTAACAGCGACACCCACCGGTCAGCACGGAAACATATGCAACGCCAGCCAAGCTGGAACAGAGGCAAACTTTTAACCTTACTAACGCACAATTTACTAAATTTACCTAACATGCGGTAGATTGCAAATCTACCAGCGCTGCACTAACATTACCTTTTGAGCACTGTAATGTTATTTAATCATTAGCAAAATACATAGAATTATACTTCTTTATCAGAACTTTTGAGGTAGATAGATCTGCTCATGTATTCACACATATCATACCGTGCCTTGAAAAATTATTTATACCCCTTGACATTTACCACATAATTTATCATGTTACAACCAAAAACTTAAATGTATTGTATTGGGATTTTATATGATAGACCAATACAAAGTGGCATGTAATTGTGAAGTGGAAGCAAAATCATAAATGGTTTTCAATTTTTTTTACAAATATGTGAAAAGTGTGGGGTGCATTTGTATTCAGCCCCCTTTACTCTGATACTCCTAACTAAAATCTAGTGGAACCAATTGCCTTCAGGAGTCACCTAATTAGTAATAGAATCCACCTGTGTGTAACTTAATCTCAGAATAAATACAGCTGTCCTGTGAAGACCTCAGAGGTTTGTTAGAGAACCTTAGTGAACAAATAGCATTGTGAAGGCCAAGGAACACACCAGCCAGGTCAGGAATAAAGTTGTGGAGAAGTTTAAAACAGGGTTAGGTTAAAAAAAAAAACAAGCTTTGAACATCTCATGGATCACTGTTCAAACTATCATCCAAAAATGGAAAGAGTATGGCACAACTGCAAACCTACCAAGACATCGCTGTCCACCTAAACTGACCGGCCGGGCAAGGAGAGCATTAATCAGAAAAACAGCCAAGAGGCCCATGGTACCTCAGGTGGGAGAATTTGTCCACCGGACAACTATTAGTTGTGCTCTCCACAAATCTGGCCTTTATGGAAGAGTGGCAAGAAGAAAGCCATTGTTGAAAGAAAGCCATAAGAAGTCCTGTTTGCAGTTTGCGAGAAGCCATGTGGGGGACACAGCAAACACATGTAAGAAGGTGCTCTGGTCAAATGAGACCAAAATTTTACTTTTTGGCCTAAACGCAAAACCTTTTATCATTTTCCATCCACTTCACAATTATGTGCCACTGTGTGTTGGTCTATCACATAACATCCCAATAAAATACATTTATGTTTTTTGGTTGTAACATGACAAAATGTGGAAAATTTCAAGGTTTATGAAAACTTTTTCAAGGCACTGTAAGTTTTTTTCTATATTTTAATATTTTATTTAGAAATCAATGTTTAAGAATCATTTCTGGAGCCGTCATTAAACCTTATCTTTGTACAGTACATACATGACTACTAAGGTAACCAGTGTAACTGTGCTTCAACCCTATCCTTAATTTGTGTATAAATCAGTGTAATGTGAAATGGAACTTTATATGCTAATACTTTGCCAATTATACACCCACGGCCACTTTATTAAGTACACCTGTTTAATTGCTTGGTAACACCAATTAGCCAATCACATGGCAGCAACTCAATGCATTTAGGCATTTAGACGTGGTGAAGATGACTTGCTGAAGTTCAAACCGAGCATCAGAATGGGGAAGAAAGGGGATTTAAGTGAGTTTGAATGTGACGTGGTTGTTGGTGGCAGACGGGCTGGTCTGAGTATTTCAAAAACTGCTGATCTACTAGGAGTTTCATGCACAACTATCTCTGGGGTTTGCAGAGAATGGCCCGAAAAAGAGAAAATATCCAGTGAGCAGCAGTTGTGTCGAGGAAAATTCCTTGTTGATGTCAGAGGAGAATAGACAGATTGGTTGGAGATTATAGAAAGGCAACAGTGACTCAAATAACCACTTGTTACAACCAAGGACTGCAGAATACCATCTCTGAATGCACAACACATCGAACCTTGAAGCAGATGGACTACAGCAGTAGACCCCACACCCACACCGGGTGCCACTCAGTTAAGAACAGGAAAATGAGGCTACAGTTCCCACAGGCTTACCAAAATTGGACAATGGAAGCAGTGGCGGCTGGTGCTCAAAATGTTTTGTGGGGCACAAACAAACTGAAAAATACTGCCCCCCCATCAAATGCAGTCTCACTGTGCCCATCAATTGCAGCCTCACTGTGCCCAACAAATGCAGCCACTGTGCCCATCAAACACAGCCACTGTGCCCATCATATGCAGCCACTGTGCCCATCATATGCAGCCACTTGTGCCCGTCATATGCAGCCACTTGTGCCCATCATATGCAGCCACTTATGCCCATCATATGCAGCCACTATACCCATCAAATGCAGCCACTTGTGCCCATCATATGCAGCCACTTGTGCCCATCATATGCATACATTGTGCCCATCATATGCAGCCACTTGTGCCCATCATATGCAGCCACTTGAGCCCGTCAAATGCAGCCACTTGTGCCCAGTATATTAAGCCACTTTTCCCATCAAATGCAGCCACTTGTGCCCATCAAATGTAGCCACTTGTGCCCATCAAATGTAGCCACTTGTGCCCATCATATGCAGCCATTGTGCCCATCAAATGCAGCCACTTGTGCCCATCAAATGCAGCCACTTGTGCCCGTCATATGCAGCCACTTGTGCCCATCATATGCAGCCACTTATGCCCATCATATGCAGCCATTATACCCATCAAATGCAGCCACTTGTGCCCATCATATGCAGCCACTTGTGCCCATCAAATGCAGCCACTTGTGCCCATCATATGCATACATTGTGCCCATCATATGCAGCCACTTGTGCCCATCATATGCAGCCACTTGAGCCCGTCAAATGCAGCCACTTGTGCCCAGTATATTAAGCCACTTTTCCCATCAAATGCAGCCACTTGTGCCCATCAAATGCAGCCACTTGTGCCCATCAAATGCAGCCACTTGTGCCCATCAAATGTAGCCACTTGTGCCCATCATATGCAGCCATTGTGCCCATCAAATGCAGCCACTTGTGCCCATCAAATGCAGCCACTTGTGCCCATCAAATGCAGCCAGGTGTGTCAATCATATGCAGCCACTTGTGTCCATCATATGCAGCCACTTGTGCCCATCAAATGCAGCCACATGTGCCAATCATATGCAGCCACTTGTGCCCATCAAATGCAGCCACTTGTGCCCATCATATGCAGCCACTTGTGTCCATCATACGCAACCATTGTGCCCATCAAATGCAGCCACTGTGCTCATCATATGCAGCCACTTGTGCCCATAAAATGCAGCCACTTGTGCCCATAAAATGCAGCCACTTGTGCCCATCAAATGCAGCCACTTGTACCCAGTATATGCAGCCACTTGTGCCCATCAAATGCAGCCACTATGCCCACCGATCCCCCTCACGTCTCTGATGGCCCCCCCTGCTCGCAGCTCTGACGGCCCCCCTCACGGCTCTGAAGCCCCCCCACTCGAGGCTCTGATGGCCCCCCTGCTCGCATCTTTTTGATAGCACCCCCCCACAGGTGGTCACTTATCGCCAGTCCTGATGTCCGTCCTCATGTCTCTTCTGTGCCACCTCTTCCTAAGCGCCAGGCATGCAATAGGATGCCCTGGTGCTTTGGCCAATTGGGAAACAGATCTGACGACCTGCTTCCCTGATTGGTGGGGAGGAGCGTTAGTGTGAAAATAGCGAAAATTCATTCGCTATCGTGACACAATTGGGTGGGATCAGGGCTCACTCTCTACGCCACTAGCCCACCATATTTTAAAGCCTTTTAGAGCGTCTGGCTCTAATCAGGGGCTTCAAAAATTACTACCGCCTCCTGCCCCGCCATAGGAATCCACGTGGTGTCTGGCGTCCTGAAAGGGGCCGGGCGCATGAATGAGGGGGGGGGGGCAGCGCCTGTGCGCCCATAATGCATGGGTCGCCCCTGAATGGAAGATAGGAAAAATGTTGCCTGGTCTGATGAGTCTCGATATCAGCTGTGACATTCTGATAGTTTGGTCATAATTTGGTGTAAACAACATGAAAGCATGGATCCATCCTGTCTTGTATCAACGGTTCAGGCTGGTGTTGGTGGTGTAATGGTGTGGGGGGATATTATCTTGGCACACTTTGGACCACTTAGAATCAATTGAGTATTATTTAAACACCACGGCCTACCTGAGTATTGTTGCTGACCATGTCCATCCCTTTATGACTACTGTCTTCTAATGGCTACTTCCAGCAGGATAATGCACCATGTCAGAAAGCTCAAATCATCTCCAACTCGTTTCTTAAACATGACAATGAGGTCACTGTACTCCAATGGCCTCCACAGTCACCAGATCTCAATACAATGGAGCACCTTTGGGATGTGGAGGAACAGGAGATTTTCATCATGGATGTGCAGCCGATAAATCTGCATCAACTGCATGATGTTATCATGTCACTATGGACCAAAATCTCTGAGGAATGTTTCCAACACCTTGTTGAATCTATGCTACGAAGAAGGAAGGTAATTCTGAAGGCAAAGGGGGGTCCAACCTGGTACTAGCAAGGTGCACCTAATAAAGTGGCCTGTGAGTGTATTTAAAGTGGTTGTAAAGGCAGAAGGTTTTTTTTCTCTTAATGCATTTTGTGCATTAGGATAAAAAAACCTTCTGTGTGCTGCACCCCCACCCAGCCCCCCTATTACTTACCTGAGCCCCAGCGATGTTGCACCAGAGACTCGGCTGTCCGGTACTCTGCCTCCTGATTGGCTGAGACACACTGCGGGGACTATTGGCTCCTGCTGCTGTCAATCAAAATCAGTGAGCCAATCAAAGGAGAGAGGGGGCAGGGCCACGCCGTGGCTCTGTGTCTGAATGGACACACAGAGCAGCGGCTCGGGTGCCCCCATAGCAACCTGCTTGATGTGGGGGTGCTCGGCAGGAGGGAGGGGCCAGGGACGCCTGTGAGGGACCTGAGAAGCGGAGGATCCAGGCTGTTTTGTGCAAAATCACTGCACAGAGGAGGTAAGTATAACATGTTTGTTATTTTTCAGTAAAAAGAAACAAGAATTTAGTATTACTTTAACCATTAGAATCTGTGTGTGCAAATGAGCACAATATGACAAATGGCCCTCCCCAAACAGAATATTGCGCTAAATCTGTAGATAAATAAGAGAACCAGAACCTTCACTAAGTGGAAGAGTGGGTTTCATAATAAAGTTGGCAGTGCCTCCACCCAGGACAGGACCTCTGTGAACATATACCTAGGTATACAGTGGGGACGAAAAGTATTCAGACCCCCTTACATTTTTCACTCTTTGTTATATTGCAGCCATTTGCTAAAATCATTTAAGTTCATTTTTTTCCTCATTAATGTACACACAGCACCCCATATTGACAGAAAAACACAGAATTGTTGACATTTTTGCAGATTTATTAAAAAAGAAAAACTGAAATATCACATGGTCCTAAGTATTCAGACCCTTTGCTCTGTATTTAGTAGAAGCCCCTTTTGATCTAATACAGCCATGAGTCTTTTTGGGAAAGATGCAACAAGTTTTTCACACCTGGATTTGGGGATCCTCTGCCATTCCTTCTTGCAGATCCTCTCCAGTTCTGTCAGGTTAGATGGTAAACGGTGGACGGCCATTTTTAGGTCTCTCCAGAGATGCTCAATTGGGTTTAAGTCAGGGCTCTGGCTGGGCCATTCAAGAATAGTCATGGAGTTGTTGTGAAGCCACTCCTTCATTATTTTAGCTGTGTGCTTAGGGTCATTGTCTTGTTGGAAGGTAAACCTTCCGCCCAGTCTGAGGTCCTGAGCACTCTGGAGAAGGTTTTCGTCCAGGATCTCCCTGTACCTGGCCGCATTCATCTTTCCCTGTATTGCAACCAGTCGTCCTGTCTCTGCAGCTGAAAAACACCCCCACAGCATGATGCTGCCACCACCATGCTTCACTGTTGGGACTGTATTGGACAGGTGATGAGCAGTGCCTGGTTTTCTCCACACATACCGCTTAGAATTAAAGCCAACAACTTCTATCTTGGTCTCATCAGACCAAAGAATCTTATTTCTCACCATTTTGGAGTCCTTCAGGTGTTTTTTTAGCAATCTCCATGCGGGCTTTCATGTGTCTTGCACTGAGGAGAGGCTTCCGTCGGGCCACTCTGCCATAAAGCCCTGACTGGTGGAGGGCTGCAGTGATGGTTGACTTTCTACAACTTTCTCCCATCTCCCAACTGAATCTCTGGAGCTCAGCCACAGTGATCTTTGGGTTCTTCTTTACCTCTCTCACCAAGGCTCTTCTCCCCCGATAGCTCAGTTTGGCCTGGACGGCCAGCTCTAGGAAGGGTTCTGGTCATCCCAAACATCTTCCATTTAAGGATTATGGAGGCCACTGTGCTCTTAGGAACCTTAAGTGCAGCAGAAATTTTTTTGTAACCTTGGCCAGATCTGTGCCTTGCCACAATTCTGTATCTGAGCTCTTCAGGCAGTTCCTTTGACCTCATGATTCTCATTTGCTCTGACATGCACTGTGATCTGTAAGGTCTTATATAGACAGGTGTGTGGCTTTCCTAATTAAGTCCAATCAGTATAATCAAACACAGCTGGACTCAAATGAAGGTGTAGAACCATCTCAAGGATGATGAAGAAATGAACAGCACCTGAGTTAAATATATGAGTGTCACAGCAAAGGGTCTGAATACTTTGGACCATGTGATATTTCCGTTTTTTTTCTTAATAAATCTGCAAAAATGTCAACAATTCTGTGTTTTTCTGTCAATATGGGGTGCTGTGTGTACATTAATGAGGAAAAAAAATGAACTTAAATGATTTTAGCAAATGGCTGCAATATAAAAAGAGAGAAACATTTAGGGGGGTCTGAATACTTTCCGTCCCCACTGTATATAGTTATTAATATAGCTATCTCCAGATGAATGTTGCAGCAAAATCCAGTTTCATGGGGCCTCTGAGGATGAACTCAATGTGGTGTCCATCTTTGTGTCTGAGACCTGAATATAAGATCTGATTTGACGAGGAGACCCTCCAGCTTTTGTACAACCAGCCTGGGATTGAGCTTGTCATCAGCAGAGACCATTGTATGGCACTCGAACTCAGAGTCAGCCTATCTACTCTGCACCCTAGTGGATTTTAATCTGTCATGCAACCAAACCTTTTACTACCAGAAGTGGTTGTTGGCTTGCCGAACCTGGCACTAGCCTATGCTGATTATTGAGTCATAAAGTGGTTGAAAAGGCAGAATTTTTTTTATCCTAATTCATTCTATGCATTAAGATAAAAAGCCTTCTGTGTGCAGCAGCCCCCCTCAGCCTCTTAGCTGAGGTCCATCTACATTCAGCGACGAGGTCAGGTCAGTCAAGTTCCTCCACTCCAAACGTTCTCATTCATGTCTTTATGGTCCTCGATTTGTGTACTGGTGCACAGTCATGTTGGAACAGGAAGGGGCCATCCCCAAACTGTTCCCACAAAGTTGGGAGCGAAATGTCCAAAATGTCTTGGTATGCTGACACCTTAAGGATTCCCTTCACTGGAACTAAGGGGCCAAGCCAACCCCTGAAAAACAACCCCACACTATAATCCTCCCTCCTCCAAATAATTTGGACCAGTGCACAAAACAAGGACCATAAAGACATGGATGAGCAATTCGGCGTGGAGGAACTTTACTGGCCTGCACAGAGTCTTGACCTCAACACGATAGAACACTTTTGGGATAAATTAGAGCAGAGACTGGGAGCCAGGCCTTCTCTCCCACATCAGTGCCTGACCTCACAAATGCGCTTCTGGAAGAATGGTCAAACATTCCCATAGACACACTCCTAAACCTTGTGGACAGCCTTCCAGAAAGAGTTAAAGCTGTTATAGCTGCAAAGGGTGGTCCAACTCAATATTGAACCCTACAGACTAAGAATGGGGTGCATGTAAAGGCAGGTGTCCCAATACTTTTGGTAATGTAGTGTATATACTCAGAAGTAGGGATGAGCATCGAGTTCGAGTCGAACTCATGTTCGACTCGAACATCGGCTGTTTGCAAGTTCGCCGAATAGCGAACAATTTGGGGTGTTCGCAGAAAATTCGAAAGCCTCAGAACACCCTTTAAAAGTCTATGGGAGAAATCAAAAGTGCTAATTTTAAAGGTTAATATGCAAGTTATTGTCATAAAAAGTGTTTGGGGACCCGGGTCCTGCCCCAGGGGACATGTATCAATGGCAAAAAAGTTTTAAAAACGTCCGTTTTTATGGGAGCAGTGACTTTAATAATGCTTAAAGCGAAACAATAAAAGTGTAATATCCCTTTAAATTTCGTACCTGGGGGGTGTCTATAGTATGCCTGTAATGACAACAAAATTACATTTCAAAGGAAAAAAAGTAATTTAAAACTACTTGCGGCTATTAAAGAATTGCTGGTCTGACAATACACATAAAAGTTCATTCATAAAAACGGCATGGGAATTCCCCACAGGGGAACCCCGAACCAAATTTTTAAAAAAAATTACGTGGGGGGGAGTCCCCCTACATTCCATATGAGGCCCTTCAGGTCTGGTATGGACATTAAGGGGAACCCCGGCCAAAATTTAAAAAAAAAAAAAAATGGCGTGGGGTCCCCCTCAAAATCTATACCAGTTGCCCCATTTTCACATGTGTTATTTAGAAATTATTATTCCATACCACATATCTTTCATAGACTCTATGTTTTTCTTTTTTATATAACTAACTTATAGTTTTGATCCTGCACTTCGATTTTAGGACTATTCTTTTTCTACATCCTGGACATAATGTACAGAGCGGCCCGTGCTCTGTAACTGTGAACTCTGTTCCTATGTACTTACTCTGTTTTGATATAAAGATGTTCTCAAAAACTTTAAAAAAAAAAAAAATCTATACCAGACCTATGGATTTTAAGGGGAACCCCGCGCCAAAATTTTTTTAAAAAATGGCGTGGGATCTCCCCAAAAATCCATACCAGACCCTTATCCGAGCACGCAACCTGGCAGGCCGCAGGAAAAGAGGGGGGACGAGAGAGCACCCCCCCTCCTGGACCATACCAGGCCACATGCCCTCAACATTGGGAGGGTGCTTTGGGGTAGCCCCCCAAAACACCTTGTCCCCATGTTGATGGGGACAAGGGCCTCATCCCCACAACCCTTGTCCGGCCCTCCCCCCGTGTGAAATGGTAAGGGGGTACAAAAGTACCCCTACCATTTCACAAAAAAAGTGTCAAAAATGTTAAAAATGACAAGAGACAGTTTTTGACAATTCCTTTATTTAAATGCTTCTTCTTTCTTCTATCTTCTTTCTTCTATCCTCCTTCGGTTTCTTCCTCCTTCTTCTTCTGGTTCTTCTGGTTCTTCCTCCGGTGTTCTCGTTCAGCATCTTCCTCTGCGGCACCGGCGTCTTCTTCCCTTCGTCTTCTGGGCTGCTCCACATCCACCATGATGGGAGGCTCCCGCTGTGTGATGCTTCTCCTCTTCTGACAGTTCTTATATAATGGAGGGTGGGGCCACCCGGTGACCCCGCCCCCCTCTGACGCACGGTGACTTCCCTGTCCGCCCCCCCCAATGTTGAAGGCATGTGGCCTGGTACGGATCAGGAGGGGGGGCGCTCTCTCGTCCCCCCCTCTTTTCCTGTGGCCTGCCAGGTTGCGTGCTCAGATAAGGGTCTGGTATGGATTTTTGGGGAGACCCCACGCCATTTTTGTTAACATTTTGGCACGGGGTTCCCCTTAAAATCCATACCAGACCTAAAGGGCCTGGTATGGAATTTAGGGGGACCCCCCACGTCATTTTTTTTAAAATTTTGGTTCGGGGTTCCCCTGTGGGGAATTCCCATGCCGTTTTTATCAATGAACTTTTATGTGTATTGTCGGACCGGCAATTCATTAATAGCCGCAAGTACTTTTAAATTACTTTTTTCCTTTGAAATGTCATTTTGCTGTCAGACTGTTCTAAACACGGGAAACATGCGCCCCTTTACAGACATACTATAGACACCCCCCAGGTACGAAATTTAAAGGAATATTACACTTTTATTGTTTCACTTTAAGCATTTTTAAAATCACTGCTCCCGAAAAAACAGACGTTTTTAAAACGTGTTTTTGCATTGATCCATGTCCCCTGGGGCAGGACCCACCTCCCCAAACACTTTTTATGACAATAACTTGCATATAAGCTTTTAAAATTAGCACTTTTGATTATTCATGTTCGTGTCCCACCGTACACTCGTGCGAACCGAACAGGGGGGAGTACAGCTCATAATTAATAATTAAACTATTAACAATAATTTTAAACTATCAAACATAGGAGCACTTGTCTCTTAATCCCTTCTGGTCTGGATTTAGCAGCATGGACAGGACAGGTGGCTGAGACTTTCTCTCTCTCTCATAATTTTCTCCATATTGGAGATTTTCAAAGCCAACCTCCAATATACAGGAAAAGCTAATATATAATTATATATAACAGTGTGGTATTGGTAGCTAATAGTAGAAGGCAGCAAATCCCTAGATATATAAAATAAAAAACATTAAAATTCAGTACACTAAAAATGTATTCCAAATCTCCACCAGTGTTTTCATACTAGTGAACTTGTGCAACAAATTCAAGTGAATGAATAAATATACATATTATACTACAATAAATTATGTAGTTTAATTTAATAAATAAAGTGATCTTTGTGATATCTTCAGTGTATAATCTATACACTGCTCCGTGCTCCACATTCATTATTAGCACTTCACCAGAGATACGTGCTTCTCTAATTCTTCACTTGAATTTGTTGCACACGTTCACTAGTATGAAAGCATTGGTGGAAATTTGGAATTCATTTTTAATATACTGAATGATTTTTTTATTTTATCCATACAGCTCTGCAATTGTTTGATGCATGATGTATAGGGTTGCTGACGTTTAATGCAGCTGCAGTAAAATGTTAAAGGTTTGCTTTATTTATCAATAAGTGCAAAGTATTTACAGTAAATCCCTACATATGTAATAAATATCTGTGATCATTTGCAAAGTGCTATTAAAGGTTCATCTAAAAAAACAACAAAAAAATAAATAAAAAATGTGTTATACTTACCTGCTCTGTGTAATGGTTTTACACAGAGCAGCCTGCATCCTCCTCTTCTTAGGTCCCCCACCGGTGCTCTTGGCTCCTCCCCTTTGACCAGCTCCCTAAATAGCAAGACGATTACTATGGGAGCACTGGTGTGTGCTCGCTACTGAGCCCTGCTCTATGCGTCCATAAGACACATAGAGCCGTGGTTTGCCCGACCCCTGCCACCCCCCCCACACTCTCCACTCATTGGCTTACTGGCTGTGACTGACAGCAGTGGGAGCCAATGGAATCCTGTACAAAAACTGTACTGCGTCCCTTTAACTGACAATTGCGCGTTCATGCAATGCTGTACCCAAACAAAATTTATGTTCTTTTTTTCCAACAAATAAAGCTTTATTTTGGTGGTATTAGATTTCCTCTGCGGTTTTTATTTTTGTGCTATAAAGGAAAAAAGACCAACAATTTTGAAAAAAAAACTTACTTTCTGCTATAAAACATACACAAAAAAAAATGTAAAAAATCAATTACCTTCATTAACCCCCCTGGCGATATTCCAGAGTCTGGCTCGGGGTGGATTTTCAATACCAAAAGCAGTATCCCTGAGCCAGACCCGGGATTGCATCACAGGATCCATGTAGAGGATACTTACCTTGTCCCCTGGATCCTGCGATGTCTCCCCGCTGTGATCTGCGAGCCGCCGTGTCTCGCTCGATTCACAGTGCCGAGCTCCGTTCCCTGCGAGCGTTGCGACGCACTGGGACAGAGTTCAGCGCCAAATTCAAAAAGTGAAACACACAGTACAGATAATTATATAAAGTGTAATGACTGCGCTTAAGACACTATGTAGGTATGAAGCCCCCCTAAAGAAGCTCCCTAAAAGGTGCTTCAGAAATGAGAAGATATATGAAATGGGGTGATGGCGCTCCCTATACTTGATTGGGCAAGTGAGTAAAAAAGAAATAAACCGAATTAAATTGGAAATAGTAAAATAATAAAGATCAATGTGCTGGCTCCACGGCGGGGATACCCCACCTATTTAAGGTTATATGTATAACCAGGGGTGCCAATACATATATGGATAAACAAATAAAGTGGGGTAGTGGCGCTCCCTATAGATGGTTTATGAGCATAAGTGAATGTGAAAGTAAAAAAACCTAATAAATAGTACTGGAGGGCCAATGTCCTGGCTCCACAGCAAAAATAACCCACTGGCTACGGGTTTGTGCGTGTGACCAAGTATACTAGTATGTGTGCAATCTCCTCACCATAAGTGGTATTGTTAATAGGTGTAACTATACCCTAATTATACATTCATCATGTGTAAAAAATACCATAGATAGTATCCCTATATATACCAGCAGTGCCTCACATATGTAAAACCTTCCGCATAAGTGCACAAATTTGATAATAAATAGTAATAGGAAATTAATTAATAATGAACCTGTGGCTATAATGCAAATAGTGATAGCATCAAAATAACAAAGGTAGCGGTAAGCCTATAAGTGACCATATGATTGAGTACTTGGGTAGGTATTATACATCTACCAAGTTGTAAAATCCATGGACATAATCAGTGAACAAAAATCATTTAAACCTTATTATTTTAAAGTGTTTATAAGCAGTCCATAATTAATATGTTTGTAAGCAGTCCATAATTAATATATGAAGGTGTCTCCAACACGGTGAAAAGGAAATCTCAAAAACGTGACTTGAGTGCGTTCAATATCCTTGGTGACTTAGTGCTCCCCCTCAAGGGTCCCCACTCACCAGATCCATTCACCCCAGAGGGGCATTACGCATATAGATGTGGCCTCTATGATCTCCTTGTCAGCGTAGTGGATGGGTTTCCCGGGGTGGTCCTCAGCATTCACAGGAGAATGGAGCTTTATCACTCATATAAAAAGAAGGAATAGTGGACTCCCATAGTGTAGTAAATAAAATAAAATAACATTTATTCCAACATAAAAAATCTTCCAATAAAAGATACTACAGTCCAGCATAACTGGCTATAGTAATCCAGCAGCAAAAAGTACCAAAGGCAATAATCTCCAAGCTAGGTGTAGCTAGCACAATGCTATCCTGATATATATAAAAAACAACTGGGCAGCCTGTGGCGCAAGGTGGAAGTAAAACGAAAGTTTGCACTCCACCTGCATTCCACTGGCCCGACTTCCGGAAATGACGTAGCGTGCGTGGTGCCATCATACGCGTTTCGTCATAGACGTCCTCAGCGACGGTGCCTGCACGCCACGCACCACGTCATTTTAATAGGGAAGCAGCCATATCGGTCCCGCCCCTCATAGACGAAGGCACCTATCATGGTGAGCTGTAGGCAGAACAACTCGCCTGATGTATCCCGGAGTGTCCGCAATGGTTGTATAAGTAAATTAAATAAATTTGATTAATGTGCAGCGTCCGACTTCATGGCTGATTTCCTAAAGGTTTGAATCACTCAGGAAATCAGCCATGAAGTCGGACGCTGCACATTAATCAAATTTATTATTTATTATTTATTTATTATTAAAAAGCGCAGAGGTGACCAAATACCACCAAAACCAAGCTCTGTTTGTTGAAAAATAAAGGACGTCAATTTTGTTTGGGTACAGCGTGACACGACCGCACAATTGTCAGTTAAAGCGACGCAGTGCCGTATCACGAAAAATGGCCTGGTCATTAAGGGGGCAAATCCTTCCTCTCCAGCTAATGCATAATAATCAGTTACAGCAAACTGTTTTTTTTTTCCTTTTGGGATAAAGGTTTTACATAAATATAAAAGCTGGTCATTGTAAGCACCCCCTACCAGTGTCCAATGGTTTGCCTCATCTCTGTAAATTGATACATTCTGCAGGAGAGCCTGTTCTATTAAAAAACAACAGGCTTACTGGCAGGATCACCAGATCATCACACCTAAGATTTGGTAAACTGCAATATAAACATAAAACATATTTAAACAATGGAGTCTCAGCATCACATATGGGTGTTACCAACATACAAATACAGCCTGCCTAGGAATTCCCACTCCTCCAGACTGATATCCACTCATCAGGGCATTCTGATATTTGCATATCTCCTCCCAAGATCCAGACCACTGCTTTCATCGGGACTGACTGAGGTCTCTTGAGACAATTCTTATCCGAAAACTCGGAATTCGTAAATTCAAAAATGTGTAATTTGTCATTTCGAAAGTGCGGAAATTTGTAAATTCGGAATTTGGAAATTTGAAAATTCGGAATTCATAAATTCGAATATTCGGAAATTCAGTAATTTGAAAATTCGGAATTCGTAAATTCGTAAATTCAAAAATTCTGAATTCATAAATTCCAAAAATTAGGAAATTCGTAAATTCGAAAAATTCATAAATTCGAAAATGCAGAATTCGTAAATTCGTAAATTAAAAAATTTGGAATTCGTAAATTAAAAAATTTGGAATTCGTAAATTAAAAAATTTGGAATTCGGAAATTCAAAAATTTGTACATTCGTAAATTCGGAAAATTCAGAATTCATAAATTCGTAAATTCAAAAATTCGGAATTCGGAATTTGAAAATTTGGAAATTCGGAATTCGAAAATTTGAAAATTTGACAATTCCGAAATTTGAAAGTCCAAAAGTAAGAAGGGAAAATCCGAAAATTAGTAAGAACGAAAATCCAAAAATCCAAAAAATCTAAATGATAACGAACTAACTAACTAATAATAACTAACTATTAAATTATAGGTATTGAAATCTCCTTTCAAATTTGGCTGTTAGTGAACGGATTTATCCGAAGTTACGAATTATCCAAAATAAAGAATGCCACATCTAAACAAATGGAATGAAACAAAATAATAATAAATAATAATAATATGTTTTTAATATTATTATTATTGTCATCTATTATTATTATTTAGTTATGTTCCATTCATTTAGATTCATTATGACGGATAATTTGTAACTTCGGATAAATTCGTAACAAATTTGAAAGGAAACTCCAATACCTATAATTTATTAGTTAGTAATAGTTAAGTTATTATTAGTTATTATATCAGATTTTCGCGTTTTCTGGTTTTTGAATTTTCAGAATTTTGATCTTTATTTTTGATTTTTGTTCTTTTGAATTTTGGATTTTCATTCTTATTTTTAGTTTTGCGAATTTCCAGATTTTCGAATTTCTAGATTTTTGAATTCCAAATTTCCAAATTTTCGAATTTCGAAAATTTTAAATTCGGAAATTAGAATTTTCGCATTTCCAAATCTCAGAAGGTCCAAAATTTAGAATTTTCTGATTTCAAATTACCGAACTTTCGAATTTCCGAATTTTCGGATTTCAGAAATTTAGAATTTCCGAGTTTTGGAATTTTTGAATTCTAGAAATTTTGAATTTTCAAATTTTCAAATTTTCCGAATTTTCAAATTTCCGAATATTCGGATAAATTCGGAAATTCAACAATTTGGAAATCCGGATATTTCTGAAATAACGAAACGATAAATATATATATATATACATACATACTGTATATTGTGTTGGTAAAGGTTGATGGAGAAACAAGGGAAATCAACATATAAATTGTTTAAACTTCAGTTTTAACTTGTTTGAGGTTTTTCTGTCCTCCAGCTGCATAAATATGTGAAACAAATAAAAAATCCATATAAGACGGCAGAGAGAATGACCTTATTTGATGAAAATGGTGAATTTCCGTTCGTCTACAAAATAGTAAATCAGATGAATTCTTACCACAAACTTAGAACAAGTAATACTGTTGTTGGTTTGTACACACCATGGGCTAAAGAAGAAGACCAACTTCATATTGACCCCAACAAAATAACATGGGATGAAGACAATAATACGGTGAGGAGGAGAACATGTGGCACAACAGATATGTAACAATTATAGTCATTCAATGACATTTCATAATGTTACCCATGAATTGTATTGCTTCAAATATTATATTAGTCTTATCTGCCCTTCAGACACTTTTACCCCCTCCTGCCCAGGCCATTTTTCAAATTTCAGCGCTGTCACATTTTGAATGACAATTGCGCAGGCATGCTACACTGTACCCATATGAAGATGTTATACGTTTTTTCATACAAATAGAGCTTTCTTTTGGTGGTATTTAATCACCACTGGGTTTTTATTTTTATCTAAATAAACAAAAAAAATTTGAAAAAAAAACCATTTTTCATAGTTTATTATTACATTTTACAAACAGTTAATTTTTCTCCTTCACTGATGTGCGCTGATGAGGCTGCACTGATGGGCACTGGTGGGTGGCACTGACAGACACTGATATAGCAGCACTGGTAAGCGCCACTGATGGGCACTGATAGGTGACACTGATGGGCTCTGATAGGTGCCACTGATGAGGCGGCACCAATGGGCATTGATAGGTGGCACTGATGAGCACTGATGAGGTGGCACTGATGGGCACTGGTAGGTGGCACCGATGGGCACTGATAGGCAGCACTGATGGGCACTGGTAGGTGGCACTGATGAGCACTGATGAGGCGGCACTGATGGGCACTGATAGGTGGCACTGATGAGCAATGATGAGGTGGTACTGATGGGCACTGGTAGGTGGCACAGATGGGCACTGATAGGCACTGGTAGGCAGCACTGATGGGCACTGGTAGGTGGCACTGATGAGCACTGATGAGGTGGCACTGATGGGCACCGGTAGGTGGCACCAATGGGCACTGATAGGCACTGGTAGACAGCACTGATGGGCACTGGTAGGTGGCACTGATGGGCACTGGTAGGTGGCACCAATGGGCACTGATAGGCACTGGTAGGCAGCACTGATGGGCACTGATAGGCGGCACTGATAAGTGACACTGATGAGGAGGCACTGATGGGCACTGACTGACAGCACTGATTGGCAGCACTGATGGGCACTGATTAGCAGCACTGATGAGCATTGATTGGCAGAACTGGTGGGCACTGATTGACAGCCCTGATTATCAGTGCTGATGCCCCTTTAACACAAGCCGGTTATTGGCTCTCTTCTTCTCTCTTCACAATGTCAGCATGAGGAAAGAAAAGCCCAAAACCAGCTTGTGTTTACATCCTGTGATCAGCTGTCATTGAACACAGCTGATCATGTGGAGAAGGGCCACTGTGATTGGCCTTTACCCTGATCTATGATCATCTCAGTCCCATGGACTCAGTGATCACAGAGGACAATCCCAGGAGGATGTCCATGGATGCCCTCCCAGCAAAGTAAGCCTGCGCTGTAGCCATCTATATTGTGGGCAGGACGTGGTTAAAAAAAGAAAGTAAAATATTTTTTGGGATTATTTCTTACTCTTCCTCAAAGACTATGGGCAGGTCCGGACTTACTATAGGGCTTGAGTGGGCTCAAGCCCATGGGCCCCGCCCAATGGGGGGCCCCATGACGCCCGGGCTATAGCACGGACACCAATTGCCGGGAGGGCGTCCCTGGCCACCCTCCTGTATACTTCCCCTCTGTGCACCACCACAGGGGCGCATCGGGGAAGTTCTGTGTTGGCTGTGTCCCTTGGACACAGCCAATCACAGATCATGCTAAATAGCCAATCACAGCGGCCATTTAGCACTCGTCCAATGAGAGGTGATCTCATATGAGATCATCTCTCATCACCAGCTCTCCCTCCTCACACAGAGACAGCGTGTGAGGATGAAGAGCTTCCATGCTGCAGCGGTGAGTGAACACTCACATTAGTTACAGTTACACAACACTACACAACATAGTGCCATCTGTCCCGACTCCCCAGTGCCACCTATCAGTGCCAAATGTCCCCAGTGCCACCTATCAGTGCCACCTGTCCCCAGTGCCACCTGTCAGTGTCACGTACCATCTGTCAGCAGTGCCACCTGTCCCCAGTGCCACCTGTCAGTGTCACGTGTCATCAGTGCCACGTATCAGTGCTATCTGTCATCAGTGCCACGTATTAGTGTCATCTGTCATCAGTGTCACATGTCATCAGTGCCACGTATTAGTGCCTTCTGTCATCAGTGCCATGTATTAGTGCCATCTGTCATCAGTGCCACGTATTAGTGCCATCTGTCATCAGAGCCATGTATTAGTGCCATCTGTCATCAGTGCCATGTATTAGTGCCATCTGTCATCAGTGCCATCTGTCATCAGTGCCACGTATCAGTGCCATCTGTCATCAGGGCCACCTGTCCCCAGTGCCACCTGTCAGTGTCACGTGTCATCAGTGCCACGTATTAATGCCATCTGTCATCAGTGCCATGTATTAGTGTCATCTGTCATCAGTGTCACGTGTAATCAGTGGCACGTATTAGTGCCATCTGTAATCAGTGCCACGTAATAGTGCCATCTGTCATCAGTGCCACCTGTCCCCAGTGCCACCTGCCAGTGTCACTTGTCATCAGTGCCACGTATCAGTGCCATCTGTCATCAGTGCCAGATAGATATAGAAGGTAGGGCCCGAAAGTGACTCAAGCCCAGGGGCCCCCACCACCCTAAGTCCTGCCCTGACTATGGGGTTCTCCATGGGGAATGACTTCTGTCCTCCCAGGTTAAAATTGTTAACATGTTTGTAAACCGTAATGCCCCGTACACACGGTCGGACATTGATCGGACATTCCGACAACAAAATCCTAGGATTTTTTCTGACGGATGTTGGCTCAAACTTATCTTGCATACACACGGTCACACAAAGTTGTCAGAAAATCCGATCATTCTGAACGTGGTGACGTAAAACACGTACGTCGGGACTATAAATGGGGCAGTAGCCAATAGCTTTTATCTCTTTATTTATTCTGAGCATGCGTGGCACTTTGTGCGTCGGATTTGTGTACACACGATCGGAAATTCCGACAACGGATTTTGTTGACGGGAAATTTTATAGCCTGCTCTCAAACTTTGTGTGTTGGAAAATCCGATGGAAAATGTGTGATGAAGCCTACACACGGTCGGAATTTACGACAACAAGGTCCTATTACACATTTTCCGTCAGAAAATCCGACTTTGTGTATGGGGCATTAGAGTGAAATTCTCTTTTTTCCTCCTCTTTGCTCTATTAAATATACAATTACAAGCATTTTGTTATACCTGTTCAAATTACAAAATAAAATATAGGGCAAGGCTGACACCAGTCTACAAAAAAAAAATATTACACTTTAAAGTGCAAGTAAACCTGAAATACCGTATTTATCGGCGTATAACACGCACATTCATTTTAAGAGGGAAGTTTTAGGAATAAACTTAAAGCAGAGGTCCGCCGAAAAAAAAAAATATTAAAAGCCAGCAGCTACAAATACTGCAGCTGCTGACTTTTAATATATGGACACTTAACTGTCCAGGGATCTATCCATCTATCCGTCGGCTCTCGGCGGCTGTCGCCGCCATCCTCGTGCGGCTTCACTTCCTGGTTCCTTACTGCGCATTGCGCAAGTCGCGCTGTGTGTCCTCGCTGGTCCCTGCTGTCTTCTGTCTTCCAGAAGACAGCGGGGGAGGACGGGTAGGCGCCGGAAGTGGCGTAGGTCACCACGATCACCGCGGTGATCTATGCCAGGAAGTGGGAGCAAATACCTGTATTAGACAGGTATCTGCTCCCTCCTCCCCCCTGAAAGGTGCCAAATGTGACACCGGAGGGAGGGGAGGATTCCAAAAAGTGGAAGTTCCATGTTTGGGTGGAACTCCATTTTAAATTTTAAATAATGAACTTTGAAGCAAAATAAGGGTCAGTGCCCATCTGCAGCCTCACTATTGCCATCAATGCAGCCTGATCAATGTCCATCTGCAGCCTCATCATTCCACATCAATGCAGCATCACCATTGCCATCGATGCAGCAGCCTCACCATTGCCATCGATGCAGCAGCTTCACCATTGCCATCAATGCAGCAGCCTCACCATTGCCATCAATGCAGCAGCCTCACCATTGCCATCAATCCAGCAGCCTCACCATTGCCATCAATACAGCAGCCTCCCCATTGCCATCAGTGCAGCCTGATCAATGCTCATCTGCAACCTAGAGGAGACAGGGAGGGGGGGGGGCAGGATGAGCGCCGACAGATTACATACAGTGAGAATCTCCTATGATAGACAGAACAGTGGTCCAATGGCAGCCCAGGAGACGGGACTTCCTATTACAGAGGCCGCCAAGTAAACAGGAGATTCTCACTGTATGTAATCTGACGGCGCTCATCCCGTCCCCCTTCCCGCCCCCTCCGGGGCAGCTAAAATTGAAGCATCGGTGTATAACACACACACGCTATTTGCAACCGATTTTCAGGGTGAAAAAGTATGTGTTATACGTCAATAAATGCAGTATATATATATATATATATATATATATATATATATATATTTTTATTTTTTTTTTCAATATGTTAGGCATCACTATATCACTATATTCGGGTTGCGTTTTTTGGGAATCTTTTGCAGTTTCTTACCCGGAGGTCACACCTATAGCAGGCTGACAACACTAATCAACTTCCTCAATATTATCATCAGCATTGTATTGCCACGTACACACGATCGGACATTCCGACAACAAAACCGTGGATTTTTTTACGACGGATGTTGGCTCAAACTTGTCTTGCATACACACGGTCGCACAAATGTTGTCGGAAATTCAGAAAGTCGAGAACGCAGTGACGTACAAGATGTACGACGAGCCGAGAAAAATTAAGTTCAATAGCCATTGCGGCTCTTCTGTTTGATTCCGAGCATGCGTGGAATTTTGTGCGTCGCAATTGTGTGAACATGCTCGGACTTGTGGTCGGAAAATTTGAGAACCTGCTATCTAACATTTATTGTCGGAAATTCCGACAGCAAATGTTCGTTGGAGCCTACACACGGTCGGATTTTCCGACAACAACCTTAAATCGAACATTTGTTAACAGAAATTCCGACCGTGTGTACACGGCATAAGTCTTCCATAAGTACTCCTCCAGTGTGAGGCGGTGGCTTATGCCCCGTACACACGGTCGGAATTTCCGACAACAAATGTTCAATAGGAGCCTGTTGTCGGAAATTCCGACCGTGTGTAAGCTCCATTGGACATTTTCCGTCGGAATTTCTGCCAAACAAAATTTGAGAGCTGGATCTCAAATTTTCCGACAACAAAATCCAATTGTGTGTACACAATTCCGATGCACAAAGTTCCACACATGCTCGAAATCAAGTGTACGTCACCGCGTTCTTGACGTTTGGAATTTCCAACAAGATTTGTGTGACCGTGTGTATACAAGACAAGTTTGAGCCAACATCCGTTGGAAAAAAAGCATGGATTTTGTTGTCGGATTGTGCGATCGTGTGTACGGGGCATTAGTGTTGTCAGCCTGAAATAAGAAGAGTTGTTCTGGCAGGATTTCCAGACTGTACACTGTGAGACCTGCTGGCAGCCAGGGGCGGGCTGGGCCTAGGGGGGCAAAGTGGCAATTTCCCCCCTGGGCCGCTCTGATTCCCTGTAAATGGGCCTCTGTGCTGACAGAGCAGAACCGCACATGTGCAGTTTCCAGAGCTGGCCAAATGATACTGCTCGGGCAGCTCCAGCACGGAGGGGGCGGGGTTAACAGGGCTTTTATCAGCCGAATTGCAGTGAGAGATCCCTCCATCCCTTGCTGCAGCTGCGATCCGGTGATGTGTCCTGTCATAGGGCTGAGAGTGTGTGTGTTCTGTCTTACAGAGCACAGCCGTCCCCCATCCTCTAAACTAATGGGAAAATGGATCTGCTCTGCCTACACCTTGTGCCCGCCCACACTCGATGCAGCCTGTGCCCATGTACTGTAAAGGGGATGTGCGGGCGGGAAACTTTAAAGTCAGCAGTCACAAATCACAATGTCACATCATGAAGACGCTGACTGAGCCAGTCAGGGACATTTTTGTTGAGGGGCCCAAAGCAGCTGCCTCATACTTGCCAATAGGGATGAGCTTCGAGTTTGAGTCGAACTCATGTTCAACTCGAACATCAGCTGTTCGCTAGTTCACTGAACAGCGAACAATTTGGGGTGTTCGCGGCAAATTCGAAAGCCGCGGAAACACCCTTTAAAAGTCTATGGGAGAAATCAAAAGTGCTAATTGTAAAGGCTTATATTCATGGTATTGTCATAAAAAGTGTTTGGGGACCAGGGTCCTGCCCCAGGGGACATGGATCAATGCAAAAAAAAGTTTTAAAAATGGACGTTTTTTCGGGAGCAGTGATTTTAATAATGCTTACAGTGAAACAAAAAAAGTGTAATATTCCTTTAAATTTCGTACCTGGGGGGTGTCTATAGTATGCCTGTAAAGGGGCGCATATTTCCTGTGTTTAGAAAAGTCTGACAGCAAAATGCCATTTCAAAGGAAAAAAAGTCATTTAAGACTACTAGCGGTTAATAATGAATTGCCGGTCCGACAATACACATAAAAGTTAATTGATAAAAACGGCATGGGAAATTTCACACAGGGGAACCCCGAACCAAAATTTAAAAAAAAAATGCGGTGGGGGGTCCCCCTAAATTCCATACCAGGCCCTTCAGGTCTGGTATGGATATTAAGGGGAACCCCAGCCAAATTTTTTTTTAAAAATGGTGTGGGGTCCCCCTCAAAATCTATACCAGACCCTTTAGGTTTGGTATGAATTTTAAGAGGAATCCCGCGCCAAAATTAAAAAAAAATGCTGTGGGGTCCCCCAAAAATCCATACAAGACCCTTAACCGAGCACGCAACCTGGCAGGCCACAGGAAAAGAGGGAGGCGAGAGAGCACCCCGCCTCCTGAACTGTACCAGGCCAGATGCCCTCAACATTGGGAGGGTGCTTTGGGGTACCCCAAAGCACCTTGTCTCCATGTTGATGGGAACAAAGGCCTCATCCCCACAACCCTTGCCTGGTGGTTGTGGGGGTCTGCAGGTGGGGGGCTTATCGGAATCTGGAAGCCCTCTTTAACAAGGGAACCCCCAGATCCCGGCCCCCCGTGTGAAATGGTAAGGGGGTACAAAAGTACCCCTACCATTTCACAAAAAAAGTGTCAAAAATGTTAAACATGACAAGAGACAGTTTTTGACAATTCCTTTATTTAAATGCTTCTTCTTTCTTCTATCTTCTATCTTCTTTCTTCTATCTTCTATCTTCCTTCAGTTTCTTCCTCCATCTTCTTCTTCTTCGTCTGGTTCTTCTGGTTCTTCTTGGCGTCTTCTTCCCTTCTTCTCCTTGGGCTGCTCCGCATCCATTATGGGAGGCTCCCACTGTGTGACGCTTCTCGTCTTCTGACGGTTCTTAAATAATGGAGAGCGGGGCCACCCAGTGACCCCGCCCCCCTCTGACGTCACGGGGAATGCCACCGGGATGTCCCAGTCAAGTCCCCATATGTCAGAGGGGGTGGAGTCATCGGGTGGCCCCACCCTCCGTTATTTAAGAACCATCAGAAGACATACGCGGTCATGCAACACTCTACACATATTACATTTTTGTTGGTTTTTTTTTTCACACAAATTGAGTTTTCCTTTTGGTGGTATTCAATCACCAATGGGTTTTTTTTTTTTTTGCTAAAAAATGAAAAAAGACCAAGCATTTAAGTAATTTTTCTCCTTCACTGAAGGGCACTGATGAGGAGGCACTGATAGGTGGCACTGATGGGCACTAATAGGCAGCACTAATAGGTGGCACTGGTGATGAGCACTGATAGGGGGCACTTATGGGTGGCACTGATGGGCACTGATTGGTGGCAATGATGGGCAGCACTGATGGGCACTGAAAGGCAGCATTTATAGGTGGCACTGATGGGCACTGATAGGTGGCACTTAAGGGCAGCACTGATAGGTGGCACTGATAGGTGGCATTGATGGGCAGCACTGATAGACGGTGGCACTGATGGGCGGGACTGATAGGTGGCACTGATAGGGGCACTGATTGGCGACACTGATAGGCACTGATAGGTGGCACTGATGGGCACTGATAGGCACTGATAGGTAGCACTGATGGACAGCACTGATGGGCACAAATAGGTGGCACTGATGGGCTGCACTGATGAGTGGTGGCACTAATAGGCGGCAATGATGGGTGGCACTTATGGGCGGTACTGTTGGGCAATAATGATGGGCATTGATGGGTGGCACTGATAGGGGGCAATGATGGGCAGCACTGATGGGCACTGAAAGGCAGCACTGATTAGTGTCACTGATGGGCACTGATTGGTGTCATTGATGGGCACAGACTGGCGTCACTTGCTGGGCACTGCTAGGGCTGCACTGTAATCAGTGCCCTGATTATCTGTACAGTCTCCCCTGCAAGGAGATGCTGCTGATTGGCTCTCCTCCCCTCACCTCACACGCTGTCATTTACATGTGATTGGCTGTTATTGGACACAGCTGATAACATGGGTAAAGAGCTGCGTCATCGGCTCTTTACCAAGATCGGAGTCATGCTGTGTCATATTTATATTGCTTCATAGCCGTTGGGCATGGATGGTGAGCTAATTCAGTGGTACAATGGGCCACTCAACTGGACTTGCCCCCCAGGCTTAAGGATGCCAGTCCTCCCCTGCTGGCAGCTCTACTAAAAAATAGAAATAATATGCAATAGAAGACACAGATAAGGAGATACAGTAACCGTTTTCAACACACTCTTATTTAATCTCCAATGTTATTTCACACAAGTAAATACATTTTTTTTTCACTTCCTTTTAGAAGCTGGAGTCTCGGTGTGTGGACTCTTGTTTGCCCGGATACAGAAAAAAGCCAGGATCTTCAATCCACTCTTGCTGCTATGACTGTGTGCCATGTTCAGAAGGGCAGATATCCAAAATGACTGGTATACCTTATATTTGTATAGACATACAGTATATAGAGTACATATATATATATACAGTATGCATATGCTAGGTATTTTATATTAATTGTTTTTCATTTTAATGTGAAATTCACAGATGTGCAAAATTTGTAACATATATATATATATATATATATATATATATGTGTTATATATGTGTGTGTGTGTATATATATATATATATATATATATATATATATATATATATATATATATATATATACGCACACTATAAAAGTAAGTACACCCCTCACATTTTTGTAAATATTTTATTCTATCTTTTCATGTGATAACACTGAAGAAATGACACTTTGCTACAATGTAAAGTAGTGAGTGTACAGCTTGTATAACAGTGTACATTTGCTGAACCCTAGAAGTAACTCAACACACAGCCATTAATGTCTAAACCACTGCCAAGAAAAGTGAGTACACCCCTAAGTGAAAATGTCCAAATTGGGCCCAAAGTGTCAATATTTTGTGTGGCCACCTTTATTTTCCAGCACTGCCTTAACCCTCTTGGGCATGGAGTTCACCAGAGCTTCATAGGTTGTCAATGTCCTGCTGGATGTTAGAGACCTTGCGCTCCTCTACCTTGAATAGTATAAATTTGAATTTGAGAATAGATTGTAAAAGAATGCAAAACAATAGAAACTAAAATAATAGAAAAGAATAGAACTGAAAAACAATAGAACAGAATAGAATAAAATATAATATATATGATGTTTTATTCTATTCTGTTCTGTTGTTTTTCAATTCTATTCTTTTCTATTATTTTAGTTTCCATTGTTTTGCATTCTTTTCCAATCTATTCTCAAATTCAAATTTATACTATTCGAGATTCAAATTTCTGAAGATGGTCATATTGTATTTTATTACAGACTTTTAAATTCTAATCTAGTTTTTACTATTCTTTTATTTTTATTCTATTGCTTTATTATTTTATATTCTATTTTATAGTATTCTTTTTTAGAAAATCGATTTCAATTTTTTTCGAATTCCATTCGAATTTGTTTTCAAATTGTTTTCAAATTTGATTCAAATTTGTCTTCGAATTGTTTTCGAATTATATTTGAATTTGTCTTCAAATTTGGTCCGCTTTTTTAAATTCTAATCATTATTTTGGATTCGTTTAAATTCGTTACCATTTTAATTTGGTATTTCGGATGCATCCGAAATACCAAATTAAAATGGTAACGAATTTAAACGAATCCAAAATAATGATTAGAATTTAAAAAAGCGGACCAAATTTGAAGACAAATTCAAATATAATTCGAAAACAATTCGAAGACAAATTTGAAAAATTTGACCAAATTTTGATTTGGAATGAAACAAAATGCACATGTCTACTTTCAGGTGCACTTGCAACTGGCTGAGTGGTGGGAGGTTAAATGCCTTGTCAAGCATGTGTTAACCAAATGGCAGGTGTTTTTGCCACGCTTGATCTGCTTGAGGCAAAGTTTGCAAATTGCAGCAATGCGATCGGCTGCACATGTGCTAAAAAAGGACCAGACAGCTGAGCTGTGGCAAGTGGGCCAGGAGATAACAGCTCCACAATGTGATGAAATAGGGTGGCTGCTCTCTACTCTTCCATGATGGCTGCTCTTGTGGACATCCTGCCTCTTTGGGGTTGTGCCTCACCCTCACTTTCCTCCTCTCCTCTATCCAGCACCCAAGTCATGTCAGTGACTTCATCATCATCATCATCATCCCCTTCATCCTCATAATCACTGGAGCCAACTTGGCAATATGCTGCAGCTGGGGGAACATGACTGCCAATTTGTTGTTTACCAGTGTTCTCCCCTCTCTGTAGGCTCATGTTCCTGCCTTCCTCAACCTCAGAACCAACATCAGAATCAAGTAATGGCTGTGCATAATCAAAGAGCAAGTGTTTCAAATAACTCAGCTGACTCCTCCATGCATGATGCTGGGGCTATAGCAGGAGTAGATGTGGACAAGGAAGCCAAATAAGCCACTCTGGCAGCTTTGGTGGACTGTGCATTAGTCTCTGCTTGGGTGATAGAGAATGAGAAGGATGAGGATAATTTAGTAAGCCAGTCCACCACCTCCTTTTGCATGCTGTGGCTGGATAGCACAGGCAACATCACTATACTAAACTGCCTGAGGATGGACCAGGTCCACCTTTGCCTGTGGACACAGATGCTGCTGGCCCCTTCACAGTGCCATGGGAACATCTGACTCTCCTTGTTGGCCTCCCAGACATGATGGGAGGGACTTATTATAAAAATGTAATAGAGACGGGGAAATGTGTACTTGAATGCACTTTAATCAATTGAAAGTGGTGTTTGGTGCACTTTAACTTGAGTACTCACTACACAGACACACTCCACTGACACACTACAATATACTGCAGTAAAACCGCACTGATGCACTACAATACATTGCAGTAAAAGTGCACTAACACACTTCAATATACTGCAGTAAAACTGCACTAACACACTTCAATATTCTGCAGTAAAAGTGCACTAACACAATTTAATATACTGCAGTAAAACTGCACTGATGCACTAAACTGACACTACAGTAAAAATGAATGGTCGCACTACACTTACACTGCACTATCACTATATTCACACTACACTGATACGTTACACTCATAACAGAATCACAATAGCACACTATAGCACACTAACTCACTAGTAGCAATAAACAGAGCCCTGTTCTATCTCTCTCCATTTCAATATCACACTGCAAATGGCTGCTCTGGGAAGGAAGCTTTTATAGTGTTGGGTTGGTCTATAAGTAATGAGCCATGATTGTAGGGAGTCATCATGACTGTGTCCAATCATGGATATAACAGTGCTATGAGCCCTGATTGGGCAAAGCCTTCAATGCTTCAGCCAATCAGGGCTTCCAATGCACTGTGCGTCATTTGATTTACAGGGGTGAATCTGTGAATTCCATACACTTGAACTTAGTATTTGATCTCACTGAAGTCTAGGGGGGGTCATTCTTGATACTACATTCTGCTTATATTGTAGGTTAATAGGCTAATATGTTGTCAAAAAAGGGCATGGGTGGCTGGGCACTGTAACTGGGGACATGGGGACTAAATGCTTGAGAGATGCCTTTAAACTGTATGTGATGTTGTGAAACATTACAGCTTTTTTGGGTATGACCAGCAACACTGTATTCTGCATTGGAGCTCATTCAGAGGGCCTATTAATGCCCTCCCCATGCAGAGCCATTGGCAGATGCATGTGCATCCACTTCAACTGTGTGTGCATCCACTTCCACTGCTCAAGTGTTGTACAGTTGCTAGTCAGTATGTAAGCAGCTTGGAAAGGCTCACACCTAAAGGGATTTGTAAAGGTTTGTGTTTTTTCACCTTAATGCATCCTATGCATTAAGGTGAAAAAACACCTGTCAGTGACCGGCCTCCCAGCCCCCCCGGTTTTACTTACCTGAACCCTCAAACTTGACTCACGGGGTCTCTCTGCCCGAGGTTCTCGAATCTTGATTGGATAGATTGATAGCAGAGCAGCCATTGGCTCCCGCTGCTGTCAATCAAATCCAATGAAGCAGGCACCGGGGGAAGGGGCCTAGTCCTGCATTTGGCCTCTGTGGACGATGAATGCTGGATTTAGGAGCGCGCCCGCAAGGTAACCCCCCAGGAGAGAGCTTTTCCCAGGGGGTTATCTGATGTGGGGAGGAGCCACGAGAGCTGCCTAGGGACCCCAGAAGACCAGGTTCAGGGCCACTCTGTGCAAAACGAGCTGGACAGTGGAGGTAAGTATGATATGTTTGTTATTTTAAAATAAAAAAAAAACCTTTAGTGTCACTTTAAGAGGAAGAGATGCAGTAGGTATATCTTGAAAAATAAATGTTGGTTCAATATTTAAAAGGCAAAAGCCACAAATATTGTTCAGTGGCTGGACAGTATGTTAGCAGATGGCAAAGTAACAAATTAAAACAGACCGGTGAGGCAAGTTTAATCTTGAAATAAACATTACAATGCATTATTTGAGAGACAATTGCCACATGTATTGTTCAGTGGCTGGTCAGTTTGTAAAAAGTTTGTAAAAAGTTGAAATGTAAGTGGGAGAAGCAAGCTATACTGCACCTTGAAATAAACATTAGAGTTTGTAGCGAAGTGCCATAAGAATAGAAATATTATTCATGGTACCTTTGCTGTCCATGGGTTAGAGAGGGCAAGGGTTTAAGACTACAGAATGGCCAATGGCACAGATCTAAAACTTTTGCTGATTGTTGAACCAAAGGAGTCATTTATATCATGTTTTGCAGATGTGGTGTATTCTACATTGGGAAAACGAAACGTGAATTGTTACAAAGAATTGGAGACCATACATACTATTCAGATGGGGGAAAATTGTAACGGCCGTTACCAGACATATCAGACTTTACCATAAGTACCACACTGAAATGGTCTCCTTCTTTGCTCTCGAAGTTATCCCAATGAACCCCAGAGGGGGAAATAGGGACAAAATTATACTTTAACGTGAGACGCTCTGGATCTAAGCTGCATCTAAGGTTGCAATGTAAAAGGGAGAGATGAAGTGTTTTATTATCTTGAAATAAACATTATTAGAGAATAATCTTAGTAATGCAACATCCACAAATTTTGTACAGTCCTGGACAATATGTAAATAGCTTGGTTAGGCTGCAATGTAAAAGGGAGAGACATGGCAGGTTTTATAGTGATAAAAAAATTAGAGCATACTATTTGAGGGTCTCTAGCTGGAAAGCTATCGTACAGTTGCTGGATAGTATGTAAGCAGCTTGGTAAGACTAGGAGAGGTGAGGCAGGTAGTAGTTTAAAATAGATAATAGAGAGGGTGTTATTTACGAAAATAGCAGCACACATAATCTGGTGCAGCTGTGCATAGAAACTAATTAGATTGTAACCTCAGCTTGTTCAATTAAGCTTAAGGACTGGAAGCATTTGCCCACTTAATGACCAGGCCATTTTTTTGCAATACGGCACTGCATCGCTTTAACTGACAATTGCGCAGTTGTGCGATGCTGTACCCAAAAATTGAAAAATCACGAAAATTGATGTCCTTTTTTTCCCACAAATAGAGCTTTCTTTTGAACATATTTGATCACCTCTGCGGTTTTTATTTTTTGCCCTATAAACAAACAAAGAGCAATAATTTAAAAAAAAAATATATAACATATTAAACATATCCCAAAAAAATATATATATAAAAAAAAATTATTCATTAGCTTAGGCTTGATTGGTTTGCGCAAAAGTTATTGCGTCTACAAACTATGGGATAGATTTAGGGACTTTTTTTTATCTTATTGTTTTTGCAAGTAATGGAGGCGATCTGCGATTTTTTGTGGGAATTGCGACATTGCGGCAGACAAATCTGACCCAAAATTACACTTTTTGGGGACTAGTGACATTATTACATTGGATCAGAGCACTGATCAATGTATAAATGACACTGACAGGGAAGGGGTTAACACTAGGGGCAATCAAGGGTTTAACTGTTTAACTGTGTTCCCTCAGCGTGTTCTAACTGTAGGGGGATGGGCTCACTGGGACATGACAGAGATCACTTTCCCCAATCACTGGGAACAGAATATCTCTGACATGTTCCCTGCCATAACGGGGATCCACCTTGTTTACAAAGGCAGATCCCCCTTCTGCCTCTGTACTAGGTGAGTCGCCGACTAACTTTGAGTCTGTACCACCCGCGGGCACGCTCCCGCAGCCGCCGTACAGGTACAGCGATGCACACAGGATAGCTGACTTTCCACCGTATAACGATGATGGCTGGTCGGCAAGTGGCAAAACTTAGAAGCTGATTGGTTTCTCTGCGGGGCTGCACCTGATACTGTTTTAGTAAATAAGCCCAGTGTATTTTTTGAGATTAAAAAGAAATTCATTATGCATAGATTACATAGACTTTACCTTATGGGGTGTACCAACATTCTTGGTATATTGTGTAAAAAATAAATAAATAAATAAAACACATGGGATTTTACAGGTACAAACAAGTGTCACTGCTAAAATTGTATTATCAGATCATAATAAAACCCTTTAAAAAGACTGATGTATGTTAACATTCTATATTCTATGATACCTCCATGTATACCCTATTATTCAAGAACAATGACCATTGCTAATCTGTACAATACTTTTTTACCTCAATATATAATATCACTGCATGGATCAATGAAGGGAATACAATAAATTCTCAACATGTTTTATGAACCAAGAATCTATTTCTTTGTGAGAGCACAGTATTTGTACAATCATACAATACATTAATAGAAAAAAAAACATGAAGATGAAAAACATTCATTTAATATGATGGAAAAGTTTACATGTATAACCTTGTAATAAGCCACAGCCAATACAATAAAATCATTAACACCACTCCTATATTCAAAATTCCAACTGTCTGGATGGGGGCTACGGGAGATAGATGAGATAGTCCACTCCACTCCACATTAAATCTGTGGGTATTATAATAATGATAAATTGAATCTGTTAATAACAAGATAATCTAGTACCTTAAAGTTATAGTGAACTTCCCAAAGATATCTGCTTAAATCTACTTAAATTAAAGAAAGGGGTAAATCCTCAGTTACAATATATCCTCTAGAGACCGCATTATTCAGCTTAAAGTGATTGTAAAAGGTAAAACAAAAAAATAATAACAAACATAACAAACTTGCCTTCATGTTCAGCTTGTTTTGCACAGAGTGGCCCCGAACATCCTCTTCTGGGGGGCCCCGGTGGCTCTTGTGGCTTCTCCCCACATCTGATAACCCATTCGAAGAAGCGCTTCCCTGGGGGGGTTACCTTGCGGTCGCGCTCCCGATTCTAGCATTTGGTGTCCATAGAGGCCGAATGCAAGACTTGGCCCTGCCCCCCGGCACTCGCGTCATTGGATTTAATTGACAGCAGCATGAGCCAATGGCTGCGCTGCTATCAATCTATCCAATCAAGAGCCGAGAACCCAGGCAGAGAGACAGCATGTCTCCGCCGGGTCAAGTTTGAGGGTTCAGGTAAGTTAAACGGGGGGCTGGGGGGCGGTCACTGACAGGTGTTTTTTCACCTGAATGCATAGGATGCATTCAGGTGAAAAAACACGAAGGTTTACAACCCCTTGAAAAATTTTCATCATTCTCTAAAATGGGGTTTTCCCCCTCCACAGAATGTTTTAGAGGATGTGGCCAAACTGCTGACTTCATATACTGCTTCTAGACCTGCCCCGTTTTTGGACAGATATCGCTTTCTTTATTTTCTCCGCACTGGGTCTGCCCTATATCCTGAATCCCAAGAACTGCCTTCTAGGCATTTTTAGTGACCTGTCTATTCCCACTTATGCTAAGAAACTACTCTGCACCTTATACTTTTATGCAAAGAAGTCCATCTTATTATCATGGAAGGGATCACAATCACCAACAAGGTCCACATGGTTGAAATGGGAGGTATATCCAGTTAACCTTTATGGGTCCTATACAGACTCTCCTAGTGTTGGTGAACAACTGGGCAGCCTCAGAAGAATACATTTGGCCCAGTGTTTCTCAACATTTGGCAGACATGGCACCCTTGCTTATAAGTATGCAAAATCCTAGGGCACTCCAATCTAATATGTAAAAAATGCATATGTTGCTTATCAGTGGGGAACCTAAGCCCGTGATGTTGCAGTCACTCACCTTGATTAATTAATTTCACACCAAAAGCCCCTCTTCACATCAGATCTCCCCCATTACGTCAGAGGCACCCCTATACATCAGAGTCTTCCCTATGTGTCAAAACCCCCATTATATACCATCGCAAAGCCCCCCAAATCACAGAGCTCCCCATCACACATTTCCCCCAGCACACAGTTCCTCCTAATCACACAATCCCCTCTTCACATTAAAGCCCTCCAGCAGTGTGGTAGAAGGAGGGAAGTGGAGCAGGTCTGGAGGAGCCATTTTTGCGGGAAGGCTGGCTGCCAACATCATAGCAAATAACAACACCCTACCTACTGCCCTAGAGCATTATTGGTTGTTATGGTGCAATGAAAATAACTGTTTTACCCTATATAATCAACAAGGAGAACCAAACTCAGTACTGAAAAATACCAGTAAATGTTAATGTAAGACTCTGCAAGTAAAAACTAACTAACCTACACAAAACTGTCATGGTACAGAAAGTCCCAGATTGTCCATGCTGAACAGGTGGATTATGGGATGTGTAGTTCCATCACCGTTAAGTGGAACTGCTCTCTGTTGGGAAAAAAAACGACAGCTCCCTGCAACTGTGGAGGATTGGAAGAGAAAACTTTTACAAAACTGCCTGGGAAGATTCAGGGCACTTGTCACCAGACCAGGGAAGGAATGTTGGGAGTGCTGAGTCTGTGAACAGCTGTCTGCCAGCACAACCTATTCCATAGACACAAAGTGGAATTGCTAGTCTATCCTCAGCTGTTCCAGAAACACAGAGCAGAGTTGCCAGTCCAACTTCAGCTGTACCAGAGACACGGGAACCACCAGTCTATCCCCAGCGGTTGAGCTTATCTGAGTGGTTGGTGGTAATATAACTACAGATTCAGCTCAAGTTGGTGTCTTCTAACTCATTGTCAGGAGTGTGGCAGATTTGGTAAATTGATAATATGAATAGTCCATACACCAGATTAGTTTCATAGGGCTTATTCACTCAGTAGCTCCTTCAGGAGTGTGCTGCATATGTACAAATTACATCCCCACTGCTCCTCCAAACATGACTGTTTAATTAATTAGAATAAAAATTAATCTGTGTTATATGCATTACTCTTGGCAGACAGTGAGAACTGTATGAATTGTCCAGAGGAAGAATGGCCCAATGAGAAGAAAGATCGGTGTATTCCAAAACACCTTGAATTCCTTTCCTACACTGATGGCATTTCTAAAGTATTCCTAACAATTTCTGCTGTATTCTGCATTGTAACTGTTTTAATAAAGGGGATTTTTATTTCCTATCTGAACACCCCGATTGTCAAAGCTAATAACAGAAATCTGAGTTTTGTTCTTCTTGTCTCCATTTTGTTGAGCTTCCTCTGTGTGTTCTTGTTCCTTGGTCAGCCACTGGATATAACCTGTATATTGCGTGTCATGACATTTGGAGTCATCTTCTCCATAGCTGTCTCCTCTCTTCTTGCTAAAACAATCATGGTTTATATCGCTTTCAAAGCCACCAAACCTGGCAGCTACTGGAGGAAATGGCTTGGAAGCAAACTGGCCAATTCCATAGTATCAGTGTGTTCATCCATTCAAGTAATAATATGTATTACTTGGTTGTCCTCTTCTCGCCCTTTTAAGGAAATGGACACTCATTCTTATCAGGACAAGATCATTATTCAGTGTAATGAAGGGTCCGTTATCGGGTTCTACTCTGTGTTGGGTTATATGGGGTTTCTGGCAGCTGTGAGTTTTGTTCTGGCTTTCATGGTGAGGACATTACCGGACAGTTTTAATGAGGCCAAATACATCACCTTTAGCATGCTGGTTTTCTGCAATGTCTGGATTTCCATGATCCCGGCCTATCTGAGCGCTAAAGGGAAATATATGGTAGCTGTGGAGATATTTGCCATATTGGCCTCAAGTGCTGGACTTCTAATCTGTATATTTTTTCCAAAATGTTTCATTATCTTATTTAAACCTGAATTGAATACACAATCATGTTTACTTGATAGAAAAAATAGACATGAATACTGTAACTACTCTTAGGAATTTGTTTATAAATGTTTTCACACAAGATTCAAATAGCTTTCACCCAAGTCTAATGAATTTCAAATGTTATTAATCCTTGTGTAAATCTCATGGAATTTTTTTTTAAAGGTAGATGGACATGAAACCTGGGCCTGGAAATGGGTGATAGTTTTCAAATTAATGTAATTGTTATGTCGGTGTATTCCCTGTAGAGCATTTGATCAGTAAGTAGGCAGCCTCTGCAAGCCGAACATGTCCAAAATGAGGTTTTTTTCGAGGTTAATTAGGTACTCATGAATTAGGCTCCATTCACACCTGTGCATTTTGTAGCTTGAAGCCTGAAGCTACAAAACGCTGGAGGGGAAAAAAATCAATTATTCTCTAAGGAGTTGGTTCACATCTCCACTCCAAAACGCCTGAAGCTGAAGCTCCAAAACGCCTGAAGCTCAAACAAGATCTGGAACTTTTTTTAGGCAGATTTTGGCGTTTTTATGATTTTTACAAGGTTAATTAGGTATTGATGAATTAGGCCCCATTCACACGTGAGCATTTTGTAGCTTGAAGCCTGAAGCTACAAAACACTGGAGGGTAAAAAAATCAATTATTCTCTGTGGAGATGGTTCACATCTCCACTCCAAAACGCCCGAAGCTCAAACAAGTTCTGGAACTTCTTTTTAGGCAGATTTGGGCGTTTTTCTGCTTTTCTGGTGAACTTTTGACCTGTACAAAATCATGGCAAAATGCGTCAAAATCGCGGCAAAAACGCTGTGAAAACTGTGGAAAAAATCGTGGCAAAAATCGCTGTAAAATCGCGTAAAAAACTTTCTGCCTGAAAACGCTATGCTCAGGTATGAATGGGGCCTTAATATGTGTGTGTTCACGCTGCAACACAACTTAATTTATTAGTTATGTCCGAGTCACCAGACTGTCAACCCTGTATTTTGCTAAGCCTTGGTGAAGGGGCTGATGTTGGACTCCTAAAATGTGTTGGCTGTTTTACCCATTTAATATTTGAAATAAACCTCATATCGGAATTAAACTATTTAGTGTGGCATTTCAATATTCAGATTAACATTTTTTTTTGTTTCAATAGTTTTTATTGTTATTTTATTTCACTTTAACAGAAATAAAAAAATAACAATAAGGATGATAAACATTGAAAATACATGAACACAGTGAAATGAACTGTTTACGCTTTAAGTTGTGCAGCAAATAACATAAGGTTACAATGCATTGAGTAAATATGCAAAATTAAAGGGTCAGGTTTTTGAGTATGAGACTAGGTACCATCCTGTGGACGGCAATGAGAATGAATAGTAGATCAGAGATTGAACTCTCCCTGGATACCCCTGTGGGATCATTCTGTATCCAAGAGAGAGTCCGGTCCCACCTTCATGGATTCGGGGATGTGAATACACACTCAAGATGGAGGAAAGAGTTTGGTATTTGAGTACCAGGAGAGCCAAGGTGACCAGTGGTCGAGTGTGATGTGGAGGCGTCCATTCGAGGGCGCTACCATGTGCTCGTACATGCAGTGGAGGTTAGTGAGGTCTATTATGTCAGTGATTGTAGGAGGAGTGAGGTTTTTCCATTTTCTGGTAATCGTTAATCTGGCTGCTAATAGTATATGAGTAAGTGTGCTTTGTAGAGTGGTAGGAAATTGGTCCATCCCCAGGGACAGAAGTGCTAGTGCAGGGTTCATTGGGATGTTAAATTGGGCTATGTTCAATAAGACATTAAATAATTTTGTCCAGTATGGTAGAAGCATAGGACAGCTCCATAGTGTGTGTAGAAGGTCTCCTCGGATGCAGACTTGTCTCCAACAAGCATCAGAGATTTGGGGGTTAAATTTGGATAATGTTGCGGGGGTGTAGTACCAGTGTAGAGTTATTTTAGCCGATAGTTCCCACAATGGGGAGCAATTGGAGGTTTTCTGGTTGATTTTGCATGCTTTTTGCCACTGGAGTGGTGTAAACGATTGATGCAGATCTGTTTCCCATTTCATGTGGGAGTGAAATTTAACAAAGGTTTGTTTTCGTTGGAAGATGTTATAGCACAATGTGATACCTTTTCTCTGTAGGGTGGGACATGTTAGAAAGGACCATGCTGATGGATGGATAGTTTGGAGAGGGTTAGGTATATTGCGTGTAGCAATAACTCTCGGTGGAGCTGCTGGTTTATTATTGGGCCTGTCCTCTATTCTCTTCACCCCTCTTAAGTTGTTCAATCCCCTTGACACAGCTGTAGTGCAGTGTTGTAATGATGTTAATACCAACTTTAACCCACAATATACACTTATATTTATATTTACCTCTACCTGGGTGCTTGTAGCTCCACCTGCAGGAGAAATAACAACACTGCACATAAACTTCTGTAATAACCAAAATAACTTCTTTGTTTGGATAAATGATATATTTATATAAAGAATTATTACAGTGAATACACTATCACACCAACGTAGTGCAACAGTACAGTATACAGTTATAACAGTCTTGGTGACAATCACAAATATACCTAAATATATATATCTGTACAAGGGAGCTCCCCCTGCTCAAAACCGTAAAGTCACTACCCTTTGTAACTAGATGCAGGCCCTGCAATAAAAGAGATCGTCTTTTATTGCTACAACAAGTTTTATTGCTAGCTACAAATTTGTCATTGTAATCCACAGAGGGTTCTTCTTGGGTGTTGCGCAGTGTAAGGTAATACACTAAGACAATTATAATCCAGAAGATTGATTAAGTGTTCTTATACGAAGAAGACAAACATCTAGTATCCGTTCTTGAATACTAAAATCTATGCAAGTGTAATGTTCTCCAACTTAACTTGTTCCGTGGGACTATCAGTCCCAGCAATACTCTGTAACCATCCTAAGTGTGTGTAGTATTAAACAAAGTTCCGGGTGTTAACCCTCTCACCACATGGGATCCCGGCAGATGGATGTCTCCGTTTCAGCAGTTCTCAGTCCGTATGGAGCCACCACCACGCTATCACACTGTTCCATTTACTAACGACTGGGAGTCCTCGGTTACCTCCCCCACGGGTCTCCGAAACAATCACTTCTGCTACTTCAGCACACTGTGGTACGATGGCAGGATCCCTGCTGCTTCTCCGATCCTTCACAAGGTAGGCCGCATCCCTGTGGGACACACACACCCACAGAGTCCTGCTGGCAAGCCACACGTCCCAGGAACAAGAGACTTAAGATGGCCGCTCCCAGCCCTTTTATATCCTCACACCATGCAGTTCAGTTCTTCTCTTGTCCAGGAGCATTGTGGGTAGGTCATAGTTATTGTTCAGAAGTAAACAATCAATCACTTCCATGTCACTTCTCTTAATCATGAAACATAAAAGTGTTGTACCTTTTCAATTGTCCACTAGATGGCACTAGATCAACTTATATTCTTTTACAACCACATATGACTAACAACAAAAGTTGTCAGCGCTACAATGTCGGATTTGTAGGTATTGATAGAAGTCTGTTTGCGGTATGTTGAATTATTTTCTGACGGACAAGAAGGGTTTTAAAGAGCCGTTATCATGAAAGTTATGAATATAATGTAAACCCCTTGCATTCCGTTGTTTGAGGAATATTTGTGCTATTGTGTGGTTTATGGCAGATATGGGAACAGTCATAGTAACTTTTGGGTCATTCGTGTTGGTGCGGGTCAGAAGGTTGAGACATGTTTTGATGGATATTACCATTGAGGGCGGGAGGTAAGAAGGGGGTTTTGCGCCCATTTGGGTACTGAATAGCCATAAGTTCGTTGGGCCATAGGTGTTGTAGGTGGATTCTATAGCTCCCCATGTTGTTGACGGTGTAGGGAGGAACCATTCTTTTAATTGAGTCAATACTGAGGCTGAGAAATAATCTTGGAAGTCTATAAGTCTATATAACCCAGTCCTCCTTGCATTCTGTGTTTTATTAATTGGGAGTGTGTGCATCTTGATTTTTCCCCCTTCCATATAAATCTCGATAATAAGGCTTGGAGGGATTTGAAGTAGCTGGTAGGTATAGGAATAGGTAGATTCCTAAAGAGATATAGGATTTGGGAAAGATGGATCATTTTAAACGCAGATAACCTGCCCCACCAAGAAAATTTGTGTTTTCCCAGTTTGAGAAGATCAGTTTGGAGTTTGGTTCTCAGGGGTAGGTAGTTGTATGAAAAGAAGGATTTTGTGGATCTCATGAGGTGAATACCTAGATATGGTATGCTGGATTCTGCCCATGTATACGGAAATTGCTGTTGTAGTAGGTTGCACAATACCGCATCTATACCTATGTCAAGGATGTAAGATTTAGTTGCATTTGCTTTGTAATAGGAGACTTTTCCAAACCATGTCAGTATTTTTTGTACTTCAGACAGGGAGAGTGTTGGGTTGGTTAGCATTAAAATTACGTTGTCTGCAAAGACTTATTTTGTGGATTTGGTTTCCTATGGTTACACCTGTTATTCTAGTGTTGATTTGAATGTGCTCAGCTAAGGGTTCCATTATCAAATTCAAAATTAGGGGCGATAGAGGGCATTCCTGCCTAGTTCCATTTGTTGTGCGGAAAGGGGCAGAGAGGAGGTTGGATGTGTATACCTTGGCTGAGGGAGTGGTGTATAGAGCCATTACAGCTTGGTGAATGTAGCCTTCAAAGCCAAATTTTTGGAGTACCATGGATAGGTAGGTCCAGTTCACTCTGTCGAATGCCTTCTCTGCATCCAACGATAGAAGCAGAGAAGGCATTCCAGTCGAGTTTGTGTGGTGTATAATATTTATCAACCGTCTGGTGGCATCCGATGTCTGTTGCCCTTTCGTAAATCCAGTTTGGTCGTTGTGTATGAGGGATGGGAGAATATCAATGAGTCTGTTTGCTAGTAGTTTAGCGTATATTTTTAGATCAATATTCAGTAGAGAGATGGGATGGAAATTTTGGGAGATGTTGGGTTCCTTGCCAGGTTTGGGTAGTGTAATCACTAAAGCAGATAGAATTTCATTAGGAAAGGAGGAGAAAGATGCAGCATGGTTGAATAAGTTGCATAGGTGAGGGGCTAAAATTGTGTTGAACATTTTGAAGTATTCTCCAGTGAAGCCATCAGGGCCAGGGGATTTGTAGTTGGGAAGTTTTTCAATGGTTGCTTGAATTTCTGATTCCGTGAAGGGGGTGTTGAGGTGCAATAATTGGTCTTACGTTAATGATGGGAGTTTAAGGTAGCTGAGGAAGGATTGGATTTCTGCTTGGGTAGGCTGGTGGGTATGGCTATCCGACCTTATATTGTACAAGTCGCTGTAATAGGAGCTAAAGGCGTCAGCTATGGCTTGGGGGTTAACACGCTTGTCTCGGGTAGTAGGGTGACATAAATACGCTATTCTGGTTTTTAGTCTTTGCCCTTTGCTACGCTGAGACATAGCTTTCCTGCTTTGTTATTGGTGACATATGATTTAGCTTTCAGTTTCCTGAGATTTAATTTGTAGCTGGTAAATAGTAATGAGCGGAGCTCATGTCGCAATTTAAATATTTGGGATTGTAATATTGGGGATGGATTTGATTTGTTTTGTAGGTCTTCTGTCACTATTTTTTCAGTCAATTCTTCCATCTGCTGCATCCTCCTCTTTTTCATTTTAGCACCTATTTGTATGAAGAAGCCTCTCATGTAGGATTTATGAGCATTCCACAAGACCGCTGGGTCAGCCACTGAGCCTGTGTTGGTGAGCAAGCATTCTGTCATTTTTTGGGATAGGTACTGAGCATGTTCTGAGTGTTGTAAGATAGAGTTGTTAACTCTCCACATGAAAGAGTTAGGTTTGGAATTGTTGTTTATCAGTTTAAGTCTGACAGAAGCGTTGTCTGATCAGGTGATCGTGTGGATACGGGCTTCGTGTACATTTTGTAGTAATTAATTATCTGACAGAGATCTATGCATGAGTATGTGTTGTGACACGGGGAGAGAACGTATAGTCTCTCTCAGTCATGTGGCAACACATCCATACATCATAAAAATCGTTATTTGTAAGAAAAGAAGTTAGTGGAGAAGTATATCGTTTGGGACCAGAGGACGAGTCCATATCATTGTCGGGTACGAGGTTAAAATCTCCGCAGATAAGTACTTGTCCCTGTTGTACTGTCCTTATTTTTTTTAAGTTTTTTTTTAAGAAACTGTATTTGTCTACGGTTCGGGGCATATAAAGTGACTATTGTATATACAACATTGTCTGTGGTGCATACAAGAATGACAAATCTTCCTTCTGGGTCCAGTGTGCAGCATTGTAGCTGGAAAGACACAGTGTCTCTTATAGCAATAAGAACTCCCCGTTGTTTCTGAAAGTAAGATGCTTTGTAGACATGTGGGAATGATTTGTGTTGGCAGATAGGGGTAGCATCCTGAGTGAAGTGCGTTTCTTGAACGCAGAGAACGTCTCTGCCATGTGACAGCTCCGTTTTCCATAAGGAGGCTCTCTTGGCCGGATGGTTCAGGCCTTTTTCATTTATAGTCAGTATGTTGATGGACATTGTGATATGTGCCAGATGCAATGGTGTGTGGTAAGACTCACTGTTGGTAGAAGAAGATAACGCTCCTTGGAAGGAAATCAATGGGAGTTGGTATTCTAGGCTCTCTGTTGTCCCTGGAGATGTGTAGCTTACAGTGGGCGTACCTTGTGATAGCTGTATTGGTAAAAAGGGAACAATAAAAGTATAACACAAACACTGTACAATGGGGTCCTGTGGAACCTTTTACCAATCCTGCTGGTGGGTATACCTCTTGCTGATGATCAGGAGGCACTGTGTCCCACGGCCGTGGGGAGCAAGATTACATATGGTAAAACAACTTTAAACTATAACATACAGTAAGTGTAACTTGTATTACTGACTTGTGGGGGTAGTGTTCAGAAGAGATGTGTGTCAGCAGGACATAGGACCGGGGATGTACGTTGCTGAATCAGTAGGTTAGTGCAAGGGTTGTTATTTTCCTCTGGGACCTCTCAATTCCGTACGCTGGGCTCCTGGATGCTGAAGACCGGCTGGGTCCCTCTTCTCGTCACCTGAGGGCTCAGGAACTATTCCCCGTGAGTGAAGTAGCCGAAGGCTGTCTTGGGGATTAGTGATGACAGTAGTTGTCCCATTATTGGTAATTAGGACAGTAGCCGGGTGGCACCATTTATAAGGAATTTTATGATTATTAAGTGCTTTAGTGACAGTCTTCATGAGTTGCCTCATGTTGAGAGTATTTTTGGAGAGTTCTGCATACAGGTGGCTCTCATTGAATAGAGCAGGGAGGGCAGGGTGTGCTGTGGCTTTTGCTAGTAGTTTTTCTTTGGTTGGGAAGAAATATATTTTCATTGGGACATCTCTGGGCACCGATGCTTCTAAATCTTTAGGTTTTGGGATGCGGTGGATGCGATCGATAATGCATTTGATCGGAGACACGTCAGTTTGCCAATCATATCGCCTGCTTAAGTCTGCAGGACGGCGGGGAGTACTGACTCGGGGACCCCCTTTAACTTGACATTGTTTCTCCTCGAGCAGTCCTCGAGGTCTGCGAGCTTTGCCTTAATCCAATTTGTGTCGTCAGCCTGGTCTTTGTATGCATCTATAAGCTTGTTGACAGTTGTGGTGCATTCATCCATTTTGTGCTCTATGTGCTGCACTCTGTCCCCCATCCCCTGCATCTGAACTGAGAAGTTATCATAGTTAATCATGGCTGAGATGTTCATCATGAGGGACGTCTGAAGTGACAGGAGCATGTCCTTCCTGGTTGTGTCGAGGATCGGTAGGCCAGATGTGGGATAGTTAGCAATGGAGGGTACTAGATTGAGGCCTACCTGGTCCAGATTTGTGGCAACCGTCGCAGCGCTTGAGGCCTGCATCGCGGGATCCATCCTCATCCACGCTTTCACTGGGCTGCTGGATGTCGGGCTGTGCGGGGTGGATTCTCCATCAGGTAGTGGAGCAAACTCCATCTCCCATGTTCCCAGAACGTCGTCTGGGAGGTCAGTGTAGGAGGATGAGGCTTGAGGGATTTCCCCGCCGGTGCCATCTTGCCGCTGTCCGTCCTCCGGCGCTGCCATTATGAAGAAGTCGTGAGTTTTTTGGGATACCGATCGTCCTTTTGTTTACGGGACTGCATCTGGAGCATTCCCCCTGTGCTGTGGAGGTCCGTGGTGGCTCTGGTGTGCTCTGTCTCACTGGATATTCGCTTCTTCCTCGGTCTTCAGTCAGAGCTCAGTCAGTCAGAGCTCACGGCTTAAGCGGCCATCATGCTCGCGTGCAAGCCATGCCCCCTTCCAGATTAAGATTTTTGAACAAACCCACCAGTAACCTTTTTGTCAAAGTTCTCCTCTCCTTACAAAACCTGCCTCTGAAATTTGCCCTTACTAAACCCTAAGTGTCTTTTCATAAAAAATGTGATTTTTGAACGTTCAGTCAATGTTCTAGTAGTAAATGGGGTCAAATAGATTTTTTACTGTAGCAATAAAAAAATCAAAGGAAAAGGATGGACATATTTTCTCCAAACAAACAAAATTCTAATAATGATTGTGGTTTCCGTTTTCATAAGCAAATGTTAAAAGCAAATATCATATTGAAGTATTTTTGAGTGACATTTGTCAAGTTTCTGATGGCAGTATCAAATGAAACAAGAATTTTTCTGCAAATGTTCATATAGAAAACCATTTCTGTATAGTCAGCTTATGAACCAACAATGTAAAAGGAGCCAAGAGCTTCACCTGCTGGCTGCAATTGTAAGGCCGCGTACACACGGGCGGACTTTTCGACCACTTTTGATGGACTTCCGATGGACTTGCCTACAAACGATCACACCAAACTCCAACGGATTCGTACGTGATGATGTATGACCGCACTAAAATAAGGAAGTTCATAGCCAGTAGCCAATAGCTGCCTGGGTTTTTGTCCGTCGGACAAGCATACAGACGAGCGGATTTCGACCGGACTCGAGTCCGTCGGAAACATTTGAAACATGTTCCAAATCTAAAGTCCGTCAGATTTTTGACCGAAAAAGACCGCTGCATTTCCGATGGGTCGGATTGTCCGCCGGATTCGGTCTGTCGGACCAGTCCGGTTGAAAAGTCCGCTCATGTGTACGCGGCATAAGTGTGGGGAAAAATATTCTAAAAAAAAAAAAAAACCATAAAGTTAACAAATCAATATAAAACATTATACATTTCCTTTAACAGGCAAATCAATGGAAAGCTAAGGACTTGTGAAGTGGAAATGATCTTGTTTAGGGCTCTTCTAAACTCATTTTAGTTATAATAAAATGATTCTCAAGTTTCTTAGAAATATAAATCACATTTAGATCACATTTAAGTGAACCTGTGTTTTTCCCCAGAAGAGTAAATACTTATCTGTCTACTGCCCACTCCCCACCTGACCACACATTGCGGATTGTCACTTGCCACACATTGCGGATTGTCACTTGCCACGTCACTTGTCAGCGGATGCAGGGTGTCACTTGTCAGCGGATGCAGGGTGTCACTTGTCAGCGGATGCAGGGTGTCACTTGCCACGTCGCCTGCCACCAGATCGAAGGGGGCCCTGTCAGGTAGGATGTACGGGGGCCCCATAATTTCTAACATTCTGGGGCACATTCAGGGGGGCAAACTCCCGCCCGCTAGCAAGCCTGTTTCGCCGGCACCTCTGCTTATTTTTTGGCGACTGATCGGGCTTGTGTACTCCCACTTCCTGGTAGTGGTGGAACGCACCATAGGGCGGACGTGATATCATCAGCCGGAAATTATGCAAGATATAGGAGGCAATGCGGCCATCATTTCTGGCTGATGACAGTCACTGATGGGTGACTAATGGGTGACAGGTGACGGTCACTGATGGGGGATAGGTGATGGTCACTTATGGGTGAAGGCCATTGATGGGTGACTGATGGGTGACAGGTGTCAGGCGACGGTCGCTGATGGGTGACAGGTGAACCACTGACGGTCACTGATGGCAGTCTCCTGATGAAACAGGTGCACTTTGCGGGCACTGATGGGTGACAGGTGACAGTCAGTGATGGGTGACTGATGACGGTCACTGATGGGTGACTGATGGGTGACTGATTTGTGACAGGTGATGGTCCCAACCACGACACTACCTGCCTGGAGTTTGCATGTTCTCCCTGTGCCTGCGTGGGCTTCCTCCTGGTACTCTGGTTTCCTCCCACACTCCAAAGACATGCTGGTAGGTAATTAGATCCTGTCTAAATTGTCCCTAGTATGTATGAATGTGAGTTAGGGACCTTAGATTGTGGGTAGGGACTGATGTGAATGTACAATGTATATGTAAAGCGCTGCGTAAATTGACGGTGCTATATAAGTACCTGAAATAAATAAATAAATAAATAAATAAAATAAAATGGTCACTGATGGGTGACAGAAGTATTATTAGTGTATTTAGATACCATTCCAATTTTAAATGGCCCTGTTATGGGCAGACCTTGAGAATATTAACTGATGATAACAAGGACCTACAAGGACATATATTGATCTTTTATAATTTATATACATCACACATAGGAGATCTTCTTGGTAAGGACCTTGCCTTTATGGTCACAAGTCTGCATACCATAGTTTGAGAGTGTTGTTGTTTTATCCCTCGCTGCTTTCCTTTTTCCCAGCTGGTTTTGTAGAATGCCCCTCAACTCACCCCTCGGGGGGGGTTTTCTGTAGTGGATGTCAGCCGATGTCAGCCTATGTTCGAGTCGAACACGAGTTCGACTCGAACTCGAAGCTCATCCCTACTCCACAGGAAGGGAACATGCTGTTTAATCAAAAGTGTGATAGCAGAGATAATGCCAGAAAAGTTCTTAATAAATTTTCTATAAAAATTTGCAAATCCCACAAATCTTTATACTGCCTTTCGGTCTGTAAGGACTGGCCATTCCAAGACAAAGGCGACTTTCTGGGGATCCATGGAGATACCATCAGCGGAGATGACAAGTCCCAGAAACTGTATTGTCTGCCTTTCAAAGTCGCACTTTTCAGCCTTGGCATAGAGGTGATGTTCACGAAGTCTACTCAAAACCTTCATCACATGAGTACGATGGACTTCAATTGAGTCAGAGAAGATAAGAATGTCATCGAGATAGACTATGATAAACAGGTCAAGGAAGTCCCGAAAAACGTCATTTACCGGGTGTCGAAAGGTGGCTGGGGCATTGCAGAGACCGAAGGGCATGGCTAGGTATTCAAAATGCCCAAAACATGTCCTAAAGGCAGTCTTCCATTCATCTGCTTTTCTGATTCGAACCAAATTGTAGGCACCTCTCAGATCGAGCTTGGAAAATACTCGTGCTCCTCGCAGTCTCTGGAACAACTCAGGGATTAATGGAAGTGGGTACCGGTTCTTGATCGTTATTTTATTAAGATCACGATAATCAATACAGGGCCTCAGGGTGTGATCATTTTTCTCCACAAAGAAGATACCGGCCCCCGCTGGAGAGGAAGAGGCCTGAATAAAACCTTTTTCCAGGTTTTCATTTATGTATTTGCGCAAGGCCTCCAGTTCGGGTTCTGAGAGAGGGTAAATCCATCCAAAAGGAATCTCTGCCCCTGGTAAATGTTCAACAGGACAATCGTCTGGTGGGGAGGAAGAGTATCTGCGTTCTTTTTATTAAACACATCCAGGAATCCATGATAAGCTACGGGTACTAACTTCATAGTCTCGGGGTCAGAGTGAATGCTGAAGAGAGGAGCAGGGTTAACAGAATCCCAGTATAACAAGAAACATGGGGGAAGTTATGACATCCAGACAAAGAAGTTCTTGATGTTCCGAGGTAGTCTGGCAGAGAATGGGTACAGTCTCTTGTGTAACAGGCCCAGACTTGAAACCAGAGCCATCCGCAAGATGCACAGTATATCCCTGCCTCTTGGTGCATACAGGAAGTTGATGAAGGTAACAAAGGCCACAAAACAACTGCAGGCTCCAGAGTCTATAATTGCGGTTACAAGAATAGTCCTTCCCGGCAACTGGAGCTGGAGTGAATCAGGAGGTGTAGCAGATCCCTCCCAGGAAGATGCATCATGTGCGGTGGTGTAGGAGCGGGCTTGGCAGGTCTTATAGGACAAGTCTGAATGAAATGGCCTGCCACTCCGCAGTAAAAGCCTGTCATGTAGTTGCCAGAAGCGTTCAGAAGAAGACAGAGATGGTCTTAGAAAACTTCTGTGGGGAGACTCAAGGTGCTCCTTATTCTTGTGGGGTCCCCTTGGTGTTCTGGAAGTGACTGCAGAAACAGAAGCAAAAACTCTTGAGGTTGTAGGTGGCTTGGTATTAGCCCTCTCGGATTGCCTTTCATGCAGCCGATGGTGGATTTGGATGACAAGATGGATCAGATCTTCCAGGGATGAGGGTACTCCTACACGGGCAAGTTCGTCTTTTAATGTGTCAGAGAGTCCAAGATGAAATTGATGGTGGAGAGCAGCTTTATTCCACTGAGTATCTAAACTCCAAACACGGAAATCAGTTATATTGTCCTCTACAGGTCTTAAGCCTTGTTGGAGTTTACCAAGTGTGGATTCAGCAGTCTGCTGGAGGAAGGGATCAGCATAAAGTTGAGACATGGCTGAGAAGAAGGAGTCAGTGGTACACAAAGCCGGATCATGATGTTCTCCAAGACGATAAGCCCAGGAGAGTGGCTCATTTCGTAGGAGTGTGATGATGAATCCCACTTTAATGCCCTTTGATGAGAAAGTTCAGGGTAACAAGTAAAAATAAAGTTCACAGGCATTTTGAAATGTACGGAACAGTTTGCGATCCCCTGAAAAATACTCAGGCAAAGGCACTCTGGGTTCAGGAGGAAGAGAGGTTTCATTGAGCAGGCAAAAGTCTGTTTGCACAAAAGAGCTCACAAGAGCAAGGTGGGTAGAGAGCAGGTGGAACATCAAGCAGGTTCGGTAGACGATCTTCCATCCGGCCCAGGTCCTCTTTGAGATCCCATACAGTATGGGCTAGTGCAGAAATTGATCAGCAGATGTCCATAAAAGGCAAAGCCTCCCTTACAGACTCCATTTCTGGCTGACTGATAGTGTCACGTACCTTGTTGGAGTCAGCCTCCCTTGTATCTCCAACCCGGGGCCCACTGAGGATGGAGACAGAAGGACCCAATGGATAGGAGGAACACAAGTGCCTGTAGATATAGCCCTGGAAGCTTGAGGCAGATGATGTGACTTTGGGGATGCAGGAAGTCGCAGCAGGTCGCAGGAGCGGAGTTGCAGACACACGGCAGACAGATTGGAGCCAAACAGGAGGCAGAAGCGAAATCACAGGAATATCCGGGTTTGGAAGCAGGTGGGCAGCAAGGTACCAAATCATCAGGCAGGAGCAGGGTCAAATAGGAAGCCAGAATCAGGAACCAGTAATCAGAGATGTAAGGAGAGTCCAGAAGCAAGGCCAAGGAAAGCCAAGGGTTCAGCAACAGATATTAGGCAGGCAAAAGCAGCAATCACAGGGTACGGGTACAGGAACAGCTGAAGATCAGTCAGCATCTGTTACAAGTCTGTGCGCCCCTTAAATAGGCCGTCTGGTGCCAATGGGGCATGTGGACGCACTCCTACAGACACGTACACTCCTTTGTGCACACACATTGGCGTGTCTGCGATCTGTAAAGTTCATTATGCGTGCATACGTGCACAAGTGTGCCCAGAGCGCGACAACAGTTCTCTTACATTTATTGATATACTGTATGTCAGTTCCAAATTGTCAGCTTGGCATAACAAGGGGGTCTCGACAATAGGAGGGAGTCTTTTCTTCCTGCCGATACATTTCTGGCCAGGATATCATGTTTAAAATTTGGTGGTGAAATAAAAATCAAATGGGTAATCAAATAATCAAAAAGGCCACTGGAGCCACTCCAGCGGCCGGTATGTAACAGCCCAGCAGGGAGAAAAATCTCTATGCGCTAACATTGGTACTGACTAGTATAATATTTCCCTTGTTTACCTAGGAAAAGGCTCCACAGATAACCTCCCCTGGATGACCGTTCACCACACCATCCAGCAGGCTAATGCCGCTAGATATAGTCCCCAACTCGGCATCAGATAACACGCGGTGGACACTCACGCCTGATGCCACCGAATCAGATCTGCCACAATGCACATGTGAGGAGCACGTGCGCATGCACATAGGAGTCGCGGGACGTGGCTATGAGAGCTGTGCAGTGTCATGTTGCAGGCGGAGCCTGTAGGCCAAGCAAGGTTTGCTGACACCGCCCCCCCACCTGGAAGATCATTATGTCCCCCATAGGGAAACAGAAGAGACAAGGCTGACGCCTGTCATCCTAACGGACAGGGTTCACCTTAAAACCATAGATGCCAATAAGGAGAAATTACTAAAAATTATACATATGTAGCACTAGGTAAATTTAGTAAATTGTGCGTTAGGAAGGTTAAAGTTTGCCTCTGTTCCAGCTTGGCTGACGTTGTGTGTTTCCGTGCTGACCGGTGGGTAGGGATGAGCTTCGCGTTCCAGTCGAATCCATGTTCGACTCGAACCCATGTTCGACTCGAACATTGCCTGTTCAGTCATTCACCGAATTGTGAACGATATGGGCCGTTCGCACCAAATTCGTGAGGCGCGTCACGGCCCATAATTCACTGCGGCATCGCACTGCATTGCTAGCTGATGATTGGCCAAGCATGCATTATGACCCGCATGCTTGGCCAATCACAGGTAGAGAGTTTTTTGGCTCAATTATGGCTCAGGGGGTTTAGCACACGCCCCACACTATATAAGGCTGCCTGCACGGCGGCCCTGTGTAGTGTGTTCCGGCGTGCTTAGATAGAGAGAGACAGTGTCATTTCATTTGAGTTAGCTACATTAGGCAGGACAGTCAGTGAGTTAGCTGCACTTATAGTGTATTGTGTATATGCATCCCAGGTGTTGCATATATATATATATATACACTGTATTCAGTTTAGCTAGATCCGTTCCTGTTATCTTCCTACTGACAGGCAGGCTTGTCTTGTTACAGTATTTACAGCTAGCTGAAGCAAATTTCTGGTGTTCTTTTGATCCTATTAGTACCACAGTCAGGCAGCTAGACTATTTACAGTTAGTGTAGTGCGTCCTCCTCACAGTGTTCAGTTAAAGCTACAAGTTAGTTTAGTGTGACCTCTGCACAGTGTTCAGCTAAAACTACAAGGTAGTGTAGTGCACAGTGTTCAGCTAAAGCTACAAGTTAGGGTAGTGCGTCCTCATCACAGTGTTCAGCTAAAGCTACAAGTTAGTTTAGTGCGACCTCTGCACAGTGTTCAGCTAAAGCTACAAGTTAGTGTAGTGTGTCCTCCTCACAGTGTTCAGCTAAAGCTACAAGTTAGTGTAGTGCGTCCTCCTCACAGTGTTCAGCTAAAACTACAAGTTAGTGTAGTTACATAGTTACATAGTAGGTGAGGTTGAAAAAAGACACAAGTCCATCAAGTCCAACCTATGTGTGTGATTATGTGTCAGTGTTACATTACATATCCCTGTATGTTGCGGTCATTCAGGTGATTATCTAATAGTTTCTTGAAGCTATCAATGCTCCCCGCTTAGACCACCGCCTGTGGAAGGGAATTCCACATCCTTGCCGCTCTTACAGTAAAGAACCCTCTACGTAGTTTAAGGTTAAACCTGTTCTTCTAATTGTAATGAGTGGCCATGAGTCTTATTAAACTCTCTTCTGCGAAAAAGTTTTATCCCTATTGTGGGGTCACCAGTAGGGATGAGCCGAACACCCCCCCGGTTCGGTTCGCACCAGAACCTGCGAACGGACTGAAAATTCCCACGAACCTTAGAACCCCATTGACGTCTATGGGACTCGAACGTTCGAAATCAAAAGTGCTCATTTTAAAGGCTAATTTGTATGGTATTGTCCTAAAAAGGGTTTGGGGACCCGGGTCCTAACCCAGGGGACATGTATCAATGCAAAAAAAAACTTTTAAAAACGGCCGTTTTTTCGGGGAGCAGTGATTTTAATGATGCTTAAAGTAAAAAAAAAAAAAGTGAAATATTCCTTTAAATATCGTACCTGGGGGGTGTCTATAGTATGACTGTAAAGTGGCGCGTGTTTCCCGTGTTTAGAACAGTCCCTGCACCAAATGTCATTTTTAAAGGAAAAAATCTCATTTAAAACTGCTTGCGGGTTTAATGTAATGTCGGGTCCTGGCAATATGGATGAAAATCAGTGAGACAAACGGTACCCCCCAGTCCATTACCAGGCCCTTTGGGTCTTGTATGGATATTAAGGGGAACCCTGCACCCAAATTAAAATAAGGAAAGGTGTGGGGCCACCAGGCCCTATATACTCTGAACAGCAGTATACAGGCAGTACAAACAAGACAGGGACTGTAGGTTTGTTGATAAGTAGAATCTGTTTGTCATTTTGAACATGTACATTTTTAACGTGTTTAGCTCCAGCCAAAATATCTTTTTTAAGCTTTTTGGAAAACATAGGGAAGGGTTATCACCCCTGTGACATTTGTTTTGCTGTCTTTCCTCCTCTTTAGAAGATTTCACCTCACTTTTTGTCCCAATGACAAATGTTTTTTGAGAATTTGGGGTTTTTTGTGGAACAAGGATTGGAAAGCATCAGTGGAAAGGAGAAATGTTTTTCCCATATTAACTCTTACAGGAGAGAATTTCCCTTCCTAGGGGTAGATTTCATCTCACTTTCTGTTGTCTCCTTCCGTTTGCAAGTAGGAGTCGTTTGTAAGTTAGATGTTTGAAAGTAGGGGCCTGCCCTATATACTCAGCAGAAATTTGGGCCTTAGGTGTTGTTGTGGCCACAACAACGTAAGCCCTCACAGGGCCCTGCTGTGAAATATTAGATCAAGAATTGTAATTACATGCCCCTGTTGAACAGGGGCAGAAAAACTGGGCCTTTGGTGGTGGTGGTGGTGGTGCTGGTGCCACAACACTGTAAGTCCTCACTCGCTCTTGGTGGGTGCAGAAATGGGCCCTGCTGTGAAATATTAGATCAAGAATTGTAATCACATGCCCATGTTGAACAGGGGCAGAAAAATTGGGCCGGTGGTGGTGGTGCTGGTGCCACAACACTGCAACCCCTCACAGACACTTTAGTTGGAGCGCAGGAACGAGCCCTGCTGCAAAGTATTGCATCAAAAATTGTAATTACACGCCCCTGTTAAACAGGGGCAGAAAAATTGGGCCTTAGGCACTGGTGCTGGTGCCACAACACTGCAACCCCTCACAGACACTCTAGTTAGAACGCAGGAACGAGCCCTGCTGCAAAGTATTGCATCAAAAATTGTAATTACACGCCCCTGTTAAACAGGGGCAGAAAAATTGGGCCTTAGGCACAGGTGGTGGCGCCCAGAACCAAAAATGTTCTTACAAGCTATCAGCGTGATGATTGAGGAGGAAGAGGATAATTACTCAGGGATAGTCACTCAGCATCAGCATAGGCAGTCTTTGAAGGGATCTGAGATTTCAAAAAAATTTATTCGGTTACATCAGCATCAGGTGCTTGGTAGCTGGTGGTGATCCAAGACTGATTCATTTTTATGAAGGTCAGTCGATCGACCGAGTCGGTGGACAGACGCACCCTGTGATCGGTTACCACGCCTCCAGCAGCACTGAATGTGCGTTCCGAAAGAACGCTGGATGCAGGACAGGCCAGTAGCTCAATTGCATACTGTGCAAGCTCTGGCCAGTGATCCATCCTCAAGACCCAGTAACCCAGAGGATTTTCGGTGGGAAAGGTGTCCAAGTCTGATCTTTCCCCTAGGTATTCCTGCACCATATAAAACAGACGCTGGCGATGGTTGCTGGAACCGATCATACCTTGGGGCTGCGGACCAAAAAATTGTCTGAACGCATCGGTCAGACGGCCACCTTTTCCACCGCTCCTTCTTTGACTGACCGAAGCCTTAGCAACACGTTGTCCAGAAACAGGAGTTTGTAACCTCCCAGTCTCTGGGAACGCGTTGCACAGACCTTTCTGCAAGGCCTCCCGAAGATGTTTCATCCTCTGCTCCCTCTGCGATGGCAAGATAAGGTCCGCAACCTTACCCTTGTAACGTGGATCAAGGAGGGTTGCCAGCCAGTATTGGTCCTTCTCCTTGATACCACGAATACGAGGATCCTTACGCAGGCTTTGCAGGATCAGGGAGGCCATGCAGCGTAGGTTTGCTGAGGCATTCGGTCCGGAGTCCTCTGGGTCACTAAGGACGACATAGTCCGCAGCCACCTCCTCGCAGCCACGTACAAGTCCATGTGTTTCTTGGGACTGATCCCTTAAAGACTGCTGCTGATGCTGAGTGCCAGGCTCCACCTCCATACTGACACAATCTTCCTCCTCCTCCTCATCCTCTTCCTGTGTGATCGGCGGGCACGCAGGAACACTGTCTGGATAAAGGGGGCCTTGAGAACTAAGGAAGTCCTCCTCTTCCTGCCTCTGTTCTGCCTCAAGTGCCCTGTCCATTATTCCATGCAGTGTGTGCTCCAACAGGTGGACAAGGGGGACAGTGTCACTGATGCATGCACTGTCACTGCTCACCATCCTCGTGGCCTCCTCAAATGGTGACAGGACAGTGCATGCATCCCTGATCATGGCCCACTGGCGTGGGGAAAAAAACAAGCTCCCCTGACCCTGTCCTGGTGCCATAGTCGCACAGGTACTCATTGATGGTCCTCTGCTGCATGTGCAGCCGCTGCAGCATGGCCAACGTTGAGTTCCACCTGGTGGGCATGTCACAGATTAGGCAGTTCTTGGGCAGGTTAAACTCCTTTTGGAGGTCCGTCAGCCGAGCACTGGCATTATATGACCGGCGGAAATGCACACAGACTTTCCTGGCCTGCCTCAGGACATCCTGTAAGCCCGGGTACCTGCCCAAGAACCGCTGCACCACCAAGTTAAGGACGTGAGCCAAACAGGGCACATGGGTCATTTGTCCCTGTCGGAGGGCAGAGAGGAGGTTGGTGCCATTGTCGCAAACCACCATTCCTGCCTTAAGTTGGCGTGGCGTCAACCACCTCTGAACCTGCCCCTGCAGAGCTGACAGAACCTCTGCCCCAGTGTGGCTCCTGTCCCCCAAGCACACCAGCTCAAGCACCGCATGGCATTTTTTGGCCTGCGTACTTGCGTAGCCCCTTGAACGGCTACGGAGCACCGCTGGTTCCAAGGACAAAGCACAGGAAGAGGCCATGGAGGAAGAATAAGAGGAGGGGGTGGAGGAGAGAGGTGTGTCACAATCATTAGCATTTTGGAGGCGTGGTGGCGGAACAACCTCCAACACTACTGCACCTTGTCCTGCATCCTTCCCAGCTGCCAGCAGAGTCACCCAATGCGCAGTGAAACTTAGGTAACCTCCCTGTCCATGCCTGCTGGACCATGAGTCAGCGGTAATATGCACCTTACCGCTGACCACCCTGTCCAGCGAGGCATGGACATTGCCTTCCACATGCCGGTAGCAGTTGAAGTGCTAGCAATTTTGCCAAGCTAGCATTCAACCGCTGGGCATGTGGATGGCGGGGAGCAAACTTCTTTTGGCGGTGCAGCAGCTGGGGCAGGGAAATTCGCCTGGTACAATCTGACGTCGTTGTACCAAAAGCAGATTGCCCACAAGTACTTGGCTATGACACACCTAATTCTACACCTTCATTCCTCTCAGTGCAGGTCTCAGAGAGGACTGAAGGTATAGTGGGGTTGGAAATCTCAGCTGATGAGGAGCAAGGAGAGGTCCTCTTTGTACTTTGGTGTGGGTCTTTTAGATACGCTTGCCAAAGAACTGCATGGCAGGTCAACATATGTCTGGTCAAGCATGTGGTACCCAAGCGGGAGATGTTTTGGCCACGCGAGATACGCTTGAGACATATGTTGCAAATAGCAGCGGTGCGATCTGATGCACTCGTCTCAAAAAAGGCCCACACCAAAGAACTTTTTGAATAACGTGCAGAGACTGCAGCGCCCTGCACATGTGGAGCTTTGGGGTGTGATGCAGTCAATGTGCTGCCCTTATGATGTGCCACCTCCTCCTCCTCCTCCTCCTCTCTCCTATCAGGCACCCACGTTGAGTCAGTGACCTCATCATCCCCTCCCTCCTCATCACTGGAGCAAACCTGGCAGTATGCTGCAGCAGCGGAAGCATGACTGCCAGATTGCTGTCCTTCTTGGGCACCCCCTCTGTCCGTGCTCATGTTACTGCCTTCATCAAGCTCAGTATCATCAACAGAGCCTTCCAAACGCTGGGCATCCTCCTGGAGCATGTACCCAACACTGTGGTCAAACAGTTTGAGGGACTCCTCAAGAGGACATGGTGGGGCTAGGGAAGGAGTCACTGATGACATTGAGCCGAGGGAAGAGGCCGCTGCTTTGCCAGAAAAAGTACCCTGGGCATGGGTGAGAGAGGATGAGGAGGATGAGGACGGCTTGGTCATCCACTCGACCAAGTCTTTCGCATGTTGCGGCTCAACACGGCCAGCTGCCGAAAAAAAGGCCAAGCGTGTCCCACGGCCACGTACTGATGAGGATGCACCGTCTCCACGACCAGCACTAGACACAGAGCCTGCTTGCCCTCTCTTATTGGCTTGTGACTGTCTACCTCTCCTTCTTCACCTTCCAGACATACTAATGGCCTTTAGCTGCACTAAGCTGGGATATATATATATATATATATATATATATATATATATATATATGTACTGATACTGCAGCTAGCAAAATCAACTGCCTGCCTGTAGTATGAGAACACCACCAACCTTCTACAGGTAGCTTTAGCTGAACACTGTGAGGTGGACGCACCCCACTAACTTGTAGGTTTAGCTGAACACTGTGAACAGGACGCACCCCACTAACTTGCAGGTTTAGCTGAACACTGTGAACAGGACGCACACCACTAACCTGTAGGTTTAGGTGAACAATGTGAGCAGGACGCACCCCACTAACTTGTAGGTAGGGATGAGCCGAACACCCCCCTGTTCGGTTCGCACCAGAACATGCGAACAGGAAAAAAGTTTGTTCGAACACGCGAACACCGTTAAAGTCTATGGGACACGAACATGAATAATCAAAAGTGCTAATTTTAAAGGCTAATATGCAAATTATTGTCATAAAAAGTGTTTGGGGACCTGGGTCCTGCCCCAGGGGACATGGATCAATGCAAAAAAAGTTTTAAAAACATCCGTTTTTTCAGGAGCAGTGATTTTAATAATGCCTAAAGTCCAACAATAAAAGTGTAATATCCCTTTAAATTTCGTACCTGAGGGGTGTCTATAATATGCCTGTAAAGGGGCGCATGTTTCCTGTGTTTAGAACAGTCTGACAGCAAAATAACATTTGGAAGGAAAAAACACATTTAAAACTACCTGCGGCTATTGCATTGCTGAAAATACACATAGAAGTTCATTGATAAAAACGGCATGGGAATTCCCCAAAGGGGAACCCTGAACCAAAATGTAAAAAAAAAAAATGACGTGGAAGTCCCCCTAAATTCCATACCAGGCCCTTAAGGTCTGATATGGATATTAAGGGGAACCCCGGCCAAAATTAAAAAAAAAAAAATGACGTGGGGTTCCCCCTAGATTCCATACCAGACCTTTCAGGTCTGGTATGGATTTTAAGGGAAACCCCATGCCAAAAAAAAAAAAACGGCGTTGGGTCCCCCCAAAAATCCATACCAGACCCTTATCCGAGCACGCAACCTGGCAGGCTGCAGGAAAAGAGGGGGGGACGAGAGTGCAGCCCCCCCCCCTGAACCACACCAGGCCACGTGCCCTCAACATTGGGAGGGTGCTTTGGGGTAGCCCCCCAAAACACCTTGTCCCCAAGGGCCTCATCCCCACAACCCTGGCCGGGGTCTGCGGGCGGGGGGCTTATCGGAATCTGGAAGCCCCCTTTAACAAGGAGACCCCCAGATCCCGGCCCCCCCCTGTGTGAAATGGTAAGGGGGTACTTACCCCTACCATTTCACTAAAAAACTGTCAAAAATGTTAAAAATGACAAGAGACAGTTTTTGACAATTCCTTTATTTAAATACTTCTTTTTTCTTCTATCTTCCTTCATCTTTTGGTTCTTCTGGTTCTTCTGGCTCTTCTGGTTCTTCCTCCGGCGTTCTCGTCCAGCATCTCCTCTGCGGCATCTTCTATCTTCTTCTCCTCGGGCCGCTCCGCACCCATGGCATGGGGGGGAGGCTCCCTCTCTTCTTTTCTTCTTTTCTTCCTTCTTCTCTTCTTCATTTTCTTCTCCGGGCCGCTCCGCATCCATGCTGGCATGGAGGGAGGCTCCCACTGTGTGACAGCGCTCCTCGTCTGACAGTTCTTAAATAACAGGGGGCGGGGTCACCTGGTGACCCCGCCCCCCTCTGACGCACGGGACATGACGGGACTTCCCTGTGGCATTCCCCGTGACGTCTCGCTGGACGAGAACGCTGGAGGAAGATCCAGAAGAGCCAGAAGAACCAGAAGAACCAGAAGATAAAGGAAGATAGAAGAAAGAAGAAGCATTTAAATAAAGGAATTGTCAAAAACTGTCTCTTGTCATTTTTAACATTTTTGACAGTTTTTTAGTGAAATGGTAGGGGTAAGTACCCCCTTACCATTTCACACGGGGGGGCCGGGATATGGGGGTCCCCTTGTTAAAGGGGGCTTCCAGATTCCGATAAGCCCCCCGCCCGCAGACCCCCACAACCACCGGCCAGGGTTGTGGGGATGAGGCCCTTGTCCTCATCAACATGGGGACAAGATGTTTTGGGGGGCTACCCCAAAGCACCCTCCCAATGTTGAGGGCATGTGGCCTGGTACGGTTCAGGAGGGGGGGCCGCACTCTCGTCCCCCCCTCTTTTCCTGCAGCCTGCCAGGTTGCGTGCTCGGATAAGGGTCTGGTATGGATTTTTGGGGGGACCCCACACCAGGTTTTTTTTTTTTTTGGCGCGGGGTTCCCCTTAAAATCCATACCAGACCAGAAGGGTCTGGTATGGAATTTAGGGGGAACCCCACGTCATTTTTTTTTTAAATTTTGGCCGGGGTTCCCCTTAATATCCATACCAGACCTGAAGGGCCTGGTATGGAATTTAGGGGGACTCCCACGTCATTTTTTTTTTACATTTTGGTTCGGGGTTCCCCTTTGGGGAATTCCCATGCCGTTTTTATTAATGAACTTCTATGTGTATTGTCGGTAATGCAATAGCCGCAGATAGTTTTAAATGAGTTTTTTCCTTCAAAATGTCATTTTGCTGTCAGACTGTTCTAAACACAGGAAACATGCGCCTCTTTACAGGCATACTATAGACACCCCCCAGGTACGAAATTTAAAGGGATATTACACTTTTATTGTTTGACTTTAAGCATTATTAAAATCACTGCTCCTGAAAAAACGGTCATTTTTAAAACTTTTTTTTTGCATTGATCCATGTCCCCTGGGGCAGGACCTGGGTCCCCAAACACTTTTTATGACAATAACTTGCATATTAGCCTTTACAATTAGCCCTTTTGATTTCTCCCATAGACTTTTAAAGGGTGTTCCGCGGCATTCGAATTTGACGAGAACACCCCAAATTGTTCGCTGTTCGGCGAACTTGCGAACAGCCAATGTTCGAGTCGAACATGAGTTCGACTCGAACTCGAAGCTCATCCCTACTTGTAGGTTTAGCTGAACACTGTAAGGTGGACACACCACACTAACTTGTAGGTTTAGCTGAACACGGTGAGCAGGACGCACTGCACTAACTGTAAATAGTCTAGCTGTCTGACTGTGGTACTAATAGGATCAAAAAAACACCAGTAATTTTCTTCAGGTAGCTATATATACTGTAACAAGACAAGCCTGCCTGTCAGTAAGAAGATAACAGGAACGGATCTAGCTGAACACTGTGAGCAGGACGCACCCCACTAACTTGTAGGTTTAGCTGAACACTCTGAGCAGGACGCACCCCACTAACTTGTAGGTTTAGCTGAACACTGTGAGGTGGACGCACCCCACTAACTTGTAGGTTTAGCTGAACACTGTGAGCAGGACGCACTGCACTAACTGTAAATAGTCTAGCTGCCTGACTGTGGTACTAATAGGATAAAAAAAACCCAGTAATTTTCTTCAGGTAGCTGTATATACTGTAACAAGACAAGCCTGCCTGTCAGTAAGAAGATAACAGGAAAGGATCTAGCTGAACACTGTGAGCAGGACGCACTGCACTAACTGTAAATAGTCTAGCTGCCTGACTGTGGTACTAATAGGATCAAAAGAACACCAGCAATTTTCTTCAGGTAGCTGTATATACTGTAACAAGACAGGCCTGCCTGTCAGTAAGAAGATAACAGGAAGGGATCTAGCTGAACACTGTGAGCAGGACGCACTGCACTAACTGTAAATAGTCTAGCTGCCTGACTGTGGTACTAATAGGATCAAAAGAACACCAGTAATTTTCTTCAGGTAGCTGTAAATACTGTAACAAGACAAGCCTGCCTGTCAGTAGGAAGATAACAAGAACGGATCTAGCTAAACTGAATACAGTATATATATACACAATACACTGTAAGTGCAGCTAACTGACTGACTGTTCTGCCTAATCTATCTAACTCAAATCAAATGTCAATGTCTGTCTCTCTCTCTCTCTCAATGAACGCCGGAACACACACTACACAGGGCCGCCATGCAGGAGGCCTTATATAGTGTGGGGCGTGTACTAAATCCCCTGAGCCATAATTGGCCAAAAAAAAAAACAAAAAAACGGAAGTTGATGTCAGTGTATCTATGAGGTGAGACGCATATGCGATGCACACCTCGATCCAGAAAATATCTCCGTATGTGAAGGATGGATGGAACGCAAATGCGTCCCAACAATCAATTTCCCGATAGAGGGGGAAGGTTTTGGGCAAAGTCGATAGGACCAAAACCTTCCCCCTCTATCGGGAAATTGATTGTTGGGACGCATTTGCGTTCCATCCATCCTTCACATACGGAGATATTTTCTGGATCGAGGTGTGCATCGCATATGCGTCTCACCTCATAGATACACTGACATCAACTTCTGTTTTTTTTTTTTCAATTAGACGTCGTGTGTTGGTTACGGAAACCCTGATTGGTCGCCGTCTTCACGTGACACCTTCCGATTCGTGAATCTTCGTCTGCGACTGCCACGTGACTTGCAATGAGTCACTGTAGGCGGTCCTGTTTGTTAGGTTCCGGCGCCGACATTACGACCGCCCATGATGACCCTTATTGGCCCAGAGTAACCTTCTGCCTGGCGAATGGTCACGACAGCGACGGCATCCTTTCCGCCCAATGAGCATCCAGTTCACTCATTTGTATACTAGGCTGTATGATCTTACTCTTGCTCATCGGGATAGGTTAGACACCGTGCTGACGCCATCTTGTGCGACCCGGAAGTGGCGTCTCGCACAGTGTAAGCAGGTGCTGTCAATTTCAGATTATATTTTAGTATATATATAGGCATTGATGTGGCATGTAGGCATACACCCCAGTTGAAGTCCTAGCGGACGAAACGCGTCGGGTTAGATATGCCTACTATGCCACAACCAAACTTAAGCGCTTTTTATTGATTTTAATGTTTTTTACCTTCTGGCTTCTGTCATTGTCTATGGGCCATTAGACTTTTGCCAGACCTGGTCTCTGATGTAGCTCATGAGCCAGAGGCTCCTTTTTATTGCAAAGCTTTTATTAAAGTTTTTTGAAGCGGATTTACGCTATGTGGAGTTTCTCTTTTTGATTTCTCCATCGGAGGAGCTATATGGTAACTGGAATACCTGAGTGTAGGGGATCGTTTGGTGGGGACTCTCACTTCCCAGCATCTCTACTAAACAGATGAAGCAGCACTCCATCTACTGCCGTTCGTGTTAGTACAAGCCTATCTTGACTCCGAGGCCGCTGGCCGGTGAGTCCACCACTCTTGGTAAGAGTATTTTATACATATCTGTATCCTCAGTTCCTATACCTACTTCGGTATGTGAGCCATCTGGGCAGTCCAGAGGGAGTTCAAGCAGCCAAGCATCCAGGTGTACCTCCATAGGTCCATCATTGGGACTGATATCAGATTTCTATCTACTTATGAACATTATTTTCATTATTGTCATCATATTGGTTTAATTTTTTCATCAATTTTAATCTTCACCCATTAATATAATATATGTATTCTTATGATGTTTGTTTATACGTCTGGTGACACCACGGTTTAGTATATTTTGTGTTTTACCCACGAGATTTAAATATCATACATTTTTCTCTTCCCCGTGTTGGGGATCTTCCTTTTTATTTTAGATAGCACATATATTAATCCCCACTTAGATATCCCCTCCTAAGATATTGATACTGATTTCTAGTTAGGTACACTGGATTTGTTACAGTACAATATATGGGTCAGACTATAGAGGGGTCTACTTTAAGCACTTATTATCTCTTTTTCTTTTTTAAAAAAAAAAAAAGATCTGAAAAGATTTTATTTTATTAAATACCTCATAGGGGAGTTTTGACCCTCTGATTGTCATTTTAGTGGGGCTGACCCAAATGAGGAACAAGTACATTTTAGCGCCACACTTTGTTTTCTATTTGCGTTTTACAATTTGTCTGATTGTTGTGTTGGCAGCTTTTCACATTTTCCTGGGATTGGTGCAATATTATCAACTTTAATTTTAAAACTACAAGTTAGTGTAGTGAGACCTCTGCACAGTGTTCAGCTAAACCTACAAGTTAGTGTAGTGAGTCTTGCTCACAGTATTCAGCAAAAACAACAAGTTAGTGTAGTGCGACCTTTGCACAGTGTTCAGCTAAAACTACAAGTTAGTGTAGTGAGACCTCTGCACAGTGTTCAGCTAAAGCTACAAGTTAGTGTAGTGCGTCCTCCTCACAGTGTTAAGCTAAAACTACAAGTTAGTGTAGTGAGACCTCTGCAAAGTGTTCAGCTAAAGCTACAAGTTAGTGTTGTGCGTCCTGCTCACAGTGTTCAGTTAAAACTACAAGTTAGTGTAGTGCGACCTCTGCACAATGTTCAGCTAAAACTACAAGCTAGTGTAGTGTGACCTCTGCACAGTGTTCAGCTAAAGCTACAAGTTAGTGTAGTGCGTCCTGCTCACAGTGTTCAGCTAAAACTACAAGTTAGTGTAGTGAGACCTCTGCACAGTGTTCAGCTAAAGCTACAAGTTAGTGTAGTGAGACCTCTGCACAGCGTTCAACTAAAGCTACAAGTTAGCGTAGTGCGTCCTGCTCACAGTGTTCAACTAAAACTACAAGTTAGTGTAGTGAGTCCTGCTCACAGTGTTCAACTAAAACTACAAGTTTGTGTAGTGTGACCTCTGCACAGTGTTCAGCTAAAACTACAAGTTAGTGTAGTGAGACCTCTGCACAGTGTTCAGCTAAAGCTACAAGTTAGTGCAATGCATCCTGCTCACAGTGTTAAGCTAAAACTAAAAGTTAGTGTAGTGAGACCTATGCACATTGTTCAGCTAAAGCTACAAGTTAGTGTAGTGCGTCATGCTCACAGTGTTCAGCTAAAACTACAAGTTAGTGTAGTGAGACCTCTGCACAGTGTTCAGCTAAACCTACAAGTTAGTGTAGTGTGTCCTGCTCACAGTATTCAGATAAAACTACAAGTTAGTGTAGTGCGACCTCTGCACAGTGTTCAGCTAAATCTACAAGTTAGTGTAGTGAGACCTCTGCACATTGTGCGGCTAAAGCTACAAGTTAGTGTAGTGCGTCCTCCTCACAGTGTTCAGCTAAAACTAAAAGTTAGTGTAGTGAGACCTCTGCACAGTGTTCCGCTAAAGCTACAAGTTAATGTAGTGTGTCCTGCACACAGTGTTCAGCTAAAACTACAAGTTAGTGTAGTGAGACCTCTGCACAGTGTTCAGCTAAAGCTACAAGTTAGTGTAGTGCGTCCTGCTCACAGTGTTCAGCTAAAACTACAAGTTAGTGTAGTGAGACCTCTGCACAGTGTTCAGCTAAAGCTACAAGTTAGTGTAGTGAGATCTTTGCACAGTGTTCAGCTAAAGCTACAAGTTAGTGTCCTGCTCACAGTGTTCAACTAAAACTACAAGTTAGTGTAGTGCGTCCTGCTCACAGTGTTCAACTAAAATTACAAGTTAGTGTAGTGTGACCTCTGCACAGTGTTCAGCTAAAACTACAAGTTAGTGTAGTGAGACCTCTGCACAGTGTTCAGCTAAAGCTACAAGTTAATGTAGTGCATCCTGCTCACAGTGTTCAGCTAAAACTACAAGTTAGTGTAGTGAGACCTCTGCACAGTGTTCAGCTAAAGCTATAAGTTAGTGTAGTGCGTATTGCTTACAGTGTTCAGCTAAAACTACAAGTTAGTGTAGTGAGACCTCTGCACAGTGTTCAGCTAAACCTACAAGTTAGTGTAGTGCGTCCTGCTCACAGTATTTAGCTAAAACTACAAGTTAGTGCAGTGCGATCTCTGCACAGTGTTCAGCTAAAACTACAAGTTAGTGTAGTGAGACCTCTGCACAATGTTCAGCTAAAGCTACAAGTTAGTGTAGTGCGTCCTCCTCACAGTGTTCAGCTAAAACTAAAAGTTAGTGTAGTGAGACCTCTGCACAGTGTTCAGCTAAAGCTACAAGTTAGTGTAGTGCGTCCTTCTCACAGTGTTCAGCTAAAACTACAAGTTAGTGTAGTGAGACCTCTGGACAGTGTTCAGCTAAAGCTACAAGTTAGTGTAGTGAGACCTCTGCACAGTGTTCAGCTAAAGCTACAAGTTAGTGTAGTGCATCCTGCTCACAGTGTTCAGCTAAAACTACAAGTTAGTGTAGTGAGACCTCTGCACAGTGTTCAGCTAAAGCTACAAGTTAGTGTAGTGCGTCCTGCTCACAGTGTTCAATTAAAACTACAAGTTAGTGTAGTGCGTCCTGCTCACAGTGTTCAACTAAAACTACAAGTTAGTGTAGTGCGACCTCTGCACAGTGTTCAGCTAAAACTACAAGTTAGTGTAGTGAGACCTCTGCACAGTGTTCAGCTAAAGCTACAAGTTAGTGTAGTGCATCCTGCTCACAGTGTTAAGCTAAAACTACAAGTTAGTGTAGTGAGACCTCTTCACAGTGTTCAGCTAAAGCTACAAGTTAGTGTAGTGCGTCCTGCTCACAGTGTTCAGCTAAAACTACAAGTTAGTGTAGTGAGACCTCTGCATATTGTTCAGCTAAAGCTACAAGTTAGTGTAGTGCGTCATGCTCACAGTGTTCAGCTAAAACTACAAGTTAGTGCAGTGCGATCTCTGCACAGTGTTCAGCTAAAACTACAAGTTAGTGTAGTGAGACCTCTGCACAATGTTCAGCTAAAGCTACAAGTTAGTGTAGTGCGTCCTCCTCACAGTGTTCAGCTAAAACTAAAAGTTAGTGTAGTGAGACCTCTGCACAGTGTTCAGCTAAAGCTACAAGTTAGTGTAGTGCGTCCTTCTCACAGTGTTCAGCTAAAACTACAAGTTAGTGTAGTGAGACCTCTGGACAGTGTTCAGCTAAAGCTACAAGTTAGTGTAGTGAGACCTCTGCACAGTGTTCAGCTAAAGCTACAAGTTAGTGTAGTGCATCCTGCTCACAGTGTTCAGCTAAAACTACAAGTTAGTGTAGTGAGACCTCTGCACAGTGTTCAGCTAAAGCTACAAGTTAGTGTAGTGCGTCCTGCTCACAGTGTTCAATTAAAACTACAAGTTAGTGTAGTGCGTCCTGCTCACAGTGTTCAACTAAAACTACAAGTTAGTGTAGTGCGACCTCTGCACAGTGTTCAGCTAAAACTACAAGTTAGTGTAGTGAGACCTCTGCACAGTGTTCAGCTAAAGCTACAAGTTAGTGTAGTGCATCCTGCTCACAGTGTTAAGCTAAAACTACAAGTTAGTGTAGTGAGACCTCTTCACAGTGTTCAGCTAAAGCTACAAGTTAGTGTAGTGCGTCCTGCTCACAGTGTTCAGCTATAACTACAAGTTAGTGTAGTGAGACCTCTGCATATTGTTCAGCTAAAGCTACAAGTTAGTGTAGTGCGTCATGCTCACAGTGTTCAGCTAAAACTACAAGTTAGTGTAGTGAGACCTCTGCACAGTGTTCAGCTAAACCTACAAGTTAGTGTAGTGCGTCCTGCTCACAGTATTCAGCTAAAACTACAAGTTAGTGTAGTGCGACCTCTGCAGTGTTCAGCTAAAACTACAAGTTAGTGTAGTGAGACCTCTGCACAGTGTTCGGCTAAAGCTACAAGTTAGTGTAGTGCGTCCTCCTCACAGTATTCAGCTAAAACTAAAAGTTAATGTAGTGAGACCTCTGCACAGTGTTCCGCTAAAGTTACAAGTTAATGTAGTGTGTCCTGCTCACAGTGTTCAGCTAAAACTACAAGTTAGTGTAGTGAGACCTCTGCACAGTGTTCAGCAAAAGCTACAAGTTAGTGTAGTGCGTCCTGCTCACAGTGTTCAGCTAAAACTACAAGTTAGTGTAGTGAGACCTCTGCACAGTGTTCAGCTAAAGCTACAAGTTAGTGTAGTGAGATCTTTGCACAGTGTTCAGCTAACGCTACAAGTTAGTGTAGTGCGTCCTGCTCACAGTGTTCAACTAAAACTACAAGTTAGTGTAGTGCGTCCTGCTCACAGTGTTCAGCTAAAACTACAAGTTAGTGTAGTGCGTCCTGCTCACAGTGTTAAGTTAAAACTACAAGTTAGTGTAGTGCGACCTCTGCACAATGTTCAGCTAAAACTACAAGCTAGTGTAGTGAGACCTCTGCACAGTGTTCAGCTAAAGCTACAAGTTAGTGTAGTGCGTCCTGCTCACAGTGTTCAGCTAAAACTACAAGTTAGTGTAGTGAGACCTCTGCACAGTGTTCAGCTAAAGCTACAAGTTAGTGTAGTGAGACCTCTGCACAGCGTTCAGCTAAAGCTACAAGTTAGCGTAGTGCGTCCTGCTCACAGTGTTCAACTAAAACTACAAGTTAGTGTAGTGCGTCCTGCTCACAGTGTTCAACTAAAACTACAAGTTAGTGTAGTGCGACCTCTGCACAGTGTTCAGCTAAAACTACAAGTTAGTGTAGTGAGACCTCTGCACAGTGTTCAGCTAAAGCTACAAGTTAGTGTAATGCATCCTGCTCACAGTGTTAAGCTAAAATTACAAGTTAGTGTAGTGCGTCCTGCTCACAGTGTTCAACTAAAACTACAAGTTAGTGTAGTGCGACCTCTGCACAGTGTTCAGCTAAAACTACAAGTTAGTGTAGTGAGACCTCTGCACAGTGTTCAGCTAAAGCTACAAGTTAGTGTAATGCATCCTGCTCACAGTGTTAAGCTAAAACTACAAGTTAGTGTAGTGAGACCTATGCACATTGTTCAGCTAAAGCTACAAGTTAATGTAGTGCGTCATGCTCACAGTGTTCAGCTAAAACTACAAGTTAGTGTAGTGAGACCTCTGCACAGTGATCAGCTAAACCTACAAGTTAGTGTAGTGCGTCCTGCTCACAGTATTCAGCTAAAACTACAAGTTAGTGTAGTGCGACCTCTGCACAGTGTTCAGCTAAATCTACAAGTTAGTGTAGTGAGACCTCTGCACATTGTTCGGCTAAAGCTACAAGTTAGTGTAGTGCGTCCTCCTCACAGTGTTCAGCTAAAACTAAAAGTTAGTGTAGTGAGACCTCTGCACAGTGTTCCGCTGAAGCTACAAGTTAATGTAGTGTGTCCTGCACACAGTGTTCAGCTAAAACTACAAGTTAGTGTAGTGAGACCTCTGCACAGTGTTCAGCTAAAGCTACAAGTTAGTGTAGTGCGTCCTGCTCACAGTGTTCAGCTAAAACTACAAGTTAGTGTAGTGAGACCTCTGCACAGTGTTCAGCTAAAGCTACAAGTTAGTGTAGTGAGATCTTTGCACAGTGTTCAGCTAAAGCTACAAGTTAGTGTAGTGCGTCCTGCTCACAGTGTTCAACTAAAACTAAAAGTTAGTGTAGTGCGTCCTACTCACGGTGTTCAACTAAAATTACAAGTTAGTGTAGTGTGACCTCTGCACAGTGTTTAGCTAAAACTACAAGTTAGTGTAGTGAGACCTCTGCACAGTGTTCAGCTAAAGCTACAAGTTAATGTAGTGCATCCTGCTCACAGTGTTCAGCTAAAACTACAAGTTAGTGTAGTGAGACCTCTGCACAGTGTTCAGCTAAAGCTATAAGTTAGTGTAGTGCGTATTGCTTACAGTGTTCAGCTAAAACTACAAGTTAGTGTAGTGAGACCTCTGCACAGTGTTCAGCTAAACCTACAAGTTAGTGTAGTGCGTCCTGCTCACAGTATTTAGCTAAAACTACAAGTTAGTGCAGTGCGATCTCTGCACAGTGTTCAGCTAAAACTACAAGTTAGTGTAGTGAGACCTCTGCACAATGTTCAGCTAAAGCTACAAGTTAGTGTAGTGCGTCCTCCTCACAGTGTTCAGCTAAAACTACAAGTTAGTGTAGTGAGACCTCTGCACAGTGTTCAGCTAAAGCTACAAGTTAGTGTAGTGCATCCTGCTCACAGTGTTCAGCTAAAACTACAAGTTAGTGTAGTGAGACCTCTGCACAGTGTTCAGCTAAAGCTACAAGTTAGTGTAGTGCGTCCTGCTCACAGTGTTCAATTAAAACTACAAGTTAGTGTAGTGCGTCCTGCTCACAGTGTTCAACTAAAACTACAAGTTAGTGTAGTGCGACCTCTGCACAGTGTTCAGCTAAAACTACAAGTTAGTGTAGTGAGACCTCTGCACAGTGTTCAGCTAAAGCTATAAGTTAGTGTAGTGCGTATTGCTTACAGTGTTCAGCTAAAACTACAAGTTAGTGTAGTGAGACCTCTGCACAGTGTTCAGCTAAACCTAAAAGTTAGGGTAGTGCGTCCTGCTCACAGTATTTAGCTAAAACTACAAGTTAGTGCAGTGCGATCTCTGCACAGTGTTCAGCTAAAACTACAAGTTAGTGTAGTGAGACCTCTGCACAGTGTTCAGCTAAAGCTACAAGTTAGTGTAATGCATCCTGCTCACAGTGTTAAGCTAAAACTACAAGTTAGTGTAGTGAGACCTATGCACATTGTTCCGCTAAAGCTACAAGTTAATGTAGTGTGTCCTGCTCACAGTGTTCAGCTAAAACTACAAGTTAGTGTAGTGAGACCTCTGCACAGTGTTCAGCTAAAGCTACAAGTTAGTGTAGTGAGTCCTGCTCACAGTGTTCAGCTAAAACTACAAGTTAGTGTAGTGAGACCTCTGCACAGTGTTCAGCTAAAGCTACAAGTTAGTGTAGTGAGATCTTTGCACAGTGTTCAGCTAAAGCTACAAGTTAGTGTAGTGCGTCCTGCTCACAGTGTTCAACTAAAACTACAAGTTAGTGTAGTGCGTCCTGCTCACAGTGTTCAACTAAAATTACAAGTTAGTGTAGTGTGACCTCTGCACAGTGTTCAGCTAAAACTACAAGTTAGTGTAGTGAGACCTCTGCACAGTGTTCAGCTAAACCTACAAGTTAGTGTAGTGCGTCCTGCTCACAGTATTTAGCTAAAACTACAAGTTAGTGCAGTGCGATCTCTGCACAGTGTTCAGCTAAAACTACAAGTTAGTGTAGTGAGACCTCTGCACAATGTTCAGCTAAAGCTACAAGTTAGTGTAGTGCGTCCTCCTCACAGTGTTCAGCTAAAACTAAAAGTTAGTGTAGTGAGACCTCTGCACAGTGTTCAGCTAAAGCTACAAGTTAGTGTAGTGCGTCCTTCTCACAGTATTCAGCTAAAACTACAAGTTAGTGTAGTGAGACCTCTGGACAGTGTTCAGCTAAAGCTACAAGTTAGTGTAGTGAGACCTCTGCACAGTGTTCAGCTAAAGCTACAAGTTAGTGTAGTGCATCCTGCTCACAGTGTTCAGCTAAAACTACAAGTTAGTGTAGTGAGACCTCTGCACAGTGTTCAGCTAAAGTTACAAGTTAGTGTAGTGAGATCTCTGCACAGTGTTTAGCTAAAGCTACAAGTTAGTGTAGTGCGTCCTGCTCACAGTGTTCAATTAAAACTACAAGTTAGTGTAGTGCGTCCTGCTCACAGTGTTCAACTAAAACTACAAGTTAGTGTAGTGCGACCTCTGCACAGTGTTCAGCTAAAACTACAAGTTAGTGTAGTGAGACCTCTGCACAGTGTTCAGCTAAAGCTACAAGTTAGTGTAGTGCATCCTGCTCACAGTGTTCAGCTAAAACTACAAGTTAGTGTAGTGAGACCTCTTCACAGTATTCAGCTAAAGCTACAAGTTAGTGTAGTGCGTCCTGCTCACAGTGTTCAGCTAAAACTACAAGTTAGTGTAGTGAGACCTCTGCACAGTGTTCAGCTAAACCTACAAGTTAGTGTAGTGTGTCCTGCTCACAGTATTCAGCTAAAACTACAAGTTAGTGTAGTGTGACCTCTGCACAGTGTTCAGCTAAAACTACAAGTTAGTGTAGTGAGAACTCTACCCAGTGTTCGGCTAAAGCTACAAGTTAGTGTAGTGCGTCCTCCTCACAGTGTTCAGCTAAAACTAAAATTTAGTGTAATGAGACCTCTGGACAGTGTTCTGCTAAAGCTACAAGTTAGTTTAGTACGTCCTGCTCACAGTGTTCAGCTAAAACTACAAGTTAGTGTAGTGAAACCTCTGCACAGTGTTCAGCTAAACCTATAAGTTGGTGTAGTGCGTCCTGCTCACAGTATTCAGCTAAAACTACAAGTTAGTGTAGTGCGACCTCTGCACAGTGTTCAGCTAAAACTACAAGTTAGTGTAGTGAGACCTCTGCACAGTGTTCAGCTAAACCTACAAGTTAGTGTAGTGCATCCTGCTCACAGTGTTCAGCTAAAACTACAAGTTAGTGTAGTGAGACCTCTGCACAGTGTTCAGCTAAAGGTACAAGTTAGTGTAGTGAGACCTCTGCACAGTGTTCAGCTAAAGCTACAAGTTAGTGAAGTGCGTCCTCCCCACAGTGTTCAGCTAAAACTATGTTAGTGTAGTGAGACCTCTGCACAGTGTTCAGCTAAAGCTACAAGTTAGTGTAGTGCATCCTGCTCACAGTGTTCAACTAAAACTACAAGTTAGTGTAGTGCGTCCTGCTCACAGTGTTCAACTAAAACTACAAGTTAGTGTAGTGCGACCTCTGCACAGTGTTCAGCTAAAACTACAAGTTAGTGTAGTGAGACCTCTGCACAGTGTTCAGCTAAAGCTAAAAGTTAGTGTAATGCATCCTGCTCACAGTGTTCAGCTAAAACTACAAGTTAGTGTAGTGAGACCTCTGCACATTGTTCAGCAAAAGCTACAAGTTTGTGTAGTGCGTCATGCTCACAGTGTTCAGCTAAAACTACAAGTTAGTGTAGTGAGACCTCTGCACAGTGTTCAGCTAAACCTACAAGTTAGTGTAGTGCGTCCTGCTCACAGTATTCAGCTAAAACTACAAGTTAGTGTAGTGCGACCTCTGCACAGTGTTCAGCTAAAACTACAAGTTAGTGTAATGAGACCTCTGCACAGTGTTCGGCTAAAGCTACAAGTTAGTGTAGTGCGTCCTCCTCACAGTCTTCAGCTAAAACTAAAAGTTAGTGTAGTGAGACCTCTACACAGTGTTCCGCTAAAGCTACAAGTTAATGTAGTGTGTCCTGCTCACAGTGTTCAGCTAAAACTACAAGTTAGTATAGTGAGACCTCTGCACAGTGTTCAGCTAAAGCTATAATTTAGTGTAGTGCGTATTGCTTACAGTGTTCAGCTAAAACTACAAGTTAGTGTAGTGAGACCTCTGCACAGTGTTCAGCTAAACCTACAAGTTAGTGTAGTGCGTCCTGCTCACAGTATTTAGCTAAAACTACAAGTTAGTGCAGTGCGATCTCTGCACAGTGTTCAGCTAAAACTACAAGTTAGTGTAGTGAGACCTTTGCACAATGTTCAGCTAAAGCTACAAGTTAGTGTAGTGCGTCCTCCTCACAGTGTTCAGCTAAAACTAAAAGTTAGTGTAGTGAGACCTCTGCACAGTGTTCAGCTAAAGCTACAAGTTAGTGTAGTGCGTCCTTCTCACAGTGTTCAGCTAAAACTACAAGTTAGTGTAGTGAGACCTCTGGACAGTGTTCAGCTAAAGCTACAAGTTAGTGTAGTGAGACCTCTGCACAGTGTTCAGCTAAAGCTACAAGTTAGTGTAGTGCATCCTGCTCACAGTGTTCAGCTAAAACTACAAGTTTGTGTAGTGAGACCTCTGCACAGTGTTCAGCTAAAGCTACAAGTTAGTGTAGTGAGATCTCTGCACAGTGTTCAGCTAAAGCTACAAGTTAGTGTAGTGCGTCCTGCTCACAGTGTTCAACTAAAACTACAAGTTAGTGTAGTGCGACCTCTGCACAGTGTTCAGCTAAAACTACAAGTTAGTGTAGTGAGACCTCTGCACAGTGTTCAGCTAAAGCTACAAGTTAGTGTAGTGCATCCTGCTCACAGTGTTCAGCTAAAACTACAAGTTAGTGTAGTGAGACCTCTTCAAAGTGTTCAGCTAAAGCTACAAGTTAGTGTAGTGCGTCCTGCTCACAGTGTTAAGCTAAAACTACAAGTTAGTGTAGTGAGACCTCTGCACATTGTTCAGCTAAAGCTACAAGTTAGTGTAGTGCGTCATGCTCACAGTGTTCAGCTAAAACTACAAGTTAGTGTAGTGAGACCTCTGCACAGTGTTCAGCTAAAGCTACAAGTTAGTGTAGTGCATCCTGCTCACAGTGTTCAGCTAAAACTACAAGTTAGTGTAGTGAGACCTCTGCACAGTGTTCAGCTAAAGCTACAAGTTAGTGTAGTGAGATCTCTGCACAGTGTTCAGCTAAAGCTACAAGTTAGTGTAGTGCGTCCTGCTCACAGTGTTCAACTAAAACTACAAGTTAGTGTAGTGCGACCTCTGCACAGTGTTCAGCTAAAACTACAAGTTAGTGTAGTGAGACCTCTGCACAGTGTTCGGCTAAAGCTACAAGTTAGTGTAGTGCGTCCTCCTCACAGTGTTCAGCTAAAACTAAAAGTTAGTGTAGTGAGACCTCTGCACAGTGTTCCGCTAAAGCTACAAGTTAATGTAGTGTGTCCTGCTCACAGTGTTCAGCTAAAACTACAAGTTAGTGTAGTGAGACCTCTGCACAGTGTTCAGCAAAAGCTACAAGTTAGTGTAGTGCGTCCTGCTCACAGTGTTAAGCTAAAACTACAAGTTAGTGTAGTGAGACCTCTGCACAGTGTTCAGCTAAAGCTACAAGTTAGTGTAGTGAGATCTTTGCACAGTGTTCAGCTAACGCTACAAGTTAGTGTAGTGCGTCCTGCTCACAGTGTTCAACTAAAACTACAAGTTAGTGTAGTGCGTCCTGCTCACAGTGTTCAGCTAAAACTACAAGTTAGTGTAGTGAGACCTCTGCACAGTGTTCAGCTAAAGCTATAAGTTAGTGTAGTGCGTATTGCTTACAGTGTTCAGCTAAAACTACAAGTTAGTGTAGTGAGACCTCTGCATAGTGTTCAGCTAAACCTACAAGTTAGTGTAGTGCGTCCTGCTCACAGTATTTAGCTAAAACTACAAGTTAGTGCAGTGCGATCTCTGCACAGTGTTCAGCTAAAACTACAAGTTAGTGTAGTGAGACCTCTGCACAATGTTCAGCTAAAGCTACAAGTTAGTGTAGTGCGTCCTCCTCACAGTGTTCAGCTAAAACTAAAAGTTAGTGTAGTGAGACCTCTGCACAGTGTTCAGCTAAAGCTACAAGTTAGTGTAGTGCGTCCTTCTCACAGTGTTCAGCTAAAACTACAAGTTAGTGTAGTGAGACCTCTGCACAGTGTTCAGCTAAAGCTACAAGTTAGTGTAGTGCATCCTGCTCACAGTGTTCAGCTAAAACTACAAGTTAGTGTAGTGAGACCTCTGCACAGTGTTCAGCTAAAGTTACAAGTTAGTGTAGTGAGATCTCTGCACAGTGTTCAGCTAAAGCTACAAGTTAGTGTAGTGCATCCTGCTCACAGTGTTCAATTAAAACTACAAGTTAGTGTAGTGCGAACTGCTCACAGAGTTCAACTAAAACTACAAGTTAGTGTAGTGCGACCTCTGCACAGTGTTCAGCTAAAACTACAAGTTAGTGTAGTGAGACCTCTGCACAGTGTTCAGCTAAAGCTACACGTTAGTGTAGTGCATCCTGCTCACAGTGTTCAGCTAAAACTACAAGTTAGTGTAGTGAGACCTCTTCACAGTGTTCAGCTAAAGCTACAAGTTAGTGTAGTGCGTCCTGCTCACAGTGTTCAGCTAAAACTACAAGTTAGTGTAGTGAGACCTCTGCACAGTGTTCAGCTAAACCTACAAGTTAGTGTAGTGCATCCTGCTCACAGTATTCAGCTAAAACTACAAGTTAGTGTAGTGCGACCTCTGCACAGTGTTCAGCTAAAACTACAAGTTAGTGTAGTGAGACCTCTACCCAGTGTTCGGCTAAAGCTACAAGTTAGTGTAGTGCGTCCTCCTCACAGTGTTCTGCTAAAACTAAAATTTAGTGTAATGAGACCTCTGCGCAATGTTCAGCTAAAGTTACAAGTTAGTGTAGTGCGTCCTTCTCACAGTGTTCAGCTAAAACTACAAGTTAGTGTAGTGGGACCTCTGGACAGTGTTCAGCTAAAGCTACAAGTTAGTTTAGTGCGTCCTGCTCACAGTTTTCAGCTAAAACTACAAGTTAGTGTAGTGAGACCTCTGCACAGTGTTCAGCTAAACCTATAAGTTGGTGTAGTGCGTCCTGCTCACAGTATTCAGCTAAAACTACAAAACTACAAGTTAGTGTAGTGCGACCTCTGCACAGTGTTCAGCTAAAACTACAAGTTAGTGTAGTGAGACCTCTGCACAGTGTTCAGCTAAACCTACAAGTTAGTGTAGTGCATCCTGCTCACAGTGTTCAGCTAAAACTACAAGTTAGTGTAGTGAGACCTCTGCACAGTGTTCAGCTAAAGCTATAAGTTAGTGTAGTGCGTATTGCTTACAGTGTTCAGCTAAAACTACAAGTTAGTGTAGTGAGACCTCTGCACAGTGTTCAGCTAAACCTACAAGTTAGTGTAGTGCGTCCTGCTCACAGTATTTAGCTAAAACTACAAGTTAGTGCGGTGCGATCTCTGCACAGTGTTCAGCTAAAACTACAAGTTAGTGTAGTGAGACCTCTGCACAATGTTCAGCTAAAGCTACAAGTTAGTGTAGTGCGTCCTCCTCACAGTGTTCAGCTAAAACTACAAGTTAGTGTAGTGAGACCTCTGCACAGTGTTCAGCTAAAGTTACAAGTTAGTGTAGTGAGATCTCTGCACAGTGTTCAGCTAAAGCTACAAGTTAGTGTAGTGCATCCTGCTCACAGTGTTCAATTAAAACTACAAGTTAGTGTAGTGCAAACTGCTCACAGAGTTCAACTAAAACTACAAGTTAGTGTAGTGCGACCTCTGCACAGTGTTCAGCTAAAACTACAAGTTAGTGTAGTGAGACCTCTGCACAGTGTTCAGCTAAAGCTACACGTTAGTGTAGTGCATCCTGCTCACAGTGTTCAGCTAAAACTACAAGTTAGTGTAGTGAGACCTCTTCACAGTGTTCAGCTAAAGCTACAAGTTAGTGTAGTGCGTCCTGCTCACAGTGTTCAGCTAAAACTACAAGTTAGTGTAGTTAGACCTCTGCACAGTGTTCAGCTAAAGCTACAAGTTAGTGTAGTAAGACCTCTGCACAGTGTTCAGCTAAAGCTACAAGTTAGTGTAGTGCGTCCTTCTCACAGTGTTCAGCTAAAACTACAAGTTAGTGTAGTGAGACCTCTGGACAGTGTTCAGCTAAAGCTACAAGTTAGTTTAGTGCGTCCTGCTCACAGTGTTCAGCTAAAACTACAAGTTAGTGTAGTGAGACCTCTGCACAGTGTTCAGCTAAACCTACAAGTTGGTGTAGTGCGTCCTTCTCACAGTATTCAGCTAAAACTACAAGTTAGTGTAGTGCGACCTCTGCACAGTATTCAGCTAAAACTACAAGTTAGTGTAGTAACACCTCTGCACAGTGTTTGGCTAAAGCTACAAGTTAGTGTAGTGCATCCTCCTCACAGTGTTCAGCTAAAACTAAAAGTTAGTATAGTGAGACCTCTGCACAGTGTTCCGCTAAAGCTACAAGTTAGTGTAGTGTGTCCTGCTCACAGTGTTCAGCTAAAACTACAAGTTAGTGTAGTGGGACCTCTGCACAGTGTTCAGCTAAAGCTACAAGTTAGTGTAGTGCGTCCTGCTCAGAGTGTTCAGCTAAAACTACAAGTTAGTGTAGTGCGACCTCTGCACAATGTTCAGCTAAAACTACAAGTTAGTGTAGTGAGACCTCTGCACAGTGTTCAGCTAAAGCTACAAGTTAGTGTAGTGCGTCCTGCTCACAGTGTTCAGCTAAAACTACAAGTTATTGTAGTGAGACTTCTGCACAGTGTTCAGCTAAAGCTACAAGTTAGTGTAGTGAGACCTCTGCACAGTGTTCAGCTAAAGCTACAAGTTAGTGTAGTGCATCCTGCTCACAGTGTTCAGCTAAAACTACAAGTTAGTGTAGTGAGACCTCTGCACAGTGTTCAGCTAAAGCTACATGTTAATGTAGTGAGATCTCTGCACAGTGTTCAGCTAAAGCTACAAGTTGGTGTAGTGCGTCCTGCTCACAGTGTTCAACTAAAGCTACAAGTTAGTGTAGTGCATCCTCCTCACAGTGTTCAGCTAAAACTAAAAGTTAGTATAGTGAGACCTCTGCACAGTGTTCCGCTAAAGCTACAAGTTAGTGTAGTGTGTCCTGCTCACAGTGTTCAGCTAAAACTACAAGTTAGTGTAGTGGGACCTCTGCACAGTGTTCAGCTAAAGCTACAAGTTAGTGTAGTGCGTCCTGCTCAGAGTGTTCAGCTAAAACTACAAGTTAGTGTAGTGCGACCTCTGCACAATGTTCAGCTAAAACTACAAGTTAGTGTAGTGAGACCTCTGCACAGTGTTCAGCTAAAGCTACAAGTTAGTGTAGTGCGTCCTGCTCACAGTGTTCAGCTAAAACTACAAGTTAGTGTAGTGAGACTTCTGCACAGTGTTCAGCTAAAGCTACAAGTTAGTGTAGTGAGACCTCTGCACAGTGTTCAGCTAAAGCTACAAGTTAGTGTAGTGCATCCTGCTCACAGTGTTCAGCTAAAACTACAAGTTAGTGTAGTGAGACCTCTGCACAGTGTTCAGCTAAAGCTACATGTTAATGTAGTGAGACCTCTGCACAGTGTTCCGCAAAAGCTACAAGTTAGTGTAGTGTGTCCTGCTCACAGTGTTCAGCTAAAACTACAAGTTAATGTAGTGAGACCTCTGCACAGTGTTCAGCTAAAGCTACAAGTTAATGTAGTGAGATCTCTGCACAGTGTTCAGCTAAAGCTACAAGTTAATGTAGTGAGATCTCTGCACTGTGTTCAGCTAAAGCTACAAGTTAGTGTAGTGCGTCCTGCTCACAGTGTTCAATTAAAACTACAAGTTAGTGTAGTGCGTCCTGCTCACAGTGTTCAGCTAAAACTACAAGTTAGTGTAGTGAGACCTCTGCACAGTGTTCAGCTAAAGCTACATGTTAATGTAGTGAGATCTCTGCACAGTGTTCAGCTAAAGCTACAAGTTGGTGTAGTGCGTCCTGCTCACAGTGTTCAGCTAAAACTACAAGTTAGTGTAGTGCGACCTCTGCACAATGTTCAGCTAAAACTACAAGTTAGTGTAGTGAGACCTCTGCACAGTGTTCAGCTAAACCTACAAGTTGGTGTAGTGCGTCCTTCTCACAGTATTTAGCTAAAACTACAAGTTAGTGTAGTGCGACCTCTGCACAATGTTCAGCTAAAACTACAAGTTAGTGTAGTGAGACCTCTGCACAGTGTTCAGCTAAAGCTACAAGTTAGTGTAGTGAGACCTCTGCACAGTGTTCGGCTAAAGCTACAAGTTAGTGTAGTGCGTCCTGCTCACAGTGTTCAGCTAAAACTACAAGTTAGTGTAGTGAGACCTCTGGACAGTGTTCAACTAAAGCTACAAGTTAGTTTAGTGCGTCCTGCTCACAGTGTTCAGCTAAAACTACAAGATAGTGTAGTGAGACCTCTGGACAGTGTTCAACTAAAACTACAAGTTAGTGTAGTGCGTCCTGCTCACAGTGTTCAACTAAAACTACAAGTTAGTGTAGTGAGACCTCTGGACAGTGTTCAACTAAAACTACAAGTTAGTGTAGTGCGTCCTGCTCACAGTGTTCAACTAAAACTATAAGTTAGTGTAGTGCGACCTCTGCACAGTGTTCAGCTAAAACTACAAGTTAGTGTAGTGAGACCTCTGCACAGTGTTCAGCTAAAGCTACAAGTTAGTGTAGTGCATCCTGCTCACAGTGTTCAGCTAAAACTACAAGATAGTGTAGTGAGACCTCTGCACAGTGTTCAGCTAAACCTACAAGTTAGTGTAGTGCGTCCTGCTCACAGTATTCAGCTAAAACTACAAGTTAGTGTAGTGCGATCTCTGCACAGTGTTCAGCTAAAACTACAAGTTAGTGTAGTGAGACCTCTGCACAGTGTTCGGCTAAAGCTACAAGTTAGTGTAGTGCGTCCTCCTCACAGTGCTCAGCTAAAACTAAAAGTTAGTGTAGTGAGACCTCTGCACAGTGTTCCGCTAAAGCTACAAGTTAGTGTAGTGTGTCCTGCTCACAGTGTTCATCTAAGACTACAAGTTAGTGTAGTGAGACCTCTGCACAGTGTTCAGCTAAAGCTACAAGTTAGTGTAGTGCGTCCTGCTCACAGTGTTCAGCTAAAACTACAAGTTAGTGTAGTGCGACCTCTGCACAATGTTCAGCTAAAACTACAAGTTAGTGTAGTGAGACCTCTGCACAGTGTTCAGCTAAAGCTACAAGTTAGTGTAGTGCGTCCTGCTCACAGTGTTCAACTAAAACTACAAGTTAGTGTAGTGCGTCCTGCTCACAGTGTTCAACTAAAAGTACAAGTTAGTGTAGTGCGACCTCTGCACAGTGTTCAGCTAAAACTACAAGTTAGTGTAGTGAGACCTCTGGACAGTGTTCAGCTAAAGCTACAAGTTAGTTTAGTGTGTCCTGCTCACAGTTTTCAGCTAAAACTACAAGTTAGTGTAGTGAGACCTCTGCACAGTGTTCAGCTAAACCTATAAGTTGGTGTAGTGCGTCCTGCTCACAGTATTCAGCTAAAACTACAAAACTACAAGTTAGTGTAGTGCGACCTCTGCACAGTGTTCAGCTAAAACTACAAGTTAGTGTAGTGAGACCTCTGCACAGTGTTCAGCTAAAACTACAAGTTAGTGTAGTGAGACCTCTGCACAGTGTGCAGCTAAAGCTACAAGTTAGTGTAGTGCATCCTGCTCACAGTGTTCAGCTAAAACTACAAGATAGTGTAGTGAGACCTCTGCACAGTGTTCAGCTAAACCTACAAGTTAGTGTAGTGCGTCCTGCTCACAGTATTCAGCTAAAACTACAAGTTAGTGTAGTGCGACCTCTGCACAGTGTTCAGCTAAAACTACAAGTTAGTGTAGTGAGACCTCTGCACAGTGTTCCGCTAAAGCTACAAGTTAGTGTAGTGTGTCCTGCTCACAGTGTTCATCTAAAACTACAAGTTACTGTAGTGAGACCTCTGCACAGTGTTCAGCTAAAGCTACAAGTTAGTGTAGTGCGTCCTGCTCACAGTGTTCAGCTAAAACTACAAGTTAGTGTAGTGCGACCTCTGCACAATGTTCAGCTAAAACTACAAGTTAGTGTAGTGAGACCTCTGCACAGTGTTCAGCTAAAGCTACAAGTTAGTGTAGTGCGTCCTGCTCACAGTGTTCAGCTAAAACTACAAGTTAGTGTAGTGAGACCTATGCACAGTGTTCAGCTAAAGCTACAAGTTAGTGTAGTGCGACCTCTGCACAATGTTCAGCTAAAACTACAAGTTAGTGTAGTGAGACCTCTGCACAGTGTTCAGCTAAAGCTACAAGTTAGTGTAGTGCGTCCTGCTCACAGTGTTCAGCTAAAACTACAAGTTAGTGTAGTGAGACCTCTGCACAGTGTTCAGCTAAAGCTACAAGTTAGTGTAGTGAGACCTCTGCACAGTGTTCAGCTAAAGCTACAAGTTAGTGTAGTGTATCCTGCTCACAGTGTTCAGCTAAAAACTACAAGTTAGTGTAGTGAGACCTCTGCACAGTGTTCAGCTAAAGCTACAAGTTAGTGTAGTGCGTCCTGCTCAGAGTGTTCAGCTAAAACTACAAGTTTGTGTAGTGAGACCTCTGCACAGTGTTCAGCTAAATCTACAAGTTAGTGTAGTGAGACCTCTGCACAGTGTTCAGCTAAAGTTACAAGTTAGTGTAGTGCATCCTGCTCACAGTGTTCAGCTAAAACTACAAGTTAGTGTAGTGAGACCTCTGCACAGTGTTCAGCTAAAGCTACAAGTTAGTGTAGTGAGATCTCTGCACAGTGTTCAGCTAAAGCTACAAGTTAGTGTAGTGCGTCCTGCTCACAGTGTTCAATTAAAACTACAAGTTAGTGTAGTGCATCCTGCTCACAGTGTTTAACTAAAACTACAAGTTAGTGTAGTGCGACCTCTACACAGTGTTCAGCTAAAACTACAAGTTAGTGTAGTGAGACCTCTGCACAGTGTTCAGCTAAAGCTACAAGTTAGTGTAGTGCATCCTGCTCACAGTGTTCAGCTAAAGCTAGAAGTTAGTGTAGTGAGACCTCTTCACAGTGTTCAGCTAAAGCTACAAGTTAGTGTAGTGCGTCCTGCTCACAGTGTTCAGCTAAAACTACAAGTTAGTGTAGTGAGACCTCTGCACAGTGTTCAGCTAAACCTACAAGTTAGTGTAGTGCGTCCTGCTCACAGTATTCAGCTAAAACTACAAGTTAGTGTAGTGCGACCTCTGCACAGTGTTCAGCTAAAACTACAAGTTAGTGTAGTGAGACCTCTGCACAGTGTTCGGCTAAAGCTACAAGTTAGTGTAGTGCGTCCTCCTCACAGTGTTCAGCTAAAACTAAAAGTTAGTGTAGTGAGACCTCTGCACAGTGTTCAGCTAAAGCTACAAGTTAGTGTAGTGCGTCCTTCTCACAGTGTTCAGCTAAAACTACAAGTTAGTGTAGTGAGACCTCTGGACAGTGTTCAGCTAAAGCTACAAGTTAGTTTAGTGCGTCCTGCTCACAGTGTTCAGCTAAAACTACAAGTTAGTGTAGTGAAACCTCTGCACAGTGTTCAGCTAAACCTACAAGTTGGTGTAGTGTGTCCTGCTCACAGTATTCAGCTAAAACTACAAGTTAGTGTAGTGCGACCTCTGCACAGTGTTCAGCAAAAACTACAAGTTAGTGTAGTGAGACCTCTGCACAGTGTTTGGCTAAAGCTACAAGTTAGTGTAGTGCATCCTCCTCACAGTGTTCAGCTAAAACTAAAAGTTAGTATAGTGAGACCTCTGCACAGTGTTCCGCTAAAGCTACAAGTTAGTGTAGTATGTCCTGCTCACAGTGTTCAACTAAAACTACAAGTTAGTGTAGTGAGACCTCTGCACAGTGTTCAGCTAAAACTACAAGTTAGTGTAGTGAGACCTCTGCACAGTGTTTGGCTAAAGCTACAAGTTAGTGTAGTGCATCCTCCTCACAGTGTTCAGCTAAAACTAAAAGTTAGTATAGTGAGACCTCTGCACAGTGTTCCGCAAAAGCTACAAGTTAGTGTAGTGTGTCCTGCTCACAGTGTTCAGCTAAAACTACAAGTTAATGTAGTGAGACCTCTGCACAGTGTTCAGCTAAAGCTACAAGTTAATGTAGTGAGATCTCTGCACAGTGTTCAGCTAAAGCTACAAGTTAATGTAGTGAGATCTCTGCACTGTGTTCAGCTAAAGCTACAAGTTAGTGTAGTGCGTCCTGCTCACAGTGTTCAATTAAAACTACAAGTTAGTGTAGTGCGTCCTGCTCACAGTGTTCAACTAAAACTACAAGTTAGTGTAGTGCGACCTCTGCACAGTGTTCAGCTAAAACTACAAGTTAGTGTAGTAAGACCTCTGCACAGTGTTCAGCTAAAGCTACAAGTTAGTGTAGTGCATCCTGCTCACAGTGTTCAGCTAAAACTACAAGATAGTGTAGTGAGACCTCTGCACAGTGTTCAGCTAAACCTACAAGTTAGTGTAGTGCGTCCTGTTCACAGTATTCAGCTAAAACTACAAGTTAGTGTAGTGCGACCTCTGCACAGTGTTCAGCTAAAACTACAAGTTAGTGTAGTGAGACCTCTGCACAGTGTTCGGCTAAAGCTACAAGTTAGTGTAGTGCGTCCTCCTCACAGTGCTCAGCTAAAACTAAAAGTTAGTGTAGTGAGACCTCTGCACAGTGTTCCGCTAAAGCAACAAGTTAGTGTAGTGTGTCCTGCTCACAGTGTTCAGCTAAAACTACAAGTTAGTTTAGTGAGACCTCTGCACAGTGTTCAGCTAAAGCTACAAGTTAGTGTAGTGCGTCCTGCTCACAGTGTTCAGCTAAAACTACAAGTTAGTGTAGTGCGACCTCTGCACAATGTTCAGCTAAAACTACAAGTTAGTGTAGTGAGACCTCTGCACAGTGTTCAGCTAAAGCTACAAGTTAGTGTAGTGAGACCTCTGCACAGTGTTCAGCTAAAGCTACAAGTTAGTGTAGTGAGACCTCTGCACAGTGTTCAGCTAAAACTACAACTTAGTGTAGTGCGACCTATGCACAGTGTTCAGCTAAAACTACAAGTTAGTGTAGTGAGACCTCTGCACAGTGTTCGGCTAAAGCTACAAGTTAGTGTAGTGCGTCCTTCTCACAGTGTTCAGGTAAAACTACAAATTAGTGTAGTGAGACCTCTGGACAGTGTTCAGCTAAAGCTACAAGTTAGTTTAGTGCGTCCTGCTCACAGTGTTCAGCTAAAACTACAAGTTAGTGTAGTGAGACCTCTGCACAGTGTTCAGCTAAACCTACAAGTTGGTGTAGTGCGTCCTGCTCACAGTGTTCAGCTAAAACTACAAGTTAGTGTAGTGGGACCTCTGCACAGTGTTCAGCTAAAGCTACAAGTTAGTGTAGTGCGTCCTGCTCAGAGTGTTCAGCTAAAACTACAAGTTAGTGTAGTGCGACCTCTGCACAATGTTCAGCTAAAACTACAAGTTAGTGTAGTGAGACCTCTGCACAGTGTTCAGCTAAAGCTACAAGTTAGTGTAGTGCGTCCTGCTCACAGTGTTCAGCTAAAACTACAAGTTAGTGTAGTGAGACTTCTGCACAGTGTTCAGCTAAAGCTACAAGTTAGTGTAGTGAGACCTCTGCACAGTGATCAGCTAAAGCTACAAGTTAGTGTAGTGCATCCTGCTCACAGTGTTCAGCTAAAACTACAAGTTAGTGTAGTGAGACCTCTGCACAGTGTTCAGCTAAAGCTACATGTTAATGTAGTGAAATCTCTGCACAGTGTTCAGCTAAAGCTACAAGTTAGTGTAGTGCGTCCTGCTCACAGTGTTCAACTAAAACTACAAGTTAGTGTAGTGCGTCCTGCTCACAGTATTCAACTAAAACTACAAGTTAGTGTAGTGCGACCTCTGCACAGTGTTCAGCTAAAACTACAAGTTAGTGTAGTGAGACCTCTGCACAGTGTTCAGCTAAAGCTACAAGTTAGTGTACTGAGACCTCTGCACAGTGTTCAGCTAAAGCTACAAGTTAGTGTAGTGCGTCCTGCTCACAGTGTTCAGCTAAAACTACAAGTTAGTGTAGTGCGACCTCTGCACAATGTTCAGCTAAAACTACAAGTTAGTGTAGTGAGACCTCTGCACAGTGTTCAGCTAAAGCTACAAGTTAATGTAGTGCGTCCTGCTCACAGTGTTCAGCTAAAACTACAAGTTAGTGTAGTTAGACCTCTGCACAGTGTTCAGCTAAAGCTACAAGTTAGTGTAGTAAGACCTCTGCACAGTGTTCAGCTAAAGCTACAAGTTAGTGTAGTGCATCCTTCTCACAGTGTTCAGCTAAAACTACAAGTTAGTGTAGTGAGACCTCTGGACAGTGTTCAGCTAAAGCTACAAGTTAGTTTAGTGCGTCCTGCTCACAGTGTTCAGCTAAAACTACAAGTTAGTGTAGTGAGACCTCTGCACAGTGTTCAGCTAAACCTACAAGTTGGTGTAGTGCGTCCTTCTCACAGTATTCAGCTAAAACTACAAGTTAGTGTAGTGCGACCTCTGCACAGTATTCAGCTAAAACTACAAGTTAGTGTAGTAACACCTCTGCACAGTGTTTGGCTAAAGCTACAAGTTAGTGTAGTGCATCCTCCTCACAGTGTTCAGCTAAAACTAAAAGTTAGTATAGTGAGACCTCTGCACAGTGTTCCGCTAAAGCTACAAGTTAGTGTAGTGTGTCCTGCTCACAGTGTTCAGCTAAAACTACAAGTTAGTGTAGTGGGACCTCTGCACAGTGTTCAGCTAAAGCTACAAGTTAGTGTAGTGCGTCCTGCTCAGAGTGTTCAGCTAAAACTACAAGTTAGTGTAGTGCGACCTCTGCACAATGTTCAGCTAAAACTACAAGTTAGTGTAGTGAGACCTCTGCACAGTGTTCAGCTAAAGCTACAATTTAGTGTAGTGCGTCCTGCTCACAGTGTTCAGCTAAAACTACAAGTTAGTGTAGTGAGACTTCTGCACAGTGTTCAGCTAAAGCTACATGTTAATGTAGTGAGATCTCTGCACAGTGTTCAGCTAAAGCTACAAGTTGGTGTAGTGCGTCCTGCTCACAGTGTTCAACTAAAACTACAAGTTAGTGTAGTGCGTCCTGCTCACAGTGTTCAACTAAAACTACAAGTTAGTGTAGTGCGACCTCTGCACAGTGTTCTGCTAAAACTACAAGTTAGTGTAGTGAGACCTCTGCACAGTGTTCAGCTAAAGCTACAAGTTAGTGTAGTGAGACCTCTGCACAGTGTTCGGCTAAAGCTACAAGTTAGTGTAGTGCGTCCTGCTCACAGTGTTCAGCTAAAACTACAAGTTAGTGTAGTGAGACCTCTGGACAGTGTTCAACTAAAGCTACAAGTTAGTTTAGTGCGTCCTGCTCACAGTGTTCAGCTAAAACTACAAGATAGTGTAGTGAGACCTCTGGACAGTGTTCAACTAAAACTACAAGTTAGTGTAGTGCGTCCTGCTCACAGTGTTCAACTAAAACTACAAGTTAGTGTAGTGAGACCTCTGGACAGTGTTCAACTAAAACTACAAGTTAGTGTAGTGCGTCCTGCTCACAGTGTTCAACTAAAACTATAAGTTAGTGTAGTGCGACCTCTGCACAGTGTTCAGCTAAAACTACAAGTTAGTGTAGTGAGACCTCTGCACAGTGTTCAGCTAAAGCTACAAGTTAGTGTAGTGCATCCTGCTCACAGTGTTCAGCTAAAACTACAAGATAGTGTAGTGAGACCTCTGCACAGTGTTCAGCTAAACCTACAAGTTAGTGTAGTGCGTCCTGCTCACAGTATTCAGCTAAAACTACAAGTTAGTGTAGTGCGATCTCTGCACAGTGTTCAGCTAAAACTACAAGTTAGTGTAGTGAGACCTCTGCACAGTGTTCGGCTAAAGCTACAAGTTAGTGTAGTGCGTCCTCCTCACAGTGCTCAGCTAAAACTAAAAGTTAGTGTAGTGAGACCTCTGCACAGTGTTCCGCTAAAGCTACAAGTTAGTGTAGTGTGTCCTGCTCACAGTGTTCATCTAAAACTACAAGTTAGTGTAGTGAGACCTCTGCACAGTGTTCAGCTAAAGCTACAAGTTAGTGTAGTGCGTCCTGCTCACAGTGTTCAGCTAAAACTACAAGTTAGTGTAGTGCGACCTCTGCACAATGTTCAGCTAAAACTACAAGTTAGTGTAGTGAGACCTCTGCACAGTGTTCAGCTAAAGCTACAAGTTAGTGTAGTGCGTCCTGCTCACAGTGTTCAACTAAAACTAAAAGTTAGTGTAGTGCGTCCTGCTCACAGTGTTCAACTAAAAGTACAAGTTAGTGTAGTGCGACCTCTGCACAGTGTTCAGCTAAAACTACAAGTTAGTGTAGTGAGACCTCTGGACAGTGTTCAGCTAAAGCTACAAGTTAGTTTAGTGTGTCCTGCTCACAGTTTTCAGCTAAAACTACAAGTTAGTGTAGTGAGACCTCTGCACAGTGTTCAGCTAAACCTATAAGTTGGTGTAGTGCGTCCTGCTCACAGTATTCAGCTAAAACTACAAAAACTACAAGTTAGTGTAGTGCGACCTCTGCACAGTGTTCAGCTAAAACTACAAGTTAGTGTAGTGAGACCTCTGCACAGTGTTCAGCTAAAACTACAAGTTAGTGTAGTGAGACCTCTGCACAGTGTGCAGCTAAAGCTACAAGTTAGTGTAGTGCATCCTGCTCACAGTGTTCAGCTAAAACTACAAGATAGTGTAGTGAGACCTCTGCACAGTGTTCAGCTAAACCTACAAGTTAGTGTAGTGCGTCCTGCTCACAGTATTCAGCTAAAACTACAAGTTAGTGTAGTGTGACCTCTGCACAGTGTTCAGCTAAAACTACAAGTTAGTGTAGTGAGACCTCTGCACAGTGTTCGGCTAAAGCTACAAGTTAGTGTAGTGCGTCCTCCTCACAGTGCTCAGCTAAAACTAAAAGTTAGTGTAGTGAGACCTCTGCACAGTGTTCCGCTAAAGCTACAAGTTAGTGTAGTGTGTCCTGCTCACAGTGTTCATCTAAAACTACAAGTTAGTGTAGTGAGACCTCTGCACAGTGTTCAGCTAAAGCTACAAGTTAGTGTAGTGCGTCCTGCTCACAGTGTTCAGCTAAAACTACAAGTTAGTGTAGTGCGACCTCTGCACAATGTTCAGCTAAAACTACAAGTTAGTGTAGTGAGACCTCTGCACAGTGTTCAGCTAAAGCTACAAGTTAGTGTAGTGCGTCCTGCTCACAGTGTTCAGCTAAAACTACAAGTTAGTGTAGTGAGACCTCTGCACAGTGTTCAGCTAAAGCTACAAGTTAGTGTAGTGCGACCTCTGCACAATGTTCAGCTAAAACTACAAGTTAGTGTAGTGAGACCTCTGCACAGTGTTCAGCTAAAGCTACAAGTTAGTGTAGTGCGTCCTGCTCACAGTGTTCAGCTAAAACTACAAGTTAGTGTAGTGAGACCTCTGCACAGTGTTCAGCTAAAGCTACAAGTTAGTGTAGTGAGACCTCTGCACAGTGTTCAGCTAAAGCTACAAGTTAGTGTAGTGTATCCTGCTCACAGTGTTCAGCTAAAAACTACAAGTTAGTGTAGTGAGACCTCTGCACAGTGTTCAGCTAAAGCTACAAGTTAGTGTAGTGCGTCCTGCTCAGAGTGTTCAGCTAAAACTACAAGTTTGTGTAGTGAGACCTCTGCACAGTGTTCAGCTAAATCTACAAGTTAGTGTAGTGAGACCTCTGCACAGTGTTCAGCTAAAGTTACAAGTTAGTGTAGTGCATCCTGCTCACAGTGTTCAGCTAAAACTACAAGTTAGTGTAATGAGACCTCTGCACAGTGTTCAGCTAAAGCTACAAGTTAGTGTAGTGAGATCTCTGCACAGTGTTCAGCTAAAGCTACAAGTTAGTGTAGTGCGTCCTGCTCACAGTGTTCAATTAAAACTACAAGTTAGTGTAGTGCATCCTGCTCACAGTGTTTAACTAAAACTACAAGTTAGTGTAGTGCGACCTCTACACAGTGTTCAGCTAAAACTACAAGTTAGTGTAGTGAGACCTCTGCACAGTGTTCAGCTAAAGCTACAAGTTAGTGTAGTGCATCCTGCTCACAGTGTTCAGCTAAAGCTACAAGTTAGTGTAGTGAGACCTCTTCACAGTGTTCAGCTAAAGCTACAAGTTAGTGTAGTGCGTCCTGCTCACAGTGTTCAGCTAAAACTACAAGTTAGTGTAGTGAGACCTCTGCACAGTGTTCAGCTAAACCTACAAGTTAGTGTAGTGCGTCCTGCTCACAGTATTCAGCTAAAACTACAAGTTAGTGTAGTGCGACCTCTGCACAGTGTTCAGCTAAAACTACAAGTTAGTGTAGTGAGACCTCTGCACAGTGTTCGGCTAAAGCTACAAGTTAGTGTAGTGCGTCCTTCTTACAGTGTTCAGATAAAACTACAAGTTAGTGTAGTGAGACCTCTGGACAGTGTTCAGCTAAAGCTACAAGTTAGTTTAGTGCGTCCTGCTCACAGTGTTCAGCTAAAACTACAAGTTAGTGTAGTGAAACCTCTGCACAGTGTTCAGCTAAACCTACAAGTTGGTGTAGTGTGTCCTGCTCACAGTATTCAGCTAAAACTACAAGTTAGTGTAGTGCGACCTCTGCACAGTGTTCAGCTAAAACTACAAGTTAGTGTAGTGAGACCTCTGCACAGTGTTTGGCTAAAGCTACAAGTTAGTGTAGTGCATCCTCCTCACAGTGTTCAGCTAAAACTAAAAGTTAGTATAGTGAGACCTCTGCACAGTGTTCCGCAAAAGCTACAAGTTAGTGTAGTGTGTCCTGCTCACAGTGTTCAGCTAAAACTACAAGTTAATGTAGTGAGACCTCTGCACAGTGTTCAGCTAAAGCTACAAGTTAATGTAGTGAGATCTCTGCACAGTGTTCAGCTAAAGCTACAAGTTAATGTAGTGAGATCTCTGCACAGTATTCAGCTAAAGCTACAAGTTAGTGTAGTGCGTCCTGCTCACAGTGTTCAACTAAAACTACAAGTTAGTGTAGTGCGTCCTGCTCACAGTGTTCAACTAAAACTACAAGTTAGTGTAGTGCGACCTCTGCACAGTGTTCAGCTAAAACTACAAGTTAGTGTAGTGAGACCTCTGCACAGTGTTCAGCTAAAGCTACAAGTTAGTGTAGTGCATCCTGCTCACAGTGTTCAGCTAAAACTACAAGATAGTGTAGTGAGACCTCTGCACAGTGTTCAGCTAAACCTACAAGTTAGTGTATTGCATCCTGCTCACAGTATTCAGCTAAAACTACAAGTTAGTGTAGTGCGACCTCTGCACAGTGTTCAGCTAAAACTACAAGTTAGTGTAGTGAGACCTCTGCACAGTGTTCGGCTAAAGCTACAAGTTAGTGTAGTGCGTCCTCCTCACAGTGCTTAGCTAAAACTAAAAGTTAGTGTAGTGAGACCTCTGCACAGTGTTCCGCTAAAGCAACAAGTTAGTGTAGTGTGTCCTGCTCACAGTGTTCAGCTAAAACTACAAGTTAGTGTAGTGAGACCTCTGCACAGTGTTCAGCTAAAGCTACAAGTTAGTGTAGTGCGTCCTGCTCACAGTGTTCAGCTAAAACTACAAGTTAGTGTAGTGAGACCTCTGCACAGTGTTCAGCTAAAGCTACAAGTTAGTGTAGTGAGACCTCTGCACAGTGTTCAGCTAAAGCTACAAGTTAGTGTAGTGAGACCTCTGCACAGTGTTCAGCTAAAGCTACAAGTTAGTGTAGTGAGACCTCTGCACAGTGTTCAGCTAAAACTACAACTTAGTGTAATGCGACCTATGCACAGTGTTCAGCTAAAACTACAAGTTAGTGTAGTGAGACCTCTGCACAGTGTTCGGCTAAAGCTACAAGTTAGTGTAGTGCGTCCTTCTCACAGTGTTCAGGTAAAACTACAAGTTAGTGTAGTGAGACCTCTGGACAGTGTTCAGCTAAAGCTACAAGTTAGTTTAGTGCGTCCTGCTCACAGTGTTCAGCTAAAACTACAAGTTAGTGTAGTGAGACCTCTGCACAGTGTTCAGCTAAACCTACAAGTTGGTGTAGTGCGTCCTGCTCACAGTATTCAGCTAAAACTACAAGTTAGTGTAGTGCGACCTCTGCACAGTATTCAGCTAAAACTACAAGTTAGTGTAGTGAAACCTCTGCACAGTGTTTGGCTAAAGCTACAAGTTAGTGTAGTGCATCCTCCTCACAGTGTTCAGCTAAAACTAAAAGTTAGTATAGTGAGACCTCTGCACAGTGTTCCGCTAAAGCTACAAGTTAGTGTAGTGTGTCCTGCTCACAGTGTTCAGCTAAAACTACAAGTTAGTGTAGTGGGACCTCTGCACAGTGTTCAGCTAAAGCTACAAGTTAGTGTAGTGCGTCCTGCTCAGAGTGTTCAGCTAAAACTACAAGTTAGTGTAGTGCAACCTCTGCACAATGTTCAGCTAAAACTACAAGTTAGTGTAGTGAGACCTCTGCACAGTGTTCAGCTAAAGCTACAAGTTAGTGTAGTGCATCCTGCTCACAGTGTTCAGCTAAAACTTCAAGTTAGTGTAGTGAGACCTCTGCACAGTGTTCAGCTAAAGCTACATGTTAATGTAGTGAGATCTCTGCACAGTGTTCAGCTAAAGCTACAAGTTAGTGTAGTGCGTCCTGCTCACAGTGTTCAACTAAAACTACAAGTTAGTGTAGTGCGTCCTGCTCACAGTGTTCAACTAAAACTACAAGTTAGTGTAGTGCGACCTCTGCACAGTGTTCGGCTAAAGCTACAAGTTAGTGTAGTGCGTCCTTCTCACAGTGTTCAGGTAAAACTACAAATTAGTGTAGTGAGACCTCTGGACAGTGTTCAGCTAAAGCTACAAGTTAGTTTAGTGCGTCCTGCTCACAGTGTTCAGCTAAAACTACAAGTTAGTGTAGTGAGACCTCTGCACAGTGTTCAGCTAAACCTACAAGTTGGTGTAGTGCGTCCTGCTCACAGTGTTCAGCTAAAACTACAAGTTAGTGTAGTGGGACCTCTGCACAGTGTTCAGCTAAAGCTACAAGTTAGTGTAGTGCGTCCTGCTCAGAGTGTTCAGCTAAAACTACAAGTTAGTGTAGTGCGACCTCTGCACAATGTTCAGCTAAAACTACAAGTTAGTGTAGTGAGACCTCTGCACAGTGTTCAGCTAAAGCTACAAGTTAGTGTAGTGCGTCCTGCTCACAGTGTTCAGCTAAAACTACAAGTTAGTGTAGTGAGACTTCTGCACAGTGTTCAGCTAAAGCTACAAGTTAGTGTAGTGAGACCTCTGCACAGTGATCAGCTAAAGCTACAAGTTAGTGTAGTGCATCCTGCTCACAGTGTTCAGCTAAAACTACAAGTTAGTGTAGTGAGACCTCTGCACAGTGTTCAGCTAAAGCTACATGTTAATGTAGTGAAATCTCTGCACAGTGTTCAGCTAAAGCTACAAGTTAGTGTAGTGCGTCCTGCTCACAGTGTTCAACTAAAACTACAAGTTAGTGTAGTGCGTCCTGCTCACAGTATTCAACTAAAACTACAAGTTAGTGTAGTGCGACCTCTGCACAGTGTTCAGCTAAAACTACAAGTTAGTGTAGTGAGACCTCTGCACAGTGTTCAGCTAAAGCTACAAGTTAGTGTACTGAGACCTCTGCACAGTGTTCAGCTAAAGCTACAAGTTAGTGTAGTGCGTCCTGCTCACAGTGTTCAGCTAAAACTACAAGTTAGTGTAGTGCGACCTCTGCACAATGTTCAGCTAAAACTACAAGTTAGTGTAGTGAGACCTCTGCACAGTGTTCAGCTAAAGCTACAAGTTAATGTAGTGCGTCCTGCTCACAGTGTTCAGCTAAAACTACAAGTTAGTGTAGTTAGACCTCTGCACAGTGTTCAGCTAAAGCTACAAGTTAGTGTAGTAAGACCTCTGCACAGTGTTCAGCTAAAGCTACAAGTTAGTGTAGTGCATCCTTCTCACAGTGTTCAGCTAAAACTACAAGTTAGTGTAGTGAGACCTCTGGACAGTGTTCAGCTAAAGCTACAAGTTAGTTTAGTGCGTCCTGCTCACAGTGTTCAGCTAAAACTACAAGTTAGTGTAGTGAGACCTCTGCACAGTGTTCAGCTAAACCTACAAGTTGGTGTAGTGCGTCCTTCTCACAGTATTCAGCTAAAACTACAAGTTAGTGTAGTGCGACCTCTGCACAGTATTCAGCTAAAACTACAAGTTAGTGTAGTAACACCTCTGCACAGTGTTTGGCTAAAGCTACAAGTTAGTGTAGTGCATCCTCCTCACAGTGTTCAGCTAAAACTAAAAGTTAGTATAGTGAGACCTCTGCACAGTGTTCCGCTAAAGCTACAAGTTAGTGTAGTGTGTCCTGCTCACAGTGTTCAGCTAAAACTACAAGTTAGTGTAGTGGGACCTCTGCACAGTGTTCAGCTAAAGCTACAAGTTAGTGTAGTGCGTCCTGCTCAGAGTGTTCAGCTAAAACTACAAGTTAGTGTAGTGCGACCTCTGCACAATGTTCAGCTAAAACTACAAGTTAGTGTAGTGAGACCTCTGCACAGTGTTCAGCTAAAGCTACAATTTAGTGTAGTGCGTCCTGCTCACAGTGTTCAGCTAAAACTACAAGTTAGTGTAGTGAGACTTCTGCACAGTGTTCAGCTAAAGCTACATGTTAATGTAGTGAGATCTCTGCACAGTGTTCAGCTAAAGCTACAAGTTGGTGTAGTGCGTCCTGCTCACAGTGTTCAACTAAAACTACAAGTTAGTGTAGTGCGTCCTGCTCACAGTGTTCAACTAAAACTACAAGTTAGTGTAGTGCGACCTCTGCACAGTGTTCTGCTAAAACTACAAGTTAGTGTAGTGAGACCTCTGCACAGTGTTCAGCTAAAGCTACAAGTTAGTGTAGTGAGACCTCTGCACAGTGTTCGGCTAAAGCTACAAGTTAGTGTAGTGCGTCCTGCTCACAGTGTTCAGCTAAAACTACAAGTTAGTGTAGTGAGACCTCTGGACAGTGTTCAACTAAAGCTACAAGTTAGTTTAGTGCGTCCTGCTCACAGTGTTCAGCTAAAACTACAAGATAGTGTAGTGAGACCTCTGGACAGTGTTCAACTAAAACTACAAGTTAGTGTAGTGCGTCCTGCTCACAGTGTTCAACTAAAACTACAAGTTAGTGTAGTGAGACCTCTGGACAGTGTTCAACTAAAACTACAAGTTAGTGTAGTGCGTCCTGCTCACAGTGTTCAACTAAAACTATAAGTTAGTGTAGTGCGACCTCTGCACAGTGTTCAGCTAAAACTACAAGTTAGTGTAGTGAGACCTCTGCACAGTGTTCAGCTAAAGCTACAAGTTAGTGTAGTGCATTCTGCTCACAGTGTTCAGCTAAAACTACAAGATAGTGTAGTGAGACCTCTGCACAGTGTTCAGCTAAACCTACAAGTTAGTGTAGTGCGTCCTGCTCACAGTATTCAGCTAAAACTACAAGTTAGTGTAGTGCGATCTCTGCACAGTGTTCAGCTAAAACTACAAGTTAGTGTAGTGAGACCTCTGCACAGTGTTCGGCTAAAGCTACAAGTTAGTGTAGTGCGTCCTCCTCACAGTGCTCAGCTAAAACTAAAAGTTAGTGTAGTGAGACCTCTGCACAGTGTTCCGCTAAAGCTACAAGTTAGTGTAGTGTGTCCTGCTCACAGTGTTCATCTAAAACTACAAGTTAGTGTAGTGAGACCTCTGCACAGTGTTCAGCTAAAGCTACAAGTTAGTGTAGTGCGTCCTGCTCACAGTGTTCAGCTAAAACTACAAGTTAGTGTAGTGCGACCTCTGCACAATGTTCAGCTAAAACTACAAGTTAGTGTAGTGAGACCTCTGCACAGTGTTCAGCTAAAGCTACAAGTTAGTGTAGTGCGTCCTGCTCACAGTGTTCAACTAAAACTAAAAGTTAGTGTAGTGCGTCCTGCTCACAGTGTTCAACTAAAAGTACAAGTTAGTGTAGTGCGACCTCTGCACAGTGTTCAGCTAAAACTACAAGTTAGTGTAGTGAGACCTCTGGACAGTGTTCAGCTAAAGCTACAAGTTAGTTTAGTGTGTCCTGCTCACAGTTTTCAGCTAAAACTACAAGTTAGTGTAGTGAGACCTCTGCACAGTGTTCAGCTAAACCTATAAGTTGGTGTAGTGCGTCCTGCTCACAGTATTCAGCTAAAACTACAAAACTACAAGTTAGTGTAGTGCGACCTCTGCACAGTGTTCAGCTAAAACTACAAGTTAGTGTAGTGAGACCTCTGCACAGTGTTCAGCTAAAACTACAAGTTAGTGTAGTGAGACCTCTGCACAGTGTGCAGCTAAAGCTACAAGTTAGTGTAGTGCATCCTGCTCACAGTGTTCAGCTAAAACTACAAGATAGTGTAGTGAGACCTCTGCACAGTGTTCAGCTAAACCTACAAGTTAGTGTAGTGCGTCCTGCTCACAGTATTCAGCTAAAACTACAAGTTAGTGTAGTGTGACCTCTGCACAGTGTTCAGCTAAAACTACAAGTTAGTGTAGTGAGACCTCTGCACAGTGTTCGGCTAAAGCTACAAGTTAGTGTAGTGCGTCCTCCTCACAGTGCTCAGCTAAAACTAAAAGTTAGTGTAGTGAGACCTCTGCACAGTGTTCCGCTAAAGCTACAAGTTAGTGTAGTGTGTCCTGCTCACAGTGTTCATCTAAAACTACAAGTTAGTGTAGTGAGACCTCTGCACAGTGTTCAGCTAAAGCTACAAGTTAGTGTAGTGCGTCCTGCTCACAGTGTTCAGCTAAAACTACAAGTTAGTGTAGTGCGACCTCTGCACAATGTTCAGCTAAAACTACAAGTTAGTGTAGTGAGACCTCTGCACAGTGTTCAGCTAAAGCTACAAGTTAGTGTAGTGCGTCCTGCTCACAGTGTTCAGCTAAAACTACAAGTTAGTGTAGTGAGACCTCTGCACAGTGTTCAGCTAAAGCTACAAGTTAGTGTAGTGCGACCTCTGCACAATGTTCAGCTAAAACTACAAGTTAGTGTAGTGAGACCTCTGCACAGTGTTCAGCTAAAGCTACAAGTTAGTGTAGTGCGTCCTGCTCACAGTGTTCAGCTAAAACTACAAGTTAGTGTAGTGAGACCTCTGCACAGTGTTCAGCTAAAGCTACAAGTTAGTGTAGTGAGACCTCTGCACAGTGTTCAGCTAAAGCTACAAGTTAGTGTAGTGTATCCTGCTCACAGTGTTCAGCTAAAAACTACAAGTTAGTGTAGTGAGACCTCTGCACAGTGTTCAGCTAAAGCTACAAGTTAGTGTAGTGCGTCCTGCTCAGAGTGTTCAGCTAAAACTACAAGTTTGTGTAGTGAGACCTCTGCACAGTGTTCAGCTAAATCTACAAGTTAGTGTAGTGAGACCTCTGCACAGTGTTCAGCTAAAGTTACAAGTTAGTGTAGTGCATCCTGCTCACAGTGTTCAGCTAAAACTACAAGTTAGTGTAATGAGACCTCTGCACAGTGTTCAGCTAAAGCTACAAGTTAGTGTAGTGAGATCTCTGCACAGTGTTCAGCTAAAGCTACAAGTTAGTGTAGTGCGTCCTGCTCACAGTGTTCAATTAAAACTACAAGTTAGTGTAGTGCATCCTGCTCACAGTGTTTAACTAAAACTACAAGTTAGTGTAGTGCGACCTCTACACAGTGTTCAGCTAAAACTACAAGTTAGTGTAGTGAGACCTCTGCACAGTGTTCAGCTAAAGCTACAAGTTAGTGTAGTGCATCCTGCTCACAGTGTTCAGCTAAAGCTACAAGTTAGTGTAGTGAGACCTCTTCACAGTGTTCAGCTAAAGCTACAAGTTAGTGTAGTGCGTCCTGCTCACAGTGTTCAGCTAAAACTACAAGTTAGTGTAGTGAGACCTCTGCACAGTGTTCAGCTAAACCTACAAGTTAGTGTAGTGCGTCCTGCTCACAGTATTCAGCTAAAACTACAAGTTAGTGTAGTGCGACCTCTGCACAGTGTTCAGCTAAAACTACAAGTTAGTGTAGTGAGACCTCTGCACAGTGTTCGGCTAAAGCTACAAGTTAGTGTAGTGCGTCCTTCTTACAGTGTTCAGATAAAACTACAAGTTAGTGTAGTGAGACCTCTGGACAGTGTTCAGCTAAAGCTACAAGTTAGTTTAGTGCGTCCTGCTCACAGTGTTCAGCTAAAACTACAAGTTAGTGTAGTGAAACCTCTGCACAGTGTTCAGCTAAACCTACAAGTTGGTGTAGTGTGTCCTGCTCACAGTATTCAGCTAAAACTACAAGTTAGTGTAGTGCGACCTCTGCACAGTGTTCAGCTAAAACTACAAGTTAGTGTAGTGAGACCTCTGCACAGTGTTTGGCTAAAGCTACAAGTTAGTGTAGTAAATCCTCCTCACAGTGTTCAGCTAAAACTAAAAGTTAGTATAGTGAGACCTCTGCACAGTGTTCCGCAAAAGCTACAAGTTAGTGTAGTGTGTCCTGCTCACAGTGTTCAGCTAAAACTACAAGTTAATGTAGTGAGACCTCTGCACAGTGTTCAGCTAAAGCTACAAGTTAATGTAGTGAGATCTCTGCACAGTGTTCAGCTAAAGCTACAAGTTAATGTAGTGAGATCTCTGCACAGTATTCAGCTAAAGCTACAAGTTAGTGTAGTGCGTCCTGCTCACAGTGTTCAACTAAAACTACAAGTTAGTGTAGTGCGTCCTGCTCACAGTGTTCAACTAAAACTACAAGTTAGTGTAGTGCGACCTCTGCACAGTGTTCAGCTAAAACTACAAGTTAGTGTAGTGAGACCTCTGCACAGTGTTCAGCTAAAGCTACAAGTTAGTGTAGTGCATCCTGCTCACAGTGTTCAGCTAAAACTACAAGATAGTGTAGTGAGACCTCTGCACAGTGTTCAGCTAAACCTACAAGTTAGTGTATTGCATCCTGCTCACAGTATTCAGCTAAAACTACAAGTTAGTGTAGTGCGACCTCTGCACAGTGTTCAGCTAAAACTACAAGTTAGTGTAGTGAGACCTCTGCACAGTGTTCGGCTAAAGCTACAAGTTAGTGTAGTGCGTCCTCCTCACAGTGCTTAGCTAAAACTAAAAGTTAGTGTAGTGAGACCTCTGCACAGTGTTCCGCTAAAGCAACAAGTTAGTGTAGTGTGTCCTGCTCACAGTGTTCAGCTAAAACTACAAGTTAGTGTAGTGAGACCTCTGCACAGTGTTCAGCTAAAGCTACAAGTTAGTGTAGTGCGTCCTGCTCACAGTGTTCAGCTAAAACTGCAAGTTAGTGTAGTGAGACCTCTGCACAGTGTTCAGCTAAAGCTACAAGTTAGTGTAGTGAGACCTCTGCACAGTGTTCAGCTAAAGCTACAAGTTAGTGTAGTGAGACCTCTGCACAGTGTTCAGCTAAAGCTACAAGTTAGTGTAGTGAGACCTCTGCACAGTGTTCAGCTAAAACTACAACTTAGTGTAATGCGACCTATGCACAGTGTTCAGCTAAAACTACAAGTTAGTGTAGTGAGACCTCTGCACAGTGTTCGGCTAAAGCTACAAGTTAGTGTAGTGCGTCCTTCTCACAGTGTTCAGGTAAAACTACAAGTTAGTGTAGTGAGACCTCTGGACAGTGTTCAGCTAAAGCTACAAGTTAGTTTAGTGCGTCCTGCTCACAGTGTTCAGCTAAAACTACAAGTTAGTGTAGTGAGACCTCTGCACAGTGTTCAGCTAAACCTACAAGTTGGTGTAGTGCGTCCTGCTCACAGTATTCAGCTAAAACTACAAGTTAGTGTAGTGCGACCTCTGCACAGTATTCAGCTAAAACTACAAGTTAGTGTAGTGAAACCTCTGCACAGTGTTTGGCTAAAGCTACAAGTTAGTGTAGTGCATCCTCCTCACAGTGTTCAGCTAAAACTAAAAGTTAGTATAGTGAGACCTCTGCACAGTGTTCCGCTAAAGCTACAAGTTAGTGTAGTGTGTCCTGCTCACAGTGTTCAGCTAAAACTACAAGTTAGTGTAGTGGGACCTCTGCACAGTGTTCAGCTAAAGCTACAAGTTAGTGTAGTGCGTCCTGCTCAGAGTGTTCAGCTAAAACTACAAGTTAGTGTAGTGCAACCTCTGCACAATGTTCAGCTAAAACTACAAGTTAGTGTAGTGAGACCTCTGCACAGTGTTCAGCTAAAGCTACAAGTTAGTGTAGTGCATCCTGCTCACAGTGTTCAGCTAAAACTTCAAGTTAGTGTAGTGAGACCTCTGCACAGTGTTCAGCTAAAGCTACATGTTAATGTAGTGAGATCTCTGCACAGTGTTCAGCTAAAGCTACAAGTTAGTGTAGTGCGTCCTGCTCACAGTGTTCAACTAAAACTACAAGTTAGTGTAGTGCGTCCTGCTCACAGTGTTCAACTAAAACTACAAGTTAGTGTAGTGCGACCTCTGCACAGTGTTCAGCTAAAACTACAAGTTAGTGTAGTGAGACCTCTGCACAGTGTTCAGCTAAAGCTACAAGTTAGTGTAGTGAGACCTCTGCACAGTGTTCAGCTAAAGCTACAAGTTAGTGTAGTGCGTCCTGCTCACAGTGTTCAGCTAAAACTACAAGTTAGTGTAGTGCGACCTCTGCACAATGTTCAGCTAAAACTACAAGTTAGTGTAGTGAGACCTCTGCACAGTGTTCAGCTAAAGCTACAAGTTAGTGTAGTGCGTCCTGCTCACAGTGTTCAGCTAAAACTACAAGTTAGTGTAGTGAGACCTCTGCACAGTATTCAGCTAAAGCTACAAGTTAGTGTAGTGAGACCTCTGCACAGTGTTCAGCTAAAGCTACAAGTTAGTGTAGTGCGTCCTTCTCACAGTGTTCAGCTAAAACTACAAGTTAGTGTAGTGAGACCTCTGGACAGTGTTCAGCTAAAGCTACAAGTTAGTTTAGTGCGTCCTGCTCACAGTGTTCAGCTAAAACTACAAGTTAGTGTAGCGAGACCTCTGCACAGTGTTCAGCTAAACCTACAAGTTGGTGTAGTGCGTCCTTCTCACAGTATTCAGCTAAAACTACAAGTTAGTGTAGTGCGACCTCTGCACAGTATTCAGCTAAAACTACAAGTTAGTGTAGTGACACCTCTGCACAGTGTTTGGCTAAAGCTACAAGTTAGTGTAGTGCATCCTCCTCACAGTGTTCAGCTAAAACTAAAAGTTAGTATAGTGATACCTCTGCACAGTGTTCCGCTAAAGCTACAAGTTAGTGTAGTGTGTCCTGCTCACAGTGTTCAGCTAAAACTACAAGTTAGTGTAGTGGGACCTCTGCACAGTGTTCAGCTAAAGCTACAAGTTAGTGTAGTGCATCCTGCTCACAGTGTTCAGCTAAAACTTCAAGTTAGTGTAGTGAGACCTCTGCACAGTGTTCAGCTAAAGCTACATGTTAATGTAGTGAGATCTCTGCACAGTGTTCAGCTAAAGCTACAAGTTAGTGTACTGCGTCCTGCTCACAGTGTTCAACTAAAACTACAAGTTAGTGTAGTGCGTCCTGCTCACAGTGTTCAACTAAAACTACAAGTTAGTGTAGTGCGACCTCTGCACAGTGTTCAGCTAAAACTACAAGTTAGTGTAGTGAGACCTCTGCACAGTGTTCAGCTAAAGCTACAAGTTAGTGTAGTGAGACCTCTGCACAGTGTTCAGCTAAAGCTACAAGTTAGTGTAGTGCGTCCTGCTCACAGTGTTCAGCTAAAACTACAAGTTAGTGTAGTGCGACCTCTGCACAATGTTCAGCTAAAACTACAAGTTAGTGTAGTGAGACCTCTGCACAGTGTTCAGCTAAAGCTACAAGTTAGTGTAGTGCGTCCTGCTCACAGTGTTCAGCTAAAACTACAAGTTAGTGTAGTGAGACCTCTGCACAGTGTTCAGCTAAAGCTACAAGTTAGTGTAGTGAGACCTCTGCACAGTGTTCAGCTAAAGCTACAAGTTAGTGTAGTGCGTCCTTCTCACAGTGTTCAGCTAAAACTACAAGTTAGTGTAGTGAGACCTCTGGACAGTGTTCAGCTAAAGCTACAAGTTAGTTTAGTGTGTCCTGCTCACAGTGTTCAGCTAAAACTACAAGTTAGTGTAGTGAGACCTCTGCACAGTGTTCAGCTAAACCTACAAGTTGGTGTAGTGCGTCCTTCTCACAGTATTCAGCTAAAACTACAAGTTAGTGTAGTGCTACCTCTGCACAGTATTCAGCTAAAACTACAAGTTAGTGTAGTGACACCTCTGCACAGTGTTTGGCTAAAGCTACAAGTTAGTGTAGTGTATCCTCCTCACAGTGTTCAGCTAAAACTAAAAGTTAGTATAGTGAGACCTCTGCACAGTGTTCCGCTAAAGCTACAAGTTAGTGTAGTGTGTCCTGCTCACAGTGTTCAGCTAAAACTACAAGTTAGTGTAGTGGGACCTCTGCACAGTGTTCAGCTAAAGCTACAAGTTAGTGTAGTGCATCCTGCTCAGAGTGTGCAGCTAAAACTACAAGTTAGTGTAGTGCGACCTCTGCACAATGTTCAGCTAAAACTACAAGTTAGTGTAGTGAGACCTCTGCACAGTGTTCAGCTAAAGCTACAAGTTAGTGTAGTGCGTCCTGCTCACAGTGTTCAGCTAAAACTACAAGTTAGTGTAGTGAGACTTCTGCACAGTGTTCAGCTAAAGCTACAAGTTAGTGTAGTGAGACCTCTGCACAGTGTTCAGCTAAAGCTACAAGTTAGTGTAGTGCATCCTGCTCACAGTGTTCAGCTAAAACTACAAGTTAGTGTAGTGAGACCTCTGCACAGTGTTCAGCTAAAGCTACATGTTAATGTAGTGAGATCTCTGCACAGTGTTCAGCTAAAGCTACAAGTTGGTGTAGTGCGTCCTGCTCACAGTGTTCAACTAAAACTACAAGTTAGTGTAGTGCGTCCTGCTCACAGTGTTCAACTAAAACTACAAGTTAGTGTAGTGCGACCTCTGCACAGTGTTCAGCTAAAACTACAAGTTAGTGTAGTGAGACCTCTGCACAGTGTTCAGCTAAAGCTACAAGTTAGTGTAGTGAGACCTCTGCACAGTGTTCGGCTAAAGCTACAAGTTAGTGTAGTGCGTCCTGCTCACAGTGTTCAGCTAAAACTACAAGTTAGTGTAGTGAGACCTCTGGACAGTGTTCAACTAAAGCTACAAGTTAGTTTAGTGCGTCCTGCTCACAGTGTTCAGCTAAAACTACAAGATAGTGTAGTGAGACCTCTGGACAGTGTTCAACTAAAACTACAAGTTAGTGTAGTGCGTCCTGCTCACAGTGTTCAACTAAAATTACAAGTTAGTGTAGTGAGACCTCTGGACAGTGTTCAACTAAAACTACAAGTTAGTGTAGTGCGTCCTGCTCACAGTGTTCAACTAAAACTACAAGTTAGTGTAGTGTGACCTCTGCACAGTGTTCAGCTAAAACTACAAGTTAGTGTAGTGAGACCTCTGCACAGTGTTCAGCTAAAGCTACAAGTTAGTGTAGTGAGACCTCTGCACAGTGTTCAGCTAAAGCTACAAGTTAGTGTAGTGCGTCCTGCTCACAGTGTTCAGCTAAAACTACAAGTTAGTGTAGTGAGACCTCTGCACAGTATTCAGCTAAAGCTACAAGTTAGTGTAGTGAGACCTCTGCACAGTGTTCAGCTAAAGCTACAAGTTAGTGTAGTGCGTCCTTCTCACAGTGTTCAGCTAAAACTACAAGTTAGTGTAGTGAGACCTCTGGACAGTGTTCAGCTAAAGCTACAAGTTAGTTTAGTGCGTCCTGCTCACAGTGTTCAGCTAAAACTACAAGTTAGTGTAGCGAGACCTCTGCACAGTGTTCAGCTAAACCTACAAGTTGGTGTAGTGCGTCCTTCTCACAGTATTCAGCTAAAACTACAAGTTAGTGTAGTGCGACCTCTGTACAGTATTCAGCTAAAACTACAAGTTAGTGTAGTGACACCTCTGCACAGTGTTTGGCTAAAGCTACAAGTTAGTGTAGTGCATCCTCCTCACAGTGTTCAGCTAAAACTAAAAGTTAGTATAGTGATACCTCTGCACAGTGTTCCGCTAAAGCTACAAGTTAGTGTAGTGTGTCCTGCTCACAGTGTTCAGCTAAAACTACAAGTTAGTGTAGTGGGACCTCTGCACAGTGTTCAGCTAAAGCTACAAGTTAGTGTAGTGCATCCTGCTCACAGTGTTCAGCTAAAACTTCAAGTTAGTGTAGTGAGACCTCTGCACAGTGTTCAGCTAAAGCTACATGTTAATGTAGTGAGATCTCTGCACAGTGTTCAGCTAAAGCTACAAGTTAGTGTAGTGCGTACTGCTCACAGTGTTCAACTAAAACTACAAGTTAGTGTAGTGCGTCCTGCTCACAGTGTTCAACTAAAACTACAAGTTAGTGTAGTGCGACCTCTGCACAGTGTTCAGCTAAAACTACAAGTTAGTGTAGTGAGACCTCTGCACAGTGTTCAGCTAAAGCTACAAGTTAGTGTAGTGAGACCTCTGCACAGTGTTCAGCTAAAGCTACAAGTTAGTGTAGTGCGTCCTGCTCACAGTGTTCAGCTAAAACTACAAGTTAGTGTAGTGCGACCTCTGCACAATGTTCAGCTAAAACTACAAGTTAGTGTAGTGAGACCTCTGCACAGTGTTCAGCTAAAGCTACAAGTTAGTGTAGTGCGTCCTGCTCACAGTGTTCAGCTAAAACTACAAGTTAGTGTAGTGAGACCTCTGCACAGTGTTCAGCTAAAGCTACAAGTTAGTGTAGTGAGACCTCTGCACAGTGTTCAGCTAAAGCTACAAGTTAGTGTAGTGCGTCCTTCTCACAGTGTTCAGCTAAAACTACAAGTTAGTGTAGTGAGACCTCTGGACAGTGTTCAGCTAAAGCTACAAGTTAGTTTAGTGCGTCCTGCTCACAGTGTTCAGCTAAAACTACAAGTTAGTGTAGTGAGACCTCTGCACAGTGTTTAGCTAAACCTACAAGTTGGTGTAGTGCGTCCTTCTCACAGTATTCAGCTAAAACTACAAGTTAGTGTAGTGCGACCTCTGCACAGTATTCAGCTAAAACTACAAGTTAGTGTAGTGACACCTCTGCACAGTGTTTGGCTAAAGCTACAAGTTAGTGTAGTGCGTCCTGCTCACAGTGTTCAGCTAAAACTACAAGTTAGTGTAGTGAGACTTCTGCACAGTGTTCAGCTAAAGCTACAAGTTAGTGTAGTGAGACCTCTGCACAGTGTTCAGCTAAAGCTACAAGTTAGTGTAGTGCATCCTGCTCACAGTGTTCAGCTAAAACTACAAGTTAGTGTAGTGAGACCTCTGCACAGTGTTCAGCTAAAGCTACATGTTAATGTAGTGAGATCTCTGCACAGTGTTCAGCTAAAGCTACAAGTTGGTGTAGTGCGTCCTGCTCACAGTGTTCAACTAAAACTACAAGTTAGTGTAGTGCGTCCTGCTCACAGTGTTCAACTAAAACTACAAGTTAGTGTAGTGCGACCTCTGCACAGTGTTCAGCTAAAACTACAAGTTAGTGTAGTGAGACCTCTGCACAGTGTTCAGCTAAAGCTACAAGTTAGTGTAGTGAGACCTCTGCACAGTGTTCGGCTAAAGCTACAAGTTAGTGTAGTGCGTCCTGCTCACAGTGTTCAGCTAAAACTACAAGTTAGTGTAGTGAGACCTCTGGACAGTGTTCAACTAAAGCTACAAGTTAGTTTAGTGCGTCCTGCTCACAGTGTTCAGCTAAAACTACAAGATAGTGTAGTGAGACCTCTGGACAGTGTTCAACTAAAACTACAAGTTAGTGTAGTGCGTCCTGCTCACAGTGTTCAACTAAAACTACAAGTTAGTGTAGTGAGACCTCTGGACAGTGTTCAACTAAAACTACAAGTTAGTGTAGTGCGTCCTGCTCACAGTGTTCAACTAAAACTACAAGTTAGTGTAGTGCGACCTCTGCACAGTGTTCAGCTAAAACTACAAGTTAGTGTAGTGAGACCTCTGCACAGTGTTCAGCTAAAGCTACAAGTTAGTGTAGTGCATCCTGCTCACAGTGTTCAGCTAAAACTACAAGATAGTGTAGTGAGACCTCTGCACAGTGTTCAGCTAAACCTACAAGTTAGTGTAGTGCGTCCTGCTCACAGTATTCAGCTAAAACTACAAGTTAGTGTAGTGCGATCTCTGCACAGTGTTCAGCTAAAAATACAAGTTAGTGTAGTGAGACCTCTGCACAGTGTTCGGCTAAAGCTACAAGTTAGTGTAGTGCGTCCTCCTCACAGTGCTCAGCTAAAACTAAAAGTTAGTGTAGTGAGACCTCTGCACAGTGTTCCGCTAAAGCTACAAGTTAGTGTAGTGTGTCCTGCTCACAGTGTTCATCTAAAACTACAAGTTAGTGTAGTGAGACCTCTGCACAGTGTTCAGCTAAAGCTACAAGTTAGTGTAGTGCGTCCTGCTCACAGTGTTCAGCTAAAACTACAAGTTAGTGTAGTGCGACCTCTGCACAATGTTCAGCTAAAACTACAAGTTAGTGTAGTGAGACCTCTGCACAGTGTTCAGCTAAAGCTACAAGTTAGTGTAGTGCGTCCTGCTCACAGTGTTCAGCTAAAACTACAAGTTAGTGTAGTGAGACCTCTGCACAGTATTCAGCTAAAGCTACAAGTTAGTGTAGTGCGTCCTGCTCACAGTGTTCAGCTAAAACTACAAGTTAGTGTAGTGAGACCTCTGCACAGTGTTCAGCTAAAGCTACAAGTTAGTGTAGTGCATCCTGCTCACAGTGTTCAGCTAAAACTACATGTTAGTGTAGTGAGACCTCTGCACAGTGTTCAGCTAAAGCTACAAGTTAATGTAGTGAGATCTCTGCACAGTGTTCAGCTAAAGCTACAAGTTAGTGTAGTGCGTCCTGCTCACAGTGTTCAACTAAAACTACAAGTTAGTGTAGTGCGTCCTGCTCACAGTGTTCAACTAAAACTACAAGTTAGTGTAGTGCGACCTCTGCACAGTGTTCAGCTAAAATTACAAGTTAGTGTAGTGAGACCTCTGCACAGTGTTCAGCTAAAGCTACAAGTTAGTGTAGTGCATCCTGCTCACAGTGTTCAGCTAAAACTACAAGATAGTGTAGTGAGACCTCTGCACAGTGTTCAGCTAAACCTACAAGTTAGTGTAGTGCGTCCTGCTCACAGTATTCAGCTAAAACTACAAGTTAGTGTAGTGCGACCTCTGCACAGTGTTCAGCTAAAACTACAAGTTAGTGTAGTGAGACCTCTGCACAGTGTTCGGCTAAAGCTACAAGTTAGTGTAGTGCGTCCTCCTCACAGTGCTCAGCTAAAACTAAAAGTTAGTGTAGTGAGACCTCTGCACAGTGTTCCGCTAAAGCTACAAGTTAGTGTAGTGTGTCCTGCTCACAGTGTTCATCTAAAACTACAAGTTAGTGTAGTGAGACCTCTGCACAGTGTTCAGCTAAAGCTACAAGTTAGTGTAGTGAGACCTCTGCACAGTGTTCAGCTAAAGCTACAAGTTAGTGTAGTGCGTCCTGCTCACAGTGTTCAGCTAAAACTACAAGTTAGTGTAGTGAGACCTCTGCACAGTGTTCAGCTAAAGCTACAAGTTAGTGTAGTGCGACCTCTGCACAATGTTCAGCTAAAACTACAAGTTAGTGTAGTGAGACCTCTGCACAGTGTTCAGCTAAAGCTACAAGTTAGTGTAGTGCGTCCTGCTCACAGTGTTCAGCTAAAACTACAAGTTAGTGTAGTGAGACCTCTGCACAGTGTTCAGCTAAAGCTACAAGTTAGTGTAGTGTGTCCTGCTCACAGTGTTCAGCTAAAACTACAAGTTAGTGTAGTGAGACCTCTGCACAGTGTTCAGCTAAAGCTACAGGTTAGTGTAGTGAGACCTCTGCACAGTGTTCAGCTAAAGCTACAAGTTAGTGTAGTGTATCCTGCTCACAGTGTTCAGCTAAAAACTACAAGTTAGTGTAGTGAGACCTCTGCACAGTGTTCAGCTAAAGCTACAAGTTAGTGTAGTGAGATCTCTGCACAGTGTTCAGCTAAAGCTACAAGTTAGTGTAGTGCGTCCTGCTCACAGTGTTCAACTAAAACTACAAGTTAGTGTAGTGCGACCTCTGCACAGTGTTTAGCTAAAACTACAAGTTAGTGTAGTGAGACCTCTGCACAGTGTTCAGCTAAAGCTACAAGTTAGTGTAGTGCGTCCTGCTCACAGTGTTCAGCTAAAACTACAAGTTAGTGTAGTGCGACCTCTGCACAATGTTCAGCTAAAACTACAAGTTAGTGTAGTGAGACCTCTGCACAGTGTTCAGCTAAAGCTACAAGTTAGTGTAGTGCGTCCTGCTCACAGTGTTCAGCTAAAACTACAAGTTAGTGTAGTGAGACCTCTGCACAGTGTCCAGCTAAAGCTACAAGTTAGTGTAGTGAGACCTCTGCACAGTGTTCAGCTAAATCTACAAGTTAGTGTAGTGTATCCTGCTCACAGTGTTCAGCTAAAACTACAAGTTAGTGTAGTGAGACCTCTGCACAGTGTTCAGCTAAAGCTACAAGTTAGTGTAGTGAGACCTCTGCACAGTGTTCAGCTAAAGCTACAAGTTAGTGTAGTGCGTCCTGCTCACAGTGTTCAGCTAAAACTACAAGTTAGTGTAGTGAGACCTCTGCACAGTGTTCAGCTAAAGCTACAAGTTAGTGTAGTGAGACCTCTGCACAGTGTTCAGCTAAAGCTACAAGTTAGTGTAGTGCATCCTGCTCACAGTGTTCAGCTAAAACTACATGTTAGTGTAGTGAGACCTCTGCACAGTGTTCAGCTAAAGCTACAAGTTAATGTAGTGAGATCTCTGCACAGTGTTCAGCTAAAGCTACAAGTTAGTGTAGTGCGTCCTGCTCACAGTGTTCAACTAAAACTACAAGTTAGTGTAGTGCATCCTGCTCACAGTGTTCAACTAAAACTACAAGTTAGTGTAGTGCGACCTCTGCACAGTGTTCAGCTAAAACTACAAGTTAGTGTAGTGAGACCTCTGCACAGTGTTCAGCTAAAGCTACAAGTTAGTGTAGTGCATCCTGCTCACAGTGTTCAGCTAAAACTACAAGATAGTGTAGTGAGACCTCTGCACAGTGTTCAGCTAAACCTACAAGTTAGTGTAGTGCGTCCTGCTCACAGTATTTAGCTAAAACTACAAGTTAGTGTAGTGCGACCTCTGCACAGTGTTCAGCTAAAACTACAAGTTAGTGTAGTGAGACCTCTGCACAGTGTTCGGCTAAAGCTACAAGTTAGTGTAGTGCGTCCTCCTCACAGTGCTCAGCTAAAACTAAAAGTTAGTGTAGTGAGACCTCTGCACAGTGTTCCGCTAAAGCTACAAGTTAGTGTAGTGTGTCCTGCTCACAGTGTTCATCTAAAACTACAAGTTAGTGTAGTGAGACCTCTGCACAGTGTTCAGCTAAAGCTACAAGTTAGTGTAGTGCGTCCTGCTCACAGTGTTCAGCTAAAACTACAAGTTAGTGTAGTGCGACCTCTGCACAATGTTCAGCTAAAACTACAAGTTAGTGTAGTGAGACCTCTGCACAGTGTTCAGCTAAAGCTACAAGTTAGTGTAGTGCGTCCTGCTCACAGTGTTCAGCTAAAACTACAAGTTAGTGTAGTGAGACCTCTGCACAGTGTTCAGCTAAAGCTACAAGTTAGTGTAGTGAGATCTCTGCACAGTGTTCAGCTAAAGCTACAAGTTAGTGTAGTGCGTCCTGCTTACAGTGTTCAATTAAAACAACAAGTTAGTGTAGTGCGTCCTGCTCACAGTGTTCAACTAAAACTACAAGTTAGTGTAGTGCGACCTCTGCACAGTTTTTAGCTAAAACTACAAGTTAGTGTAGTGAGACCTCTGCACAGTGTTCAGCTAAAGCTACAAGTTAGTGTAGTGCGTCCTGCACACGGCGTTCAGCTAAAACTACAAGTTAGTGTAGTGAGACCTCTGCACAGTGTTCAGATAAACCTACAAGTTAGTGTACTGCGTCCTGCTCACAGTATTCAGCTAAAACTACAAGTTAGTGTAGTGCGACCTCTGCACAGTGTTTGGCTAAATCTACAAGTTAGTGTAGTGCGTCCTCCTCACAGTGTTCAGCTAAAACTAAAAGTTAGTGTAGTGAGACCTCTGCACAGTGTTCAGCTAAAGCTACAAGTTAGTGTAGTGCGTCCTTCTCACAGTGTTCAGCTAAAACTAAAAGTTAGTGTGGTGAGACCTCTGGACAGTGTTTAGCTAAAGCTACAAGTTAGTGTAATGAGACCTCTGCACAGTGTTCAGCTAAAGCTACAAGTTAGTGTAGTGCGTTCTGCTCACAGTGTTCAGCTAAAACTACAAGTTAGTGTAGTGAGACCTCTGCACAGTGTTCAGCTAAAGCTACAAGTTAGCGTAGTGAGACCTCTGCACAGTGTTCAGCTAAAGCTACAAGTTAGTGTAGTGCGTCCTGCTCACAGTGTTCAGCTAAAACTACAAGTTAGTGTAGTGAGACCTCTGCACAGTGTTCAGCTAAAGCTACAAGTTAGTATAGTGCGTCCTGCTCACAGTGTTCAGCTAAAACTACAAGTTAGTGTAGTGAGACCTCTGCACAGTGTTCAGCTAAACCTACAAGTTAGTGTAGTGCGTCCTGCTCACAGTATTCAGCAAAAACTACAAGTTAGTGTAGTGCGACCTCTGCATAGTGTTCAGCTAAAACTACAAGTTAGTGTAGTGAGACCTCTGCACAGTGTTCAGCTAAAGCTACAAGTTAGTGTAGTGTGTCCTCCTCACAGTGTTCAGCTAAAACTACAAGTTAGTGTAGTGAGACCTCTGCACAGTGTTCAGCTAAAGCTACAAGTTAGTGTAGTGCATCCTGCTCACGGCGTTCAGCTAAAACTACAAGTTAGTGTAGTGAGACCTCTGCACAGTGTTCAGATAAACCTACAAGTTAGTGTAGTGCTTCCTGCTCACAGTATTCAGCTAAAACTAAAAGTTAGTGTAGTGCGACCTCTGCACAGTGTTCAGCTAAAACTACAAGTTAGTGTAGTGAGACCTCTGCACAGTGTTCAGCTAAAGCTACAAGTTAGTGTAGTGCGTCCTGCTCACAGTATTCAGCTAAAACTACAAGTTAGTGTAGTGCGACCTCTGCACAGTGTTCAGCTAAAACTACAAGTTAGTGTAGTGAGACCTCTGCACAGTGTTCGGCTAAAGCTACAAGTTAGTGTAGTGCGTCCTCCTCACAGTGCTCAGCTAAAACTAAAAGTTAGTGTAGTGAGACCTCTGCACAGTGTTCCGCTAAAGCTACAAGTTAGTGTAGTGTGTCCTGCTCACAGTGTTCATCTAAAACTACAAGTTAGTGTAGTGAGACCTCTGCACAGTGTTCAGCTAAAGCTACAAGTTAGTGTAGTGCGTCCTGCTCACAGTGTTCAGCTAAAACTACAAGTTAGTGTAGTGCGACCTCTGCATAGTGTTCAGTTAAAACTACAAGTTAGTGTAGTGAGACCTCTGCACAGTGTTCAGCTAAAGCTACAAGTTAGTGTAGTGCGTCCTCCTCACAGTGTTCAGCTAAAACTACAAGTTAGTGTAGTGAGACCTCTGCACAGTGTTCAGCTAAAGCTACAAGTTAGTGTAGTGCGTCCTGCTCACGGCGTTCAGCTAAAACTACAAGTTAGTGTAGTGAGACCTCTGCACAGTGTTCAGATAAACCTACAAGTTAGTGTAGTGCGTCCTGCTCACAGTATTCAGCTAAAACTACAAGTTAGTGTAGTGCGACCTCTGCACAGTGTTCAGCTAAAACTACAAGTTAGTGTAGTGAGACCTCTGCACAGTGTTCAGCTAAAGCTACAAGTTAGTGTAGTGCTTCCTCCTCACAGTGTTCAGCTAAAACTACAAGTTAGTGTAGTGAGATCTCTGCACAGTGTACAGCTAAAGCTACAAGTTCGTGTAGTGCATCCTGCTCACAGTGTTCAGCTAAAACTTCAAGTTAGTGTAGTGCGACCTCTGCACAGTGTTCAGCTAAAGCTACAAGTTAGCGAAGTGCATCCTGCTCACAGTGTTCAGCTAAAACTACAAGTTAGTGTAGTGAGACCTCTGCACAGTGTTCAGCTAAAGCTACAAGTTAGTGTAGTGCGTCCTGCTCACAGTGTTCAGCTAAAACTGCAAGTTAGTGTAGTGAGACCTCTGCACAGTGTTCAGCTAAACCTACAAGTTAGTGTAGTGCGTCCTGCTCACAGTATTCAGCTAAAACTACAAGTTAGTGTAGTGCGACCTCTGCACAGTGTTCAGCTAAAACTACAAGTTAGTGTAGTGAGACCTCTGCACAGTGTTTGGCTAAAGCTACAAGTTAGTGTAGTGCGTCCTTCTCACAGTGTTCAGCTAAAGCTACAAGTTAGTGTAGTGCGTCCTGCTCAGAGTGTTCAGCTAAAACTACAAGTTAGTGTAGTGAGACCTCTGCACAGTGTTCAGCTAAACCTACAAGTTAGTGTAGTGCGTCCTGCTCACAGTATTCAGCTAAAACTACAAGTTAGTGTAGTGAGACCTCTGGACAGTGTTCAGCTAAAGCTACAAGTTAGTGTAGTGAGACCTCTGCACAGTGTTCAGCTAAAGCTACAAGTTAGTGTAGTGAGACCTTTGCACAGTGTTCAGCTAAAGCTACAAGTTAGTGTAGTGCGTCCTGCTCACAGTGTTCAGCTAAAACTACAAGTTAGTGTAGTGAGACCTCTGCACAGTGTTCCGCTAAAGCTACAAGTAGTGGTGTTGTTAGGTGGGTGCGGTGGGTGCGGGGGGTGCGGTCCGCACCCGGGTGACACCCGCCAGAGGGGTGACACCCGTAGGTAGCGGCACGCACCGCTAACACTGCCCAATGCCCTGATCTGCTCCACGGGACTTGCGCTGTGTCCCTCAGCACAGTGGACTGAAGCCGCCTCCCCCTCCTCTCTGTTTACATTCACACAGGAGGAGGAGGAGCCCGAGGGACACACAAGGCTGTGACTGCTGTGTGTATCATCCACGCTGTTCTGAGGTCTGTAAACTTCATTTATACAATACAGTATGTGGGTGGACATGTGCAGGGGGATTCTATACTAATGGGGGGCTCTGCACTGGGGGGATTCTATACTAATGGGGGGCTCTGCACTGGGGGATTCTATACTAATGGGGGGCTCTGCACTGGGGGATTCTATACTAATGGGGGCTCTGCACTGGGGGATTCTATACTAATGGGGGGCTCTGCACTGGGGGGATTCTATACTAATGGGGGCTCTGCACTGAGGGGGATTCTATACTAATGGGGGGCTCTGCACTGGGGGGATTCTATACTAATGGGGGGCTCTGCACTGGGGGGATTCTATACTAATGGGTGGCTCTGCACTGGGGGGATTCTATACTAATGGGGGGCTCTGCACTGTTGGGATTCTATACTAATGGGGGGCTCTACACTGGGGGGTGTCTATACTAATGCGGGGCTCTGCACTGGGGGGATTCTATACTAATGGGGGGCTCTGCACTGGGGGGATTCTATACTAATGGGGGCTCTGCACTGAGGGGGATTCTATACTAATGGGGGCTCTGCACTGGGGGGATTCTATACTAATGGGGCCTCTGCACTGGGGGGATTCTATACTAATGGGGGCTCTGAACTGGGGGGATTCTATACTAATGGGGGCTCTGCACTGGGGGGATTCTATACTAATGCGGGATCTGCACTGGGGCATTCTCTACAAATGGGGGCTCTGCACTGGGGGGATTCTATACTAATGGGGGCTCTGCACTGGGGCATTCTATACTAATAGGGGCTCTGCACTGAGGGGGATTCTATACTAATGGGAGGCTCTGCACTGAGGGGGATTCTATACTAATGGGGCCTCTGCACTGGCGGGATTCTATACTAATGGCTCTGCACTGAAGGGATTCTATACTAATGGGGGCTCTGCACTGAGGGGATTCTATACTAATGGGGGCTCTGCACTGAGTGGGGATTCTATACTGATGGGGGTCAGCACTGAGGGAGGTGTATGTACTGATGGGGCGGTCTGCAGTGAGGTGGGAGGTTGATACTGATGGAGGGGGGTCTGCAGACTCTGCATTGAGGGAGGGTTTCTGTACTGATGGGGGGGTCTGTACTGAGGGAGGGGGTCAGTACTTAGTGGGGGGGTCTATACTGAGGAAAGGGGGTCTGCACTGAGCGGGGGTCTGTACTGATGGAGGGGGTCTGTACTGAGGGAGGGGAGTCTGTACTTAGTGGGGGGTCTATATTGATGGAAGGGGATCTGTACTGAGGGAGGGGAGTCTGTACTTAGTGGGGGGTCTATATTGATGGAAGTGGGTCTGTTCTGAGGGAGGGGGGCTATATTGATGGACTGGGGTCTGTAGTTAGTGGAGGGGGGTCTGTACTGAGGTAGTTGGTGGAGGGGGATCTGTACTGAGGTAGTTGGTGTAGGGGGGTGACACCAATTTTTTCGGCACCGGGTGACACCAACCCTAGTGACGCCACTGGCTACAAGTTAGTGTAGTGCATCCTGCTCACAGTGTTCAGCTAAAACTACAAGTTAGTGTAGTGAGACCTCTGCACAGTGTTCAGCTAAAGCTACGATTTAGTGTAGTGCGTCCTGCCACAGTGTTCAGCTAAAGCTACAAGTTAGTGAAGTGCGTCCTCCCCACAGTGTTCAGCTAAAACTATAAGTTAGTGTAGTGAGACCTTTGCACAGTGTTCAGCTGAAGCTACAAGTTAGTGTAGTGCGTCCTGCTCACAGTGTTCAGCTAAAACTACAAGTTAGTGTACTGAGACCTCTGCACAGTGTTCAGCTAAAGCTAAAAGTTAGTGTAGTGCGTCCTCCTCACAGTGTTCAGCTAAAACTACATGTTAGTGTAGTGCGACCTCTGCACAGTGTTCAGCTAAAGCTAGAAGTTAGTGTAGTGCGTCCTGCTCACAGTGTTCAGCTAAAACTACAAGTTAGTGTAGTGAGATCTCTGCACAGTGTTCAGCTAAAGCTACAAGTTAGTATAGTGCGTCTTGCTCACAGTGTTCAGCTAAAACTACAAGTTAGTGTAGTGAGACCTCTGCACAGTGTTCAGCTAAACCTACAAGTTAGTGTAGTGCGTCCTGCTCACAGTATTCAGCAAAAACTACAAGTTAGTGTAGTGCGACCTCTGCACAGTGTTCAGCTAAAACTACAAGTTAGTGTAGTGAGACCTCTGCACAGTGTTCAGCTAAAGCTACGATTTAGTGTAGTGCGTCCTGCCCACAGTGTTCAGCTAAAGCTACAAGTTAGTGAAGTGCGTCCTCCCCACAGTGTTCAGCTAAAACTACATGTTAGTGTAGTGCGACCTCTGCACAGTGTACAGCTAAAGCTAGAAGATAGTGTAGTGCGTCCTGCTCACAGTGTTCAGCTAAAACTACAAGCTAGTGTAGTGAGACCTCTGCACAGTGTTCAGCTAAAGCTACAAGTTAGTATAGTGCGTCTTGCTCACAGTGTTCAGCTAAAACTACAAGTTAGTGTAGTGAGACCTCTGCACAGTGTTCAGCTAAACCTACAAGTTAGTGTAGTGCGTCCTGCTCACAGTATTCAGCAAAAACTACAAGTTAGTGTAGTGCGACCTCTGCACAGTGTTCAGCTAAAACTACAAGTTAGTGTAGTGAGACCTCTGCACAGTGTTCAGCTAAAGCTACAAGTTAGTGTAGTGCGTCCTCCTCACAGTGTTCAGCTAAAACTACAAGTTAGTGTAGTGAGACCTCTGCACAGTGTTCAGCTAAAGCTACAAGTTAGTGTAGTGCGTCCTTCTCACAGTGTTCAGCTAAAACTACAAGTTAGTGTAGTGAGACCTCTGGACAGTGTCCAGCTAAAGCTACAAGTTAGTTTAGTGCGTCCTGCTCACAGTGTTCAGCTAAAACTACAAGTTAGTGTAGTGAGACCTCTGCACAGTGTTCAGCTAAACCTACAAGTTGGTGTAGTGCGTCCTGCTCAAAGTATTCAGCTAAAACTACAAGTTAGTGTAGTGCGACCTCTGCACAGTGTTCAGCTAAAACTACAAGTTAGTGTAGTGAGACCTCTGCACAGTGTTTGGCTAAAGCTACAAGTTAGTGTAGTGCATCCTCCTCACAGTGTTCAGCTAAAACTAAAAGTGAGTATAGTGAGACCTCTGCACAGTGTTCCGCTAAAGCTACAAGTTAGTGTAGTGTGTCCTGCTCACAGTGTTCAGCAAAAACTACAAGTTAGTGTAGTGAGACCTCTGCACAGTGTTCAGCTAAAGCTACAAGTTCATGTAGTGCGTCCTGCTCACGGTGTTCAGCTAAAACTACAAGTAAGTGTAGTGAGACCTCTGCACAGTGTTCAGCTAAAGCTACAAGTTAGTGTAGTGCGTCCTGCTCACAGTGTTCAGCTAAAACTACAAGTTAGTGTAGTGTGACCTCTGCACAGTGTTCAGCTAAAACTACAAGTTAGTGTAGTGAGACCTCTGCACAGTGTTCAGCTAAAGCTACAAGTTAGTGTAGTGCGTCCTCCTCACAGTGTTCAGCTAAAACTACAAGTTAGTGTAGTGAGACCTCTGCACAGTGTACAGCTAAAGCTACAAGTTAGTGTAGTGCGTCCTGCTCACAGTGTTCAGCTAAAACTACAAGTTAGTGTAGTGCGACCTCTGCACAGTGTTCAGTTAAAGCTACAAGTTAGTGTAGTGCGTCCTGCTCACAGTGTTCAGCTAAAACTACAAGTTAGTGTAGTGAGACCTCTGCACAGTGTTCAGCTAAAGCTACAAGTTAGTGTAGTGCGTCCTGCTCACAGTGTTCAGCTAAAACTACAAGTTAGTGTAGTGCGACCTCTGCACAGTGTTCAGCTAACACTACAAGTTAGTGTAGTGAGACCTCTGCACAGTGTTCAGCTAAAGCTACAAGTTAGCGTAATGCGTCCTGCTCACAGTGTTCAACTAAAACTACAAGTTAGTGTAGTGTGTCCTGCTCACAGTGTTCAACTAAAACTACAAGTTAGTGTAGTGCGACCTCTGCACAGTGTTCAGCTAAAACTACAAGTTAGTGTAGTGAGACCTCTGCACAGTGTTCAGCTAAAGCTACAAATTAGTGTAGTGCATCCTGCTCACAGTGTTCAGATAAAACTACAAGTTAGTGTAGTGGGACCTCTGCACATTTTTCAGCTAAAGCTACAAGTTAGTGTAGTGCATCCTGCTCACAGTGTTCAGCTAAAACTACAAGTTAGTGTAGTGAGACCTCTGCACAGTGTTCAGCTAAACCTACAAGTTAGTGTAGTGCGTCCTGCTCACAGTATTCAGCTAAAACTACAAGTTAGTGTAGTGTGACCTCTGCACAGTGTTCAGCTAAAACTACAAGTTAGTGTAGTGAGACCTGTGCACAGTGTTCCGCTAAAACTACAAGTTAGTGTAGTGTGTCCTGCTCACAGTGTTCAGCAAAAACTACAAGTTAGTGTAGTGAGACCTCTGCACAGTGTTCAGCTAAAGCTACAAGTTAGTGTAGTGCGTCCTGCTCACAGTGTTCAGCTAAAACTACAAGTTAGTGTAGTGAAACCTCTGCACAGTGTTCAGCTAAAGCTACAAGTTCGTGTAGTGCGTCCTGCTCACGGTGTTCAGCTAAAACTACAAGTTAGTGTAGTGAGACCTCTGCACAGTGTTCAGCTAAAGCTACAAGTTAGTGTAGTGCGTCCTGCTCACAGTGTTCAGCTAAAAGTACAAGATAGTGTAGTGCGACCTCTGCAGTGTTCAGCTAAAACTCCAAGTTAGTGTAGTGAGACCTCTGCACAGTGTTCAGCTAAAGCTACAAGTTAGTGTAGTGCGTCCTCCTCACAGTGTTCAGCTAAAACTACAAGTTAGTGTAGTGAGACCTCTGCACAGTGTACAGCTAAAGCTACAAGTTAGTGTAGTGTGTCCTGCTCACAGTGTTTAGCTAAAACTACAAGTTAGTGTAGTGCGACCTCTGCACAGTGTTCAGCTAAAACTACAAGTTAGTGTAGTGAGACCTCTGCACAGTGTTCAGGTAAAGCTACAAGTTAGTGTAGTGCGTCCTGCTCACAGTGTTCAGCTAAAACTACAAGTTAGTGTAGTGAGACCTCTGCACAGTGTTCAGCTAAAGCTACAAGTTAGTGTAGTGCGTCCTGCTCACAGTGTTCAGCTAAAACTACAAGTTAGTGTAGTGCGACCTCTGCACAGTGTTCAGCTAAAACTACAAGCTAGTGTAGTGAGACCTCTGCACAGTGTTCAGCTAAAGCTACAAGTTAGTGTAGTGAGACCTCTGCACAGTGTTCAGCTAAAGCTACAAGTTAGCGTAGTGCGTCCTGCTCACAGTGTTCAACTAAAACTACAAGTTAGTGTAGTGCGTCCTGCTCACAGTGTTCAACTAAAACTAAAAGTTAGTGTAGTGCGACCTCTGCACAGTGTTCAGCTAAAACTACAAGTTAGTGTAGTGAGACCTCTGCACAGTGTTCAGCTTAAACTACAAGTTAGTGTAGTGAGACTTCTGCAGTATTCAGCTAAAACTACAAGTTAGTGTAGTGCAACCTCTGCACAGTGTTCAGCTAAAACTACAAGTTAGTGTAGTGAGACCTCTGCACAGTGTTCAGCTAAAGCTACAAGTTAGTGTAGTGCGTCCTGCTCACAGTGTTCAGCTAAAACTACAAGTTAGTGTAGTGAGACCTCTGCACAGTGTTCAGCTAAACCTTTAAGTTAGTGTAGTGCGTCCTGCTCACAGTATTCAGCTAAAACTACAAGTTAGTGTAGTGCGACCTCTGCACAGTGTTCGGCTAAAGCTACAAGTTAGTGTAGTGAGACCTCTGCACAGTGTTCAGCTAAAGCTACATGTTAGTGTAGTGCGTCCTGCTCACAGTGTTCAGCTAAAACTACAAGTTAGTGTAGTGCGACCTCTGCACAGTGTTCAGCTAAAGCTACAAGTTACTGTAATGCATCCTGCTCACAGTGTTCAGCTAAAACTACAAGTTAGTGTAGTGAGACCTCTGCACAGTGTTCAGCTAAAGCTACAAGTTAGTGTAGTGCGTCTTGCTCACAGTGTTCAGCTAAAACTACAAGTTAGTGTAATGAAACTTCTGCACAGTGTTCAGCTAAAACTACAAGTTAGTGTAGTGAGACCTCTGCACAGTGTTCAGCTAAAGCTACAAGTTAGTGTAGTGCATCCTGCTCACAGTGTTCAGCTAAAACTACAAGTTAGTGTAGTGAGACCTCTGCACAGTGTTCAGCTAAACCTTTAAGTTAGTGTAGTGCGTCCTGCTCACAGTATTCAGCTAAAACTACAAGTTAGTGTAGTGCGACCTGCTCACAGTGTTCAGCTAAAACTACAAGTTAGTGTAGTGAGACCTCTGCACAGTGTTCAGCTAAAGCTACAAGTTAGTGTAGTGCGTCCTGCTCACAGTGTTCAGCTAAAACTACAAGTTAGTATAGTGAGACCTCTGCACAGTGTTCAGCTAAAGCTACAAGTTAATGTAGTGAGACCTCTGCACAGTGTTCAGCTAAAGCTACAAGTTAGTGTAGTGCATCCTGCTCACAGTGTTCAGCTAAAACTACAAGTTAGTGTAGTGAGACCTCTGCACAGTGTTCAGCTAAATCTACAAGTTAGTGTAGTGCGTCCTGCTCACAGTGTTCAGCTAAAACTACAAGTTAGTGTAGTGAGACCTCTGAACAGTGTTCAGCTAAACCTTTAAGTTAGTGTAGTGCGTCCTGCTCACAGTATTCAGCTAAAACTACAAGTTAGTGTAGTGCGACCTCTGCACAGTGTTCAGCTAAAACTACAAGTTAGTGTAGTGAGACCTCTGCACAGTGTTCAGCTAAACCTTTAAGTTAGTGTAGTGCGTCCTGCTCACAGTGTTCAGCTAAAACTACAAGTTAGTGTAGTGAGACCACTGCACAGTGTTCAGCTAAACCTTTAAGTTAGTGTAGTGCGTCCTGCTCACAGTATTCAGCTAAAACTACAAGTTAGTGTAGTGCGACCTCTGCACAGTGTTCGGCTAAAGCTACAAGTTAGTGTAGTGAGACCTCTGCACAGTGTTCAGCTAAAGCTACATGTTAGTGTAGTGCGTCCTGCTCACAGTGTTCAGCTAAAACTACAAGTTAGTGTAGTGCGACCTCTGCACAGTGTTCAGCTAAAGCTACAAGTTACTGTAGTGCATCCTGCTCACAGTGTTCAGCTAAAACTACAAGTTAGTGTAGTGAGACCTCTGCACAGTGTTCAGCTAAAGCTACAAGTTAGTGTAGTGCGTCCTGCTCACAGTGTTCAGCTAAAACTACAAGTTAGTGTAGTGAGACCTCTGCACAGTGTTCAGATAAACCTACAAGTTAGTGTAGTTAGACCTCTGCACAGTGTTTGGCTAAAGCTACAAGTTAGTGTAATGCGTCCTCCTCACAGTGTTCAGCTAAAACTAAAAGTTAGTGTAGTGAGACCTCTGCACAGTGTTCAGCTAAAGCTACAAGTTAGTGTAGTGAGACCTCTGCACAGTGTTCAGCTAAAGCTACAAGTTAGTGTAGTGTGTCTTGCTCACAGTGTTCAGCTAAAACTACAAGTTAGTGTAATGAAACTTCTGCACAGTGTTCAGCTAAAACTACAAGTTAGTGTAGTGAGACCTCTGCACAGTGTTCAGCTAAAGCTACAAGTTAGTGTAGTGCATCCTGCTCACAGTGTTCAGCTAAAACTACAAGTTAGTGTAGTGAGACCTCTGCACAGTGTTCAGCTAAACCTTTAAGTTAGTGTAGTGCGTCCTGCTCACAGTATTCAGCTAAAACTACAAGTTAGTGTAGTGCGACCTGCTCACAGTGTTCAGCTAAAACTACAAGTTAGTGTAGTGAGACCTCTGCACAGTGTTCAGCTAAAGCTACAAGTTAGTGTAGTGCGTCCTGCTCACAGTGTTCAGCTAAAACTACAAGTTAGTGTAGTGCGACCTCTGCACAGTGTTCAGCTAAAACTACAAGTTAGTGTAGTGAGACCTCTGCACAGTGTTCAGCTAAAACTACAAGTTAGTGTAGTGAGACTTCTGCAGTGTTCAGCTAAAACTACAAGTTAGTGTAGTGAGACCTCTGCACAGTGTTCAGCTAAAGCTACAAGTTAGTGTAGTGCGTCCTGCTCACAGTGTTCAGCTAAAACTACAAGTTAGTATAGTGAGACCTCTGCACAGTGTTCAGCTAAAGCTACAAGTTAATGTAGTGAGACCTCTGCACAGTGTTCAGCTAAAGCTACAAGTTAGTGTAGTGCATCCTGCTCACAGTGTTCAGCAAAAACTACAAGTTAGTGTAGTGAGACCTCTGCACAGTGTTCAGCTAAAGCTACAAGTTAGTGTAGTGCGTCCTGCTCACAGTGTTCAGCTAAAACTACAAGTTAGTGTAGTGAGACCTCTGAACAGTGTTCAGCTAAACCTTTAAGTTAGTGTAGTGCGTCCTGCTCACAGTATTCAGCTAAAACTACAAGTTAGTGTAGTGCGACCTCTGCACAGTGTTCAGCTAAAACTACAAGTTAGTGTAGTGAGACCTCTGCACAGTGTTCAGCTAAAGCTACAAGTTAGTGTAGTGTGTCCTGCTCACAGTGTTCAGCTAAAACTACAAGTTAGTGTAGTGAGACCTCTGCACAGTGTTCAGCTAAACCTTTAAGTTAGTGTAGTGCGTCCTGCTCACAGTATTCAGCTAAAACTACAAGTTAGTGTAGTGCGACCTCTGCACAGTGTTCGGCTAAAGCTACAAGTTAGTGTAGTGAGACCTCTGCACAGTGTTCAGCTAAAGCTACATGATAGTGTAGTGCGTCCTGCTCACAGTGTTCAGCTAAAACTACAAGTTAGTGTAGTGCGACCTCTGCACAGTGTTCAGCTAAAGCTACAAGTTACTGTAGTGCATCCTGCTCACAGTGTTCAGCTAAAACTACAAGTTACTGTAGTGAAACCTCTGCACAGTGTTCAGCTAAAACTACAAGTTAGTGTAGTGAGACCTCTGCACAGTGTTCAGATAAGTGAAAAAACAAAGAAAATAATGAAACTGACACTTTGCTTTGATTACATATGGCTGTAAACAGAAGGGGAATCACCCGCATAAAGACTGCTTACAGATGCTAGTGACTGCTGTCATCCAAATAATGATACTACATGGATGTGTTCCTCTGAATTAAGGAGGCATAACAAAAAACAAGAGATACAAAGAATTCTTCAGTGAGGAACAAGCATAGTTAGCAAAAATATAAATGTTTAATTTGAAAAATAATTATGTAAAATAATACCACATGTACACCAGATAAAGTCATGGATAGACAATAGATATACCAAGACCAACAAATACCAATTAAAATTGACAACGTTGTCGGGAACAAAAAACACAACATGCAGATGGCCACCACAGCACATACATACACATGAAATTGGCCAGCTGGACTTTTAAAGTCTCTAATGAATTAAAGCTGAATAGTAGGTGGCAGGCCAGTGAATCACGGTGTATGGCCTAGAGGGGAGGAAGTGACTACAGATGGATATACATGCTTTGGTGATGGTAGCACTGACAAATTGAAGTCAACTGTAGCAAGAAACATGCATAAAACAGCTATGTCAGTGCTAAGCAAGGGTGCAGGGGATGATGGTGCACCTATGTGGCTATGAAGGTATAACAGCAGCGTGTAAAGAGAAACGATCTCACCAGGCCATGGGAATCCAGATACTGCAGGTAAGTGGGACATCCCAGTCGTCCATGGACTTGGTCATCATCTGGTCAGAGTAGAGTGGCCGGTAAGTCCAGACAAGTAAACGCCAGCCAGGTAAATGAAAGTGAAAGGATAGAGTGGCGTGCCACGTGTTGGCGGAGTGAAGCCGTTATGATATCCTGGTTACTTGCTGGTTCCGTGCTGCGGGGGAATGGCCGGACGTTCGACCGGGCTTGAGTGACTTCAGCGGTGGCGAATCCAATCCCCAGGGCTAGTAGGTGGGTCTGCACGTGTGCTAAAGCAGACGTGATGGCGTCATGCTGACGCGTTTCATCCGTAAAGGATTTCTTCAGAGCATGCGCAGTAATTGCGATAGGCGGCTTAAGTAGAGATACCAATTGGAGACGTAAATACGTCAAATAGCCGCTAATTAGGCGCCTGCGCAACAAATAGACAGCCATTCAAGTGATACAAACACACACAACAACACATGATGATAGTAATAATAATAGTGGAGTGGGTCAGTCCATGGGTGCAGTACCACCACCAAGGACACAATATAAAAAGGGGAGAGGAGAAGAAGAAAAGAAAAGAGAAGTATATTAAAAGAGGAAAGAGGGGGAAAGGAAGGAGGAAATATGGTAATCTAAACTTACAGGTAATAATGAACACCCTAGCAGAGAGACATGGGGATTTTTTCTCCAAAGATTAGATTATGAGAAATACTGATAAATTACATTATCACTCAAAAGTAGTAGTGAACACTATAGCGGGGGGACATGGAGATTTTTTCCCCCAATAGTTAGGTTGTCAGGAATACTGATAAATTGCATTCATTATTTAACCCATGTGGGGACATACTGTCAAGGGTATATATCCACATTTTTTCTTTCTGACAGAGTATTCTGTCGAAGTCACCCCTCCTATGGGGGAGATTTAATTTATAGATACCCTTGACAGTAAGTCCCGTGGGGTCCCCACCATGATGGTCAAGAAAATGTAAGGGGATGGGGCGCTCGTCGTCTTTACTGAGGATGCTCTGTACGTGTTCCCTGATCCTGGTCTTAAGTTTTCTTTTTGTTTTTCCCACATATTTTTTGCCACAGGGGCAGGTAATCATGTAGACCACTCGTGTGGTATTGCAGTTGATAAAATTATAAATTCTAAACTGTTTCTGACCACCAGAATCAGTGAAGACGTCAGTGCGCTCCACATACTTGCAGATGTTGCATCTGCCGCATCTAAACATACCTTTAAGAGGTGGAAGTTGGGTCAACCAATTTTGGCTGTGTGACCTCAAGTATTCGGAGTGGATCAAATGATCCCTGAGGTTCCGAGAACGTCGAGCAGTGAGGAGAGGGCGTTCACCTACTATTTCACCCAGTATAGGGGAACCCGAAAGGATATGCCAGTGGTTACCAAGTATGGTCCGAATCTGCTTCCATTGAGAACCATACTTGGTAATAATCCTAGGGGGCCCATAGTCATCATCAGATGCCTTAGATTTTTTTCCTCTTCTTTTTATGAGAAGTTGTTGTCGATCGGTCTGGGCAGCTCTTTTCTTTGCTGTTCTAATGACTCCATGGGAATATCCCCTGTTTCGAAATCTATCATATAGGTCCCTGGCTTCAGTGTCAAAGTCTTGTTGTGTGGAGCAGTTTCTGCGAATACGCAGGAACTGGCCCACAGGTATCCCTCTGATCAGCGATCTAGGATGATCACTTGTGGCCTGGAGGAGCGTATTAGCTGCTGTTGGTTTTCTGTACGTTTTGGTACTGATCATCCCATTACTAGCGGTAAGGGTAAGGTCCAGGAAGGAAAGGGTATGCTGGTGGGCTGTGTAGGTAAGCCTAATATTTCTATCATTGAAGTTGAGTTCGTCCATAAATAGCGCCAGTTCCTGTTCTGTACCCGCCCACACCATAAATACATCATCGATGTACCTCAGCCAGATGCGGCTATGGCTGAGGTACATCGAGGAGTGGTAGACGCATTCCTCCTCCCACATACCCAAATGAAGGCATGCATAAGATGGGGCCCACGGTGCACCCATTGAAGTGCCTCTAATTTGTCGAAAGTAGGACCCCATAAACTGAAAACAGTTATGCTCCAATAGAAATCTAAGTAGATCACAGATAAATTCATTTTGATGCCCCAGGTCAGGAAATTTCTTATCAAGGAGGAAGTGAGTTGCTTTCAGTCCCCAGGAGTGGGGAATTGATGTGTATAAGGATTCAACATCAATCCCAACTAACATTGATCCCTCCGGTAGGACCACGTTCTCTAGATGGGATAGTACATGCCCAGTGTCCTGCACATATGAGGGCAGGTCAGATACCAATTCCTTGATTAGTGCATCAATGAATTTACCCGTTTTCTCAAGGGGACCATTCACTGCCGATACGATGGGCCTACCGGGGGGATTTGTTAGGGATTTATGGAGCTTCGGTATAATGTAGAAAGTAGGTGTATTAAACTCAGACACCCTGAGAAAATTGAACTCCTTTTTAGTAATTAGTTTTTCTTCCATAGCCAGACTCAGCTGGTAATTAAGCTCTTTTGTAATTCCGGGGAAGGGGTTTATATCCAGTTTGTGGTAAGTAAGTTTATCGCCCAAAAGTCTAAGTACTTCAGTTTCGTATTGGTCCTCAGTAAGGAGGACTAGATTGCCCCCTTTGTCACTGCCCTTAATTACAATACCTGGAGTCTCCTCTAGTTCTCTTAGGGCCTTTCTCTCATCCCTAGTCAGGTTGTCTAAGCCCTTATATTTCCAATTGACCATAGATAGGTCTCTTTTAACCTGTGCCAAGAAGAATTCAATGGCTTTGTGTTTGGATAGGGGTGGCATTTTGTTCGATTTGATAGGTAGATTAGCGGTGCGGGCATGGGCAACCTGCAGTAGGGGCATCTCAGAATCCGAGCCGGAGTCCTCATTTTCTATTAAAAGGGAAACAAGTGCATCCAGGGCTTCCCTTTCTTCTTTATTTTGAGGGTCCTTGTCAGAGAGGTTACCTGGTTGGGCGCCGGGGCGCGCCGGGGCGTGTTGGCGCTCGCGTTCCTGTCCGTGCTGGGGCGCGTGTCCCTGGGGGCGCTGGTGTGTCTGGGCTGGCCGACCGTGGCGTGCGGGGTGGCGTCCGGGCGTTCGTGCGTACGCGCGTTCGCGCTAGCGCGCGTTCGCGTTAGCGCGCGTCCGCCTGTGAGCGCTGCTTGTGACGCGACCCGGTTCGGTGGGCGTGCACGCCGGTGTCGGGGGCGCGCTCGGGCGCGTGCGGGGGCGCGGCGCGCTTTGGCGAATCGGCGCGCGCACGTGCGCGGCGTTTTGGCGCCAATCGGCCTATTTAAGGCTTGCCTCTATGCTGACCCAGTGCTGCCTGATCAAACAGCTCTGTACCTTGTCCGTGATCATCCTGAGTTCCTGTTTCCCTGTTGTGCTTATCCGTTGTGACCCGGTTACCCCTTGGACTATCCTTGATTGCTGCCTGAACCCGACCCCGGCTTGTCTGACCTTGTTTCTGCCTCACCCTCTTGTACCGCTGCTGCCAGCCCGTTGCCGACCTCTGCCTGTGTGTGACCAGCCTGATCAGTTCCTGCCCAGCATCTGCTCTACCCAGTCTGAAGACCTACCGGTTGCTTGCCAGACCATTGTGCTCCAGGACCCTACTACAGGCCCTCATACCACTCCGCATTCGTGGCCTCCTGTCTACTCTATCAGGGGCCCCGAATCGGATACGTAAGGGAGCCTACCCTCTGCCCAAGCGGACTCACCTGTCTGGTAAGTGTGGGACCTGACAGTATCAGGCAGCCATGACTGAGTCCGGGCAGGGGGCCTCCCCCATGGATGAACTGTGCAGGCACCTAGCGGGCCTCACTCAAGCCGTTAAAAGTCTGCAAGAAGGCTACACCAGATTGGAAGGGCAGGTCCAGGCCCTCTCAGCCTCTCCTTCAGGAGCAGCGTCCAATTCGGCTTCAGCACCCTCTGTAGTGATGCTTCCACCAGAGCCCAGAGTACCTCCACCCGAGAAGTTTTCAGGAGATCGCAGCAAGTTCCAAGCGTTCCGCAACGCTTGCGAACTGTATTTTGCCCTGCAACCCCGTACATTCTCCCTGGAAGCTACTAAAGTGGGGTTCATCATATCCTTGCTGACTGGCGAACCTCAAACCTGGGCCCACAATCTGCTGAAACAAAAGGCTCAATCCCTTGATTCCGTGAGTGACTTCTTCCTAGCCATGTCCCAACTGTATGAGGACCCTCAGCTAACGGCAACGGCTGAAGCCACTTTGCATTCCCTCCAACAAGGTCGCAGAGCGGCTGAAGATTACGCCGTGGAGTTTAGGCGTTGGAGTGCCGACACGGAGTGGAATGACGCTGCCTTGCGTCACCAATATCGGCTGGGATTATCTGACCCTCTAAAGGACGAGCTGGCACGAGTGGGGGTTCCCCAGACACTAGAGGAACTCATCAATTTATCTATCCAAATTGACCGTCGCCTCAGGGAAAGACGCTCTGAAAGATCAGTTGGTCATCCACGTCTTGCCTGGATGTTGCCCAGGGTCCCTAGTGCCCCGCACCAAGCTCCATTGGTCTCATCCGCTTCCGCCCAGGAAGGCTCGGAGCCTATGCAGTTGGGACTGCTCCGTCCCTCTCTGACCCCAGAAGAGAAGACCCGAAGACGCACACTCAACCTGTGCTTGTACTGTGGAGAGCCCGGTCATTTTGCAAGAGCATGCCCCAATAAGAGGCGTAAGTGTCTACCGTCTTCCTCATTGTGTGCACCTGTCCTACCTAGTACCGGTAGCCATTTAACACTCTCCATTGTCTTGCAGTTACCTGGAAGGAGCATCCCAGTACCGGTCATCGTTGATTCAGGGGCATGCAGTGGATTCATTGACCGGACCTTCGTTGACACTCACCATATCCCCACTCAAACTAAAGCCCAAGGACTGGCAGTCTTTCTAGCAGACGGTTCCACCCTCCGTTCCGGACCCGTCACCCAAGAAACGGTTCCTCTTTTGGCCACCATTGGCCCGGAACATCAGGAACTATTACGCCTAGATGTCATCTCCTCTCCTCTCTTCCCAATTATCCTAGGGATACCTTGGCTACAGGCCCACAATCCTAGCATCAACTGGGCTACGGGCAAGGTTCAGTTTTCCTCCGAATATTGCAGACAAAACTGCTTACGGGGAATTCCACCAACCTCTTCCCAATGTCTGTGCATGGACTCTGAAACTAAACTCTACCAAGATCTTCCTGAACCCTACCGGGATTTCCTAGACGTGTTCAGTAAGAAGGGGGCAGAAACCCTTCCAGCACATAGACCCTATGACTGCCCAATAGAACTTCTACCGGGTACCGAAGTCCCCTTTGGTAGGATCTTTCCCTTAACTGAGCAGGAGCTGGGCACCTTGAAGACTTACATTGACGAAAACCTGAAGAAAGGGTTCATTCGTCCTTCCACGTCTCCAGCTGGGGCAGGCATCTTCTTCGTAGAAAAAAAAGATCATTCCCTACGTCCCTGCATTGATTACCGGGAGCTTAACAAAATTACCATAAAGAACAGATACCCGCTACCTTTGGTTCCTGAGCTGTTTCAGAGGTTAGGATCTGCTACCGTGTTTACTAAACTAGACCTCCGTGGAGCCTATAACCTGATCCGTATAAGAGAAGGAGACGAGTGGAAGACAGCTTTTCGTACCCGATTTGGTCATTATGAGTACCTTGTCATGCCTTTTGGTCTGTGCAACGCACCGGCAACATTTCAGCACTTTGTTAATGACGTCTTTCATGATTTACTGGATTTATACGTCATCGTTTATCTAGATGATATCTTGGTCTTCTCCGCCTCTCTGATGGAGCACCGCAAACATGTACGAACTGTACTCTCCCGGCTAAGACAGCATGGGCTCTACGCCAAACTTGAGAAGTGCGAATTTGAGCTCCAATCCATCCAATTCTTGGGTTTAATCATCTCTCCTGATGGCATTAAAATGGATCCTCAGAAAGTATCCGCTATTCTGGAGTGGCCTGCACCGACTGACAAAAAAGGGGTACAACGTTTTATTGGCTTCGCCAATTTCTACAGAAAGTTCATCAGGGGATTTTCTTCAATCATAGCTCCCATTACGGAACTTATTAAACAAGGGTGCCGGTTCCACTGGACCCCTAAAGCACAAGAGGCCTTTGGAAAACTCAAAGCGTTGTTTACCTCAGCCACTATTCTTAAACATCCCAATCCTGCCTTGCCTTTCGTCCTGGAGGTGGATGCCTCCGAAGTTGCAGTCGGAGCTGTACTGTCTCAGAGACAGGGTGCCAAAGCACTCCTGTATCCAGTGGGATTCTTCTCACATAAGCTCTCTCCGTCCGAGAAAAACTATGATGTGGGTGATCGGGAACTTCTGGCCATTAAGGCAGCTCTGGAAGAATGGCGTTATCTCCTGGAAGGAGCAGCACATCCCATCTTGGTCTACACAGACCATAAGAATTTAGAGTACCTAAGAACGGCCAAGAGATTAAAACCCCGGCAGGCCAGATGGGCACTTTTTTTTTCGCGATTTATTTTCCACATCACGTACAGACCTGGATCCAAGAATGTCAAATCCGACGCCCTTTCCCGAATGTTCCTTGACTCTGAAAGAACCTTGTCCCCAGACACCATTCTCCCTTCTGGAAATTTCCTCGTTCTACAGGAAGACATAATCTCTCAAATCAGGCGAGCTTCCTCGAGAATGCCCCCACTTGCTGAAGCCTGTGCCAAGGATGGACTGCTCTGGTTCAAGAATAGGATTGTGGTTCCTGAGGAGCTGAAAGCACGGGTACTAAGCTTGTGCCATGACCACAAACTTGCGGGTCACTTCGGCACACGGAAAACAATTGACCTTGTCCAACGCTCCTTCTGGTGGCCTCATCTTACCAGGGATTGTAAGGCATATGTGGAGTCTTGTGATACGTGTGCCAGAAATAAGACTAGCCGGTCAAGAGCATGGGGCCTACTGAAGCCATTACCAGTCCCAGAGAGACCTTGGGCCATGATCTCTATGGATTTCATCGTGGAGCTCCCACCATCAGAGGGTTTTTCATCCATTTTTGTTGTAGTGGACAGGTTGTCTAAAATGGCCCATTTCCTCCCCATGAAGGGCACCCCCTCAGCCATGGAGACCGCCGCTATCTTCATCAAAGAAATCGTCAGACTACATGGAGTCCCGACCAATATAGTCTCGGACAGAGGCGTCCAGTTCACCTCCAGATTCTGGAGATCCCTTTGTGGTGCCCTTGAGATCGAGTTGTCCTTTTCCTCGGCCTACCACCCTCAGTCCAATGGACAAACCGAGAGGACGAACCAAACCTTGGAGCAATACATCCGCTGTTTTTCAGCTTTTTCCCAAGATGACTGGGCCTCCCTGCTTCCCATCGCAGAGTTCTCTTATAACAACTCTTTACATTCAGCGACTAATCAGTCTCCGTTCTATGCCAACTATGGTTTCCACCCATCCTTCTTACCTGGAGCATTTCCTGAATGCCCTGTTCCTGCAGTTTCCGAGACCTTGAACTTTTTCTCCAATAACAATAAATTGCTACAGGAAACCATGACCAAGGCTCAGGAAGACTATAAGAGGATCTTCGACAGGAAGAGACGAGGAGAACTTATGCTAGAACCTGGCAATTCTGTCTGGCTGTCCACCGCAAACCTCAAGCTAGCTTGTCCATCCAGGAAACTGGGTCCCAAATACCTGGGTCCTTTCTTGATCAAAAGGAAGATCAACAATGTGGCATTTGAATTGGACCTCCCCAATTCCCTGAAAATTCATCCAGTATTCCACGTTTCTCTCCTAAAACCGGTCACGCCTAATTTCTTTCCTGGTCGTTGCATTGGTCCACCCAAACCGATCAAGGTTGATGGCGAAGAGGAGTTTGAAGTGGAAGCAATTCTTGATTGCAGAAGAAGGCGCAATCAGGTACAATATCTGGTGAAGTGGAGGGGCTACGGTCCCGAAGACAATTCGTGGGAACCAGAAAACAATTTGCACGCTAACGATCTCCTTCAATCCTTCAAAACCTCTCATCCCGCAAAGATGGCCCAGCTGGGCATCCGGAGTCTGCCCTTGAGGAGGGGGCACTGTCAGAGAGGTTACCTGGTTGGGCGCCGGGGCGCGCCGGGGCGTGTTGGCGCTCGCGTTCCTGTCCGTGCTGGGGCGCGTGTCCCTGGGGGCGCTGGTGTGTCTGGGCTGGCCGACCGTGGCGTGCGGGGTGGCGTCCGGGCGTTCGTGCGTACGCGCGTTCGCGCTAGCGCGCGTTCGCGTTAGCGCGCGTCCGCCTGTGAGCGCTGCTTGTGACGCGACCCGGTTCGGTGGGCGTGCACGCCGGTGTCGGGGGCGCGCTCGGGCGCGTGCGGGGGCGCGGCGCGCTTTGGCGAATCGGCGCGCGCACGTGCGCGGCGTTTTGGCGCCAATCGGCCTATTTAAGGCTTGCCTCTATGCTGACCCAGTGCTGCCTGATCAAACAGCTCTGTACCTTGTCCGTGATCATCCTGAGTTCCTGTTTCCCTGTTGTGCTTATCCGTTGTGACCCGGTTACCCCTTGGACTATCCTTGATTGCTGCCTGAACCCGACCCCGGCTTGTCTGACCTTGTTTCTGCCTCACCCTCTTGTACCGCTGCTGCCAGCCCGTTGCCGACCTCTGCCTGTGTGTGACCAGCCTGATCAGTTCCTGCCCAGCATCTGCTCTACCCAGTCTGAAGACCTACCGGTTGCTTGCCAGACCATTGTGCTCCAGGACCCTACTACAGGCCCTCATACCACTCCGCATTCGTGGCCTCCTGTCTACTCTATCAGGGGCCCCGAATCGGATACGTAAGGGAGCCTACCCTCTGCCCAAGCGGACTCACCTGTCTGGTAAGTGTGGGACCTGACAGTCCTGTTTAGTCTTATTATGTTTAGATAGATGCCAATATCTAAAGAGGACTTTTCTTAAGTAAAGGGAAATGTCCTTGTACACTTCAAATTCATTCATCCCTGATTTAGGGGAGAATGAGAGACCCTTATTAAGTAGGGAAAGGTGGTGCTGGTTCAGGGAAAAATTGGTCAGGTTAACTACCTTCATATCTGTAAGTGGGTCCTCTGTTGGATTTTGGATACCTATGTCCTGTGTGTCTTCTTCCTCACCTGTCTCTGGCTTTTGCGAGTTTCCTTTGTTCTTCCCTGATGACCTGGGGGTGAGTCTAGGGGTATTTTCCCTTTTCCTATTGTTTGGTTCTTCCCTATAGTAGTTGGAGGATGGTCGGTTGGCGATTGGTCCCTCTCTAAAAAAGTCACCGAGAGGTCCCTACGTTCACTGTCGCTGTCCGTGGAGGAGTATTGTTTACGGGTAGGCTTGGTATTAACTGAGCTGTTGCTCCTCCCTCTATTTTTTCGCGAACGACTCCTTCCTTTACGAATTGTGGGATCAAACAAATCACCACTTTCAAGGTCAAGTAAATTTTGTTTAAATTTTTCTTGTTTATGAGTTTTTAAATTTCTTTGAGTTTTCTCTACTTCCTTTTTAAGGAGTTCATTATATTTTTCAAATGAGGGGTCTGTTTTAAAGGGTTCCAGTAGACTGGCACTATTATTAATCTCCGTTTGAATTTCAGCAAGTTGGGCCTGTTCCTCATCGACAATCAACTGCATAATTTCCAGACCACGCTTCAGACAGCTGGCCTTCCATGCCTGTATAAAACGTGGTGTGTGGAGATGTCCAGCTGGGGTCACTCTTTCTCTTAGACCTCTGGGAATAATTCCATTTTCGATGTGAGATTTTAGTGATGAAATATCCCACTTCCTATTCAGGAATTTAATTGTTAGTTTTTTATGATTCCTGAACAGGGACTGGAGGGAGTCCTCACATGTATTTGGAGTTGATTGTTGGGAGGAAAAGGCCGACTGAATTTCTCGGTCAATGTGCTCGTCAAGAAGATAAGCCATATCTCAGGGAGGAAAGGATGGAGAGGAACAATTGGGGATGGAAACGAAAAGGAAAAAAGAGAAAACAGGAAAAGAAAAGGGGAGAAGGGAAAAGAAAAGAGAAGGGGAGGGGGAAAGAAGAGAGGTAGGGTTTGGGGTGCACCCTGGAGTAGACCCACTGTTAAAAAAGTATGTGGTAATGGTAATTAAAAATCCCCATGTCTCTCTGCTAGGGTGTTCATTATTACCTGTAAGTTTAGATTACCATATTTCCTCCTTCCTTTCCCCCTCTTTCCTCTTTTAATATACTTCTCTTTTCTTTTCTTCTTCTCCTCTCCCCTTTTTATATTGTGTCCTTGGTGGTGGTACTGCACCCATGGACTGACCCACTCCACTATTATTATTACTATCATCATGTGTTGTTGTGTGTGTTTGTATCACTTGAATGGCTGTCTATTTGTTGCGCAGGCGCCTAATTAGCGGCTATTTGACGTATTTACGTCTCCAATTGGTATCTCTACTTAAGCCGCCTATCGCAATTACTGCGCATGCTCTGAAGAAATCCTTTACGGATGAAACGCGTCAGCATGACGCCATCACGTCTGCTTTAGCACACGTGCAGACCCACCTACTAGCCCTGGGGATTGGATTCGCCACCGCTGAAGTCACTCAAGCCCGGTCGAACGTCCGGCCATTGCCCCGCAGCACGGAACCAGCAAGTAACCAGGATATCATAACGGCTTCACTCCGCCAACACGTGGCACGCCACTCTATCCTTTCACTTTCATTTACCTGGCTGGCGTTTACTTGTCTGGACTTACTAGTGCGTCCTGCTCACAGTATTCAGCTAAAACTACAAGTTAGTGTAGTGCGACCTCTGCACAGTGTTCAGCTAAAACTACAAGTTAGTGTAGTGAGACCTCTGCACAGTGTTCAGCTAAAGCTACAAGTTAGTGTAGTGCGTCCTGCTCACAGTGTTCAGCTAAAACTACAAGTTAGTGTAGTGAGACCTCTGCACAGTGTTCAGCTAAACCTTTAAGTTAGTGTAGTGCGTCCTGCTCACAGTATTCAGCTAAAACTAAAAGTTAGTGTAGTGCGACCTCTGCACAGTGTTCGGCTAAAGCTACAAGTTAGTGTAGTGAGACCTCTGCACAGTGTTCAGCTAAAGCTACATGTTAGTGTAGTGCGTCCTGCTCACAGTGTTCAGCTAAAACTACAAGTTAATGTAGTGCGACCTCTGCACAGTGTTCAGCTAAAACTACAAGTTAGTGTAGTGGGACCTCTGCACAGTGTTCAGCTAAAGCTACAAGTTAGTGTAGTGCATCCTGCTCACAGTGTTCAGCTAAAACTACAAGCTAGTGTAGTGAGACCTCTGCACAGTGTTCAGCTAAAGCTACAAGTTAGTGTAGTGCGTCCTGCTCACAGTGTGCAGCTAAAACTACAAGTTAGTGTAGTGAGATATCTGCACAGTGTTCAGATAAACCTACAAGTTAGTGTAGTGAGACCTCTGCACAGTGTTCGGCTAAAGCTACAAGTTAGTGTAATGCGTCCTCCTCACAGTGTTCAGCTAAAACTAAAAGTTAGTGTAGTGAGACGTCTGCACAGTGTTCAGCTAAAGCTACAAGTTAGTGTAGTGCGTCATGCTCACAGTGTTCAGCTAAAACTACAAGTTAGTGTAGTGAGACCTCTGCACAGTGTTCAGCTAAAGCTACAAGTTAGTGCAGTGAGACCTCTGCACAGTGTTCAGCTAAAGCTACAAGTTAGTGTAGTGCGTCCTGCTCACAGTGTTCAGCTAAAACTACAAGTTAGTGTAATGAGACTTCTGCACAGTGTTCAGCTAAAACTACAAGTTAGTGTAGTGAGACCTCTGAACAGTGTTCAGCTAAAGCTACAAGTTAATGTAGTGCGTCCTGCTCACAGTGTTCAGCTAAAACTACAAGTTAGTGTAGTGAGACCTCTGCACAGTGTTCAGCTAAAGCTACAAGTTAGTGTAGTGAGACCTCTGCACAGTTTTCAGCTAAAGCTACAAGTTAGTGTAGTGCATCCTGCTCACAGTGTTCAGCTAAAACTACAAGTTAGTGTAGTGAGACCTCTGCACAGTGTTCAGCTAAAGCTACAAGTTAGTGTAGTGCATCCTGCTCACAGTGTTCAGCTAAAACTACAAGTTAGTGTAGTGAGACCTCTGAACAGTGTTCAACTAAACCTTTAAGTTAGTGTAGTGCGTCCTGCTCACAGTATTCAGCTAAAACTACAAGTTAGTGTAGTGCGACCTCTGCACAGTGTTCAGCTAAAACTACAAGTTAGTGTAGTGAGACCTCTGCACAGTGTTCAGCTAAAGCTACAAGTTAGTGTAGTGCGTCCTGCTCACAGTGTTCAGCTAAAACTACAAGTTAGTGTAGTGAGACCTCTGCACAGTGTTCAGATAAACCTACAAGTTAGTGTAGTGAGATATCTGCACAGTGTTTGGCTAAAGCTACAAGTTAGTGTAATGCGTCCTCCTCACAGTGTTCAGCTAAAACTAAAAGTTAGTGTAGTGAGCCCTCTGCACAGTGTTCAGCTAAAGCTACAAGTTAGTGTAGTGCGTCCTGCTCACAGTGTTCAGCTAAAACTACAAGTTAGTGTAGTGAGACCTCTGCACAGTGTTCAGCTAAAGCTACAAGTTAGTGTAGTGAGACCTCTGCACAGTGTTCAGCTAAAGCTACAAGTTAGTGTAATGCGTCTTGCTCACAGTCTTCAGCTAAAACTACAAGTTAGTGTAATGAGACTTCTGCACAGTGTTCAGCTAAAACTACAAGTTAGTGTAGTGAGACCTCTGCACAGTGTTCAGCTAAAGCTACAAGTTAGTGTAGTGCATCCTGCTCACAGTGTTCAGCTAAAACTACAAGTTAGTGTAGTGAGACCTCTGAACAGTGTTCAGCTAAACCTTTAAGTTAGTGTAGTGCGTCCTGCTCACAGTATTCAGCTAAAACTACAAGTTAGTGTAGTGCGACCTCTGCACAGTGTTCAGCTAAAACTACAAGTTAGTGTAGTGAGACCTCTGCACAGTGTTCAGCTAAAGCTACAAGTTAGTGTAGTGCGTCCTGCTCACAGTGTTCAGCTAAAACTACAAGTTAGTGTAGTGAGACCTCTGCACAGTGTTCAGCTAAACCTTTAAGTTAGTGTAGTGCGTCCTGCTCACAGTATTCAGCTAAAACTAAAAGTTAGTGTAGTGCGACCTCTGCACAGTGTTCGGCTAAAGCTACAAGTTAGTGTAGTGAGACCTCTGCACAGTGTTCAGCTAAAGCTACATGTAAGTGTAGTGCGTCCTGCTCACAGTGTTCAGCTAAAACTACAAGTTAATGTAGTGCGACCTCTGCACAGTGTTCAGCTAAAACTACAAGTTAGTGTAGTGGGACCTCTGCACAGTGTTCAGCTAAAGCTACAAGTTAGTGTAGTGCATCCTGCTCACAGTGTTCAGCTAAAACTACAAGCTAGTGTAGTGAGACCTCTGCACAGTGTTCAGCTAAAGCTACAAGTTAGTGTAGTGCGTCCTGCTCACAGTGTGCAGCTAAAACTACAAGTTAGTGTAGTGAGATATCTGCACAGTGTTCAGATAAACCTACAAGTTAGTGTAGTGAGACCTCTGCACAGTGTTCAGCTAAAGCTACAAGTTAGTGTAATGCGTCCTCCTCACAGTGTTCAGCTAAAACTAAAAGTTAGTGTAGTGAGACGTCTGCACAGTGTTCAGCTAAAGCTACAAGTTAGTGTAGTGCGTCATGCTCACAGTGTTCAGCTAAAACTACAAGTTAGTGTAGTGAGACCTCTGGACAGTGTTCAGCTAAAGCTACAAGTTAGTGCAGTGAGACCTCTGCACAGTGTTCAGCTAAAGCTACAAGTTAGTGTAGTGCGTCCTGCTCACAGTGTTCAGCTAAAACTACAAGTTAGTGTAATGAGACTTCTGCACAGTGTTCAGCTAAAACTACAAGTTAGTGTAGTGAGACCTCTGCACAGTGTTCAGCTAAAGCTACAAGTTAATGTAGTGCGTCCTGCTCACAGTGTTCAGCTAAAACTACAAGTTAGTATAGTGAGACCTCTGCACAGTGTTCAGCTAAAGCTACAAGTTAGTGTAGTGAGACCTCTGCACAGTTTTCAGCTAAAGCTACAAGTTAGTGTAGTGCATCCTGCTCACAGTGTTCAGCTAAAACTACAAGTTAGTGTAGTGAGACCTCTGCACAGTGTTCAGCTAAAGCTACAAGTTAGTGTAGTGCATCCTGCTCACAGTGTTCAGCTAAAACTACAAGTTAGTGTAGTGAGACCTCTGAACAGTGTTCAGCTAAACCTTTAAGTTAGTGTAGTGCGTCCTGCTCACAGTATTCAGCTAAAACTACAAGTTAGTGTAGTGCGACCTCTGCACAGTGTTCAGCTAAAACTACAAGTTAGTGTAGTGAGACCTCTGCACAGTGTTCAGCTAAAGCTACAAGTTAGTGTAGTGCGTCCTGCTCACAGTGTTCAGCTAAAACTACAAGTTAGTGTAGTGAGACCTCTGCACAGTGTTCAGATAAACCTACAAGTTAGTGTAGTGAGATATCTGCACAGTGTTTGGCTAAAGCTACAAGTTAGTGTAATGCGTCCTCCTCACAGTGTTCAGCTAAAACTAAAAGTTAGTGTAGTGAGCCCTCTGCACAGTGTTCAGCTAAAGCTACAAGTTAGTGTAGTGCGTCCTGCTCACAGTGTTCAGCTAAAACTACAAGTTAGTGTAGTGAGACCTCTGCACAGTGTTCAGCTAAAGCTACAAGTTAGTGTAGTGAGACCTCTGCACAGTGTTCAGCTAAAGCTACAAGTTAGTGTAATGCGTCTTGCTCACAGTCTTCAGCTAAAACTACAAGTTAGTGTAATGAGACTTCTGCACAGTGTTCAGCTAAAACTACAAGTTAGTGTAGTGAGACCTCTGCACAGTGTTCAGCTAAAGCTACAAGTTAGTGTAGTGCATCCTGCTCACAGTGTTCAGCTAAAACTACAAGTTAGTGTAGTGAGACCTCTGCACAGTGTTCAGCTAAAGCTACAAGTTAGTGTAGTGAGACCTCTGCACAGTTTTCAGCTAAAGCTACAAGTTAGTGTAGTGCATCCTGCTCACAGTGTTCAGCTAAAACTACAAGTTAGTGTAGTGAGACCTCTGCACAGTGTTCAGCTAAAGCTACAAGTTAGTGTAGTGCGTCCTGCTCACAGTGTTCAGCTAAAACTACAAGTTAGTGTAGTGAGAACTCTGCACAGTGTTCAGCTAAACCTTTAAGTTAGTGTAGTGCGTCCTGCACACAGTATTCAGCTAAAACTACAAGTTAGTGTAGTGCGACCTCTGCACAGTGTTCGGCTAAAGCTATAGGTTAGTGTAGTGAGACCTCTGCACAGTGTTCAGCTAAAGCTACAAGTTAGTGTAGTGCGTCCTGCTCACAGTGTTCAGCTAAAACTACAAGTTAGTGTAGTGCGACCTCTGCACAGTGTTCAGCTAAAACTACAAGTTAGTGTAGTGAGACCTCTGCACAGTGTTCAGCTAAAGCTACAAGTTAGTGTAGTGCATCCTGCTCACAGTGTTCAGCTAAAACTACAAGTTAGTGTAGTGAGACCTCTGCACAGTGTTCAGCTAAAGCTACAAGTTAGTGTAGTGCATCCTGCTCACAGTGTTTAGCTAAAACTACAAGTTAGTGTAGTGAGACCTCTGAACAGTGTTCAGCTAAAGCTACAAGTTAGTGTAGTGCGTCCTGCTCACAGTGTTCAGCTAAAACTACAAGTTAGTGTAGTGAGACCTCTGCACAGTGTTCAGCTAAACCTTTAAGTTAGTGTAGTGTGTCCTGCACACAGTATTCAGCTAAAACTACAAGTTAGTGTAGTGCGACCTCTGCACAGTGTTCGGCTAAAGCTATAGGTTAGTGTAGTGAGACCTCTGCACAGTGTTCAGCTAAAGCTACAAGTTAGTGTAGTGTGTCCTGCTCACAGTGTTCAGCTAAAACTACAAGTTAGTGTAGTGCGACCTCTGCACAGTGTTCAGCTAAAACCACAAGTTAGTGTAGTGAGACCTCTGCACAGTGTTCAGCTAAAGCTACAAGTTAGTGTAGTGCATCCTGCTCACAGTGTTCAGCTAAAACTACAAGTTAGTGTAGTGAGACCTCTGCACAGTGTTCAGCTAAAGCTACAAGTTAGTGTAGTGCGTCCTGCTCACAGTGTTCAGCTAAACCTACATGTTAGTGTAGTGAGACCTCTGAATAGTGTTCAGCTAAACCTTTAAGTTAGTGTAGTGAGACCTCTGCACAGTGTTCAGCTAAAGCTACAAGTTAGTGTAGTGCATCCTGCTCACAGTGTTCAGCTAAAACTACAAGTTAGTGTAGTGAGACCTCTGCACAGTGTTCAGCTAAAGCTACAAGTTAGTGTAGTGCGTCCTGCTCACAGTGTTCAGCTAAAACTACAAGTTAGTATAGTGAGATCTCTGCACAGTGTTCAGATAAACCTACAAGTTAGTGTAGTGAGACCTCTGCACAGTGTTCAGCTAAAGCTACAAGTTAGTGTAGTGCGTCCTGCTCACAGTGTTCAGCTAAAACTACAAGTTAGTGTAGTGAGACCTCTGCACAGTGTTCAGCTAAAGCTACAAGTTAGTGTAGTGAGACCTCTGCACAGTGTTCAGCTAAAGCTACAAGTTAGTGTAGTGCGTCCTGCTCACAGTGTTCAGCTAAAGCTACAAGTTAGTGTAATGAGACTTCTGCACAGTGTTCAGCTAAAACTACAAGTTAGTGTAGTGAGACCTCTGCACAGTGCTCAGCTAAAGCTACAAGTTAGTGTAGTGCATCCTGCTCACAGTGTTCAGCTAAAACTGCAAGTTAGTGTAGTGCGTCCTGCTCACAGTATTCAGCTAAAACTACAAGTTAGTGTAGTGCGACCTCTGCACAGTGTTCAGCTAAAACTACAAGTTAGTGTATTGAGACCTCTGCACAGTGTTCGGCTAAAGCTACAAGTTAGTGTAGTGAGACCTCTGCACAGTTTTCAGCTAAAGCTACAAGTTAGTGTAGTGCGTCCTGCTCACAGTGTTCAGCTAAAACTACAAGTTAGTGTAGTGCGACCTCTGCACAGTGTTCAGCTAAAACTACAAGTTAGTGTAGTGAGACCTCTGCACAGTGTTCAGCTAAAGATACAAGTTAGTGTAGTGTGTTCTGCTCACAGTGTTCATCTAAAACTACAAGTTAGTGTAGTGAGACCTCTGCACAGTGTTCAGCTAAAGCTACAAGTTAGAGTAATGCGTCCTGCTCACAGTGTTCAGCTAAAACTACAAGTTAGTGTAGTGAGACCTCTGCACAGTGTTCAGCTAAACCTACAAGTTCGTGTAGTGCGTCCTGCTCACAGCATTCAGCTAAAACTACAAGTTAGTGTAGTGCGATCTCTGCACAGAGTTCAGCTAAAACTACAAGTTAGTGTAGTGAGACCTCTGCACAGTGTTCATCTAAAGCTACAAGTTAGTGTAGTGCGTCCTGCTCACAGTGTTCAGCTAAAACTAGAAATTAGTGTAGTGAGACCTCTGTACAGTGTTTAGCTAAAGCTACAAGTTCGTGTAGTGCGCCCTGCTCTCAGTGTTCAGCTAAAACTACAATTTAGTGTAGTGAGACCTCTGCACAGCGTTCAGCTAAAGCTACAGGTTAGAGGAGTGCGTCCTGCTCACAGTGTTCAGCTAAAACTACAAGTTAGTGTAGTGCGACCTCTGCACAGTGTTCAGCTAAAACTACAAGTTAGTGTAGTGAGACCTCTGCACAGTGTTCAGCTAAAGCTACAAGTTAGTGTAGTGCTTCCTGCTCACAGTGTTCAACTAAAACTACAAGTTAGTGTAGTGCAACCTCTGCACAGTGTTTAGCTAAAACTACAAGTTAGTGTAGTGAGACCTCTGCACAGTGTTCAGCTAAAATTACAAGTTAGTGTAGTGCGACCTCTGTACAGTGTTCAGCTTAAACTACAAGTTAGTGTAGTGAGACCTCTGCACAGTGTTCAGCAAAAGCTACAAGTTAGTGTAGTGAGACCTCTGCACAGTGTTCAGCTAAAGCTACAAGTTAGTGTAGTGCATCCTCCTTACAGTGTTCAGCTAAAACTACAAGTTAGTGTAGTGCGTCCTGCTCACAGTGTTCAGCTAAAACTACAAGTTAGTGTAGTGAGACCTCTGCACAGTGTTTAGCTAAAGCTACAAGTTAGTGTAGTGAGACCTCTGCACAGTGTTCAGCTAAAGCTAGAAGTTAGTGTAGTGCGTCCTGCTCACAGTGTTCAACTAAAGCTACAAGTTAGTGTAGTGCGACCTATGCACAGTGTTCAACTAAAACTACAAGTTAGTGTAGTGCGACCTCTGCACAGTGTTCAGCTAAAACTACAAGTTAGTGTAGTGAGACCTCTGCACAGTGTTCAGCTAAAGCTACATGTTAGTGTAGTGATACCTCTGCACAGTGTTCAGCTAAAGCTACAAGTTAGTGTAGTGAGACCTCTGCACAGTGTTCAGCTAAAGCTACAAGTTAGTGTAGTGCGTCCTACTCACAGTGTTCAGCTAAACCTACCAGTTATTTTTTTGCGAGCTCTGTACAGTGTTCAGCTAAAGCTACCTGTAGAAGGTTGGTGGTGTTTTCCTGATCCTATCACTACCGCAGGCAGCTAAATAAGCTACAAGTTAGTGTAATGCGAGCGCTGCACAGTGTTCACCTAAAGCTACCTGTAGAAGGTTGGTCGTGTTTTCCTGATCCTATCACTACCGCAGGCAGCTAAATAAGCTACAAGTTATTTTTTGGCGAGCTCTGCACAGTGTTCACCTAAAGCTACCTGTAGAAGTTTGGTGGTGTTTTCCTGATCCTATCACTACTGCAGGCAGCTAAATTAGCTACAAGTTATTTTTTTGCGAGCTCTGCACAGTGTTCAGCTAAAGCTACCTGTAGAAGATTGGTGGTGTTTTTCTGATCCTATCACTACCACAGGCAGCTAAATAAGCTACAAGTTAGTGTAGTGCGAGCTCTGCACAGTGATCACCTAAAGCTACCTGTAGAAGGTTGGTGGTGTTTTCCTGATCCTATCACTACCGCAAGCAGCTAAATAAGCTACAAGTTATTTTATGGCGAGCTCTGCACAGTGTTTACCTAAAGCTACCTGTAGAAGGTTGGTGGTGTTTTCCTGATCCTATCACTACCGCAGGCAGCTAAATAAGCTACAAGTTAGTTTTTTGCAAGCTCTGCACAATTTTCAGCTAAAGCTACCTGTAGAATGTTGGTGGTGTTCTCATACTATAGGCAGGCAGTTGATTTTGCTAGCTGCAGTATCAGTACATATATATATTTATATTTTTATATATATATCCCAGCTTAGTGCAGCTACAGGCCATTAGTATGTCTGGAAGGCCAACAAAGAGAGGCAGACAGTCACAAGCCAATACAAGAGGGCAAGCAGGCTCTGTTTCTAGAGGCAACAGTGCTGGTCGTGGAGACGGTGCATCCTCATCAGCACGTGGCCATGAGACACGCTTGGCCTTTTTTTCAGCAGCTGGCCGTGTTGAGCCGCAAAATGCGGAAGACTTGGTTGAGTGGATGACCAAGCCCTCCTCATCCTCCTCATCCTCTCTCACCCATGCTCAGGGTACTTTGTCTGGCAAAGCAGCGGCCTCTTTCCTTGGCTCAATATCATCAGTGACTCCTTCCCTAGCCCCACCATGTCCTCCTGAGGAGTCCCTCAAACTGTTTGACCACAGTGTTGGGTACATGCTCCAAGAGGATGCCCAGCATTTGGAAGGCTCTGATGATGATACTCAGCTAGATGAAGGCAGTAATGTGAGCATGGACAGAGGGGGCGCCCAAGAAGGACAGCAATCTGGCAGTCATGCTCCCCCTGCTGCAGCATACTGCCAGGTTTACTCCAGTGATGAGGAGGGAGGGGATGATGAGGTCACTGACTCAACGTGGGTGCCTGATAGGAGAGAGGAGGAGGAGGAGGCGGCACATCACCAACGAGGCAGGATGCCCTCCAGGGGCCAGCCTAAGGGCAGCACACTGACTGCATCACACCCCAAAGCTCTGCATGTGCAGGGCACTGCAGTCTCTGCACGTTATTCAAAAAGTTCTTTGGTGTGGGCCTTTTTTGAGATGAGTGCATCAGATCGCACCGCTGCTATTTGCAACATATGTCTCAAGCGCATCTCGCATGGCCAAAACATCTCCCGCTTGGGCACCACATGCTTGACCAGACATATGTTGACCTGTCATGCAGTTCGTTGGCAAGCGTATCTAAAAGATCCACACCAAAGAACAAAGAGGACCTCTCCTTGCTCCTTATCAGCTGAGATCGCCAACACCACTATACCTTCAGTCCTCTCTGAGACCTGCACTGAGAGGAATGAAGGTGTAGAATTAGGTGTGTCACAGCCAAGTACTTGTGGGCAATCTGCTTTCAGTACACCGACGTCAGATTGTACCAGGTAAATTTCCCTGCCCCAGCTGCTGCACCACCGAAAGAAGTTTGCTCCCAGCCATCCACATGCCTAGCGGTTGAATGCTAGCTTGGCAAAATTGCTAGCACTTCAACTGCTGCCTTTTCAGTTGGTAGACTCTGCCCCCTTCCGTGAGTTTGTGGAATGTGCGGTTCCTCAGTGGCAAGTACCCAAACACCATTTTTTCTCACGGAAGGCGATTCCGACTTTCTACCGGCATGTGGAAGGCAATGTCTTGGCCTCGCTGGACAGGGCGGTCAGTGGTAAGGTGCATATTACCGCTGACTCATGGTCCAGCAGGCATGGACAGGGACGTTACCTAAGTTTCACGGCGCATTGGGTGACTCTGCTGGCAGCTGGGAAGGATGCAGGACAAGGTGCAGTAGTGTTGGAGGTTGTTCCACCACCACGCCTCCAAAATGCCACTACTAATGATTGTGACACACCTCTCTCCTCCACCCCCTCCTCTTCTTCTTCCTCCATGGCCTCTTCCTGTGCCTAAGGCCCAATTTTCAGCCCCTGTTTTACAGGGGCATGTAATTACAATTTTTGATGCAATACTTTGCAGCAGGGCTCGTTTCTGCGTTCCAACTAGAGTACCTGTGAGGGGTTGCAGTGTTGTGGCACCAGCACCAGTGCCTAAGACCCAGTTTTTCAGCCCTTGTTTAACAGGGGCGTGTAATTACAATTTTTGATGCAATACTTTGCAGCAGGGCTCGTTCCTGCGTTCCAACTAGAGTATCTGTGAGGGGTTGCAGTGTTGTGGCACCAGCACCAGTGCCTAAGGCCCAATTTTTCAGCCCCTGTTTAACAGGGGTGTGTAATTACAATTTTTGATGCAATACTTTGCAGGAGGGCTCGTTTCTGCGTTCTAACCAGAGTATCTATGAGGGGTTGCAGTGTTGTGGCAGCAGCACCAGTGCCTAAGGCCCAATTTTTCAGCCCCTGTTCAACAGGGGCATGTAATTACAATTCTTGATCTAATATTTCACAGCAGGGCCCGTTTCTGCGCCCACCAAGAGCAAGTGAGGACTTACAGTGTTGTGGCACTAGCACCACCACCACCAAAGGCCCAATTTTTCTGCCCCTGTTCAACTGGGGCGTGTAATTACAATTCTTGATCTAATATTTCACAGCAGGGCCCTGTGAGGGCTTACAGTGTTGTGGCCTCAACAACACCTCACCTAAGGCCCAAATTTCTGCTGAGTATATAGGTTAGGCTCCTACTTTCAAACATCCAACTTACAAACGACTCCTACTTGCAAACGGAAGGAGACAACAGGAAGTGAGATGAAATCTACCCCTAGGAAGGGAAATTCTCTCCTGTAAGAGTTAATATGGGAAAAACGTTTCTCATTTCCACTGATGCTTTATCACCAATCCTTGTTTCACAAAAAAACCCAAATTTTCAAAAAACATTTGTCATTGGGACAAAAAATGAGGTGAAATCTTCTGAAGAGGAGCACAGACAGCAAAACAAATGTTACAGGGGTGATAACCCTTCCCTATGTTTTCCAAAAAGCTTAAAATATATTTTTTGGCTGGAGCTAAACACGTTAAAAATGTACCAGTTCAAAATAACAAACAGATTCTACGCATGTATACTGCTGTTCAGAGTATATAGGGCCTGGTGGCCCCACGCCTTTCTTTTTTTTAATTTAGGCGCGGGGTTCCCCTTAATATCCATACAAGACCCAAAGGCCTGGTAATGGACTGGGGGATACCCATGCTGTTTGTCTCACTGATTTTCATCCATATTGCCAGGACCCGACGTTACATCAAAGCCACAAGCAGTTTGAAATTACTTTTTTTCCTTTAAAAATGACATTTTTTGCAGGGACTGTTCTAAGCAGGGGAAACACGTGCCACTTTAGAGGCATACTATAGACACCCCCTAGGTACGATATTTAAAAGAATATTTCACCTTTTTTTTAACTTTAAGCATCATTGAAATCACTGCTCCCGAAAAAACGGCCGTTTTTAAAAGTTTTTTTTGCATTGATACATGTCCCCTGGGGCAGGACCCGGGTCCCCAAACCTTTTTAGGACAATACCCTGCACATTAGCCTTTAAAATGAGTACTTTTGATTTGGAACGTTCGAGTCCCGTAGACGTCAATGGGGTTCTAACGTTCGTGCGAATTTTCGGTCCGTTCGCAGGTTCTGGTGGGGGGTGTTCGGCTCATCCCTACCGGTGGGTGTCGCTGTTGCCACTGATCAGGGTTGGAAAGGCAACGTGTTGAAGCGAATGGTTGCTCCTCTGTCCCGGAGGCACGCTCGGTGGAGGTGGTCCTCCGAATTGCATTCTGGGCGAGGGTATTTATGTGACAGACGCCATATTTTGGGGGTCGTTTTACAGCCACCTGCTGGCCCTCCTGGCTGACAGGTATGCGTGTAAGGAGCTACCTCGTGGTCCTCCGTTTGGGAGGCCCACGATACAGCAGCGCAGGTGTGGGTCCAGAGGCTTGTCTGGAGCCTACCACTGCGGGCCGAGGAATGGTCCTGAGCTGTCGGTCCTGTGTGACGAAGCTGAACAGCCGAGGAGATCCCAGGGGGGGACCCGTCTTGGAGAGATCACGCAGCGTGCTGGCCTATAGAGGGGCCTGGTGACTCGGTTGGAGGACGTATCCAAAAGTAACTATACAGCATAGTGTTGCTGGCTCGGCTTAAAGGTTCAAGCACTGTGACTGACTTTCACTACAGAAAAACCTATACATCCTGTGACAGAGGATCGTATGGATTTTGTTCCCAAACAAGTCTGTGGCAGAGACTTTGATTCGTGCTGCATGCTGGCTGCTAGACCGGTGAGGGAGGCCTATCCAGACGAGCAAGGAGTGTGTCCCACGAGGGGAGCGCATTTCAAATAGTATTTGAATTCTACCAGGACATTTTGTCAAGAGAACCCTATCAGAGAATATTTGAGTTTCTTCTGCAAGTTTGCTTTCTACCTCCTTCCTGCTACTTCCTAAGTCGTTTGTTTAATAAAGCATTGAAAACGTACTCCAGTGTTGGTGCGTGTGTTGTCCAGGAGTAAACTCAACGGAACCCTAGACCTGGTGCCGGTGAAACAGAGGGAAGCAGAGAGAAGGTAACAGACCCGCTTAAACCAGCAGCTCCACCATGAGTTAGTGTTACACATACTTATATAATAGGTTAACTGGATATGCAAATTAATAAAACTGAATATAATAAACAGGCAAACTTCATTAGCCCAGTCAGATTTTTTGAATAATCCCACAAAGGACCACACAACCTCAACAGATCCGATGGTTCAACACAGACCTATGGCAAATTATATACAAACAGCCTGAAATAAAAAAATAATAAAAAAAGTAAATAGAGCAATTATCCTATCGCGGTGGCATCCCACACTGCATCCAAACACAGGAATGGCATGTAGGACAGTACTTTATTGAGGCCCGGTGGAATGGTGGCATTGAGCCTCTCAATCCACAGGGTCTCCCACTGTAGAATGATAGTATCCCAGTTGCCACCTCTGGGAGCCCCCCGGGATGGTCTCCAGGACCATAAACTGAACCGCCTCATGATTGAATCTATGGTAGAGGCCAAAATGGCATCCTACTTTAGTAAATTAAGCATTTGTCGAATAATATAGGTGGCCACCAATTCTCTGGCGCAGCTCTCGTGTAGTCTTCCCCACGTAAGAGGCATTGCACACACAGGTCATCAAATAAATGACTCCCCAAGTGCCGCAGTTAGCATGCATACAGGGTGAGAACATCTGTCCATTGGAAAGTCTATAGGTCGTACCCCTCCTGATCCAAGGGCACAGTGGACAGTGTCCACATGCAAAGGTACCACGAGGGCCTGGGGGGGCTGTACAACAGGTCTATAGTGACTCCCTGTAAGGCAATCCCTAAAGGAGGTAACTCTCTGGAACACCACTGTTAGGGCTGGGCGCAGCCCTTCCTTCTCAGAGCTGGCCGCTCACCTGTCGGGTACTTGCCAGCTCCTATCTCTCCAGAGTTACTCAGCTGTTTATGATATCCTGCTTGTCAGTCCTGCCTACTTAAGCCATCCAGCCCAAAAGGATCTCTGCCTTCGCCTTGGTCAACATCACAGGGTCTATCTCCTGCGTTCCTGTTTAAAGACTTGCTTTGCTGGCATCCCTTCTGGCTCCAGATCCTGCTTGCTGTTCCACTACATTGATCCCTGACTTCTAGCTTTGCTAACTATCCGTTCCGGTTATTGAACTTTGGCTATGTTTTGACTACATTTGTTCTTTTTACTTTTAATAGTAAACAAGTGTGATTTAACTGTACTTCTGTCTCGGTCTGATTTCATGGTTTCTGATAGTAGACGAAGGCCATGAATTTAGAAGGTGCAGTCAGTCCACTTGTTGGTAATATTTTTTCCAGATTGGATGAACAAGATCACCGCATTGATCAGTTTGCCATGGCGTTACAAACGCTCCTGGGTCACACGGCTCACCTGGAATCTCCCACTGTGGCTGCCCTGGTACAACCTATGTTGCAGGCCGTCCCTGCTGATGTTCCAGTCTCTGTGCAGGCACCCGCCTCGAATATTACCTCTATAAGAGGTATGTCTGGTTCTGCTCCGCTTCCCCAGCAATTTGGGGGTGATCCAGTCCAATGCAGAAGGTTTCTCAATCAGGTTAAGATATACTTTGAGATGCTGCCCCAGGCGTTTCCCATGAACAGAAGCAAAGTAGGTTTTGCTTTCTGAGAGAGCCCTGGCCTGGTCAAACCCTCTATGGGAGATGCAAAAACCTGTTGTCTTGAGTTACCCTGAGTTTGTGGCTTCGTTTAAAGGAGTATTTGACGTTCCCGCACGCTCAACTTCTGCTGCCAAGTGCCTCATGTCCATCGAACAGAGTATGAGAACTATTGCCGACTACGCCATTGAATTCCGTACTCTGGCAGCAGAGGTTGCGTGGAACAATGAGGCCCTTGTGGTTGCTTTTTCTCATGGTCTCTCAGATACCATCAAGGATAAGATAGCAGCCTGAGATATTCCCACTGAGCTGGAGAAGTTGATCACGTTTGCCATGCTCATTGACTTCAGACTCAGAGAAGACTCTCTTTTAAGGAGTTCTTGCGGAAGCCTCCTGTACATTTGTCTCCGAGCTTTGCAGTCCCACCCGTGCCTCCCTCACCTCCCATGCCTCCTGGTACTGAGTCGGTCAGTGAAGGTGAACCCATGCACTTGGGTTTCACGCGTCTCTCTGCGGATGAGAGAACCTTTAGGAGGAGGTAGAGATTGTGCCTTTATTGTGGCCAGGCAGGTCACTTTTTGAAGACTTGTCCTACCTGTCCAGGGAATGCCCAAACCTTGAGGTCCTGTCATGGACAGACCTTAGTTGGCGTTGTTTAATCCACAGTTATCCAGAAGGATAAGCCCCTGGTTTCGGTCACCCTTTCTTGGGCTGAGTCGTCCGTCGAGATACAGGCTCTAATCAACTCTGGGGCTGCAGGCCTGTTCATTGATGCAGCCTTTGTATCGAAGCACTCAATTCCGCTGCAGTTGCGTGACACTCCACTTGCCATTGAGGCTCTTGACCTCTATAGCCTGCCCATGTGACTCGTGAGACGGTTCCTTAGCCGTAGGGGCTCTTCACCATGAGATAATCCAATTCCAAGTTATTTCCTCAGCTAAGTTTCCGTTGGTTATTGGTTATCCTTGGTTACAGAGGCACAACCCCTCTTTTGATTGGCTCCGTGCTGAGGTTTTCTTCTGGTTGCCACAATGCAGTAAGATATGCTTCCAGAAGGTAGCCAAGGTCCTGTGGACCTCTTCACTCTCCTCCCTGCCGGAGGAGTGCCGCTTGCCAAAGGTCAAGCTGACAGTTTGCCTCCACACCAGCCGTATGATTGCGCAATTGACCTTCAACCTGGGGCCATACCCCCTCGTGGCCGGGTTTACCCTTTGTCAGTCTTGGAGGATAAGGCATGGAGGAGTATGTTGCAGATGCACTTTCTCAAGGTTTCATCCGCAAATCCTCGTCTCCTGCTGGCACTGGTTTCTTCTGTGTGAAGAAGAAGAGTGGTGAACTGAGACCATATATTAATTATGGGGGTCTCAATCATTTCACAATTAAGAATGCCTATCCTATTCCGTTTATTACGGAGTTATTTGACCGCCTCAAGGGAACAACGATTTTCACAAAGCTTGATTTGAGAGGGGCATACAACCTTGTGAGGGTGGAAAACTGTGTTTAATACCAGAACCCGCCATTATAAATACCTTGTAATGCCTTTTGGCCTTTGTAACGCCCCGGCAGTTTTTCAGGAATTTTTTAACAATGTCCTCCAGGATTTGTTGCAGTTATGTGTGTTGGTTTATCTCGATGATATCCTCATATTTTCCAATTCCCTGGAGAGCCACCACACAGATGTCTGTTGTGTGCTTCAGAAAAAGAAGAGAGAACAATCTCTATTGTAAACTGGAGAAGTGCGAGTTCCATCGTGAACAGGTTAAATTCTTGGGCTATGTCATTTCCTCTGCTGGTTTTTCGATGGACCCAGAGAAACTTTCAGCTGTCCTACAGTGGCCCCGACCCATGGGTTTAGGTCCTCTGCAGGGTTTTCTGGGCTTTGCCAACTATTATCGGAAGTTTATTTGTAACTTCTTGTCTCTGGTCAAGCCCCTGACTGATATGACCAGAAAGTACGGTACCCCACAAAGTTGGTCTCCAGAGTCCGTTAAGGCCTTTGAGAGTCTCAAGGCTGCCTTTGTTTCTGCTCCTGTGTTGGCACATACTGAGCCTACGTTACATTTTATTCTTGAGGTTGATGCTTCTGAGACTGGTTTTCAACATCCTACCTCTGCTCTATGCATCCTTGTGGCTACTTTTCCAAGAAATTGTCACCTGCAGAGTGCAATTACAAGATTGATGACAGAGAGCTGTTGGCGATCATTTTAGCCATGAAAGAATGGAGACATCTCCTCAAAGGTACCACTGTGCCAGTTCTCATTCTCATTTCACTCTCTCAGAAGGGCGCGATGGGCTCTTTTCTTGTCAAGTTTCAATTACATTGTCTCATCCTTACCCGGTACTAAGAATGTAAGGGCTGACGCTTTGTCACAACAATTTTCCTCCACTTCCAAGATGGAGTCGGTTCCGGTTCCTGCGATCCCTCCTGATTGTATTCTGGCTGCGGTTTGCGCTAGTCTCTCTTCTCCTTTGGGTGACAAAATTCTTGCTGCTCAGGTCCATGCTCCTCCTGAGAAACCTTGTGACTGCTGCTTTGTCCCAGAGAGTCTCAGTACTGCCGTGCTCCAGACTTACCATTCTCCCAAGGCTGCTGGCCATCCTGGGTAGAATCAACTCTTTTGGGCCATTTTCCAACAATTCTGGTGGCCTAGTCTACGTGCTGATGTAACTGTAGCTGCCTGTTCCGTGTGTGCTCAGAGTAAGACTCCATGACATCTTCCAGTGGGCCTCCTACAACCCATACCCAATGGAATGAGGTCCTGGACCCTCCTGTCTATGGATTTCATTGTGGAGTTACCCAACTCTCAGGGCAACACAGTTATCCTTATGGTGGTTGACCGGTTCTTAAAAATGTCTCATTGTATTCCACTTAAGAAGTTGCCCACTTCTAGGAAACTGGCTTCCATTTTTGCTCGGGAGATCTTTCACTTGCATGGGCTACCCAAGGTGATTGTTTTAGAAAGGGGTAGTCAGTTTGTGTCCCGGTTCTGGTGAGCCTTTTGTGCACAGTTGGGAATTCAGCTTGCTTTTTCCTCTGCACATTTTTGCTTGGGAGATCTTTCACTTGCATGGGCTACCCAAGGTGATTGTCTCGGACAGGGGTAGTCAGTTTGTGTCCCGGTTCTGGCGAGCCTTTTGTGCACAGTTGGGAATTCAGCTTGCTTTTTCCTCTGCACATTTTTGCTTGGGAGATCTTTCACTTGCATGGGCTACCCAAGGTGATTGTCTCGGACAGGGGTAGTCAGTTTGTGTCCCGGTTCTGACGAGCCTTTTGTGCACAGTTGGGAATTCAGCTTGCTTTTTCATCTGCGTATCACCCGCAGTCTAATGGGGCCTCAGAACATGCCAATCAGTCCATGGAGCAATTCCTATGTTACTATATTTCTGACCATCATAACAACTGGTCAGACCTATTACCGTGGGCAGAGTTTGCTCACAGTAGTGCCTTGAATTCTGCTTCCCGATTGTCCCCGTTTATGGCGAACTATGGTTTCCAACCTTCCATGTTGCCTGACTCATTTGTTCTGCAGAATATTCCTGCATTAAAGGAGCATCTCCGTGGTCTTCGTTCCACTTGGGCACAAGTCCAGGAGGCTTTGCAGCATGCTAATGATAGGTACAGACTCCATGCTGACCGCAGACACCTGCCCGCCCCTTCCTACCAGGTTGGGGACAGGGTCTGGCTGTCATCTCGCAACCTCCGACTTCGTGTTCCCTCACTGAAGTTCGCACCTCAGTTTATTGGGCCTTTCCCTATTCTTTGCAGGATTACCCAGTGGCTTACACATTAGACCTGCCTTCTAACATGTGTATTTCAAATGTATTTCATGTCTCCTTATTAAAACCCTTGGTCTGCAATCGCTTTACCACCTCGGTGCCACGTCCTCACCCTGTACAGGTTGAGAACCATGAGGAGTATGAAGTACAGTCCATTGTTGACTCCTGTAGGTTCCGTGAGCGTATACAGTACCTGGTGCATTGGAAGGGGTACGGTGCGGAGGAACGCTCTTGAGTCTAATCCTCGGACGTACATGCCCCTGTCCTCCTCCGTGATTTCCATAGACATTTTCCCCTCAAGCCTGGTGGTCCTCCGAGGGGGAGGGGTCGTTGAGGAGGGGGTACTGCCTTCTCAGCGCTGGCCGCTCACCTTACGGCTAATTGCCAGCTCCTATCTCTCCACAGTTATTCAGCTGTTGATGATATCCTGCTCATCAGTCCTGCCTACTTAAGCCGTCCAGCCTAAAGGATCTCTGCCTTCGCCTTGGTCAACATCACAGAGTTTATCTCCTGTGTTCCTTTGCTGACATCCCTGCTTGCTGTTCCCCTACATTGATCCCTGACTTCTTGCTTGGTTGACTATCCATTCCGGTTACTGAACTTTGGCTATGTTTTGACTACATTTCTTCTTTTCATTTTTATTATTAAACAAGTGTGATTTAACTGTACTTCTGTCTCGGTCTGATTTCATGGTTTCCGACAACCACCTCCGGTGTATTTCTGACTAGGGATGAGCTGAACACCCCCCACACCACCCCGTTCGGTTCACACCAGAACATGCGAACAGGCAAAAAATTTGTTCGAACACGCGAACACCGTTAAAGTCTATGGGACACGAACATGAAAAATCAAAAGTGCTAATTTTAAAGGCTTATATGCATGGTATTGTCTTATAAAGTGTTTGGGGACCCGGGTCCTGCCCCAGGGGACATGTATCAATGCAAAAAAGAGTTTTAAAAACTGTGTTTTTTTTCGGAAGCAGTGATTTTAATAATGCTTAAAGTGAAACAATAAAAGTGTAATATTCCTTTAAATTTCATACCTGGGGGGTGTCTAAAGTATGTCTGTAAAAGGGCGCATGTTTCCCATGTTTAGAACAGTCTGACAGCAAAATGACATTTCTAAAGGGAAAAAAAAAGTAATTTAAAAGTGCTAGAGCTAGTGTCGGCTATAATGAATTGTCAGGAAAAAAAGTAATTTAAAAGTGCTATAGCTAGTGCCGGCTATAATGAATTGTCGGGAAAAAAAGTAATTTAAAAGTGCTAGAGCTAGTGCCGGCTATAACGAATTGTCGTTCCGGCAATACACATAAAAGTTCATTGATAAAAATGGCATGGAATTTCCTCACAGGGGAACCCCGAACCAACATTTTAAAAAAATGCGTGGGGGTCCCCCTAAATTCCATACCAGGCCGTTCAGGTCTGGTATAATATTAAGGGGAACCCCGCGCCAAAATAAAAAAATGGCGTGGGGGTCCCCTCAAAATCCATACCAGACCTGAAGGGTCTGGTATGATATTAAAGGGAACGCCGAGCCAAATTTAAAAAAAAAATGGCATTGTGTCCCCCAAAAATCCACACCAGACCCTTATCCGAGCACGCAACCTGGCAGGCCACAGGAAAAGAGGGGGAGACGAGAGAGCGCCCCTCCCTCCTGAACCGTACCAGGTCACATGCCCTCAATATTGGGAGAGTGCTTTGGGGTAGCCCCCAAAGCACCTTGTCCCCATGTTGATGGGGAGAAGGGCCTCATCCCCACAACCCTTGCCCGGTGATTGTGGGGGTCTGCGGGCGGGGGGCTTATTGGAATCTGGAAGCCCCCTTTAACAAGGGGACCCCAGTTACTGCCCCCCCTGTATGAATTGGTAATGGGGTACAAATGTACCCCTACTATTTCACAAAAAAGTGTCAAAAAGGTTAAAAAATACAAGAGATGGTTTATGACAAGTCCTTTATTAATCTCTTTTTTCCGCTTCTTCTTCCATCTTCTTTCTTATGATCTTCCTTCGGTGTTCTTCTTCTTCCTCCATGTTCTTCTTCATCTTCTTCTTCCTCCACTCTTCTTGTCCCGCATCTTCCTCTGGCTTCTTCTCCACTCCGTCCACACAATCCGCCTCAGTGGGAGTCTTCTGCCATGTGACGCTTTGGTTCTTCTGACACTTCTTATATAATGGAGGGAGGGGCCACCCGGTGACCCTGTCCTCCTCTGATGCATGGGGACTTCCCTGAGGCTTTCCCTGTGTTGTCAGAGGGGGGCAGGGTCACTTGGTTACATAATTGGGTGACCCCACCCCCTCTGACAACATGGGGAAAGCCTCAGGGAAGTCCCCGTGCATCAGAGGAGGGCGGGGTCACCGTGACGGAGTGGAGAAGAAGCCGGAGGAAGATGCGGGACGAGAAGAGCAGAGGAAGAAGAAGATGGAGAAGAAGAAGATGGAGAAGAAGAAAATGGAGGAAGAAGAAGAACACCGAAGGAAGATCAGAAGAAAGAAGATGGAAGAAGCGGGAAGAAGAGGAAATTAATAAAGGACTTGTCAAAAACCACCTCTTGTGTTTTTCAACCTTTTTGACATTTTTTTGTAAAAAAGTAGGGGTACATTTGTACCCCATTACCAACTCACACAAGGGGGGGCGGGATCTGGGGGTCCCCTTGTTAAAGGGGGCTTCCAGATTCCGATAAGTCCCCCGCCCACAGATCCCCAAAACCACCGGGCAAGGGTTGTGGGGATGAGGCCCTTCTCCCCATCAACATGGGGACAAGGTGCTTTGGGGGGCTACCCCAAAGCACCCTCCCAATGTTGAGGGCATGTGACCTGGTACGGTTCAGGAGGATCCCCAAACACTTTTTATGACAATACCATGCATATTAGCCTAGATTTTACCCCCAATTTGACCAACTCACATATACCCGTTCTAAGTGCAATGCATTTAGCCTAGGGGCTTTTATATTAGTGAGTAGTTGGAGTATAAATAGCGGTGAATTGTCTGCAGGACAAGTGGAAAGTGCTTAGTTCTGCTTTATGTATGCATTACATCTCTGTAGTCTAGCGGCCACAACACATCCTCCCCCCGAGCGACATTACCATATTAAGGGGAGTGGCGATGTGGACCGCGGGACTATATTATAGTGTGAAGCGTAGGCGTCGACACTGTCTTTGAAAACGTCCTATGACGAAACGCGTAAGGCGGAGTCACGCTCACACATCATACCCGGAAGTGGACGCTGGAACGCAAGCTGGGACGCACGCTCGCAGATCGCTGCTGGTCCCTTCCTTGCACACAGCGCTGTCTGTTTCAATCTTAAGTACTTTGTGGCTTTTATCTTTTGGACTTTCATTGCTTATTTGGAATAAACAACTTGACATACTTCACGAAGGCAGCCCCTTGTGTTTCTCTTTTCTTTGGTTATCTGGAGAGTTTAACAGCTTAAAGGTGGTATACTGCTGGAGTAGTATGGTCATATCAGAGCACTTATTTTCCCTGGAACAGCCGTGAGGACCGCACAGAGCAGAGGAATGGAAGCAGCTTTGGAGTGAACATCATCCGCCCTAAAGCACCCACTCTGTCGCTTGGTACCCCTGCAGGGATGATTATTTCTGGTGAGTGGGGTAGCACTGGGGGCCGAGCACTTCAAGTCACCTTATGAAAAATCGCACAGAAGTCACTGTGGTGTATCCTCCAGGGTGAAATAAACAGAACTTACAGCTGAACTCTGTTCTCCCCACCTGGGTTACAACACTCTTTTCTGCATGGATTATATATAAAAACTTTTTAGAAATCAACTATATCACTTGTTACAAACAAAGGAAATTGGAATTAATTGAATATTCATTTTTATTTTTATTTTTATTTACTGTAATTTATGCACAGGGAGTGATTTAATTGAATTATAATTTAGTTTGTCACATATTAGGAGACTTTATGTTTCACAAGCGCCATACTGTCCCAATATTTTTGAACATTGGAGTCAAACACAACCCCACTTATTTCTTTGCACATATATATATGGAAGGGGCAACACGTACATTACACTGATAATAAATTTCACATTTACTCTTTACTACGCAAAAAAAAAAAAATTTGGGGGCGCCATTTTGTCCCAAAATTTTTGAACCTTGGGGTTAAATTCTTTAAAAAAAATTTTTTTGCACTTCTTTTTTCGCACAGCTCACCATAATAATTTTCTTCACTTTTTTATTATACTCCAATTTGGATAACATCTTTACCCCGCTGAGGGGATGCACCTTATACAGCAGTCTTTAAAGTAATGGTGTTTTTTGAAACTTTGGTCATCTCTAAATATATGATCTACTCAGGTTTAGACTGTATTATGTTTTGATATTGGTGGAGCTTTTATGCATCGGAGTCATTTGGATTTAGGTCTGAATCTTGTGATATTTTTTTACCTGTTACTTAATAATATTATAGAGGGTAGCGCCGTTTTCATTCTCATTTTACTTACCTATTATGTAATTAGACCCCTAGGGGTACTAATTAGAGATTGGCAGCAGCTCTCATTCTGTCCTAAGCGCGGATCTATCTACTTATATTTTTTACTAAACTATCTGTGTCTTGAGTCAGTTAAACAATCTAAAAGACTCATGCAATCTACTTGTAATCACAATTCATCCATTTCTATTTCTCATATACAAACTTATTACACAACATACATAGGGGTAACTTACACATAACAAACATACATCTAAAATCCTGGCATTATACCAAAAGATGTAAAATTTGTTCTTTTGCAAAGCAGATTCTACCTAAAGCATCGGACAAAGATTGATCCGATGTGAAGGAGGTTCTGTTCACTCCTACCTGGATGGTGAATGAACTGTCGTGGAAAAACCCACTATACGCTTTTGCGCTAATAAGCGCCCATTTCGTGTAATGGTATAATGCATCTTACCTATCACTCTATTTCCCGCATATCCCCAAGTAAACAGACATAACCAGAGCTTACGTCCTCATCTCAGCACGACTGCCCCCCACCGAGCACCGCACTGGCTCTTTTATTCAAAAACAACAAAAACAATGACAAAACAGAAAGTAATTACCCCAACAGCCAATCGCTTCCTCCATGGGAAATGACCTTGCAGGATATGACCTCACAGGATATGAATGTCAACACAGGAAATCCTTCCAACAAGATGGGTTTATACAAAATAATGGCTAGGGGAGTCTTATGGGCGTGTCTGGGCAGGGACAGTGTGTATGTTTTACCTGGAAGCCATGCTCTTCAACTAAACAAAGGAAGCCGGATGGCTAACAAACATGAACTCTGTCCCTGACCATAACATCGCAAAAGCTCCCGTTTTTACAGTTTTTCGTGAATCCTTATTCTGCTTTGTTTAGAGAACAAAGCATACCTGGACTATACTATTGTCCAGTGTAGATGGGAGATTATCTGTGGGTGTACACCACACCCCCCCCTAAATATGTTGATCAGGCACACAGGGGTGACATTAGCGCACATCCGCTAAACCGATAATGTCTTTGCAGAGCGAACACATCCCCCAGACGATCGTTTTGTGCATCGCACAAGGGCCCTTCGCTGGCAGACATATCCCCACTCTGCAAACACTTCTCTACATCCCCAGGAGCTTTTCACTACCAAACGGATCTCAACTAGCGTCAGTCTGCCCCAGTCAGCTCTTTAGAGCAGCATGCGGAAGAACTAGCACTGGGAGACACTGTGACAATACATATTAAAATACATCTTCATAAAATTTCCACAACAAGCGCGTCCTCGTGGGTCAAGTTCCAGGGCAAAGGTAAGTAAAACAGAGGACTGGGGGGGCAGTCCCTGCCAGGTGTTTTTTCACCTTAATGCATAGGATGCATTAAGGTGGAAAAACACGTAGGTGTACAACCCATTTAATCACTCTTTTAAACCAGATTGATCGCCGCCTATGCGAAAGCTGATTTGAAGGATCTACGCAGCAGCCCTGTCCTGTATGGATGTTGCCTAAGATTCCGGTTCTTCCTAACTCAGTGCACGGAAATTCCACTCTATCTGCTTCCGAGGTGCAGCTTGGCCTAATCTGTCCTTCACTGACTCCAGAGAAACCCCAACACTGACGGCTGAACAACCTCTGCCTATACTGTGGAGAAGCCAGTCATTACATGTGCACCTGCCCAGCTAAGCTGTGTAAGTGCTTCTCCCTATCTTCGGCTAACCAGTCACCATGGTCTGCCAGCTCAGCTCACATAGCTCTCCCTGTCTCCTTTCAGCTTCCGGGAAGAGTTGTGTTGGTGATCGAAATTGTTGATTTGGGAGCTTGTAGCTGCTTTGTTGACCTCTCCTTCGCAGTCCAGCAGTGCATCCCACTACAATCTAAAGAACAAGCACATACTGTATTCCTGGTTGATGGGTCTCACATAAAATCAGGACTTGTGAATAAAGAGACCCTGCCACTTCTGACCATCACCTCAACCAACCATCATTAACTGCTACCCTTATTACAGACTCACAACCCACAGATTGACTAGAGTTCTGGAAGTATTAAGTTCCTGTCACCATACTATCAGTAACACTGCATGACAGTATCACCTTCACCACCTGCTACCTTGCTGTGTATGGACTCAGACACAGAACTACAGTGCCTTGAAAAAGTATTCATACCCTGTGATATTTTCCACATTTTGTCATGTTGCAACCAAAAACATAAATGTATTTTATTGGAATTTTATGTATAGACCAACACAAAGTGGCACACAATTGGGAAGTGGAAAGAAAATGATAAATGGTTTTCAACAATTTTTACAAATAAATATCTGAAAAGTGTGGCGTGCATTTGTATTTAGCCCTCTTTACTCTGATACCCCTAACTAAAATCTAGTAGAACCAATTGCTTTCAGATGTCAGCTGATTAGTAAATAGTGTCCACCTGTATGCAATTTAATCTCAGTATAAAAAAACAGCTGTTCTGCAAAGCCCTCAGAGGTTTGTTAGAGAACCTCAGTGAACAAACAGCATCATGAAGACAAAGGAACACACCAGACAGGTCAGGGATAAAGTTGTGGAGAAGTTTAAAGCAGGGTTAGGTTATACAAAAATATCCCAAGCTTTGAACTTCTCATGGAGCACTGTTCAATCCAACATCCGAAAATGGAAAAAGTATGGCAGAACTGCAAACCTACCAAGACATGGCTATCCACCTAAACTGACTGGCTGAGCAAGGAGGGCATTAGTTGTGCACTTTACAAATCTGGCCTTTATGGAAGAGTGGCATGAAGAAAGCCATTGTTTAAATAAAGCCATAAGAAGTCTCATTTGAAGTTTGCGAGAAGCCATGTGGGGGCACAAAGCAAACATAGGGAAGAAGGTGCTCTGTTCAGATGAGACCAAAATTTAACATTTTGGCCTAAGAGCAAAATGCTATGTGTGGCGGAAAACTAACACTGCACATTACCCTGAACATCGTGTTGTGGGGATGCTTTTTTTCAGCAGGGACAAGGAAGCTGGTCAGAGTTGATGGGAAGATGGACAGAGCCAAATACAGGGCAATCTTAGAAAAAAACCTGTTAGAGTCTGCAAAAGACTTGAGACTGGGGCGGAGGTTCACTATCCAGTAAGACAACGACTGTTAACATACAGCCAGAGCTACAATGGAATGGTTTATATCAAAGCATATTCATGTGTTAGAATGGTTCAGTCAATTTCCAGACTTAAATCCAATTGATAATCTGTGGCAAGACTTGAAGATTGCTGTTCACAGACGCTCTCCATCCAATCTGACAGAGCTTGAGCTATTTTGCAAAGAAGAGTGGACAAAATTTTCACTCTCTAGATGTGCAAAGCTGGTGGAGACATCCCCAAAAAGACTTGCCACTGTAATTGCAGCGAAAGGTGGTTCTACAAAGTATTGATTCAGGGGCCTGAATACAATTGCAAGGCACACTTTTCACATATTTATTTGTAAAAAAGAATTGAAAAACATTTATCATTTCCTTCCACTTCACAATTATGTGCCTCTTTGTGTTGGTCTGTCACATAAAATCCCAATGAAATACATTTACGTTTTTGGTGGTAACAGGACAAAATGTGGAAAATTTCAAGGGGTATGAACACTGTATGCCAAGTAGCTTCAAGGACCTACCACGAGTACCTGAATGGTTTAAGTAAATGGGGGACAGATACTCTCCCCCCATACAGACCTTATGATTGCCCCATTGAGCTTCTCCCTGTAGCCAAAATTCCCTGGGCATACTTTTACTTTATCCGAACGGGAACCTGGGGCCTTAAAAGACTACAGTGACGAAAACCTGCAGAAAGGATTTATCCATCCTTTTACCTCTCCAGCTGGTGCAGGCTTATTCTTTGTGGGGAAGAAGAATCATTCTCTATGGCCATGTGTGGACTATCATGACCTAAATAAAGTGAAAAACCGCTACCCTCTGCCCTTGGTACCTGAACAATTCCAGAGACTTAAATCTGCAACCATTTTTACAAAATTGGACTTGAGATGGGCCTATAACTTGGTTCGTATCCAGGAGGGCAATGAATGAAAGACTGCGTTCCGTACTTGATTTGGCCATTTTGAGTACTAAGTCATGCCATTCGGCCTATGCAGTGCACCAGCTGCCTTCCAGCAGTTCATTAATAATATCTTAATAGACTTTCTAGACATCTTTTCCATTGTCTATTTGGACGACATCCTGATATTTTCTGTCGTTAGAGGTAAACTGGGGACATATGAGAGATTGCTGTATCAGCTCTGACAGCATGAATTCTATGCCAATGCTGAAAAATGTGACTACGAACAACAAAGCATTCAGTTTCTAGGCCTGATTATTTCTACAGATGAAATCGAGATTGACCCACAGAAGGTGTCAGCAATCCTGGACTGGCCGCCACCCATAAATAAAAAGGGAATCCAACGGTTTGTGGGCTTCGCCAACATTTACTGCAAATTTATTATAAACTTCTCCCCATCATCACTCCTATCACTCACCAAGCAAGGTATTCCCTTTGTGCTGGACTGCCGATGCACAAACTGCTTTCGAGACCTTAAAGTGATTGTAAGGAATTTTTTTTTTTTTAAATAATAAATATATCATACTTACTTCCACTGTGCAGCTCGTTTTGCACAGGGTGGCCCTGAACGTGCTCTTCTGGGGTCCACTGGCGGCTCTCGCGGCTCCTCCCTGCATCAGATAACCCCCTGGGAGAAGCGATCTCCCAGGGAATTACCTTGCGGGCACGCTTCCGAGTCCAGCATTTGGTGTCCATAGAGGCCAAATGCAGGTCTCGGCTCCGCGGCGCCCGGATCATTGGATTTGATTGACAGCAGCGGGAGCCAATGGCTGCGCTGCTATCAATCTATTCAATCAAGAGTCGGGAGCCTGTGGAGAGAGAGAGACAGCGCCTCCCCGCCGACTGAATGAAGTGGTTAAGGTAAGTAAAACGGGGGACCAGGGGGCCGGTGACTGCCAGGTGTTTTTTCACCTTAATGCATAGGATGCATTAAGGTGAAAAAACACAAACCTTTACAACCCCTTTAAAGAAGTTATTTATCACTGCTCCTGTCCTGAGCCACCCAGATTCCACCTTACCTTATATCCTAGAAGTGGGCGCATCAGAAAGTACAGTTGGTGCAGTCCTATCACAGCGTCAAGGCCTCAAAAATGTGATCCATCCAGTCGCATTCTTGTCATGAAAACTTACCTCAGCGGAAATAAATTATGATGTGGGAGATCGGGAGCTCCAGGCAATTATCTACAGCCCTGGAAGAATGGAGGTATTTTCTGGAAGGAGCTACCCACGCGATACTAATTTACACAGACCATAAAAACCTTGAATATTTGCGGTCTCAAGACCCGCCAAGCTCAATAGGCACTGTTCTTCTTGAGATTCACGTTCCTAATCACCTACAGACCAGGATCAAAGATCACCAAGCCTGAAACTCTGTCACACGTTTGAGGATCCTAAAGACACACCAGTACCAGACACCATTTTGCCAGCTGGAAACCTCCTCCTACTATAGTCCGATCTTCTGTCTAATTTACTGCAATCTTCTGTGAGAACACTCAGTCCTCCAGGGATTACACTACAAGGAGGAGATGGGCTACTATACAGAGGTGAGCAGATTTTTGTGCCAGCAGATACTTGGGTGGTTGTCCTGGGGCCCTGTCATAATCATCCTCTAGCAGGTCATTTCTGGATTTGCAAGACTGTCAAGTTGGTTCAATGGACATTCTGGTGTCCTGAGCTGGAGAAGGATTGCCAAGTAATGTAAATGCATGTACAACTAGTATCTGAAGTAAGAAGGGTTTTCTCAGACCTTTGCATGTACCTGATAGACCGTGGAAGATGATTTTTATGGACTTTATAGTCAAACTTCCACCTTCTGAAGGGTGTACCACTATTTTTGTGGTAGTAGATTATCTGTCCCAAATAGCTAATTTCTTACCTCTGAAATACACGCCATCTGCTGTTGGGACCACCCGGGTCTTTGTCAAGGAGATTGTCAGGCTCCATGGAGTAACTGCAAACATTATGAGTAAGCACTCTGTACGAGCGTGAAATGCGTTAGCGGCTAAGCTGTACCACTCCAGCGGTGTCATGTATTTTATTATTCCATGTTTTGAATAAAGAAGATTTTATCTGCCTATCCTGTGTGCGGCCGTCCAGATCTTTCTGCACGACTACACTTGTACCAGCAATTGCCAGCACCTGGAGCTCTCTCCTTTTCTTTGCTGTGGAGGAAAAGAGATTTCAGCTTGGCTCGTCTGGAGCGGTGGTAATTATTTCTAACTGCAAACATTGTGTCAGACCGAGGGGTCCAAATTACATCTTTTGGATTTTGGAAAGCACTGTGCAGGACTTTAAAGAGCTATCCTTAGCCTCAGCTTACCATCCGCAAACCAACAGGGAAACAGTGCAGACTAACCAAACACAGGGGGAGAACTGGTCTTACAGCCAGGGTACTGAGTATGGCTCGCCACAACGAACTTGAAGATGGCTTGTCCCTCAAAGGTGGCACCGAAGTTTGTAGGACTATTTCTGGTAAGGAAAAAAATTAATGATGTTTCATGTTACCAGAATCTTTCAGAATCCACCTAGTATTGCATGTATCTCTACTGAAGCCTGCAGTGCAAGATCAATTCCCTGATTGTAGATTGGGACCTCCTGCACCCGTAATCATTAATGGGAATAAGAAATTTGAGATCAAGGCCTAGACGGCAGGAGAAGAAGGGATCAAATACAGTATTTGTTCAAATGGAAGGAGGAGAATTTCTGGGAACCTGTACATAATGTGCATGCCACAAACTTAATCTGTGCATTCTTTCACAGTCACCCGTAAAAGAAGAATCAGTTGGACATTCAGAGGCTGCCCATAGGGTGGGGGCAATGTCAGGGAAGGCATGTCCGTGGTGCTGATGGTATCTCACGGTGCACATATATACACATGTGCAGACCGGAAAATGCCCAGGCAGATGTGCATAGCCATGGGCAAAGGCAGCACTTGTGCATATATGGGAGTATTTAAACAGGCTTCAGTATGGGCTTGTTGCTGTTTGGTCTGCAGCTTCTGTGTGTTGTTCTTGATTCTGTGTGACTTCTGATCTTGATTTGGCTTACCTCTGACCTGCGTTTGTCTGCTACCTGCCCTGACCCTGACTTGTCTTTGGATTCTGCTCCTGTCTCCTGTTTCTTCTTGATTGATCTCCCAGTGCTGACTTGGCTTGTTACCTGACCATCCTGCTGTCTGCTGTCTATGCCTGATCTGCTAGACCATTACCGACCCGGCTTGTCTGACCTTGCACCTTGCTCATCCAGTCTGCTACAGCTTCCAATCCAGCAAGCTCCCATCTGGTTCCTGCTTCCAGCTGCTTACTACAGTCTGCCTCCAGCCAGCTCATCTACTAACTGCTGTCATCTAGGATCTGCTCACCTTTTTTTATCCTCTAATTTTACATTTTCTGTTATGCCCCGTACACACGGTCGGACTTTGTTCGGACATTCCGACAACAAAATCCTAGGATTTTTTCCGAGGGATGTTGGCTCACACTTGTCTTGCATACACACGGTCACACAAAGTTGTCAGAAAATCCGATCGTTCTAAACGCGGTGACGTAAAACACGTACGTCGGGACTATAAACGGGGCAGTGGCCAATAGCTTTCATCTCTTTATTTATTCTGAGCATGCGTGGCACTTTGTCCGTCGGCTTTGTGTACACACGATCGGAATTTCCGACAACGGATTTTGTTGTCGGAAAATTTTATATCCTGCTCTCAAACTTTGTGTGTCAGAAAATCCGATGGAAAATGTGTGATGGAGCCTACACACGGTCGGAATTTCTGACAACAAGGTCCTATCACACATACCGTCATCTGGGATCCTCTAATCCTTCATTTTCCGCATACATGTGTAGCATGGCCCCCTAAGGGACTGTTTGGATTTACCTGCTCATCTGCATCGCCATGACCTTTTGAACCTACCATCCCACCTGACATTCTGGGTTCAGACATCATTGCAACACCTTTAAGTAATAAGACAGAACTCAATGCATTTATATTCTAAAAATGTTTACTGGAATACTTCAGTTAAGGTATGCTTGTAAAAAAAGTAATGGTTCAACTGAGTTTGGGGATAACAGCACAAACTCAGCCGAATGACTACTTATGAAATGTCAGTTGAGACAGTAGGCAACAACAGAATAGTATATACACCTATGTACAGTAGTATACCACTTGGACATACCTGAAAGGATAAGCAAGTTAAACAGCAATACTGACAATACTTCTAGAAAGAGTAACCCAGGCCGGCCTGTTTAACCTCTGATCCTAATGAAAGATGCAGCTAAAAATGGATGGTGTAAGGGCCCTTAAAGTAGCAATGACAGAGTGTCCACATTACAGATCTGATGGTCTTCACCGGCAGTCGGAGCTCATTAATTGTATCCAATAGTGTATAGTAGGGATGAGCCGAACACCCCCCTGTTCGGTTCGCACCAGAACATGCGAACAGGAAAAAAATTCGTTCGAACACGCGAACACCGTTAAAGTCTATGGGACACGAACATGAATAATCAAAAGTGCTAATTTTAAAGGCTAATATGCAAGTTATTGTCAATAAAAGGGTTTGGGGACCTGGGTCCTGCCCCAGGGGACATGAATCAATGCAAAAAAAAGTTTTAAAAACGGCCGTTTTTTCAGGAGCAGTGATTTTAATAATGCCAAGTCAAACAATAAAAGTGTAATATCCCTTTAAATTTCATACCTGGGGGGTGTCTATAGTATGCCTGTAAAGGGGCGCATGTTTCCCGTGTTTAGAACAGTCTGACAGCAAAATTACATTTTGAAGGAAAAAACACATTTAAAACTACCCGCGGCTATTGCATTGCCGACAATACACATAGAAGTTCATTGATAAAAACGGCATGGGAATTCCCCACAGGGCAACCCCGAACCAAAATTAAAAAAAAAAAATGATGTGGGAGTCCCCCTAAATTCCATACAAGGCCCTTCAGGTCTGGTATGGATATTAAGGGGAACCCCAGCCAAAATTTAAAAAAAAATTGACGTGGGGTTCCCCCTAAATTCCATACCAGACCCTTCAGGTCTGGTATGGATTTTAAGGGGAACCCTGCGCCAAAAAAAAAAAAAAAAAAATGGCGTGGGGTCCCCCCAAAAATCCATACCAGACCCTTATCCGAGCACGCAACCTGGCAGGCCGCAGGAAAAGAGGGGGGGACGAGAGTGCGCCCCCCCCCTCCTGAACCGTACCAGGCCACATGCCCTCAACATTGGGAGGGTGCTTTGGGGTAGCCCCCCAAAACACCTTGTCCCCATGTTGATGAAGACAAGGGCCTCATCCCCACAACCCTGGCCGGTGGTTGTGGGGGTCTGCGGGCGGGGGGCTTATCGGAATCTGGAAGCCCCCTTTAACAAGGGGACCCCCAGATCCCGGCCCCCCCTGTGTGAAATGGTAAGAGGGTACTTACCCCTACCATTTCACTAAAAAACTGTCAAAAATGTTAAAAATGACAAGAGACAGTTTTTGACAATTCCTTTATTTAAATGCTTCTTCTTTCTTCCTTCATCTTCTGGTTCTTCTGGCTCTTCTGGTTCTTCCTCCGGCGTTCTCGCCCAGCATCTCCTCCGCGGCGTCTTCTATCTTCTTCTCCTCGGGCCGCTCCGCACCCATGGCATGAGGGGGGAGGCTCCCGCTCTTCTCTTCATCTTCTTCTCTTCTTCATCTTCTTCTCTTCTTCATCTTCTTCTTCTTCTCTTCTTCCTTCTTCTCTTCTTCATTTCTTCTCCGGGCCGCTCCGCAGCCATGCTGGCATGGTGGGAGGCTCCCGCTCTCTTCGTCTGACGGTTCTTAAATAACGGGGGGCGGGGCCACCCAGTGACCCCGCCCCCCTCTGACGCACGGGACATGACGGGACTTCCCTGTGGCATTTCCCGTGACGTCACAGGGAAGTCCCGTCAAGTCACCGTGCGTCAGAGGGGGGCAGGGTCACCGGATGGCCCCGCCCCCCGTTATTTAAGAACCGTCAGACGAAGAGACGCCGTCACACAGCGGGAGCCTCCCACCATGCCAGCATGGCTGCGGAGCGGCCCGGAGAAGAAATGAAGAAGAGAAGAAGGAAGAAGAGAAGAAGAAGAAGATGAAGAAGAAGATGAAGAAGAGAAGAAGATGAAGAGAAGAGCGGGAGCCTCCCCCCTCATGCCATGGGTGCGGAGCGGCCCGAGGAGAAGAAGATAGAAGACGCCGCGGAGGAGATGCTGGACGAGAACGCCGGAGGAAGAACCAGAAGGGCCAGAAGAACCAGAAGATGAAGGAAGAAAGAAGAAGTATTTAAATAAAGGAATTGTCAAAAACTGTCTCTTGTCATTTTTAACATTTTTGACACTTTTTTAGTGAAATGGTAGGGGTAAGTACCCCCTTACCATTTCACACAGGGGGGGGGCGGGATCTGGGGGTCCCCTTGTTAAAGGGGGCTTCCAGATTCCGATAAGCCCCCCGCCCGCAGACCCCCACAACCACCGGCCAGGGTTGTGGGGATGAGGCCCTTGTCTTCATCAACATGGGGACAAGGTGTTTTGGGGGGCTACCCCAAAGCACCCTCCCAATGTTGAGGGCATGTGGCCTGGTACGGTTCAGGAGGGGGGGGGGCCGCACTCTCGTCCCCCCTCTTTTCCTGCGGCCTGCCAGGTTGCGTGCTCGGATAAGGGTCTGGTATGGATTTTTGGGGGGACCCCACGCCGTTTTTTTTTTTTTGGCGCGGGGTTCCCCTTAAAATCCATACCAGACCCTTCAGGTCTGAATTTAGGGGGAACCCCACGTCAATTTTTTTTTAAATTTTGGCCGGGGTTCCCCTTAATATCCATACCAGACCTGAAGGGCCTTGTATGGAATTTAAGGGGACCCCCACATCATTTTTTTTTTTTATTTTGGTTCGGGGTTGCCCTGTGGGGAATTCCCATGCCGTTTTTATCAATGAACTTCTATGTGTATTGTCGGCAATGCAATAGCCGCGGGTAGTTTTAAATGTGTTTTTTTCTTCAAAATGTCATTTTGCTGTCAGACTGTTCTAAACACAGGAAACATGCGCCCCTTTACAGGCATACTATAGACACCCCCCAGGTACGAAATTTAAAGGGATATTACACTTTTATTGTTTGACTTTAAGCATTAATAAAATCACTGCTCCTGAAAAAACGTCCGTTTTTAAAACTTTTTTTTGCATTGATCCATGTCCCCTGGGGCAGGACCCAGGTCCCCAAACACTTTTTATGACAATAACTTGCATATAAGCCTTTAAAATTAGCACTTTTGATTTCTCCCATAGACTTTTAAAGGGTGTTCCGCGGCATTCGAATTTGCCGCGAACACCCCAAATTGTTCGCTGTTCGGCGAACTTGCGAACAGCCAATGTTCGAGTAGAACATGAGTTCGACTCGAACTCGAAGCTCATCCCTAGTGTATAGTAACAGAGTGGTAGTATGTCTTGTGATGACTGTAGCTAAAGAGAATTATGTACAGTGTTCAAATTAAGGTACAGTGAAGTGTTCCCAAAGTAAAGCTGTCTGTGCACAATGTCCCAATGAAACAGAGGAAACAGTGCTAATCAGATATCCGGTAAACAGCAGGATCTCTTCTCGTTCAGGTAGAAATCCTGTGGACCGCGTGGTAGGCCGGGACCTCACTCTCCATGCGTGGAGAGGTCTTTCACACACAAGGCCCCGGAGAAAGAGAGTGAGAGGTGGGTCTCTGGTTTCTTTATAATTCTTCCCAGCAATCTCCCTGGTGGTAGCAAAGATCCCTGGGATATGTAGTCTGGATGCATGGTCATGCAGGGGAACAGCCGTCTGTTGGAACTACAAATCTAAAAATCCCTTGAGTTGGGCTTTCAAATATGATGTCAGCTTGCTAACGCTGGGCACTAGAGGGATAATATGATATACAGATAAGGCAGGGAATAGCGGTTCATTGCAATTATAGTCATATTGCTACATCCTCCCCCCACTTGAAAGTCTTTGGTCCCCGAAGACAGAGCATAACCTGTAGGATCACCATACTGTTTATAAGAAACGTATAGTTAATCATATGACAAACTAGAAGTTGCAACAACTGATCCAAAGAGGCATCTTCTAACAAAAACCTATGTACATTATCAGGCAGAGTCATATCAAGTTTATGACAGGCCACTAATTTGTTATCCAAGTTAAGTCATCCTTTACTAAAGGTTCAAAAAAGGGAGCAAGTGCTTCACTAGGGCGCTGAGTGGTAGAAATAAGTTCATCAGAATTTTCCCCAAGGGTATCATACGTCAGTCTTTTCGGGGGGCATATTCTCTGTCTCAGTCTGGAGTTGATATTTTCCAACAGTTCTGAGTCAGGTTCTGATTCACGGTCTGGTTCAAACTCTGGTTCATGTTCTGGCTCAACCTCTGGTGCATGTTTTGGTTCAAGCTCTGGTGCATGTGCCAGTTCAAGCTCTGGCTCAAGAACAGTTTCTATATCTGTATCATTGATGAGGGGAATGGAGGTCTCTGGCGCATCAATTACTTCAACAGGTTCAATCTTGACATTCTTGTTTCCTCTCATCAGGTAAAAATTCAACATTCAACCTCTGGTGGTAGAGGACGTGTCCCCTGGGGAAATCAATAACCAATAAAGAGCTAGTTCCTCCTCATCACTCTCTTATTCAGGTAGCATGGGTTGGCAGGCTTTCCCGGCCCTAGGCCTCAGAGTAGGAGACTGGTAAGTCTCTAGACAAGGAGATGGAGCTACACGAACAGCCTCAGATATAGGTAACAGATGATTTTGGTGCCAGGTCTTCAGGGGACCAGTCTTACCCTCAGGCCAAATTTGGTATACAGGGAGCCCAGATAATAACTTACAGACAATGTAGGGTTGAGAGTGCTAACTATCAGCCAGTTTATGCTTTCCAAGCACTCCTAGATTGCGTAGCAACACTCAATCTCCGGGTTGTAAGTCCAGAACCCTTACTTTGAGATCAAAGTTTTTCTTGTTCCTCTGTTCTCTGGTGGTAGAGGCTTTCTTGGCTTTCTCATAGGCCATCTTTAGGCTCTTCCGAAGCCTGTCGACATACCCCCAGTAGGAAGCCTGGGAGGTGTGACCTAACAATGTTCCAAAAGCCAGGTCTGCTGGTAAACGAGCCTCTCTTCCAAACACTAATCTGTAAGGGGAGTACCCAGTAGAGTCATTGGAGGTGCTATCATAAGCATGAACTACTGCAGCTATATAGTCTCCCCAATGCTATTTCTTTTCCGAGGGAAGGGTTCCCAACATAATCAGCAGGGTACAGTTGAAACATTAGTGTTGCGGATCGCCTTGAGGATGGTAAGGAGTGGTTCTGGATTTCTTTATACTCAAGAGTAGGGATGAGTCGAATACCCCCCTGTTCGGTTTGCACCAGAACTTGGGAACAGGCAAAAAATTTGTTCGAACACGCGAACACCGTTAAAGTCTATGGGACACGAACATGACTAATCAAAAGTGCTAATTTTAAAGGCTTATATGCAAGTTATTGTCATAAAAAGTGTTGGGGGACCATGGTCCTGCCCCAGGGGACATGGATCAATGCAAAAAAAGTTATAAAAACGTCAGTTTTTTCGGGAGCAGTGATTTTAATAATGCTTAAAGTGAAACAATAAAAGTGTAATATCCCTTTAAATTTCGTACCTGGGGGGGGTGTCTATATTATGCCTCTAAAGGGGAGCATGTTTCCCGTTTTTAGAACAATCTGACAGCAAAATGACATTTCAAAGGGAAAAAAGTAATTTAAAACTACTCACGGCTAGGGATGAGCCGAACACCCCCCTGTTCGGTTCGCACCAGAACATGCGAACAGGAAAAAAGTTCACTCGAACACGCAAACACCATTAAAGTCTATGGGACACGAACATGAATAATCAAAAGTGCTAATTTTAAAGGTTTATATGCAAGTTATTGTCATAAAAAGTGTTTGGGGACCCGGGTCCTGCCCCAGGGGACATGGATCAATGCAAAAAAAAGTTTAAAAAACGTCCGTTTTTTGGGAGCAGTGATTTTAATAATGCTTAAAGTCAAACAATAAAAGTGTAATATCCCTTTAAATTTCGTACCTGGGGGATGTCTATAGTATGCCTGTAAAAGGGCGCATGTTTCCCGTGTTTAGAACAGTCTGACAGCAAAATGACATTTCAAAGGAAAAAAAAGCCATTTAAAACTACTCGCGGCTATTGCATTGCCGGTCCGACAATTCACATAAAAGTTCATTGATAAAAACGGCATGGGAATTCCCCACAGGGGAACCCCAAACCAAAATTAAAAAAAAAAAAGACGTGGGGGTGCCCCTAAATTCCATACCAGGCCCTTCAGGTCTGGTATGGATATTAAGGGGAACCCCGGCCAAAATTTAAAAAAAAGATGACGTGGGGGTCCCCCTAAATTCCATACCAGACCCTTATCCGAGCACGCAACCTGGCAGGCAGCAGGAAAAGAGGGGGGGGCGAGAGAACGCTTGTACCACCTTACCATTTCACACAGGGGGAGGGCCAGGATCCCCTTGTTAAAGGAGGCTTCCAGATTCTGATAAGTCCCCCGCCCGCAGACCCCCACAACCACCGGCCAGGGTTGTGGGTATGAGGCCCTTGTCCTTATCAACATGGGGACAAGGTGTTTTGGGGCTACCCCAAAGCTCCCTCCCAATGTTGAGGGCATGTGGCCTGGTACGGTTCAGGAGGGGGGGCAGCTCTCTCGCCCCCCCTCTTTTCCTGCGGCCTGCCAGGTTGCGTGCTCGGATAAGGGTCTGGTATGGATTTTTGGGAGAACCCCACGCCGTTTTTTTTTAAATTTTGGTGCGGGGTTCCCCTTAATATCCATACCAGACCTGAAGGGTCTGGTATGGAATTTAGGGGGACCCCCGCGTAATTTTTTTTTTTTAATTTTGGCCAGGGTTTCCCTTAATATCCATACCAGACCTGAAGGGCCTGGTATGGAATTGAGGGGGACCCCCCACGTCATTTTTTTTTTAATGGTTCGGGGTTCCCCTGTGGGGAATTCCCATGCCGTTTTTATCAATGAACTTCTATGTGTATTGTCGGACCGGCAATACAATAGCTGCGAGTAGTTTTAAATGACTTTTTTCCTTTGAAATGTCATTTTGCTGTCAGACTGTTCTAAACACGGGAAACATGCGCCCCTTTACAGGCATACTCTAAACACCCCCCAGCTACAAAATTTAAAGCGATATTACACTTTTATTGTTTGACTTTAAGCATTATTAAAATCACTGCTCCTGAAAAAACGGCCATTTTTAAAACTTTTTTTTGCATTGATCCATGTCCCCTGGGGCAGGACCCAGGTTCCCAAACACTTTTTATGACAATAACTTGCATATAAGCCTTTAAAATTAGCACTTTTGATTTCTCCCATAGACTTTTAAAGGGTGTTCCGCGGCATTGGAATTTGCCGCGAACACCCCACATTGTTCGCTGTTCGGCGAACTTGCGAACAGCTGATGTTCGAGTCGAACATGAGTTTGACTCGAACTCGAAGCTCATCCCTACTCGCAGCTATTAACAATACACATAAAAGTTAATTGATAAAAATGGCATGGGAATTCCCCACAGGGGAACCCCGAACCAAAATTTAAAAAAAAAATGACGGGGGTCCCCCTAAATTCCATACCAGGCCCTTCAGGTCTGGTATGGATATTAAGGGGAACCCCGCGCCAAGATTTAAAAAAAAATGGCGTGGGGTCCCACTAAAAATCCATACCAGACCCTTATCCGAGCAAGCAACCTGGCAGGCCACAGGAAAAGAGGGGGGGACGAGAGAGCCCCCCCCCTCCTGAACCGTACCAGACCACATGCCCTCAACATTGGGAGGGTGCTTTGGGGTAGCCCCCCAAAACACCTTGTCCCCATGTTGATGGGGACAAGAGCCTCATCCCCACAACCCTTGGCCCGTGGTTGTGGGGGCCGGCGGGCGGGGGGCTTATCGGAATCTGGAAGCCCCCTTTAACAAGGGGACCCCCAGATCCTGGCCCTCCCCCCTGTGTGAAATGGTAAGGGGGTACAAAAGTACCCCTATCATTTCACAAAAAAACTGTCAAAAATGTTAAAAATGACAAGAGACAGTTTTTGACAATTCCTTTATTTTTTATTTTTTTTTGCCACTTCAGTTACCTTGATCAGAGACATCTTTCAGATTGATAGTCATGGTTGTCTCTTGCCGAGTCACATCATTGTGGCCGTTAAAGGTTTTCTCTTGGTTTAATTTGTGCGTTCAATATATAAGGTTACAGTTATACAAAAGTGTAACATAGAAAAGAAAAAGAAAAAAAAACACCCACTCTGTACGTCTCGGCCAGCCGGCCACACAAACTCTTACTGTTTACATGCATGGCTATATTTTATTGCTTTTAGAACTAGTGATCCCCCCCCACCCCTCCCCCCAGTGACCCACCCCAATTGTTCCAGTGCACACCTTATTTTAAGCTAATGTCTATGTTTTCCCTCCTTTCCTCTCTCTTCCTCCTCTCACATTCTCTCTTGACTTCGGGTCTCTAGGCTATGGAACAGCATCTCTGCCCTGGTAAAGAGGCTATTACCCTCGGCGCTAAGGTAGTGTTAGTAGAGAGCGTGGCATTGCTTGGACCCATGGGTTCCATAGTTTCATGAACAAATTGTAATTACCTAACCTGGTGTAGAAAGTCCTTTCGCTCCATATTGTGGAGTTGACCGTTCCAGCCCAGGCTTCCGGGGTTGGAGGTGTACTTGATTGCCATGCTTGAGCAATTAATTTTCTGGCTTGAAACAGGCATCTTACTATCGCTATGGCTGTGCTCCTATCCCTCAGTTCACTACTGACATAACCCAGCACACAGATTTTGGGATCAAGTTCTAAATCCACTCTGAACTTAGCATTTATTTTCTTTATAATCTCGGTCCAATACCCAACTAATTTTGGGCACCTCCAAACCATGTGAATTAGGTCACCTGTTCCTCTACATCTAGGGCATTCGTCGTTGGTTCTGCGGCCAAACATAAACAGCTTTTTTGGTGTGTGGTAGGATCTGTGTAACAACATCAAGTGGGAGGCTTTTTGTGAGGGAGAAACTGACACCTCTGATCCAAGCTCAAGAATCCTCTCCCATTGCTCGTCTGTTATCACCCCCACATCTACCGCCCATCTGCCCCTTCCCCCTGATAGACCTGCCTTCGTATTACCTCTCTTTGTTAATTGGGTGTATGCCTCTGTGATTAAGCCCTTGGTGGTCTCTGATTTGATTATTGTCTGTAGTAGTGGGATCCCGCACCATATTGGGGGTTGTCTACTAAACTGCTTGCTCAAAGCATGCCTGATCTGCAGGTAGCTGTAGAATGCCTGGCTTGACATCCCGTACTCACGTCTTAGGTCCTCAAAGGATTTCAGAGTGTCCCCTTCATATAGTTGTATCAGCCGGCTTACCCCACAGTTTTCCCACAGTCTGTTCCTTTCTACTGCTGATAGTTCATGCAGTCACTTATTGATCCATAATGGCGCGTATTCTGATATTCCTTTGTACCCCATTATTTTTTTAGCTGCCTGCCAGACCTTAGTGATCATTTTAAATGTTGGGATTTCTCCTTGTAGCGAGTCTGTCTCCAGTGCTCCCACTAATGAGGTGTGTGGATTCCCCTGCAGAATGATTTTAATATTGCTGTTTCCCCCACTCTCAGGTAGCACAACCGCCCAATTGTTGTAACTGGGCTGCCAGGAAGTAGATAAATGGTTGAGGGACCCCCAGTCCCCCCTCCGTATCGGGGCGCTGCAGTTTTTGTAGGCCAATCCTAGCCTGCCCTTTTTTCCATATTAATTCCCTAAAAAGGGATTGGATTTTTTGAAACCACTTCTCTCCAATCCAGGTTGGGGAGTTGTGAAGTAAGTATAACAGCTGGGGCATCCAAACCATTTTTATCAAATTGGCTCGGCCTGCCACCGACAAAGGGAGTCTACTCCAAATATCGCATTTCCTCTTGAATTTTGATAAGAGAGGGATCAAATTGTCCTTAATAAACATACCGGGGTCCTTGGACAGCACAACACCCAGGTATTTAATTTTCTCTGTGATCTTCAGGTGGGGCAAACACATCGGGATGGAGTTGGCCAGTGGGTCTACCGGTAGAAGCGATGACTTCTCCCAGTTGATAACTAGTCCTGAAAACTTTCCAAAGTCTTCTACTAAGTGCATCACTTTCTCCAATGAAGAGGTCGTGTCCCCCAGGAAAAATATGACATCGTCTGCAAAAAGCGCTATTCTCTCTTCTCTCCCTTTTCTTTGAAATCCCTGTATTTCCGTAGATGATCTCACTGCTCCCGTCAATGGCTCCATGGCCAGAACAAACAGCAAAGGAGACAGGGGGCATCCCTGCCTTGTCCCTCTTTCGAGGGGAAAGCATTCCGAATATTCGCCGTTTATCTTGAGCCTTGCCCTTGGATGGTTATGTAAGGTTTTTAGCCAGCTGATAAATATGGGGCCGAATCCAAACTTCTCTAGCACCCTCCAAAGGTATTCCCACTCCAGGCTGTCAAAGGCCTTGGCAGCGTCCAAAGACGGTATGGCTCTGGATTCCGCATTCTCTGTTGGTACCTGTAGATTCAGGTAAGCTCTTCTAATGTTTATACTAGTGGACCAACCGGGGATAAACCCCGATTGGTCCGGATGCACCAGTTTGTCAATACATTTATTTAGCCTAGATGCGAGCACCCTTGCAATGATCTTGGCATCTGTGCACAGCAGTGATATCGGTCTGTATGAGGCAACTTCCGATTGATCTTTCCCCTCCTTTGGGATTACTACTATATCGGCCTCTGACATTGAAAGGGGCAGCCTACCATCCCTGGTTGCCTGCTCTAGCACTTTTAGAAGTTCCGGGAGCAGAGTCTCCCCATATTTCCTATAGATCTCCAATGGTAGTCCATCCGGGCCCGGAGATTTCTGCCCTGACATCTCTGCGACTGCCTTTTGTAGCTCCTCCAGGGTCAAAGGGGAATCTACCTCGCTTCTATCAATCTCCGAGAGTGTGGGCAGGTCTACTCTCTCCAAGAACCTGTCCATCTCACGCTGGTTCAAGCCCTGGCGGGACCTGTACAGGTCTCTATAAAATGTGGAGAAGGTTTCTAAGACCTCGGCCGGATCAGATGTAATATTTCCAGCTGACGTTTTAATTGAGGAGATGGCCGGTGAGAATAGATTAGACCTGGTTAGGAGGGCAAGCATCCGGCCTACTTTCTCTCCCTCCCCAAAGTAATTTTGTTTCTGGAAAAGTCTCTTATTCTCTACTCTTCTATTAATGACCTCTTTATACACTTGTTGTTTATTGAGCCAAATCTCCTGTTTTTCTCGGGTTGGGTCTGACACATATTGTGCTTCTGCTTCCATGACTTCCCTGCTAGCCCTTACCTCCCGGTCCCTTGATGTTTTTTTTACCATGGCGACCTGCTGGTGTAGCAGTCCCCTAAGATATGCTTTTAGGGTATCCCACACCACCCCTACTGATGCTGTACCTGAATTGAATGTTATAAACTCTTTTAACTTAGAAGAGATTTCTGTTGGACTACTAATCAGGTCCAGCCATAGTGGGTTTATTATCCACCTCTTCTGACTAGTTCTAGTGCTTAAATTTAGAGTCAAAGTCAGGGGAGAGTGGTCCGATATTCCCCTCGGTCTATACTCTATGTTTCCTATTAATCGCATGGCTTCACTGTTACCCACTGCCATGTCTATACGCGAGAGAGTGGAATGTGACCCTGAGTGGCAGGAGTACTGCCGAGTATTTGGATTATGAGATCTCCAGAAATCGCACCATCCAATCTCTGCGAGCAGTTGGGCCAATCGCCCCTCTGGTACTCTTTCCGCGTGGGTCACGGGCGGGAATCGGTCCATGCTACTATCTAAAACTGCATTAAAATCACCCACTGCTATTATAGGAATGTCCACCATGCCATCCACAAACTCCAACAATTCCAGCATGCTCTCTGTTTTAAACGGAGGAGGGATATAAATGTTTGCTATCACCAGAGGTTTATTTTCTACCACACAGCTCAGAAAAACATACCTTCCCAACGGGTCTATCCTAGCTTTTCTGCAGGAAAATGAGATACCTCTCCTCACCAAAATGCTCACCCCTCTTGAGTAGGAGGTATGGACTGAGTGATACTGTTCTTGGAATTTCTTGCTCCGAACATGTACTTTAGTCTCATTAGTGAGGTGAGTTTCCTGCAGGCAAGCCAGTCCAACACCATAGTTTTCCATCATCGAAAAGACAGCTGCTCTCTTAGCAGGATCGCTCATACCCCTAATGTTCCATGAGCCTATTTTTAAAATTTTAAAGGGCATCTGCGAAAAAAGAAACAAATAAATAAGAAGAAAAAAAAAGAAAAAGAAAAAAGGGGGAGTGGCTGACCCCCCAAAGAACAATTCATTTGTGCGTTTGTGTCTACAAAACTTGCCATGATATCTGTGGTTGTGTTAAAAATAAGAAAGAAATATAGGGTGAGGGGGTAAGGGCCCCCGCGTCCAGGGACCACTCCATCCCCTCCTCCCGTGTTATTTAATTGCAAGCGTGGTCAACCTGTGCAAATGTGCTTAATTTTTGCAGACTCTCTCCTCTTAAGTGCGTGTGCCTTTCGTTCACCACAATATCTGACCCCATTATTTATTGTGAGCCCCCCTCCCCTCCCTCTATTTAACCTGCCCCCCTCCCCCCCCCAACTTTGACCTGGCCTAACCCCTTTTCCCCCACCCCCCTTCGTGTTCCCCCCTCCTGCCTAACTAGGCTAGCCCTAGGGGCTATACGTGTGACCTTTTTACTCCCTTCCAACCATTCAAAAAAAACCTCTTCACTCACGTACTGACCAAGTGCTTCGTAACACGCTTCCAAACTCCTCCCCCCCTCTCCCCCTCCCCCCACCCAATTCCAAAACACCAGAACACTACTCAAGAAATATAAACCTAGTGAGATCACATCCTTCATCCGTGCTTCCATCCAACATGCCCCCCTCTTGCCCTCCCCTCCCCGTGCCATCCGCTATATGATGCAAACAAAGTCCAAAAAACAAAAAAAAAACAAAAAAAAAAAACAAAAAAAATAAATAAATAAATAAAATAAAACATAATGATTCAGCCAGTCCTATGTGACCCCTAGCTCTGCAGGGTCATTTTGTTATCTTCAAGCCATTTTGTTGCCCCTGTTGTTGTGTCAAAGAAGTGAGTAGCCCCTAGGGCAGTGATGCGCAGGCGTGCCGGATATAGCAGGGCATATTCAATTTTATAGTCCCGTAATTTGTGCTTAATGTCCCTAAATTCGGCCCTTCGTTTCTGCAGGTCTGGGGAGTAGTCGGGGAAGAATAAAATTTTCGCCCCGTTGTATAGAATATCCCCTTTCTCTCTAGCCCTGCGCATCAATGTAACCTTGTCTCTGTAGTTCAGAAATTTCATGATTATTGGTCTGGGATATCCTCCTGATGGCGGGGGCCTAGTTGGCACTCTGTGGGCTCTTTCCATAGAGAAAAGGTGAGAAAAGGTCTCGGTGCCAAATATTCCCCTGAGCCACTTCTCTATGAACCCATCGGGGTGGGGACCCTCGCACCTCTCCGGCAGGCCCACCACCCGCACATTGCCCCTGCGAGACCTATTTTCCATTTCCTCCATCTTAGCTTTATGCAGGTCGATCTGCGTTTTCATTGCCTTAAGCTCTTGCTTCAATGGGAACAGATCGTCCTCAGCCTGGCTCATCCTCTCCTCTAGTGTGGTTGTTCTAGCAGCAGTCCTTTGTAATTCTTGGCTTACTGTACTTAACTCTTCCTTTAACCCCTTCAACTGATCACATAATTCACTTAGGGAGGCTTTACAGGAATTAACAGCACATAAAACATCTTTCAATGTCGGCTCCGCTGTTAAGGGTATATTTAGCTCGGCGGCATTGCTAGTAGCCATCCCTGAGGGTTCACCCGCTAAGCCTTTACTACTCGTGGATTTTATCGTGTGTGTTACCGACGACCCTTTTCCTAAACTCTTCCTGTCCCCAGAGCCCCACGCGTAGGATTTCTCCTGCTGTTGGAGGGTGCTTTTGGATGGTGATGAGGCAGAGGGGTGCGCAAATTTTTCCAACTTGGCCGCTGCTGCTGCTGCTGCTGCGATTTCCCTTTTCTTTTGATGCACAGGTAATTTTAGAGCTATTGTTCTCCTGTTGCTGCAGCTCCTCTCCCTTTTTTCTAGTCATGGTCTTAGGTCCTCAAAGGATTTCAGAGTGTCCCCTTCATATAGTTGTATCAGCCGGCTTACCCCACAGTTTTCCCACAGTCTGTTCCTTTCTACTGCTGATAGTTCATGCAGTCGCTTATTGTTCCATAATGGCGCGTATTCTGGTATTCCTTTGTACCCCATTATTTTTTTAGCTGCCTGCCAGACCTTGGTGATCATTTTAAATGTTGGGATTTCTCCTTGTAGCGAGTCTGCCTCCAGTGCTCCCACTAATGAGGTGTGTGGATTCCCCTGCAGAATGATTTTAATATTGCTGTTTCCCCCACTCTCGGTAGCACAACCGCCCAATTGTTGTAACTGGGCTGCCAGGAAGTAGATAAATGGTTGAGGGACCCCCAGTCCCCCTTCCGTATCGGGGCGCTGCAGTTTTTGTAGGCCAATCCTAGCCTGCCCTTTTTTCCATATTAATTCCCTAAAAAGGGATTGGATTTCTTGAAACCACTTCTCTCCAATCCAGGTTGGGGAGTTGTGAAGTAAGTATAACAGCTGGGGCATCCAAACCATTTTTATCAAATTGGCTCGGCCTGCCACCGACAAAGGGAGTCTACTCCAAATATCGCATTTCCTCTTGAATTTTGATAAGAGGGGGATCAAATTGTCCTTAATAAACATACCGGGGTCCTTGGACAGCACAACACCCAGGTATTTCATTTTCTCTGTGATCTTCAGGTGGGGCAAACACATCGGGATGGAGTTGGCCAGTGGGTCTACCGGTAGAAGCGATGACTTCTCCCAGTTGATAACTAGTCCTGAAAACTTTCCAAAGTCTTCTACTAAGTGCATCACTTTCTCCAACGAAGAGGTCGTGTCCCCCAGGAAAAATATGACATCGTCTGCAAAAAGCGCTATTCTCTCTTCTCTCCCTTTTCTTTGAAATCCCTGTATTTCCGTAGATGATCTCACTGCTCCCGTCAATGGCTCCATGGCCAGAACAAACAGCAAAGGAGACAGGGGGCATCCCTGCCTTGTCCCTCTTTCGAGGGGAAAGCATTACGAATATTCGCCGTTTATCTTGAGCCTTGCCCTTGGATGGTTACCGTATATACTCGTGTATAAGTCGAATTTTTCAGCACATTTTTTTGTGCTGAAAGTGCCCCCCTCGACTTATACTTGAGTCAAGCACTTTTCTGCAGCAAAAAATTTCATTTTCCGAACCGACTTTGGGGCCCGATATCTCAGGGCCACTTGGTGCTAGGAACCCCAAATTTGGTGTGCAAACCCAGTGGAACTGGTACCACAACATATCCAAAGCTGGGGTTCCTAGCACCAAGTGGCCCTGAGATACAGGGCCCCAAAACCGGTTTAGAAAATGTCATTCTCTGCTGCAGAAAAGTGCTTGACATTTTCTGAACCGACTTTGGGGCCCCATATCTCAGGGCCACTTGGTGCTATGAACCCCAAATTTGTTGTGCAAACCTAGTGGAACTGGTACCATAACATATCCAAAGCTGGGGTTCCTAGCACCAAGTGGCCCTGAGATACAGGGCCCCAAAACCGGTTTAGAAAATGTCATTCTCTGCTGCAGAAAAGTGCTTGACATTTTCTGAACTGATTTTTGGGGCCCTGTATCTCGGGGCCACTTAGTGCTAGAAACCCCAGCTTTCGAAATTTTATGGTGCTAGTTCCACTGGGTTTGCACACCAAATTTGGGGTTCCTAGCACTAAGTGGCTCCGACATACAGGGCCCCAAATTCGGTCAACTGTGTCCATCTGCAGCAATGTCATTTCAGGACCCTTTGGGTTCAGAGACCCCAAATTTAGGCTGCAGCTAGGGGGCATCTAGGAACCCTTAACTACCGAGTTTGAAGTTCAGGGGACCTTTGGCTGCAAATGGGCACAGTTAGGCATGCAAATGGGCACAGTGATGCTGCAAATGGGCATTGTTGACCCTCTTTTCCACTTACAGTAGCTGTGCATTTCTCACCCTCGTCTTATACTCGGGTCAATAAGTTTTCCCATTTTTTTGTAGTAAATTAGGGCCTCGACTTATACTCGGAACGACTTATACTCGAGTATATACGGTATATAAGGTTTTTAGCCAGCTGATAAATACGGGGCCGAATCCAAACTTCTCTAGCACCCTCCAAAGGTATTCCCACTCCAGGCTGTCAAAGGCCTTGGCAGCGTCCAAAGACAGTATGGCTCTGGATTCCGCATTCTCTGTTGGTACCTGTAGATTCAGGTAAGCTCTTCTAATGTTTATACTAGTGGACCGACCGGTAATAAACCCCGATTGGTCCGGATGCACCAGTTTGTCAATACATTTATTTAGCCTAGATGCGAGCACCCTTGCAATGATCTTGGCATCTGTGCACAGCAGTGATATCTGTCTGTATGAGGCAACTTCTGATTGATCTTTCCCCTCCTTTGGGATTACTACTATATCGGCCTCTGACATTGAAAGGGGCAGCCTACCATCCCTGGTCGCCTGCTCTAGCACTTTTAGAAGTTCCGGGAGCAGAGTCTCCCCATATTTCCTGCGTTTTCATTGCCTTAAGCTCTTGCTTCAATGGGAACAGATCGTCCTCAGCCTGGCTCATCCTCTCCTCTAGTGTGGTTTTTCTAGCAGCAGTCCTTTGTAATTCTTGGCTTACTGTACTTAACTCTTCCTTTAACCCCTTCAACTGATCACATAATTCACTTAGGGAGGCTTTACAGGAATTAACAGCACATAAAACATCTTTCAATGTCGGCTCCGCTGTTAAGGGTATATTTAGCTCGGCGGCATTGCTAGTAGCCATTCCTGAGGGTTCACCCGCTAAGCCTTTACTACTCGCGGATTTTATCGTGTGTGTTACCGACGACCCTTTTCCTAAACTCTTCCTGTCCCCAGAGCCCCCCGCGTAGGATTTCTCCTGAAGATGAAGATGAAGATGAAGATGAAGATGAAGATGAAGATGAAGAGAAAAAGATGAAGAGAAAAAGATGAAGAGAGAATCGTCACACAGCGGGAGCCTCCCTCCATGCCATCATGGATGCGGAGTGGCCCGAAAAGAAGATGAAGACAAGAAGATGAAGAGAAGATGAAGAGAGAAGCGTCACACAGCAGGAGCCTCCCTCCATGCCATCATGGATGCGGAGCGGCCCAAGGAGAAGAAGGGAAGAAGACACAGACGCCGTGGAGGAAAATGCCAGACAAAAACACCAGTGAAAGAACCAGAAGAACCAGAAGGACCATAAGAAGAAGAAGATGGAGGAAGAAACCAAAGGAAGATAGAAGAAAGAAGATAGAAGAAAGAAGAAGCATTTAAATAAAGGAACTGTCAAAAACTGTCTCTTGTCATTTTTAACTTTTTTGACAGTTTTTTTGTAAAATGGTAGGGGTACTTTTGTACCTCCTTTCCATTTCACACAGGGGGGAGGGCCGGGATCTGGGGGTCCCCTTGTTATGGACTTGAGTCCGATCGAAAAATCCGCTCTTCTGTATGCTAGTCCGACGGACGAAAACCCACGCTAGGGCAGCTATTGGCTACTGGCTATCAACTTCCTTAGTCCGGTCGTACATCGTCACGTACAAATCCGTCGGACTTTGGTGTGATCGTGTGTAGGCAAGTCCGTTCGTTCAAAAGTCCCTTGGAAGTCCATCAAAAGTCTGTAAAAAAGTCCGGTGGAACGTCCATCAGACCAGTCCAGTCGAAAAGTCCGCCCGTGTGTACGTGGCATAAGAGTTCGTTCAACGGTCTAGAAATCTGTGGGAAGCTCTTCACTAATCTCCTATAATAGGAGCAGAACCTCAGAAACAACCTCAATTCAGTGACGGTGCTGGGGCGAGGTCAAGAAGTAACGGCTTCCAACTTCCGAGGGTCAGTAGCTATTCCCCCTGCTGAAACTACATGCGCAAGATACGTAACTGAGGTCTGGTAGAACTGGCATTTTTCTAGTGACAGCTTCAGTCCCTCTGTGTGTAACCATTGGAAAACTTTCTCCAACCGAGCTTTATGCTCCTCCAATGTTCTGCCAAACACGATGATATCATCAAGGTACACAAGGTTCCCCCAAGTTCATATCCCCCACAGTGTTCTCCATCAGTCTCTGGAAAGTGGTGGGGGCCCCAGCTAATCCGTGTGGCTTTCGGTTCAAATTCTAAAAATCCTTGGGGGCTGATGAAGGCTGTTTTTTCTTGGTCATCCGGATGCATGGTAGTATCCACTCTTTAGATCCAGCACACTGAACCACTTGGCCCCAGACAGACATTGCAGGGCCTCTTCTATGCGGGGTGTTGTGTACTGGTCTGGGATGGTCCTTCGGTTCAAGGTTCGGTAGTCAATATACATCTGGAGTGACCCATTCTTCTTTCTCACTACCACAATCAGGGATATATAAGGGCTCCTGGAATCCTTAATAACCCCAGACTCCTTCAGCTCAGCCAGCTGCTCTCTAAGGTTCTCCAGATCACACAAAGGGATCCGCCTGGCCCTTTCATGAAAAGGCTTGTCCTCAGGTAGCCAAATTCGATCTTGGGCAGTCCTGGTGCAGCTCACATCAGAGTTATCTTTGGAGAACATCTTCTCCCATCAGGCTAATTGGGCTTTAATCTTCTCCTCCCATCCTGAGGGTAGATTTGAGCAATTTTTTTTCGTGGTAAATTTTTTTTTGTATTATTCAGCTGTTGGGGGGAAGCCCGTTGACAGCTGATGACTTCCCGCCCCCGCTCATTAACAACCAGTTTTTACTGCACCCTGAATGGGCAAAGCTTTGCCCGATCAGGGCACAGAATGCACTGTGAAAATTTGGGTGTTTCCCAATGTTTGGTCCGAACTCTTGCTAGGGCTGAACCATTCACCCTAATCTCTACCACACTGTCCCTAACCAGAAGGAGCTCTATTTCTGCAATGCCCAGTTCACAAAATGTGTGTCATTTTGTGTCACTAAAGATGGCCGCGGAGATCACCCAGAGTTCCAGTGCCCAATCTGACAGCTGCTCCCCTGATGACACTGACGTAAGCTCCAGAGGGACAAAGTTCTCCATTCCTCCCTCCTGTACAGTGGCTATGACACAATGCCATCTACAGCCAGGAGGCAACATTGCACCTGCCTTACGTACTAATGCACTCATCTTCTTTTTCCTTAAAGAAGACTTCAAGGTATGGCATTTTTTTTACATAGCTTGGACCAATCTAACTATGCATATACCATACCAGTGGAATCCCTCTAGAATCTGGAAATCACTTTAGTAGACAACCCTACTACAGTGATCTCCACTAGCTTCTTGGTCTTGTACCAAGTGGCTGCCCTGCTGCATTGTAAACACATGAGTTTGTAATATCACTGCCCCATCTGCCCACCTCATCCAATTAGAGAATGCTTTGAGAATGCAAATGCAATGCAAAGCATTCTCTGAATGAGATCCTTGCTGTGTGGCTGACTGCCTGTGTTCAGCATGCAGCTGGGAAGAAATTCAGCACAAGACCTAGAAATGAGAGAAGATCACAGTAATAGACACTGCTACTACAGTGATCTCTAGTATCATTTGGGTCCTGTGCTTCATCTTGTAGAGGGATCCCATGAGTATGGTATGTGCATTGGTACATTGGTCCAAGATGCTATACGTGGAATTCTTTTTTTAGGACACATTAAAACAAGTACTTGGGACTATTAATTATTTGTTTACTTAGTTACACAAGGATACATATCAGTAATTTTTTGGATTGCTAGTGCACACGTTCTCCTCCTCCCTTTTTCTGTGTCCTGTACTACAAAATAGCAGGTACCCACCCATCATTATTTTGACCCAAAGTTCAAGCCAGTGCCATTATTTTGCACAAAAGGCCATTCCATGTCCATGGCATGTGGAATGCCGTAAGGCAGCAGGAGGTAAGGGTGTAATATGAAGAGGAAGAGTGTTTGGGCGCTGAAGGTTAGGAGGAGAAGTGTTGCAGTGTTGAGGGTTAGGAGGATAAGTGTTGGGTGATGAAGGTTAGGAGGAGAAGTGTTGGAATGCTGGCAACAGCAGGAAATATAGTGGGACATTTCAAGGGAGATATTTCACCCCTTCTTGATACAAGGAGGAAACTCTGGTAGATCCACTGCCACCATTCCAGAGGAAGCCCAAGTAGAACAATTACTGTAGGAAAAGAAAAATGCAAAGTCATTACTGTTTCATGAGCGTACATACAGAAGACATGGAGAAGCAGGTATTCACACACTTAAACATGTTTGCAGGTAAGGGCCAAAAAAAGGTACTGTAAATAAAGACAGACTTCTTTTACAGGCCTTGCTTACTTTACAGGGTCAGAACAATATAGAACAGTTCTGTGCATTGTTAATGTAAGCAGAAATCATTATAAAAAAAAATATTTGGTACTACCTGTGTATTTCAATTGTATGATAATATTTAGCATTTATCCTTGCTGAATAGGAGTTTATTTTAAAGAAATTATGTGTCTTGGTTTAGAGTTGTCAAAATAATATGAATAATAGAGGACTAAACTTAACCATTCACAAATAAACTACCTGTACAAACAACTAAAAGTAGATAGAAGATTATGTCAGTATAATGAGAACAATGAGAGATGTATGGTACTGAACTGTATAAAAGGAGGGGAGAGAAGCCATCACATTTTATTGCCATTGTGATATCCATGATGCAGATCTGTGTCATAATGGAGAATTATAGGCTTTAATTAAAGAAGAACCCAGTGCTCGGAGCTATGGGTGTATCATATACCTGCATCTTCCAGTTCTGTGTGATCCTGCAATGTATGACACTCTGGAGATCAGGAATACAGAATCCGGCCCGTGCCCTTCATTTTACTGATGAATTCGATCAATTCCAATATTTTCAAGATGGAGATTTGATCATTGGAGGAGTGTTCACTGTGAAGGAAAAAGAAGAAGATCGATCTTCACCTGAAGAAAAGATATACAGGTATGTAACTTATTGATATGGAGAGAAAAAGCGCAAAAAAAAAAAATCTATTTTTTTTATTTGTAAATAACTTTTCAATGCTTTGTACCATTGCTGACAGCTGAAGTGAAAAAAAAAAACAGTTGCAGTAGGTATCGGTAATTGGTATCGGCAAGTACTAAAAAACAAGTATCGGTACTCGTTGTAAAAAAAAAAAATGATATTGGTGCCTCCCTAGTTGTAACAGTAATCACTTTACAGCTGTCCTTGGATGATTTTTATTTTTCATTCATCCAGGTAGATGGAGGGATCCTCCCTTTTGAGACATTGTATTCTGGAAGCGGGACTCTTCACTGTTAGAATACTCTGACTTTTGCTCTACTAGGCCTCTGCCTTCAGAAAATATATTATGTTCTGGGGATTTAGGTAATTGAATAACCAAAAATGCAGATTTTAAAATGTGTGCAAAAAATAAAATAAATGTTCTAGATGGGACATAAAATCTCAGGCGGAAGTTTTTGGGGAAAGTGTAATGTGCACTTATGCTTTAATCCCAATTGTGCTGTTACCATTCTTTATAGCGTCACACATACAATCTGTGCTATTTCCCTTATTTTTTACAAACTCCAGCACAGGGCACAATGAAGGGTTCATATACTAAAGTCCTGCTGTGGATTGGCCACTCAGATTGTTTTCATGTGGTTTATGACCTATGTGTGTTTTAAAGGTCTTAAAGGGGTTGTAAAGGAAATTAATAAAAAAAAAAAAAATAACAAACATTTTATACTTACCTTCACTGTGCAGCTCGTTCTGCACAGAGTGTCCCCGAACCTAGTCTTCTGGGGTCCCTCGGCGGCTGTTTCAGCTCCTCCCCGCAAGCATTAACCACCTTAATGCGAGCTCCCTTGCATGGTGGTTAGTGCTTGCGGGCGCACTCCCGTGATACAGCCGGCGGCTATAGCCGCTCACTGTATCACTCCGCCCCCGCCCCCCAGCGCGCCGCGTCATTGGATGTGATTGACAGCAGCGCGAGCCAATGGCTGCGCTGCTTCCAATCCATCCTCTGTAGCCAATCAGCGGCCAGGGTGAGCGGAGGAATAGCTGTCGGGAACGCGAAGCTGATTTTCGAGGCGTCAGGCAAGTAAAACGGGGGGGCTGGGGGCGGCGGTATTGTCAGAAGTTTTTTCACCTTAATGCATAGAATGCATTAAGGTGAAAAAAATTTTACCTTTACAACCCCTTTAAATCTGAACCCCAGACAGATATAAAAGACACAAATAAATGCAGCTCTGTACTGAATAGTACATCATTACATGTGTAAGTGCTGACATTTTACTTGGTATCAGACACAGTCTGGGGGAGGGATAAGACCTGCAAGTGTGTCTGAACTGCAGCAGAGAGAAACCAGGTCTCCTGTACTGTTATGCCACGTACACACGGTCGGATTTTCTGACGGAAAATGTGTGATAGGACCTTGTTGTCGGAAATTCCGACCGTGTGTAGGCTCCATCACACATTTTCCATCGGATTTTCCGACACACAAAGTTTCAGAGCAGGCTATAACATTTTCCGACAACAAAATCCGTTGTCGGAATTTCCGATCGTGTGTACACAAATCCGACGCACAAAGTGCCACGCATGCTCAGAATAAATAAAGAGATGAAAGCTATTGGCTACTGCCCCATTTATAGTCCCGACGTACGTGTTTTACGTCACCACGTTCATAACGATCGGATTTTCCGACAACTTTGTGTGACTGTGTGTATGCAAGACAAGTGTGAGCCAACATCCGTCGGAAAAAAATCATAGGATTTTGTTGTTGGAATGTCCGATCAATGTCCGACCGTGTGTACGGGGCATTAGACAGAGCTGTGTGGCAGAGCTGTGTAAATATCAGAACTGGATGGACAGACATACAAATCCTTTGGCAGTTAAAACAGCTCTCATGTATGCCTTTCTTCTTGTGTATTTCATTATTTGCTTGGAGTTTGATTTGAATGCTTTCTCTGCCAGAGCAGTTTAAGTTATTGCACTCCTGGTAAAATGCACATTTTAGGCCTGAAAATTACTTTAAGCTCCCCAAACATTATATAGTATATTTCTGAAAGAACCTGTAGAATAAAAAAAATAATTGTAAATCTTTATGTTGCACCATATCTGTGCAAATGTGTATCAGGCTGGGTTCACACTGCTGCGGTGCGGGAACGCAGCGAATTTACTGCGGGTTCCCGCACCGCACCAACTCGCACGGCAGTTCACACTGCCATATGCGAACTGCTGGGGAGTGTCATACAATGTTAATGACACCCCCAGTTCAGCCCGCATATCGCAATGCGAACTGACAATTCGGACACTTTCGGATCGCATAGGTGTGAACACCCATGCGATCCGATTTTGGTCCGAACAAAAAAAAGGGTCCTGTGCGAGTTTGGACCGAATGCGGTGCGATATCAGCCATACTATCTGTATGGCTGATATCGCACAGCACAGACATCGCATGTGATGTGAACAGCAGTGCGCTGCGAATCACATGCGATGTCTGCAACGGCCGCAGTGTGAACCCAGCCTCAAACACAAAGATAGTAATATAATGTACGGTATATATTTTTAAATATAAAAGGTGAGATTGTGTCTATTAAATAGATACCAAACATGTAAATCTTAAAAAAAATGCCTGCACCCAAAAAACAAACATCCTTAAGTGACGCTTTCAAAAGCCCTTCCAGCTCATAATTTTAGAGTTAATCATAAATATTGGAAGTAAAACTATTTCTCTCCTTCAAAATGTGTTACACTGGTGATGTCTTCCAATGCTAGCTATACGTATTTTTACATATGTGTGTAAGGGCATCATCTGTCATTTGTTACTTTTTGTTTTACTTTTTTATTTATTCCAGTTTTTTTCATCTTAACTTCACTTTGAATTTTTCTTCTTAAACCACTTCCCGCCCGCCGTATGCAGAATGACGGCCGGGAAGTGGTCCTGTTGTCCTGACTGGGCATCATATGACGTCCAGCAGGATAACATGCCGGTGTGCGCCTGTGGGGGCACGCAGCGTGACGATCGCGGGTGTGGCGTGTCAGTCTGACACCCCGCATCTCCGATCGTGATAAGAAGCCTCTGTCAGAGGCTTCTTACCACGTGATCAGCTGTGACCAATCACAGCTGATCACAGCGTGAGCCAGGAAGTGCTGGTAAACGGCATTCCTCGTTTCTTGCTGACAGGGAGAGCCAATCGGTGGCTCTCCCTGTTGGGGGGGGGGGGGCTGTGCTGATAATCAGCACAATGATTATCAGCACAGCCCCCTGAGATGTGCAAATAAGCTACCAATCAGTGCCCAACATTCCCCCAATAAAAAAGCCTTCAAGTGCCCACCACTGTGCCAATCAGTGCCCAGCACAGTGCAATCAGACCCCACCACAGTGCCAGTCAGTGCCCAGCAGTAACACCTGTCAGTAACACATCAGTACCTCATTGTCAGTGCTGCCCATCAGTGCCACCTGTCAGTGTCAATCAGTACCACCTATCAGTGCCAATCAGTGCCACCTGTCAGTGCCCATCACACCCACCTGTCAGTGCCCATCGGTGCTGCCTGTCAGTGCCCATCAGTGCAGCCTGTCAATGCCCATCAGTGCCACCTATCAGTGTCGCCCATCAGTGCCCATCAGTGCTGCATATCAGTGCTGCCTATTGGTGCCCATCAGTGCTGCATATCAGTGCTGCCTCTCAGTGCCCATCATTTCTCCATATCAGTGCCAACTCATCAGTGCCCATCAGTGCCGCCTCATCAGTGCCCATCAGTGCCGCCTCATTAGTGCCCGTCAGTGTAGGGGAAAATAAAATTTTATGAAAAAAACTATGAAAAACTTTTTTTTTCAAAAATGTTGGTGTTTTTTATTTTGTTTAATACAAAATAAAAATCCCAGAGGTGATCAAATACCACCAAAAGAAAGCTCTATTTGTAGGAAGAAAATGATAAAAATTTTGATTGGGTACAGTGTTACATGACTGCGCAATTGTCATTCAAAGTGTGACAGCACTGAAAGCTGAAAATTGTCCTGGGCAGGAAGGGGCGAAAGTGCCTAGTATTGAAATGGTTAAGGGCTGTTAAGCCCCCAATGTGATAGTATTCTGCAGTGACAGGTTCTCTTTATGGAGACATCAGGAGTCTATTATTTTCCCAGAGCTGATAAAGGACATAAACTCCCTGATCAGCTCCTACACTTGCCATTAGCGGCTGTTATTTGAAAGTCACAAACACAGAAGTGCTTCCAGGTTCTCTGTATGGAGGAGAGATCAGGTATGTTATCTCTCCTCTGTTCACACCGCTAGTCACCCTAATAGTTGTTGTGGTCCTGTGCTCCTGGTAGGAGTGGGAGAACCTAGGAACCACAGTGGGGAGTCACATGCTGGGTCTTCACTAGTGATGGGCTTGATGTTCGAGTCGAACATCAGCTATCTGTTCGTAGAACAAACAAACATATGGGGCACTTGCGGGCCGTTCGCCCACTGTGGAGCTCCCCATAATGCACTATGAGATCACAGTGCATTGACAGCTGCTGATTGGCCAAAGCATGCACCTGAACTCCATGCTTTGGCCAATCACAGCGCGATGTGCTATTAAAGCCATCATGGGTCAGGGGCTAAGTCCACACCCCACACTATATAAGGCTGCCTACCCAGTGGCCGTATGTAGTGTGTTGTAGTGGAGAGAGATTAGGCAGATTAATTAGTGGATTGAGTGTGTAGACAGTGTAGAATATATAATAGAGTGTAGTCAGAGTAGAATATATAATACAATGCAGTCAGTGTAGTGTATATAACACAGTGCAGAGTATATAGTGCAATGCAGAGTATATACTACAGTGCAGTGCAGAGTATATAGTGCAGTGCAGAAAATATAGTGCAGTGCAGAGTACATAGTGCAGTGCAGAGTACATACTACAGTGCAGTGCAGAGTATATAGTGCAGTGCAGAGTATATACTACAGTGCAGTGCAGAGTATATAGTGCAGAGTATATACTACAGGGCAGTGCAGAGTATATAGTGCAGTGCAGTGCAGAGTGTATAGTGCAATGCAGAGTATATACTACAGGGCAGTGCATTGCAGAGTATATACTACAGTGCAGTGCAGAGTATATAGTGCAGTGCAGAGTATATGATACAGTGTAGTGTGATGTGAATAATACAGTGCAGTGTAGTGTTTATAACACAGTGTTGTGATGCTACTGAAGTGTCGATGTGTCACCACTGATCCCATTTTTTTTTTTTCATTAATCATTTTTTTTTGCAGTATCAGGTTCTTTTGCTGCATTATTAGTACTCCCCCTTCTGTGTCACATGTGTTATTCCTTCTGCTTCAACACAGCAATGGTATACTTTAGATTTTTAGGGGATATTTAGGGCATAATTGCTGCCCCCCTTTCTGCGGTGAAGGTGTTTCTCTTTCTGCGTCAGCAGTGGGTCCCTACTTTTTTTTCGGGGGGCTTTTTGAATTTTTTTTTTCCAGAAGCAAAACAAAATCTCCAAAAATGCTGTTCCTTCTTCTGAGTCGCAGGTGGTCTTCCTTCTGCATCACCACTGTTTGTTTGTTTTCTTGCCTTACTTATTTTTTTTACATTTATTTTATTTTAGTTTTTTTTTTGCAGCAGCAGCAGTCATGAAAGAAAAATTCTCCACAATTGCTGCATCCTTTTTTTCTTTATAAAAAAAACTATAAAAAAACGGTATAGTGCACCAAGCAAAAAAGTATTGCACCCAAGCACCATATTTTCTTCCATATTTTCTTATAACTCTAATAAAGAGTTATAAAAATCCCCCCCAAAAATAAAAATGAATAATAAAACAGTTTATCGCGCACCAAGCAAAAAATAAATCCCCCAAAAAATCCCTATCATGTCCGAAAGGACAACAAGGAGAGGCAGACGCTCACAGGCCACAAAAAGAGGTGGTGGTCACGGACATGGTGATTCTTCCGCAGGTGGGGCACGCTTGTCCTTTTTTTTCCTCTGCTGGCCGTGTTATTGATCCACAACTTGCAGAAGAGTTGGTGGAGTGGATAAATAAGCCATCCTCATTCTCCTCATCCTCTGTCACCCAGGCTCATAGTAGTTTGCCTTCCACCGCAGCTGCCAAAGCAGCCTATTCCACCGGCTCCTTGTCCACACCTACTCCTTCCTTAGGCCCACGGAGGAGTCACCTGAATTATTGGATCGGTTACATGCTGCTGGAGTATGCGCAGCAATTTGAATGCTTCGATATTAGTTCCCAGGTTGAGGAAGGGAGTAACATGAGCATAGAGAGAGGGGGTGCCACACAAGGACAAGAAACTAGCAGTCATGTTAACCCGGCTGCAGCATACTGCCAAGTTTGCTCCAATGATGAGGAGGGAGGGAAGGATGAGGTCACTGACTATACGTGGGTGTCTGAGAGAACAGAGGATAAAAGTGAGGAGGAGGCACAACTCCAATGAGGCAGGATGTCATCCAGGGGCCAGCCTAAGGGCAGCCACCCCATTGCATCACATCACATAGCTCCACAGGTGCAGGGCGCTGCTAACTCCCCGCTGACTTCCAAAAGTTCATTGGTTTGGGCTTTTTTTCAACATATGTGCAGCAGACCGCAATGTTTCTGTTTGCGATCTATGTCTGAAGCGGATCAAGCATGGACAGAGCACCAGCCGCTTGGGCACCACATGCTTGACAAGCCATATGATGACTTGCTATGCAGTCTGGTGGCAACAGCACCTGAAAGACATAAATCATAAAAAAATGCAGACTTCTCTTTGCTCCTCATCTGGGATCTCCTACTATAACTCAAGTTTTCTCAAAAACATGCACTGAGAGGAATGATGGTATAGCAATGGGTGCCACAAGTACTTGCACCCAATCTGCTAGCAGTACACCACCTGTTGATTTCACCAGGCAAATTTCGCTACCCCAGTTGCTAAACCGTAAAAAAAAAATACTGTCCCAGTCATCTATATTCTCAGCATCTAAACGCTAGCTTGGCCAAAATGCTAGCACTACAACTGCTGCCTTTTCATATGGTAGACTCTGCCCCCTTTCATGAATTTGCAGAATGTGCTATGCCACAGTGGAAAAAATACATTTCTTTTCACGTAAGGCCATTACAGCTCTGTACCATCATGTGGAAGGCAATGTTTTGGTCTCATTGGACAGGGTGGTCAGCAGCAAGGTTCACATTACTGCTGACTCATGGTCCAGTAGGCATGGTCAGGGACGTTATATTTCCTTCATGGTGCACTGGGTAACTCAGCTGGCAGCTGGAAAGGATGCATGACAGGGTTCAGTGCTGGAGCTTGTTCAACCATCACACCTCCAAAAAGCTAGTGGTGATTCTGCCACATCTGTCTGCTCCACCCCCTCCTTCTTCCTCTGTGGCCTCTTCTGTGGAATTGTCCTCTGAACCAGCAGTGCTCCCTAAGCATTCAAGGGGCTACGCAAGCAGTCAGGCTAAAAGATGTCATGCGGTGCTTCAGTTGGTCTGTCTAGGGGACAGAGGCAACACTGGGGCAGAGATTCTGTCAGCTCTGCAGGGGCAGGCTCAGAGGTGGTTGATGTCAGGGCAGCTTGAGCCAGGAATGGTTGTTTGCGACAATGGCACCAACCTCCTCTCCACCCTCCGACAGGGACACTTTGACACATGTTCCATGCTTGGCACACGTCCTAAATTTGGTGGTGCAGTGTTTCTTGAACAGGTACCCAGGCTTACAAGATCTTCTGAGGCAGCTCAGGAAAGTCTTTGGCCATTTCCAGCGGTTATACAATGCCAGTGCTTGACTGGCTGACATTCAAAGGAAATTCTACCTGCCCATCAACCATCTGATTTGTGACATGCCCACCAGGTGGAACTCAACATTGGCAATGCTGCAGCAGCTGCACACACAGCAGAGGGCCATCAATGAGTACCTGTGTGAGTATAGAAGAAAAGAAGGCTGGATGGCCGCACTCCAATGCAATTTCTTTATTCAATTGCCGGATACAAAGGTGAACTACAGGTATCAGCTTACATGTTTCACACCAAAGTCGGGGGCTTACTCATAGCTCAAAAAACTGGTGTCTACAGACAGGTATAAATAAACACAAGTACATTGATAATTACATGATGTGAAGGTTATCAATTGACAATCTAATTAGCATTCAATTGAATTAAATCGCACATTTTATTGTTAAAACCTCACAACTTTGTCTAATGCGGCGTACACACTACTGGACTTTCTGGCAGACTAGGTCCGACGGTCTTCCCGATGGAATTTTGGCGGACTTCCGATGGACTTGCAGAACGAATGGACTTGCCCACACACAATTGGACTTTCCGGCAGACTAGGTCCGACGGGTTTTCCTGACGGACTTTCGGTGGAGTTACGGCGGACTTCCGAACGAACTGACTTGCCCACACATGGACTAAAGTCCGTTCATTTTGAACGCAATGAGGTACAATGGGACTAGAAAAGGAAGTCAATCTTGCCGCTTTTATCACCAGCGCAGCCAGCGCAGCCAGCGCAGAGCATACCAGGCCCTCAGGTCTGGTATGGATTTTAAGGGGAACCCCCTATGCCGATAAAATTGCGTGGAGGTCCCTCCAAAATCCATACCAGACCCTTATCCGAGCACACAGCCTGGCCAGTCAGGAAAGGGGGTGGGGACGAGCGAGCTCCCCCCCTGCTGAACCGTACACCCTCAACCACATGCCCTCAACATGGGGGGTGGGTGCTTTGGGAAAGGGGGTGCCCTGTGGCCCCCCCACCCCAAAGCACCTTGTCCCCATGTTGATGAGGACAAGGGCCTCTTCCCGACAACCCTGGCCGTTGGTTGTCAGAGTCTGCGGGCAGGGGGCTTATCGGAACCTGGGAGCCCCCTTTAATAAGGGGGCCCCCAGATCACGGCCCCCCACCCTATGTGAATGAGTATGGGGTACATCGTACCCTTACCCATTCACCTGGGGAAAAAAGCGTCAATAAAAAAACACACTAGACAGGTTTTTAAAGTAATTTATTAGGCAGCTCCGGAAGACTTCTTTCGACTTTGGGGGTCTCTTCTGACTTCTCCACTCTCTCCAGCCTCTTCTCCCAGTGTCCAGTTCTTCTCCCGCTCTCCGGCAGTTCTTCTCCCGCTCTCTGGTTCTTCTGCCGGGCTCCTCCGCTATCTTCTGCTCTTTTGCCGCTCTCTTGCTAGCGTTGGCCCGGTCTTCTCCATAGTCTTGTTCCCTCTTCTCTTCTTCCAATGTTGACAAAACGCTCTCTCTTGCTGTAATTCTGTGTGCACGGTCTGCAACGACTTATATAGGCATGGGGCGTGGCCACCGGGTGATGTCACCCAGTGACCCCACCCCTTATGATGACACAGGAAATGCTGGGACTGTGACATCATAAGGGGCGGGGTCACCGGGTGACATCACCCAGTGACCATGCCCCATGCCTATATAAGTCGTTGCGCACCGTGCACACAGCATTACAGTGGGAGAGAGCGTTGTGTCAACATTGGAAGAAGAGAAGAGGGAACAAGACGATGGAGAAGACCAGGCCATCGCTAGCAAGAGAGCGGCAAAAGAGCAGAAGATAGCGGAGGAGCCCGGCAGAAGAACCGGAGAGCCGGAGAAGAACCGGAGAGCAGGAGAAGAACTGGACACCGGGAGAAGAGGTCGGAGAGAGCGGAGAAGTCAGAAGAGACACCCGAAGTCAGAAGAAGACCCCCAGAGCTGCCTAATAAATTACTTTAAAAACTTGTCTAGTGTGTTTTTTTATTGACACTTTTTTTCCCCAGGTGAATGGGTAGGGGTACGATGTACCCCATACTCATTCACATAGGGTGGGGGGCCGGGATCTGGGGGCCCCTATATTAAAGGGGGCTCCCGGATTCCGATAAGCCCCCCACCCGCATACTCCGACAACCAACGGCCAGGGTTGTCAGGAAGAGGCCTTTGTTCTCATCAACATGGGGTCAAGGTGCTTTGGGGTGGGGGGGCCGCAGGGCGCCCCCCTTCCCCAAAGCATCTACCTCCCTATGCTCAGGGCATGCGGCCTCAGGGCATGCGGCCTGGTACGGTTCAGATGGGGGGGCGCTCGCTCGTTCCGACCCCCTTTCCTGACCGGCTGGGCTGCGTGCTCGGATAAGGGTCAGGTATGGATTTTGGGGGGACTCCCACGCCGTTTTTCGGCGTAGGGGGTTCCCCTTAAAAGCCATAGAAGACTTAAGGGACATTGTCGCCTCTTTCTCGCGCTCGCTGCAATAGGAAAATGTCTTTATCCTATTGCAGCGAGCGCAAGATGTACAGTACCCTGTCGCCGAGAACCAGCGCGATAGGATCGTGCTGGAAACATTCTCGCGGGCAGGTGCTGTAGCTGCTCTTGTGTCGTATTTGGTCCGTCGGACCAGCATACAGACGAACGGATTTCCCAATAGGAACTGGTTTCGGTGGAGTTCCGGCAGGAAGATTTGAAACATGTTTCAAATCTAAAGTCCTTCTGATTTTCGACTGAAAAGGTCCGTCGGAAGTCCAATGAAGCCCACACATGGTCGGATTCATTCCGGCGGACATATTTGGTCGAAAAGTCTGCCCGTGTGTACAGGGCATAAGATATAATATTTTTATACTGTGGTTTTTTCAACTTTCAAAACGTTTTTTGGATTATAAAGTGGATCTTACAAAAATTAGGTGACTGCTGTATGGTGGCAATACCATTCATACAGAGACACAAAGTAGCAGGAAAAAGGCTATATTGTCTTCTCACCTGAACAGGTGTCTGAATCAAAGAACAGAAAAAAAGATTACAGTGCACACATACAAAAATAACTTTTAACTCCTGCAAGGATAATATTGGGATTTAGTTACACCATATGGCCATATAGTGCTAAGCCCACTACTATGTCAAAGTACCCCAATATCAGTGGGTCCTACGCTATCCATAGAATGGAAGATCCTGCTTCTCTGAACCATGGGAGAAATACACTCCTCTATATGGGAGAACTAAAAGGACTCCACTTATAACACAGGTGGACACTAATAAGAGGCAATGATGGGGGGGGGGGGGGTGGGGTGCTCCAGCCCAAAGGGATTTGGTCAGAATCCATACACTAGACAAACAAAGATTTGGGAGGCACACCCTAAAAAATGCAATAAAGATTGTGCAGGCATAAGACCAGGTCTTATGGCTGCACTATCTTTAATGCATTTTTTAGGGTGTGCCCCCCAAATCTTTGTTTGTCTAGTGTATGAATCAAAGAACAGTCCCTTTTAAAAAAAAAAACACCCACTCTATTTGACTCTTAAATTGTTATACTGTTCCATAAAACATATTTCCCAACTCCAAAGAGTTATTTTACATTTATAAAGTATCAAAATATGTCGAATGGTTAATAACATAGATAAAGAAATGACCGTTATTTTGGGATGACTAATTAGGGATGAATTAATTTAATTTTATTGGTTTAATCAATTCTATTCTGCCCCATCCACTCCATCGATCGATGTGTATTATTATTATTAAATCTGCATATACTGGTGACTGGATCTAGCCTTTATAGTCTCAACATAGGGGCTGATTTACGAAGCATTTGCGCCATGACTTGCGGTGCACGCCGATGCGCAAATGACATTTTCGTATTTAGGCATTTGCGCCGGTAACACAGCGCAATCCATTTACTATTCTCTTCCCGGCGCATGGGAAGAGGTGATCTGTACGCCACTATAGACCTGGTGCACGGCATCTTTAACTTCAAATTTAAACAAACTGGAAGTGCCAATAATATGGGGGTGATGTGGGGTGATGTGGGGAAGTGTAGTACTAACTGCCCAAGTCACAAATATGGCCAAAATAGAATGAGAAAGTGACTTTCTCTGAACAAGCCAGCAGCGCCGGCAAATACGAGAGGTGAATTTATGCACTGTGCATGCTCAAACGGCATTTGCGCTTGTTCAAATACTTTGGTTCACTGCGCCATCAAAATATTACCAAATGTCAGGCAACATAAATGCATTTGCATAGGTTGAACGGGTGCACCTCTAGACTTTTATTTCGTGCAGCTATAATGAAATGTCAGTCCGGCAAAACACATAAAAGTTCATTGATAAAAACAGCATTAAGAAAACAAACAAAATTCAGAAAAAAAAATTGCGTGTGGTGCCCCTCAAAATCCATACCAGACCCTTATCCGAGCACTCAACCTGGCAGGCTGCAGGAGAAGAGGGGGGGTGAGAGAGCGTACCAGGCCACATGCCCTCAACATTGGGAGGGTGCTCTGGGGTCCCCCACAAAGCACCTTGTCCCCATGTTGATGAGGACAAGGGCCTCATCCCCACAACCCTTGGCCGGTGGTTGTGGGGGTCTGCGGGCGGGGGGCTTATCAGAATCTGGAAGCCCCCTTTACCAAGGTGACGCCCAGATCCCGGCCCTCCCCCCTGTGTGAAATGGTAAGGGGTACAAAAGTACCCCTACCATTTCACAAAAAAACTGTCAAAAATGTTAAAAATGACAAGAGACAGTTTTTGACAATTCCTTTAATTAAAGTCTTCTTCTTTCCATGTTCTTTCTTCCATCTACTTTCTTCTATCTTCGTTCGGTATCCTCCTTCATCTTCATCTTCTTCTTCTTCTTCTTCTTCTTCTTCTGGTTCTTCTGGTTCTTCCTCCGGTGTTCTCGTCCAGCATCTTCCTCCATGGTGTCTTCTTCCCTTCTTCTCCTCGGGCTTCTCCGCATCCATGATGGCATGGTGGGAGGCTCCCGCTGTGTGATGCTTCTCCTCTTCTGACGGTTCTTAAATAACAGAGGGCGGGGCCACCCGGTGACCCCGCCCCCCTCTGACACACAGGGACTTCCCTGTCCGCCCCCTCTGACGTCACGGGGAAAGCTTCGGGGAAGTCCCCGTGCATCAGAGGGGGCGGGGTCACCGGGTGGCCCCGCCCTCCGTTATTTATGAACCGTCAGAAGACGAGAAGCGTCACACAGCGGGAGCCTCCCATGGATGCGGAGCGGCTCGAGAAGAAGAAGGGAAGACGCCGTGGAGGAAGATGCCAGACGAGAACACCGGAGGAAGAACCAGAAGAAGATGAAGATGAAGGAAGAAACCGAAGGAAGATATAAGATAGAAGAAAGAAGATGGAAAAAAGAAGCATTTAAATAAAGGAATTGTCAAAAACTGTCTCTTCTCATTTTTAACATTTTTGACAGTTTTTTGTGAAATAGTAGGGGTACTTTTGTACCCCCTTACCATTTCACACAGGGGGGAGGGCCAGGATCTGGGGGTCCCCTTGTTAAAGGGGGCTTCCAGATTCCGATAAGCCCCCCGCCCGCAGACCCCCACAACCACCGGCCAAGGGTTGTGGGGATGGGGCCCTTGTCCTCATCAACATGGGGACAAGGTGCTTTGTGGGGGACCCCAAAGCACCCTCCCAATGTTGAGGGCATGTGGCCTGGTACCATTCAGGAGGGGGGGGCACTCTCTTGTCCCCCCTCTTTTCTTGCGGCCTGCCAGGTTGCATGTAAGGGTCTGGTATGGATTTTTAGGGGGACCCCACGCCATTTTTTATTTGGTGGGGTTCCCCTTAAAATCCATGCCAGACCTGAAGGGCCTGGTATGGATTTTGAGGAGGACCCCACGCCTTTTGTTTATTTTGGTGCGGGGTTCCCCTTAAAATCCATACCAGACCTGAAGGGCCTGCTATTGATTTTGAGGGGGACCCCCACGCCATTTTTTTTAATTTTGGCGCGGGGTTCCCCTTAATAGCCATACCAGACCTGAAGGGCCTGGTATAGAATTTCAGGGGAACCCCACGCATTTTTTTTTCTTAATTTTGTTTTTTTCTTAATGCTGTTTTTATCAATGAAATTTTATGTGTATTGCCGGACCGACATTTCATTATAGCCGCGAGCAGTTTTAACTAACTTTTATTCCTTAAGGGCCAGTTCACACCACATGCAGTCCAGTGCGTTTTTTTTCTGCATCAAAAACACATGGAAAGTAGGTTATATGGTTTTCAATGGCATAGTTCACACCAGTGCTTGCAGTTCCAGTGTGTTTCCAGTTCCCAAAAAAAAAAGTAGAACATGCTGCATTTTTTATGCACTGGACTGTACTGGGATGCTGTAAAATGCATCAAAAAAGCAGTGGGACGCACCTAAATGCACCAAAAATGCACTGCAACACACTTGTCCTTATTTAAGGTTGAGAAAAAAGAGGAGGGTAAAGCACTGGAACGCATAAAAAACGTGCATGCAGAAAAGCACCTGGAACACATCTGGACTGCGTTTCTATGGTGTGATCTGGCCCTTTGGGCCCTTAGGGCCAGTTCACACCATAGAAATGCAGTCCAGACGCGTTCCAGGTGCTTTTCTGCATGCATGTTTTTGATGCGTTCCAGTGCGTTTTTGGTGCGTTTTGATGCAGTCCAGTGCTTTTTTTCCCCCCCTCTTTTTTCTTAACCTTAAGGCCTGATTCATACCTATACATTTTTAGTGCTTTTTGCATTTTGCAGATTTGCACTACAGCCAATTTAACATGGTTTCCTATAGAACACGTTCTGTAGAGCAAATCTGCAAAACGCAAAAAGCACTAAAAATGCATCGGTGTGAATCAAGCCTAAATAAGGACAAGTGCATTCCAGTGTGTTTTTTATGCATTTTACAGCTTTCCAGTTCAGTCCAGTGCAGAAAAAATGCAGCATGTTCTACTTTTTTTCTGGGACTGGAACGCACTGGAACCGCAAGCACTGGTGTGAACTATGCCATTGAAAACCATATAACCGAATTTCCATGCATTTTTGATACATAAAATATGCACTGGACTGCATTGGTGTGAACTGGCCCTTAATCAATTTGGCATATTTAAAGGCATTTCTCCTTGTTTCGTATTTGGGGTTGTCCAATTGGTGACATTGATATATGTCCCTTAGGGTGGGACCTGGGCCCCATACTCATTTTAAGGCCAATAACTAGAAGATAAGCCAGCCAAGTGGGGACTAGTAAAATTGCCAAGTCAGTTCCCTTAGACTGCAATGGTATTTGTTGTATAACTTTTGCACATGTTAGGCTCTTTAGTTAGTGTTTTGCCCCATCTTTAATTTTGATGCATGCTGGATGATGTACTTAAACACCTGCCGACCACCTCACGCAGATATACTGCGGCAGAATGGCACGGGCAGGCAAAGTAAGGTATGGGTACTTTACTTGCCTCCTGCAGGCGAGGGGTCCGATCGGACCCCCCCAGTGCCCGAGGCGGTCGGAATCTGTCCCCGAGCGATCAGAAGGGGCGGGGTTATGTAACGGGTGACCCTGCCCCCTCTGACATCACAGGGAATGCCACAGGGAAGTCCCCGTCAAGTCCCCGTGCGTCAGAGGGGGGCGGGGCGTTATTTAAGAACCTCCAGAAGAGGAGAAGCGTCACACAGCCGGAGCCTCCCTCCATGCCATCATGGATGCGGAGCGGCCCGAGGAGAAGAAGATAAGAAAACACTGCGAAGGAAGATGCCGGACGAGAACGCCGGAGGAAGAACCAGAAGAACCAGAAGGACCAGAAGAAGAAGATGGAGGAAGAAACCGAAGGAAGATAGAAGAAAGAAGAAATAAGATAGAAGAAAGAAGAAAGAAAGAAGAAGCATTTAAATAAAGGAATTGTCAAAAACTGTCTCTTGTCATTTTTAACATTTTTGACAGTTTTTTGTGAAATGGTAGGGGTACTTTTGTACCCCCTTAACATTTCACACAGGGGGGAGGGCTGGGCAAGGGTTGTGGGGATGAGGCCCTTGTCCCCATCAACATGGGGATAAGGTGTTTTGGGGGGCTAAGGGTCTGGTATGGATTTTTGGGGGGACCCCACGCTGTTTTTTTTTAAATTTTGGCGGGGTTCCCCTTAAAATCCATACCAGACCTGAAGGGTCTGGTATAGATTTTGAGGGGGACCCCACGCCATTTTTAAAAAAAATTTGGGCCGGGGTTCCCCTTAATATCCATACCAGACCTGAAGGGCCTGGTATGGAATTTAGGGGGACCCCCACATCATTTTTTTTTAAATTTTGGTTCGGGGTTACCCTGTGGGGAATTCCCATGCCGTTTTTATCAATGAACTTTTATGTGTATTGTCGGATCGGCAATTCATTAATAGCCTCGAGTAGTTTTAAATGACTTTTTTTCCTTTGAAATGTCATTTTGCTGTCAGACTGTTCTAAACACGGGAACATGCGCCCCTTTACAGGAATACTATAGACACCCCCCAGGTATGAAATTTAAAGGGATATTACACTTTTATTGTTTCACTTTAAGCATTATTAAAATCACTGCTCCTGAAAAAACGTCAGTTTTTAAAACTTTTTTTTGCATTGATCCATGTCCCCTGAGGCAGGACCCAGGTCCCCAAACACTTTTTATGACAATACCATGAATATAAGCCTTTAACATTAGCACTTTTGATTTCTCCCATAGGCTTTTAAAGGGTGTTCCATGGCATTCGAATTTGCCGCGAACACCCCAAATTGTTCGCTGTTCGGCGAACTGGCGAACAACCGATGTTCGATTCGAACATGAGATCAATTCGAACTCGAAGCTCATCGCTATTAGGGAGGTAAGTATATAGGTTTGCTGTCAGCTTTTTATAGCATCAGGTACCCCCATATACTACCTAATAAAAGTTTTAACCCCCTGATTGCCCCCTAGTTAACCCTTTCACCAGTGATCACCATATAAGTGTTACGGGTGACGCTGGTTAGTTAGTTTATGTTTTATAGTTTCAGGGCACCCGCCGTTTATTACCCAATAAAGGCTTAACCCCCTGATCGCCCGGCGGTGATATAAGTTAAGTTTTAGGGTCAGATAAGGTCTGCGTCACCCTAGGCAGCGTCAGGTTAGCGCCAGTACCGCTAACACCCACGCACGAAGCATACACCTCCCCTAGTGGTATAGTATCTGAACTGATTAATGTCTGATCTGATCAGATCTATACTAGCGTCCCCAGAAATTTAGGGTTCCCAAAAACGCAGTGTAAGCAGGATCAGCCCAGATACCTGATAGCACCTGCGTTTTGCCCCTTGGCCCAGCCCACCCAAGTGCAGTATCGATCGATCACTGTCACTTACAAAACACTAAACACACATAACTGCAGCATTCGCAGAATCAGGCCTGATCCCTGCGATCACTAACAGTTTTTGTTGGTAGCATTTTGATACAGTCGCTAACAGTCAGGAGCTTTTTTGCCTGTAAGTCTCACTACTGTACCACTAAATTTAGAGCCCAAAATGGCAAATCGAAGGTACACTAGTGAAGAGGCCTACACGTTTCTGAGCATGACAGATAGTGAAGACGAAGTCACTCATCTGTCAGATTCAGGCTCAGAATACGATCCTGTAGAGGACAGGGGCTCCATGACAGATAGCTCTGACAACGGAGTTGTGGTCCCTGCCAAGGTCAGGCGTACCAGACCCCGATCTTCTTCTGCTGTTGTTGAGGTGCAAGAATCGCAGGTCCCTCGTATGGAGCAGAGCAGTACTAGCGCCGCTATTCCTTCTGGTGAACTGGCAAGCACCAGCGATCTAGTACACCCTGGTCGTACATCCAGCACTGCAGTAACACTTGGTAACGTGGCGAGTCCCATAAGTGCAGTTCAAGCTGGTGAGGTGGCAAGCACAAGTAGTGTCCCGCTGCCACCATGAAGACAAACACAGGCCCATCGAGCCCATAGTGCCCTTCCTGCTGCATTCGCCAATCCTAATTGGGAACCCACCACTTCTGCAGCACCCATACTTGCCCCATTCACTGATTTTTATTCGCTGTTTTTCACCGAAGATCTCTATAGATCTATTGTGGACAAAATCAATTTGTACGCTGGTCAACACATCGCCACTATTCCCCAGTTTCCAAATTTAAGATCTTTCTGGGCCTTTCCCTCAACATGGGCATAACTAAAAAGAGTGAGTTGCGGTCATATTGGTCCACTGACTCAATTCACCATATGCCCTTGTTCTCTGCCTCCATGACACGAGCAGATTTTGCGGTTCATGCACTTCAACAAAATTTGAACTCTGTCTGGGGGAGAGAGCCTGCTTGAAACGTAATAACTTACTCGCTATGAAGTGGAGGGATAATAAGAATGTTTTCGTTCTTACCTCCCTTCATGCAGACATGACAGTCCAAATTCCTACGGCAACTGGTGTTGTGGAGAAACCCCTCTGTGTCCACGAATATAACCATAACATGGGAGGGGTGGACCTCAACGACCAGTTGTTGGCGCCATAACTAGCTGCCCGTAAGGCCAGACGCTGATACAAAAAAGTGTCTGTTTATTTATTTCAATTGGGTTTGCTGAACGCTCATGTGCTATACAGAGCTTCAGGACGGACTGGATCGGGTCGGATGTCAGCGGACATGTCACCACTGACATCCGACCCTCCATAGAGGTCTATGGAGTGTCCGTTCAGGTCCGAGGCGGATCTGAAAGTTCCGTCCCTGTGAGGGGAGCCTTAGGCCCCTTTCACACTGGGGCGGTGCGGGCGGCAGCGGTAAAACTGAGCTATTTTTTGGGCTGACTTACCGGCGGTATTCGGCCGCTAGCGGTTTTAACCCCCACTAGCAGCCGAAAAGGCTTTAAATCTGCCCGCAAAATGCCACCGCAGTGACGTTTTGCCGGCAGTATAGCCGCACTGTCCCATTGATTTCAATGGGCAAGAGCAGTTTATACACCGCTCCAAAGATGCTGCTAGCAGGACTTTTTTTAGACCCCTTTCACACTGGGGCATTTTTAGGTGCTACAGCACTAAAAATAGCATCTGAAAAACGCCCTAAAAAAGCGGCTCCATTCACTCCAGTGAGGGCTTTCACACTGGAGCGGTGCGCTGGCAGGGTGTCACAAAAAGTCCTGCCAGCAGCTTCTTTGGAGCAGTGAACTCACTGCTCCTCCCCATTAAAATCAGTGGGGCAGCGCTGTGATACCGCCGGCAAAATGCCAATCCAACGGCGTTTTGCGGGTGGATTTAACCCCTTTTCCGACGCTAGCAGAGGGGTTATAACGGCCCCGTTAGCAGCCGAATAACGCCGCTAAAACAACAGTAAGGTGGCGCTAAAAATAGCTACGCTTTACCGCAGACGCCCCCTCGCCCCAGTGTGAAAGGGGCCTTAGGCTTTATTCACACTAATGCTTTTTTTGATGCATTTTACATTTTGCAGAAATGCATGGGAATTTTTTAACATGGATTCCTATGGAACATGTTCACATCAATGCATTTTTGTGCTTCTGCGTTTTTGGAAAGGGTCGGGGACTTTTTTCCCACAAAATCCAGCGTTTTGCTTGTAATAGATTTCAATGGACCTTTATCCAAAACGCAAGTACCGCATTTTTACCATGATTTGCATTTTTTTTTATTTCTTTTTTTTACACTGTATATAGCTGGTTGCTAAGAAGGGGGCCGGGAAGCCGGCCGCTGCATCCTTAACAACCTATGAGTCATCAGCTGACTTCCCGCTCAATGTAAAAAAAAAATGCCGGCTAAAAAAAAAAATTGTGAAAAAAAACAGCGTGGGGTCCCCCCCCCAGGTCTATACCAGGCCCTTGGGTCTAGTATGGATTCGGAGGGGACCCCCATGCCAAAATTTAAAAAAGAAATGGCGTGAAGGTCCCCCTAAAATCCATACCAGACCCTTATCCGAGCACGCAGCCCGCCAGGTCAGGAAAGGGAGGGGACGAGCAAACGCCCCCCCCGAACCATACCAGGCCACATGCCCTCAACATGGTGCCCCCCACCCCAAAGCACCTTGTCCCCATGTTGATGAGGACAAGGGCCTCTTCCCGATAACCCTGGCTGTTGGTTGTCGGGATCTGCGGGTGGGGGGCTTATCAGAATCCGAGAGCCCCCTTTAATAAGGGGGCCCCCACATCCTGGCCCCCCACCCTATGTGAATGAATATGGGGTACATGGTACCCCTACCCTTTCACCTGGGGGAAAAAAGTGTCAAGAAAAAACACACTAGACAGGGGGTCTTCTTCCGACTTCGGGGGTCTCTTCCGCGCTCTCCGGATCTTCTCCCAGTCTCCAGTTCTCCTCTGCACTCTCTGGTTGTTCTCTGCACTCTCCGGTTCTTCTCTGCACTCTCCGGCTCTTCTCTGCACTCTCCAGCTCTTCTGCTGGGCTCCTCCGCTATCTTCTGCTCTTTTGCCACTCTTTTGCTAGCGGAGGAGCCCGGTCTTCTTCCGACTTTGGGGGTCTCTCAGGCCTCTTCTCCCTCTCTCCAGTGTCGTCGCTGCGCTCTCTGGTTCTTCTCTGATGCCTTCTTCCTTCTGCTGGGCTCCTCCGCTATCTTCTGCTCTTTTGCCTCTCTTTTGCTAGCGGAGGAGCCCGGTCCTTCTTTCCTCTTCTCTTCCTGAGATGTTGACACAACGCTCCCTCTCGCTGTAATGCCGTGAGCGAGGTCTGTAACCAATCATATGCCCTGGGACAGTCCCAGCATGCCCTGGGACTGTGCCGTCATAATGGGCGTGGTCACCCGGTAACATCACATGGTGACCATGCCCCATGCCTATATAAGTCGCCACACACATCGCAGATGGCAGTACAGCGGGAGAGAGCGTTGTGTCAACATCGGGAGAAGAGAAGGGAAGGGGGCAACGAAGAAGAAGAACAAGACGACCGGGCCACCACTAGCAAGGAAGAAGATAGCGGGGGAGCCTGGCAGAAGAACTGGAGCGGAAAAGAACCGGACAGCGACAGAAGAACCGGACAGCAGGAGAAGATCGTGCTCCTCCGCTAGCAAAAGAGCGGCAAAAGAGCAGAAGTTAGCGGAGGAGCCCGGGAGAAGAGCTGGAGAGCGAGGAGAAGAACCGGAGACCGGGAGAAGATCCAGAGAGCGCGGAAGAGACCCCCGAAGTCGGAAGAAGACCCCCGGAGCTGCCTATAGTGTGTTTTTTTCTTGACACTTTTTTCCCCCAGATGAAAGGGTAGGGGTACCATGTACCCCATACTCATTCACATAGAGTGGGGGGCGGGGATCTGGGGGCCCCCTTATTAAAGGGGGCTCCTGGATTCTGATAAGCCAGGGTTGTCGGGAAGAGGCCTTTGTCCTCATCAACATGGGGACAAGGTGCTTTGGGGTGGGGGGCGCTCGCTCGTCCCCACCCCCTTTCCTGACCGGCCGGGCTGCGTGCTCGGATAAGGGTCTGGTATGGATTTGGGGGGGACCCCCAAGCCATTTTTTCGGCGTAGGGGGTTCCCCTTAATATCCAGACCAGACCGAAGGGCCTGGCATGCACCCGAATGGGGGAACCCATGCCAGTTTCTTTCGCGCTGCTTTAATAGGAAGATGTCTATTGCAGCGAGCGCGAGATGTACCTCGCCGAGAACCAGCACGATCCTATCGTGCTGGAAACATTCTCGCGTGCAGGTACTCCTGTGTGTGCGCCGGTTCACACGTTGGATTAAGGATCTATCCAGCGCACCAATTAAGGTCTAAACCAGTGCAGTGCATTCATCTTAGTAAATGACCCGGTGAATAAAGTGTAGCGCTAAAAAGTGAAAAGTGAAAAAATAATGTATATACATAGGTGAAATGAACACACTAATTCAATCGTGTCTTATAATAATGTGAAAGAGTTCATCTTTATAGTCCATAGGCATATATAACCAATATGGCCATTAGCTGTAAAGCCAGTGAAAAACCGTCACCAAAATAGGCGGAAATAGTCTGGGCTATCCAGCACCCAAAATAACATAAATATAATGTGATGATGATTATTGTCATTTATCCAAATAAAAGGAGATTCCCAGAAATCCAACACAACTGAACGAAATTCACCTCAGTGTCTTATATGGGGATGTGTAAATTTCCCACAACCAGTGAAGTTGGAGGCTTACCGGAGGGTTTGAACCCGAAACAGTATATACTGTAGGGGTAAAACCAGCTTGTATTGCCCACTGGCAATGGGGGGATTTTGGTAACCAGGAGAAACAGAGGTCCCAAACGTTTTCACGGAAATATCTTCTCCACACAGTTAGTCACATATCCCAGAGTATGGCCCATATAGGATGAAAAAAGGGCCACATAGTGTAATTCCATAAACAAAATAAATTTATTTAAAAAAGAAAGAAATACACTTACATTTAAGAAGTATTAAAAAGCGCTTGTGTATAAAAGAAGGCGGCAGTGGAGTCCTTCCGACGCGTTTCGTCTACCAAGACTTCGTCTAGGGGTGTCCTTCCACTGCTGCCTGACTCCCTAATATAGGGTCCGCTCAAAATGGCGTTCCAGGTCTCGACTTCATTAACATGTGTTGCGTTCCAACCTCTCATTATCCCTTAACTTTGCCTCAAAATGCAATGGGGACCATCATTATCCAACTACATACCCCAGAGGACAAAAATATCAGAGTCCGTGGTTGAATTTTATCGTTAGTGGTCCGATCTCTCTATTTACGGGATGGTATCTCTGCAGACACCAAATCCCGCGATATTACGCCATGACGCTGAAACTCAAAAAGTAAACAGAACGTCATGTCGTCATGGCGCAGGATCGGAAGCGTGGTTAACCAAGCTTCCTTCCAGAATGGCTTCCGTTCCAGTCAAGCCTCGCTTACGAGGCCTATGCTGTGCCTCGCGCTGCACCGACCTACGTCACGACATACCGTTGATTGCGCACGCGCAACAACGCTATTTAGGAGACCTAATGATTTTTAGTGTGTTTAAAGAAGAAGGGGCGGCTCCCAAAGAGCATTAAACCTAAATGCCCATTATCCAGAAGGAAAATTTCCAATAAATAGGTATAAATATTCTCCACTGAATATTACATTATATCTATAGGTGTCATTAACCACTTGCCGACCGCCTCACGCCTATATACGTGAGCAGAGCGGCACGGGCAGGCAAAATCACGTACCTAGTACGTGATTGCCTTCCCGCGGGTGGGGGGTCCGATCGGACCCCCCCCTGTGCCAGCTGCGGTCGGCATTTGGTTGGGAGCGATGACAGACGAGGGGGAGACCATCCGATCGTGGCCCCCCCCTCGCGATCGCTCCCAGCCAATGAGAGACATCCCCTGCCTCTGTATAGTACACAGAGGCAGAGGATGTGATGTCATCTCTCCTCGGCTGTCAGTTTCCGTTCCAGCGCCGAGGAGAGATGACATGTAAGTAAGTGCACAACACACACACACTCAGTAGAACATGCCAGGCATACATTACACCCCTGATCCCCCCCCGATCGCCCCCCGATCCCCCCCCAATCACCCCCCCCCCCCCCGTCACAAACTGACACCAAGCAGGTTTTTTTTTTTTTTTTTTTTTTTTTTCCTGATTACTGCATAGTGTCAGTTTGTGACAGTTAGCAGTGTTAGGACAGTTACTGTAACCCCCCTGTAGGTCTAGGGTACCCCCCTTACCCCCCCTAATAAAGTTTTAACCCCTTGATCACCCCCCCTCACCAGTGTCGCTAAGCGATCATTTTTCTGATCGCTGTATTAGTGTCGCTGGTGACGGTAGTTAGTGACGTAAATATTTAGGTTCGCCGTCAGTGTTTTATAGCGACAGGGACCCCCATATACTATCTAATAAATGTTTTAACCCCTTGATTGCCCCCTAGTTAACCCTTTCACCACTGATCACCGTATAACCGTTACGGTTGACGCTGGTTAGTTCGTTTATTTTTTATAGTGTCAGGGCACCCGCCGTTTATTACCGAATAAAGGTTTAGCCCCCTGATCGCCCGGCGGTGATATGCGTCGCCCCAGGCAGCGTCAGATTAGCGCCAGTACCCCCCCTAATAAAGTTTTAACCCCTTGATCACCCCCTGTCGCCAGTGTCGCTAAGCGATCATTTTTCTGATCGCTGTATTAGTGTCACTGGTGACGCTAGTTAGGAACGTAAATATTTAGGTTCGCCGTCAGTGTTTTATAGCGACAGGGACCCCCATATACTATCTAATAAATGTTTTAACCCCTTGATTGCCCCCTAGTTAACCCTTTCACCACTGATCACCGTATAACTGTTACGGGTGACGCTGGTTAGTTTGTTTATTTTTTATAGTGTCAGGGCACCCGCCGTTTATTACCGAATAAAGGTTTAGCCCCCTGATCGCCCGGCGGTGATATGCGTTGCCCCAGGCAGTGTCAGATTAGCGCCAGTACCGCGAACACCCACGCACGCACCGTACACGCACCATACACCTCCCTTAGTGGTATAGTATCTGATCGGATCAATATCTGATCCGATCAGATCTATACTAGCGTCCCCAGCAGTTTAGGGTTCCCAAAAACGCAGTGTTAGCGGGATCAGCCCAGATACCTGCTAGCACCTGCGTTTTGCCCCTCCGCCCGGCCCAGCCCAGCCCACCCAAGTGCAGTATCGATCGATCACTGTCACTTACAAAACACTAAACGCATAACTGCAGCGTTCGCAGAGTCAGGCCTGATCCCTGCGATCGCTAACAGTTTTTTTGGTAGCATTTTGGTGAACTGGCAAGCACCAGCCCCAGGCAGCGTCAGGTTAGCGCCAGTACCGCTAACACCCACGCACGCAGCGTACACCTCCCTTAGTGGTATAGTATCTGAACAGATCAATATCTGATCCGATCAGATCTATACTAGCGTCCCCAGCAGTTTAGGGTTCCCAAAAACGCAGTGTTAGCGGGATCAGCCCAGATACCTGCTAGCACCTGCGTTTTGCCCCTCCGCCCGGCCCAGCCCACCCCACCCAAGTGCAGTATCGATCGATCACTGTCACTTACAAAACTCTAAACGCATAACTGCAGCGTTCGCAGAGTCAGGCCTGATCCCTGCGATCGCTAACAGTTTTTTTTGTAGCGTCTTGGTGAACTGGCAAGCGCCAGCGGCCTAGTACACCCCGGTCGTAGTCAAACCAGCACTGCAGTAACACTTGGTGACGTGGCGAGTCCCATAAGTGCAGTTCAAGCTGGTGAGGTGGCAAGCACAAGTAGTGTCCCGCTGCCACCAAAAAGACAAACACAGGCCCGTCGTGCCCATAATGCCCTTCCTGCTGCATTCGCCAATCCTAATTGGGAACCCACCGCTTCTGCAGCGCCCGTACTTCCCCCATTCACATCCCCAACCAAATTCAGTCAGCTGCATGAGAGGCATTTTCTTTATGTCCTCCCGAGTACCCCTACCCAGCGAACCCCCCAAAAAAGATGTCGTGTCTGCAGCAAGCGCGGATATAGGCGTGACACCCGCTATTATTGTCCCTCCTGTCCTGACAATCCTGGTCTTTGCATTGGTGAATGTTTTGAACGCTACCATGCACTAGTTGAGTATTAGCGTAGGGTACAGCATTGCACAGACTAGGCACACTTTCACAGGGTCTCCCGAGATGCCATCGCATTTTGAGAGACCCGAACCTGGAACCGGTTACAGTTATTATAGTTAGTTACAAAAAAAAGTGTAAAAAAAAAAAAAACACAAACAAAAATATAAAATAAAAATAGTTGTCGTTTTATTGTTCTCTCTCTCTCTATTCTCTCTCTATTGTTCTGCTCTTTTTTACTGTATTCTATTCTGCAATGTTTTATTGTTATTATGTTTTATCATGTTTGCTTTTCAGGTATGCAATTTTTTATACCTTACCGTTTACTGTGCTTTATTGTTAACCATTTTTTTGTCTTCAGGTATGCCATTCACGACTTTGAGTGGTTATACCAGAATGATGCCTGCAGGTTTAGGTATCATCTTGGTATCATTCTTTTCAGCCAGCGGTCGGCTTTCATGTAAAAGCAATCCTAGTGGCTAATTAGCCTCTAGACTGCTTTTACAAGCAGTGGGAGGGAATGCCCCCCCCCCAACATCTTCCGTGTTTTTCTCTGGCTCTCCTGTCTCAACAGGGAACCTGAAAATGCAGCCGGTGATTCAGCCAGCTGACCATAGAGCTGATCAGAGACCAGAGTGGCTCCAAACATCTCTATGACCTAAGAAACCGGAAGCTACGAGCATTTTATGACGTAGATTTCGCCGGATGTAAACAGCGCCATTGGGAAATTGGGAAAGCATTTTATCACACCGATCTTGGTGTGATCAGATGCTTTGAGGGCAGAGGAGAAATCTAGGGTCTAATAGACCCCAATTTTTGCAAAAAAGAGTACCTGTCACTACCTATTGCTATCATAGGGGATATTTACATTCCCTGAGATAACAATAAAAATGATTTAAAAAAAAAAAAAATGAAAGGAACAGTTTAAAAATAAGATAAAAAAATAATAATAATAAAGAAAAAAAAAAAAAAAAAAAAAAAAAGCACCCCTGTCCCCCCTGCTCTCGCGCTAAGGTGAACGCAAGCGTTGGTCTGGCGTCAAATGTAAACAGCAATTGCACCATGCATGTGAGGTATCGCCGCGAAGGTCAGATCGAGGGCAGTAATTTTAGCAGTAGACCTCCTCTGTAAATCTAAAGTGGTAACCTGTAAAGGCTTTTAAAGGCTTTTAAAAATGTATTTAGTTTGTCGCCACTGCACGTTTGTGCGCAATTTTAAAGCATGTCATGTTTGGTATCTATGTACTCGGCCTAAGATCATCTTTTTTATCTCATCAAACATTTGGGCAATATAGTGTGTTTTAGTGCATTAAAATGTAAAAAAGTGTGTTTTTTCCCCAAAAAATGCGTTTGAAAAATCGCTGCGCAAATACTGTGTGAAAAAAAAAAATGAAACACCCACCATTTTAATCTGTAGGGCATTTGCTTTAAAAAAAATATATAATGTTTGGGGGTTCAAAGTAATTTTCTTGCAAAAAAAAATTATTTTTTTATGTAAACAATAAGTGTCAGAAAGGGCTTTGTCTTCAAGTGGTTAGAAGAGTGGGTGATGTGTGACATAAGCTTCTAGATGTTGTGCATAAAATGCCAGGACAGTTCAAACCCCCCCCAAATGACCCCATTTTGGAAAGTAGACACCCCAAGCTATTTGCTGAGAGTCATGTTGAGTCAATGGAATAATTTATATTGTGACACAAGTTGCGGGAAAGAGACAATTTTTTATTTTTTTTATTTTTTTTTGCGCAAAGTTGTCACTAAATGATATATTGCTCAAACATGCCATGGGAATATGTGAAATTACACCCCAAAATACATTCTGTTGCTTCTCCTGAGTACGGGGATACCACATGTGTGAGACTTTTTGGGAGCCTAGCCGCGTACGGGACCCCGAAAACCAAGCACCGCCTTCAGGCTTTCTAAGGCCGTAAATTTTTGATTTCACTCTTCACCGCCTATCACAGTTTCGGGGGCCATGGAATGCCCAGGTGGCAAAAAAACCCCCCAAATGACCCCATTTTGGAAAGTAGACACCCCAAGCTATTTGATGAGAGGTATAGTGAGTATTTTGCAGACCTCACTTTTTGTCACAAAGTTTTGAAAATTGAAAAAAGAAAAAAAAAATTTTTTTCTCTCGTCTTTCTTTATTTTCAAAAACAAATGAGAGCTGCAAAATACTCACCATGCCTCTCAGCAAATAGCTTGGGGTGTCTACTTTCCAAAATGGGGTCATTTGGGGGGGGTTTGTGCCACCTGGGCATTCCATGGCCTCCGAAACTGTGATAGGCAGTGAGGAGTAAAATCAAAAATGTACGCCCTTAGAAATCCTGAAGGCGGTGCTTGGTTTTCGGGGTCCCGTACGCGGCTAGGCTCCTAAAAAGTCCCACACATGTGGTATCCCCGTACTCAGGAGAAGCAGCTAAATGTATTTTGGGGTGCAATTCCACATATGCCCATGGCCTGTGTGAGCAATATATCATTTAGTGACAACTTTGTGCAAAAAAAAAAAAAAAAAAAAAAAATTGTCACTTTCCCGCAACTTGTGTCAAAATATAAAACATTCCATGGACTCAACATGCCTCAAAGCAAATAGCTTGGGGTGTCTACTTTCCAAAATGGGGTCATTTGGGGGGGGTTTATGTCATCTGGGCATTTTATGGCCTTCAAAACCGTGATAGGTAGTGAGGAGTAAAATCAAAAATGTACGCCCTTAGAAATCCTGAAGGCGGTGCTTGGTTTTCGGGGCCCCGTACGCGGCTAGGCTCCCAAAAAGTCCCACACATGTGGTATCCCCGTACTCAGGAGAAGCAGCTAAATGTATTTTGGGGTGCAATTCCACATATGCCCATGGCCTGTGTGAGCAATATATCATTTAGTGACAACTTTTTGTAATTTTTTTTTTTTTTTTGTCATTATTCAATCACTTGGGACAAAAAAAATGAATATTCAATGGGCTCAACATGCCTCTCAGCAATTTCCTTGGGGTGTCTACTTTCCAAAATGGGGTCATTTGGGGGGGTTTTGTACTGCCCTGCCATTTTAGCACCTCAAGAATCGACATAGGCAGTCATAAATTAAAGGCTGTGTAAATTCCAGAAAATGTACCCTAGTTTGTAGACGCTATAACTTTTGCGCAAACCAATAAATATACACTTATTGACATTTTTTTTACCAAAGACATGTGGCCGAATACATTTTGGCCTAAATGTATGACTAAAATTGAGTTTATTGGATTTTTTTTAGAACAAAAAGTAGAAAATATCATTTTTTTTCAAAATTTTCGGTCTTTTTCCGTGTATAGCGCAAAAAATAAAAACGGCAGAGGTGATCAAATACCATCAAAAGAAAGCTCTATTTGTGGGAAGAAAAGGACGCAAATTTCGTTTGGGTACAGCATTGCATGACCGCGCAATTAGCAGTTAAAGCGACGCAGTGCCGAATTGTAAAAAGTGCTCTGGTCAGGAAGGGGGTAAATCCTTCCGGGGCTGAAGTGGTTAAAAGGGGTAAAAAATGCCCAAACATTTTATTCTAATTGGACGTAAATATATGGATGGTAATAAACAAAACCCTGAAAGGTTTGGCTGTAGTGGTTTAACTGTACTTGAAAGAAATTACATGGATTGGATTCTCATAACTTGCATAACCAAAATTCACCACAATCAAAAATTGGAAGGCCTGTATATAGATCAATACACTTTATACAAAAAAAACTTATATGTCAGGACTGGTCTATGAAAGCATTAACGTCCACTTCTACATTCATACCCTGGGGGGCAAAGGACTGTAGTTCGTGTATCCAGAACATCTCCAGACGGGATACACCTCTGATTTTTGCACCACCTCTCCATGGGGGTGTGTATTTATCTATAATGATAAATTGTGATCCCTCAGGGTTTCCATTGTGAAACTCCTTATAATGTCTGGGGACAGTATGTTTTGGGTCCCTACTTTTAATAAGGACAATATGTTCACCCACTCTAATGGAAAATGTCCTTGTGGTGCGACCTATATATTGTTTATGGCAGGGGCACGTAATGAGGTACACCACATATGCCGTGCTGCATGTGCAGAATGGCTTTATGGTGTATCTCCTGCCAGTGACTGAAGAGGTAAATTCTGTCACCTTGCGAGTTGTTACAGAATTGTGTTGACACACGACGCACCTCCTACAGGGAAAAAAAAAACGTCCATTTATGGAAAAATGACGGGCGGGTAGGGGGATTAATAATATTGGGGGCCACTTTACTTTGTAAAGATGGTGCACCTTTAAAGATGATTTTGGCCTCATCTGGAATTATTGGTCCCAAAATATTGTCCTGTTTGAGGACATCCCAATGTTTTTTAATAATATTTTTGAACTGTCTGTGTTGTACTGAGAAAGAAGTCAGCATGGCCCATCTAAACTTGCCATCTGATTCTTCTTTGGGTTTTATTGTGAGTAGTGATTTTCTGTCGGTGTCGATAGTTCGCTGAATTTCAAGATCTAGGCTAGTTTCATCATATCCCTTGTCGATGAATTTTTGTTTCAGAGTTGTTGCTTGTTCCATAAAGACATTTACATCAGTGCAGTTCCTTCGGAGCCTTAAAAATTGGCTTCTCGGGACTGCATTTAGCCAGGACCTATGGTGGCAACTGTCTACAGGGATAAAACCATTACGGTCTGTGGGTTTAAAGTATGTATTAAATTTAAATTGTTTATCCACTATCTCCATCTGTAGATCCAAAAAATGGATTTTAGTTTCACTAGCTTCATATGACAGGGAGATACCTCTGTCATTAGAATTAAGATGTTCAAAAAATGTCTTAAGTGTTTCCATAGTGCCACTGCACAGGAGGAGGATGTCGTCTATGTACCTAGTCCACAGAACCAAAGAATCGGTTCCGTGGGTATAGACGACATCCTCCTCCCACTTAGCCATAAACAAGTTTGCAAGGCTAGGTGCGAACTTTGCTCCCATGGCCACACCACATTGTTGGAGATAATAATTCTGGTTAAACCAAAAGTAATTATGTTTGGTTGCGAACTCTAGTAGATCTATCAGATATTCGCATTGAAATGGTGCTAATGTATGTTCATGGGCCAAAAAATGTCTGACTGCCTCTATGCCCTTTTCGTGCGGTATACACGTGTACAATGATGCCACGTCAGCTGTGGCTATAATATAGCCATCTCGTATAACGGTGTTTTCGAGGAGTCTAATGGTGGAGCTAGTATCCTTCAAATAGGAGGGAGTTTTTTTCACTATGGGCTGCAAAAAATAATCTATATATTTGCCTACTCTAGCTGTAATAGAGTTAATACCACTTACAATTGGCCTACCGGGAGGGCGTACCGGATTTTTGTGGATTTTTGGCAAATAGTATATGGTGGGGATCCTGGGTGCCGTGGGGATCAAGAAATCTCTTTCTCTTTTATTCAGGATTTTTGATTCGTAACCTTTTGCAATGAGTTGTTGAAGTTGTTGTTTATAAGAGTTGGTGGGATTATTGGGAAGTGCCCGATATGTGCCTGGTTCATTTAGAATTCGATACATCTCTTCTTCATATTGGCTTTTATCAAGAATAACTATTCCTCCTCCCTTATCCGCTGAGCGGACAACTAAATCTTTCCTTGCGCACAGAGATTCCAAACCCCCTTTTGACATTGGAGGATGGCGTATATGTTTCTCTGGTAATCTGGCAAGGTCTTGGAGGACGAGGTCCCTGAATAGGGATGAGCCGAACACCCCCCTGTTCGGTTCGCACCAGAACATGCGAACAGGAAAAAAATTCGTTCGAACACGCGAACGCCGTTAAAGTCTATGGGACACGAACATGAATAATCAAAAGTGCTAATTTTAAAGGCTAATATGCAAGTTATTGTCAATAAAAGTGTTTGGGGACCCGGGTCCTCCCCCAGGGGACATGAATCAATGCAAAAAAAGTTTTAAAAACGGCAGTTTTTTCAGGAGCAGTGATTTTAATAATGCTTAAAGTCAAACAATAAAAGTGTAATATCCCTTTAAATTTCATACCTGGGGGGTGTCTATAGTATGCCTGTAAAGGGGCGCATGTTTCCCGTGTTTAGAACAGTCTGACAGCAAAATGACATTTTGAAGGAAAAAACACATTTAAAACTACCGCGGCTATTGCATTGCCGACAATACACATAGAAGTTCATTGATAAAAACGGCATGGGAATTCCCCACAGGGCAACCCCGAACCAAAATTAAAAAAAAAAATGATGTGGGAGTCCCCCTAAATTCCATACAAGGCCCTTCAGGTCTGGTATGGATATTAAGGGGAACCCCAGCCAAAATTTAAAAAAAAAATTGACGTGGGGTTCCCCCTAAATTCCATACCAGACCCTTCAGGTCTGGTATGGATTTTAAGGGGAACCCCGCGCCAAAAAAAAAAAAAAAAACGGCGTGGGGTCCCCCCAAAAATCCATACCAGACCCTTATCCGAGCACACAACCTGGCAGGCCGCAGGAAAAGAGGGGGGGACGAGAGTGCGCCCCCCCCCTCCTGAACCGTACCAGGCCACATGCCCTCAACATTGGGAGGGTGCTTTGGGGTAGCCCCCCAAAACACCTTGTCCCCATGTTGATGAAGACAAGGGCCTCATCCCCACAACCCTGGCCGGTGGTTGTGGGGGTCTGTGGGCGGGGGGCTTATCGGAATCTGGAAGCCCCCTTTAACAAGGGGACCCCCAGATCCCGCCCCCCCCCCTGTGTGAAATGGTAAGGGGGTACTTACCCCTACCATTTCACTAAAAAACTGTCAAAAATGTTAAAAATGACAAGAGACAGTTTTTGACAATTCCTTTATTTAAATGCTTCTTCTTTCTTCCTTCACCTTCTTCTTCTTCTGGTTCTTCTGGCTCTTCTGGTTCTTCCTCCGGCGTTCTCGTCCAGCATCTTCTCCGCGGCGTCTTCTATCTTCTTCTCCTCGGGCCGCTCCGCACCCATGGCATGGGGGGGGAGGCTCCCGCTCTTCTCTTCATCTTCTTCTCTTCTTCATCTTCTTCTTCATCTTCTTCTTCTTCTTCTCTTCTTCCTTCTTCTCTTCTTCATTTCTTCTCCGGCCGCTCCGCAGCCATGCTGTGGCATGGAGGGAGGCTCCCGCTGTGTGACGGCGTCTCTTCGTCTGACGGTTCTTAAATAACGGGGGGCGGGGCCACACGGTGACCCCGCCCCCCTCTGACGCACGGTGACATGACGGGACTTCCCTGTGGCATTCCCCGTGACGTCACAGGGAAGTCCCGTCAAGTCACCGTGCGTCAGAGGGGGGCGGGGTCACCGGATGGCCCCTCCCCCCGTTATTTAAGAACCGTCAGACGAAGAGACGCCGTCACACAGCGGGAGCCTCCCTCCATGCCACAGCATGGCTGCGGAGCGGCCCGGAGAAGAAATGAAGAAGAGAAGAAGGAAGAAGAGAAGAAGAAGATGAAGAAGAAGATGAAGAAGAGAAGAAGATGAAGAGAAGAGCGGGAGCCTCCCTCCTCATGCCATGGGTGCGGAGCGGCCCGAGGAGAAGAAGATAGAAGATGCCGCGGAGAAGATGCTGGACGAGAATGCCGGAGGAAGAACCAGAAGAGCCAGAAGAACCAGAAGAAGAAGAATATGAAGGAAGAAAGAAGAAGCATTTAAATGAAGGAATTGTCAAAAAACTGTCTCTTGTCATTTTTAACATTTTTGACAGTTTTCTAGTGAAATGGTAGGGGTAAGTACCCCCTTACCATTTCACACAGGGGGGGGGCCGGGATCTGGGGGTCCCCTTGTTAAAGGGGGCTTCCAGATTTCGATAAGCCCCCCGCCCGCAGACCCCCACAACCACCGGCCAGGGTTGTGGGGATGAGGCCCTTGTCTTCATCAACATGGGGACAAGGTGTTTTGGGGGGCTACCCCAAAGCACCCTCCCAATGTTGAGGGCATGTGGCCTGGTACGGTTCAGGAGGGGGGGGCCGCACTCTCGTCCCCCCCTCTTTTCCTGCGGCCTGCCAGGTTGCGTGCTCGGATAAGGGTCTGGTATGGATTTTTGGGGGGACCCCACGCCGTTTTTTTTTTTTTTTGGCACGGGGTTCCCCTTAAAATCCATACCAGACCTGAAGGGTCTGGTATGGAATTTAGGGGGAACCCCACGTCAATTTTTTTTAAAATTTTGGCTGGGGTTCCCCTTAATATCCATACCAGACCTGAAGGGCCTTGTATGGAATTTAGGGGGACCCCCACATCTTTTTTTTTTTTTATTTTGGTTCGGGGTTGCCCTGTGGGGAATTCCCATGCCGTTTTTATCAATGAACTTCTATGTGTATTGTCGGCAATGCAATAGCCGCGGGTAGTTTTAAATGAGTTTTTTCCTTCCAAATGTCATTTTGCTGTCAGACTGTTCTAAACACAGGAAACATGCGCCCCTTTACAGGCATACTATAGACACCCCCCAGGTACGAAATTTAAAGGGATATTACACTTTTATTGTTTGACTTTAAGGATTAATAAAATCACTGCTCCTGAAAAAACGTCCGTTTTTAAAACTTTTTTTTGCATTGATCCATGTCCCCTGGGGCAGGACCCGGGTCCCCAAACACTTTTTATGACAATAACTTGCATATAAGCCTTTAAAATTAGCACTTTTGATTTCTCCCATAGACTTTTAAAGGGTGTTCCGCGGCATTCGAATTTGCCGCGAACACCCCAAATTGTTCGCTCTTCGGCGAACTTGCGAACAGCCAATGTTCGAGTAGAACATGAGTTTGACTCGAACTCGAAGCTCATCCCTATCCCTGAATATTTTTACTGCGGTTGTTATAGGTACGGGGGGCAATAAACAACAACTTCAACAGCTCATTGCAAAAGGTTACGAATCAAAAATCCTTAATAAAAGAGAAAGAGATTTCTTGATCCCCACGGCACCCAGGATCCCCACCATATACTATTTGCCAAAAATCCACAAAAATCCGGTACGCCCTCCCGGTAGGCCGATTGTAAGTGGTATTAACTCTATTACAGCTAGAGTAGGCAAATATATAGATTATTTTTTGCAGCCCATAGTGAAAAAAACTCCCTCCTATTTGAAGGATACTAGCTCCACCATTAGACTCCTCGAAAACACCGTTATACGAGATGGCTATATTATAGCCACAGCTGACGTGGCATCATTGTACACGTGTATACCGCACGAAAAGGGCATAGAGGCAGTCAGACATTTTTTGGCCCGTGAACATACATTAGCACCATTTCAATGCGAATATCTGATAGATCTACTAGAGTTCGCAACCAAACATAATTACTTTTGGTTTAACCAGAATTATTATCTCCAACAATGTGGTGTGGCCATGGGAGCAAAGTTCGCACCTAGCCTTGCGAACTTGTTTATGGCTAAGTGGGAGGAGGATGTCGTCTATACCCACGGAACCGATTCTTTGGTTCTGTGGACTAGGTACATAGACGACATCCTCCTCCTGTGCAGTGGCACTATGGAAACACTTAAGACATTTTTTGAACATCTTAATTCTAATGACAGAGGTATCTCCCTGTCATATGAAGCCAGTGAAACTAAAATCCATTTTTTGGATCTACAGATGGAGATAGTGGATAAACAATTTAAATTTAATACATACTTTAAACCCACAGACCATAATGGTTTTATCCCTGTAGACAGTTGCCACCATAGGTCCTGGCTAAATGCAGTCCCGAGAAGCCAATTTTTAAGGCTCCGAAGGAACTGCACTGATGTAAATGTCTTTATGGAACAAGCAACAACTCTGAAACAAAAATTCATCGACAAGGGATATGATGAAACTAGCCTAGATCTTGAAATTCAGCGAACTATCGACACCGACAGAAAATCACTACTCACAATAAAACCCAAAGAAGAATCAGATGGCAAGTTTAGATGGGCTATGCTGACTTCTTTCTCAGTACAACACAGACAGTTCAAAAATATTATTAAAAAACATTGGGATGTCCTCAAACAGGACAATATTTTGGGACCAATAATTCCAGATGAGGCCAAAATCATCTTTAAAGGTGCACCATCTTTACAAAGTAAAGTGGCCCCCAATATTATTAATCCCCCTATCCGCCCGCCATTTTTCCATAAATGGACGTTTTTTTTTTCCCTGTAGGAGGTGCGTCGTGTGTCAACACAATTCTGTAACAACTCGCAAGGTGACAGAATTTACCTCTTCAGGTACTGGCAGGAGATACACCATAAAGCCATTCTGCACGTGCAGCACGGGATATGTGGTGTACCTCATTACGAGCCCCTGCCATAAACAATATATAGGTCGCACCACGAGGACATTTTCCATTAGAGTGGGTGAACATATTGTCCTTATTAAAAGTAGGGACCCAAAACATACTGTCCCCAGACATTATAAGGAGTTTCACAATGGAAACCCTGAGGGATCACAATTTATCATTATAGATAAATACACACCCCTATGGAGAGGTGGTGCAAAAATCAGAGGTGTATCCCGTCTGCAGATGTTCTGGATACACGAACTACAGTCCTTTGCCCCCCAGGGTATGAATGTAGAAGTGGACGTTAATGCTTTCATAGACCAGTCCTGACATATAAGTTTTTTTTGTATAAAGTGTATTGATCTATATACAGGCCTTCCAATTTTTGATTGTGGTGAATTTTGGTTATGCAAGTTATGAGAATCCAATCCATGTAATTTCTTGCAAGTATAGTTAAACCACTACAGCCAAACCTTTCAGGGTTTTGTTTATTACCATCCATATATTTACGTCCAATTAGAATAAAATGTTTGGGCATTTTTTACCCCTTTTAATGACACCTATAGATATAATGTAATATTCAGTGGAGAATATTTATACCTATTTATTGGAAATTTTCCTTCTGGATAATGGGCATTTAGGTTTAATGCTCTTTGGGAGCCGCCCCTTCTTTTTTAAACACACTAAAAATCATTAGGTCTCCTAAATAGCGTTGTTGCGCGTGCGCAATCAATGGTATGTCGTGACGTAGGTCGGTGCAGCGCGAAGCACAGCATAGGCCTCGTAAGCGAGGCTTGACTGGAATGGAAGCCATTCCGGAAGGAAGCTTGGTTAACCACGCTTCCGATCCTGCGCCATGACGACATGACGTTCTGTTTACTTTTTGAGTTTCAGCGTCATGGCGTAATATCGCGGGATTTGGTGTCTGCAGAGATACCATCCCGTAAATAGAGAGATCGGACCACTAACGATAAAATTCAACCACGGACTCTGATATTTTTGTCCTCTGGGGTATGTAGGTGGATAGTGATGGTCCCCATTGCATTTTGAGGCAAAGTTAAGGGATAATGAGAGGTTGGAACGCAACACATGTTAATGAAGTCGAGACCTGGAACGCACGCGGGTCCGCCATTTTGAGCAACCCGGAAGTGCCATAGCAACGAATTGGATGGGCTGGATTCTCATTATGGGGGTCTTAGTCCCTATATTAGGGAGTCAGGCAGCAGTGGAAGGACACCCCTAGACGAAGTCTTGGTAGACGAAATGCGTCGGGAGGACTCCACTGCCGCCTTCTTTTATACACAAGCGCTTTTTAATACTTCTTAAATGTAAGTGTATTTCTTTCTTTTTTAAATAAATTTATTTTGTTTATGGAATTACACTATGTGGCCCTTTTTTCATCCTATATGGGCCATACTCTGGGATATGTGACTAACTGTGTGGAGAAGATATTTCCGTGAAAACGTTTGGGACCTCTGTTTCTCCGGGTTACCAAGATCCCCCCATTGCCGGTGGGCAATACAAGCCGGTTTGACCCCTAGTATATACTGTTTCGGGTTCAAACCCTCCGGTAAGTCTCCAACTTCACTGGTTGTGGGAAATTTACACATCCCCATATAAGTCACTGAGGTGGATTTCGTTCAGTTGTATTGGATTTCTGGGAATCTCCTTTTATTTGGATAAATGATCAATAATCATCATCACATTATATTTATGTTATTTTGGGCGCTGGATAGCCCAGACTATTTCCGCCTATTTTGGTGACGGTTTTTCACTGGCTTTACAGCTAATGGCCATATTGGTTATATATGCCTATGGACTATAAAGATGAACTCTTTCACATTATTATAAGACACGATTGAATTAGTGTGTTCATTTCACCTATGTATATACATTATTTTTTCACTTTTCACTTTTTAGCGCTACACTTTACTTTCACCTGTTTATTTAACAAATATTCTGTTTGTTGTGTTAGCTGCTCATTTGGAGTAAGCGCAAGATATACCATTTTTTAGTGTTTAGTAAATGACCCCAATTGTGCCGCTCATACAGGATGGTAGGCTGTTCAACCACTCCCTGTATGTAGACACAGGCGAATAGATAACAGGGTCAGAAAAATTTCCGACCTAGTATTAGATTAGATTCCATTTTGCTTTTATTTCATTCTACTCCACTCCACCTTGTTCTACTTCATATAATGTCATTAATATCTCATTATTAACCCTTACCAATCCACCCCCACCATAAATTGCATTTTTATTTTCATTTTCATTTATTGCTAACATTATTTTTATATAGTATAGTGCGGTGGAATGGTCATGGTCTGTGGAATGGAATGGAACGAAACAAAACAAAGCAAAACACAAAACACCAAACAGAAAAACAATCCATGTTCACATCTAGTTATGCCGTGGACATGGATTGTGTCTAGTTTGACATGGAGGGGATATGGGGAGGGAAAAAGTCTAAAGGAAATGGTTTCACCCAGCCAAAACTCCCCCACTTATTTCACACAAAGCTTCATTATTCATAGAAGTGTGTTACATCCCACTCATGGTTAAGGCCAAGGGGTTTTCTGGTATTAAAGTTGAAAATCCAGAATACTTCTTTTTTACATAAGATTCTGAATTTGTCCCCTCCTCTTTTTGGTACTGTAAATTTTCTACTCCTTGTATGGACAAACTTGCCACATCTTTATTGTGATGTCCATTCCAGTGTTTGGCCACATTTGTTGCATGGTTCTTTTGTATATCGTATAAATGATCATATAACCAATCTCTTAACCTGCCAGTTTTGCGACCAACATACTGGAGCGAGCATAATACACATGTAATAATGTACACTAAATATCTGGTATTGCAGTTAATGAATGATTTTATCCTGGTATCTTTGTGGGTAGTTATCGAATGAATCAAATCACCCCTCTTAATATGCAAACAGCATGGACAGATATTTGCTCCACATCGGAATGAGCCCTTAAATTGCAACCAATGTGGAGGATGGTGTGTACTTGTGTATAAACTCGGAGACAGGGTTCAACCTAAAGTAGGGGCCCTGCCAGAAACAGTTTTGATGCCATTTGATAGAATTTGCGCATAAATGAGATCGTTAAAAAGTGTGGGTAAATATTTTTTAACAGTAGATTCAACTTTCCTGAACTCGATGCTATACGGTGTTGAAAACACTGGGACACCACTTGCAGTTGATTTGTTTTTCCTGTCTAAAGTGGTTGTTCCATTGCTTAACAAAGCATCTCTTTTAGTATTGTACCGCTGATAGGGAAATCTAGTGGATCACTTATTATAGGAAGTTATATTTGCCTCTGTTCCAGCTCGGCTGACGTTGCGTGTAATTCCACACTGTGCCGGTGGGTGTCGTTGTCCCCATGGGCCAGTGTTGGAAAAGCAACGTGTTGAAGCGTATGAGTGCTCCTCTGTCTCGGAGATAACTTGGTGGAGGTGGTCCTCCGAGTTGCATTCTGGGAGAGGGTATTTATGGGACAGACGCCATGTTCTAGGGTTTGTTTTCAGCCATCATCTGGCCCTCCTGGCCGACAGGTATGTGATAAGAGTACCACCTCGTGGTCCTCCGTTCTGGAGGCTCACGTTGCTGCGGCGTGTGGGTGGGCCCAGAAGCCTGTCTGGGGCCTACCACAGCAGCAGAGGAATGGTCCTGAGCTGTCTATCCTGAGTGAAGAAGCTGGACAACCGAGAAGATCCCAAGGAAGGACCCATCATGGAAGGATCATGCAGAGTGCTGGTCTGGAGAGGGGCCTGGTGACTCGGTTGGAGGACGTATCCTGAAGTAATCTTACTGCATAGTACTGCCGGGTTGGCTTAAAGGTTCAAGTACTGTGTCTGACATTCATCGCAAACCAATACATCCTGTGGCAGAGGATCGTACAGGTTTTATTTCAAACAAGTCTGTGGCAGAGACTTTTGTTCGTGCTATGTACTGGCTGCTAGACAAGTGAGAGAGGTCTATCCAGGCGGGCAAAGATTGAATCCCACAAGGGGAGCGCATTCAACTACAAGTGTTCAATTCCAAAGAATGTTCTGAAGAGTACTAAGGAAAGGTATTTGAGCTTCCCTGCAGCTTTCCTTCTGCCTCTTTCCTGCTACTTCCTTTATTTGTTCATTAAAGCATTGGAAAACCTACTCAAGTGTTTGGTGCTTATATCGTCCAGAGGTTAACTCAACGGAACCCTAGACCCGATGCCGGTGAAACAGAGGTATCGAGAGTGAAGGTAACAAGCCCGCTTTAAACCAGCAGCTCCACCGAGAGTTAGTGCTACAGTATTATTAGCTATGTTAATGGCTCTATTTAAAACAGATTCTGGGTATCCCCTTTTTCTGAAGTGTTCCTTCATGTTTAACCACTTGCTTACTAGGCACTTAAACCCCACTCCTATCCAGACCAATTTTCAGCTTTCAGCGCTGATGCACTTTGAATGACAATTGCGCGGTCATACAACACTGTACCCAAACAAAATTTTTATCATTTTTTCCCACAAAAAGAGCTTTCTTTTGGTGGTATTTGATCACCTCTGCAGTTTTTTTGTAAAAAAAACTAATTAAAAAAAAAAAAATTTATATTTTGTAATTAAAATGTTAAAACAGGTAATTTTTCTCCTTCATTGATGTACGCTGATGAGGCGGCACTGATGGGCACCGATAGGGAATTGATAGGTGGAACTTGTGGGCATTGATAGGTGGCACTCGTGGCCATTGATAGGTGGCACTGGTGGGCACTGTGGGCACTGTCAGTTGGCAATGGCAGGTGGCACAGATGAGGCATAATTGCCTCTTCCTCTTCGGGACCGATGTCCCTTGCAGATGAGCCGGTGATTAGCTTTTTTTTCTCCTCACGTTGTCAGCGTGAGGAGAAAAAAAAACGATTACCGAGCGTTTGTTTACATCATGTGATCAGCTGTCATTGGCTGACAGCTGATCACATGGTAAGGGGCCGGGACTGGCCCTTTACTCGGATCGGTGATCACCCGAGTCTCAGTGACTCGGTGATCATAGCGCGCGCAGGGCGCGTGCACAAGGGAGGGTTATATGACGGCCTCCCGGAAATTCAGGACCGCGCTGTGGCCGTCATTCGGCTATAGCGCGTATGCCAAGAGGTTAAAGATTTTACTTGAAAATTTTGATCGTTACTGCATATTCCTCTTAGTCTGAGAAATTTCCCTACAGGTATTCCCTTGATGGTGTGCTTGGGGTGGCTGGAGTCAGCCCCCAACAGTGTGTTTCCTGCAAGAGGTTTTCTATAGAGCTTTGACTCAACTCCACCATCAATACCTATCAATGTGACATCAAGAAAGTCAATAGAAGTGGAATCCATATGACCAGTGAAGCGTAAATTGAGGTCATTGTGTCAGGTCTGGGCTCAGCCCTTTCTTCTCTGAGCTGGCCGCTCAGCTGTCGGCTACTTGCCAGCTCCTATCTCTACACAGGTGCTGTTGATGATATCCTGCTCGTCAGTCCTGGCTACTTAAGCCATCCAGCCCAGAGGATCTCTGCCTTCGCCTTAGTCAACATCACAGAGACTCTCTCCAGCATTCCTGTTAAAAGACTTGTTTGGCTGACATCCCTTCTGGCTCAAGATCCTGTTGCTGTTTTACTACACTCATCTCTGGTTCCCTGATGTTTGGCTTGTCTGACTATCCATTCCAGTTCCTGAACTCTGGCTATGTTTTGACTACGTTTGTTCTATTTATTTTTATTATTAAACAAATGTGATTTAACTCTACTTCTGTCTTGGTCTGATTTCATGGTTTCTGACAGTAGGCAAAGGCCATGAATTCAGAAGATACGGTCAATCCACTTGTTGGTAATATTTTTTCCAGATTGGATGAGCAAGATCACCACATGGATCAGTTTGCCATGGCATTACATTTCTGAGTTGCACGGCTCACCTGGAATCTCCCACTGTGGCTGCTCTGGTACAACCTGAGTTGCAGGCTGTCCCTGCTGCTGCGCCAGACTCTGTGCAGGCACCCGCCTTGAGTATTACCTCTATAAGAGGTATGTCTGGTTCCACTCTGTGAATTGGGGGTGACCAAGTTCAATGCAGAGGGTTTCTCAACCAAGTTGAGATATACTTTGAGATGCTGCCCCAGGCATTTCCCACGGACAGAAGCAAAGTAGGTTTCGGGATATCTTTGCTTTCTGAGAGAGCCTTGGCCTATGCAAACCCTCTATGGGAGATGCAAAAAACTGTTGTTTTGAGTTATCCTGAGCTTGTGGCCTCCTTTAAAAGGGTATTTGACGTTCCTGCACGCTTCGCTTCTGCTGCCAAGTGCCTCATGCCTATCAAACCGAGTACGAGAACTGTGGCCGACTACGCCATTGAATTCCATACTCTGGCAGCAGAGGTTGCTTGGAACAATGAGGCCCTCGTGGCTGCTTTTTCTCATGGTCTCTCGGATTCCATCAGGGATGAAATAGCAGCCCAAGATATACCCACTGAGCTGGAGAAGTTGACCATGTTTGCCATCCTCATTGACTCCAGACTCAGAGAAAGACTCTCTTTTAAGGAGCGCTTGCGGAAGCCTTCTGTACATTTGCCTCTGAGCTTTGCAGTCCCACCCATGCCTCCCTCACCTCCCATGCCTCCTGGTACCGAGTCGGTCAGTGAAGATGAACCCATGCACTTGGGCTTTACGCGTCTCTCTGCGGATAAGAGAACATTTAGGAGGAGGGAGAGATTGTGCCTTTATTGTGGCCAGGCAGGTCACTTTTTAAGGGCTTGTCCTACTCGTCCAGAGAACACCCGAACCTTGAGGTCCTGTCACAGACAGACCTTAGGTGGCGTTGTTTTGTTCCCAGTTATCCAGAAGGTTTCGGTCACCCTTTCTTGGACTGAGTTGTCCGTCGAGATACAGGCTCTAATCGACTCTGGGGTTGCAGGCCTGTTCATTGATGCTGCCTTTGTATCGAAGCACTCGATTCTGCTGCAGCTGCATGACACTCCTCTTGCCATTGAGGCTCTTGATGGGAGACCCCTACTGCCTGCCCATGTGACTCATGAGACGGTTCCATTGCCGATAGCCGTAGGGGCTCTTGCCCATGAGATAATCCAATTCCAAGTTATTTCCTCACCTAAGTTTTCGTTGGTTATTGGTTATCCTTGGTTACAGAGGCACAGCCCCTCTTTTGATTGGCTCCATGCTAAGGTTCTCTCCTGGTCGCTACAATGCAGTAAGACATGCTTGCAGATGGTAGCCAAGGTCCTGTGCACCTCTTCACTCTCCTCCATGTCGGAGGAGTACCGCAATTTTAGCGATGTCTTTGACAAAGGTCCAGCCAGTAGTTTCTTTTCAATTTTCTTTATTAAAGGTTTTGCAAATTATACAAAATGGCATGAACAATCAGTCAGCAAACATATTTTCTGTTAAATGACACAAAAGTGTTATACAGAACACGAGGGGAAAAAAAAAGGGGGGGGGGAGGGGGGGATAAAGAGGATAAATTTGCCCCGTAAGCGGAGTACTCTTAACTTCTGGGTAATGTTAAATCAAGTTGTAGTACCTTTAGTACATCTCTGTATCAGGGCCCTTGGCGTCAAAGGAGGTTAGGCCTTTAAAATGAGTTTACCTTGTTCCTCCCTCGAGGCCAAGTGAGGCTTCATAACTCTCCACTTGTGTCCATAGGTAGAGTTTTTTTTTTTTTTTAAACATAAAAGGAGAAGAAAGGGAGGGGATAAGAGAAATGATATAAAGTAAGATTAAGATGAAGGAGGAGAATGGAAAGGAGAGAAAGAGAAAAAAAGGTAAAGGTCCAGAATCCGAAGAAGGAGCCGTTTCCCCCGGCCTGGGTCCCCCACCATACAGTTCTAGAGACTATGGCGCTTGGAGGTATTTGATCCAGGGGGACCACACCCTGTCAAATCTGGCCTGTCTGTCTTTAAGGATACTGGCCAATTTTTCGTTGACCATGATCCAAGATATTTTATTCTTTACCAGTGCAAGGTTGACCACTGGAGTTTTCCATGCTCGTGCTATTGTGATTTTAGCTGCTGAAAAAATAAAAAAGATGAGAGTTCGGAGATGTCTAGGGATCCCATCCGGCAAGTCTGCAAATAGCGCCGTCTTGGGATTTTTAGGTAGATTTTGTCCTGTCACTGAGTAGGCCAAGGAGAATATTCTGATCCAGAAGCGCTGGATTTTGGGACAGGACCACCAAACATGTAACATGGTACCCTCCTGCCCGCATCCTCTAAAGCAAAGGGGTGAAGTTCCGGGGCACATCCTCGCCAGCCTCGCCGGGACAAGGTACCACCTGGACAACACCTTGTAGTTTCCCTCCACCAGGGAAGTATTAAGTATTCCCTTATGCACCATGGTCGACCATTTCCCCCATATCTCCTCCTCTATAGTCTCTCCTAGATCAGATTCCCATGCTATTTGGTATGAAAGTTTGGTCTGTTGGGTATTGAAGAGGGCATAGAGCTCAGAGATCCCTCCCCGTGACTCAGTTCTGCGTAAGCATTTATTCTCAAACAAGGTCCTAGTAGTTATGTCTGTCAGATCAGTAGCTAGGGATTTGATGAAGTGAGTGATTTGATATAGACGGAAAGATTCCGTCTGTGGCATCTGTAATGTCTCTCGAAAATAAGCCTGTTGCTTGATCCCTTTGTGATCTATGAAGTGTGCTATCCTATAAAGGCCTTTGTTAACCCACCACGTAAATTGCTGGGGATTTTGTCCTGGAGGGAAGTGTGGGTTATTGAGTATAGGGGCTACAGGAGAATGAGGAGATTTCAATGAGTGTATTTTGTTCACCGTGTCCCACAGACGCAAGGAGTGGGATAAGGAAGGGCACAATATGGCCCGACGTTCTCTTGTCGGGAGCCACAGCAGGAGGTCTATTGGTAGTGAGGGACTGGCTTGTGCTTCCAACCGAACCCAGTCTGGTTGGTATGTTGTAGAAAAAATTTGGTAAAGTTGTACCAGTTGGGCCGCCCTATAATATTTCACGAGGTGGGGAACTCCCAGTCCTCCCTTCCCTTTAGAAATATCCAGCCAGTAGTTTGCCTCCACACCTGCCATATGATTGCGCATTTGACCTTCAACCTGGTGCCATACCCCCTCGTGGCCGGTTTACCCTTTGTCGGTCTTGGAGGATAAGGCCATGGAGGAGCATGTTGCAGACGCACTTTCTCGAGGTTTCATCCGCAAATCCTCGTCCCCTGCTGGTACTGGTTTCTTCTTCGTGAAGAAGAAGAGTGGTGAACTGAGACCTTGTATTGATTATAGGGGTCTCAATCATTTCACGATTAAGAATGCCTATCTGATTCCATTGATTACGGAGTTATTTGACTGCCTCAAGGGATCAACGGTTTTCGCGAAGCTTGATGTGAGAGGGGCATACAATCTTGTGAGGGCAAAGAGTGGAAAACTGCATTTAATATGAGAACAGGCCATTATGAGTACCTTGTAATGCCTTTTGGCCTTTGTAGCGCCCCAGCAGTTTTCCAGGAATTCATTAACGATGTCCTCTGACATTTGTTGCAGTTATGTGTGGTGGTTTATCTCGATGATATCCTCATATTTTCCAAGTCCCTGGAGAGCCACCACACAGATGTCTGTCGTGTGCTTCAGAAACTAAGAGAGGTCCATCGTGAACAGGTTAAATTCCTGGGTTATCTCATTTCCACTGCTGGTTTTTCGATGGACCCAGAGAAACTTTCAGCAGTCCTACAGTGGCCCTGTCCCGTGGGTTTACATCTTCTGCAGCGTTTCCTGGGCTTTGTCAACTATTATCGGAAGTTTATTCATAACTTCTCATCTCTGGTCAAGCCCCTGACTGATATGACCAGAAAGGACGGTAACCCACAGAGTTGGTCTCCGGAGTCCGTTAAGACCTTTTAGCGTGTCAAGGCTGCCTTTGTTTCTGCTCCTGTGTTGGCACATCCTGATCCTACCTTACCTTTTATCCTTGAGGTTGATGCTTCTCACACTGGAGTTGGTGCCCTTCTGTCTCTAGTCCTACCTCTGAGAGCGCTTTGCATCCTTGTGGCTACTTTTCCAAGAAATTGTCACCTGCGCAGTGCAATTAGGAGATTGGTGACAGAGAGCTGTTGGCAATTATTTTAGCCCTGAAAGAATAGTGACATCTCCTCAAAGGTACCACCGTGCCAGTTCTCATTCTTACTGACCATAAGAATCTCACGTTCTTGTCTGAGGCTAAACGCCTCTGTCCCAGAAGGGTGCGATGTGCTCTTTTCTTGTTAAGTTTCAATTACATTGTCTCATTCTTGCCCGGTACTAGGATTGTAAGGGCTGATGCCTTGTCACAACAATTTTCCTCTACTTCCAAGTTGGAGTTGGTTCCGGTTCCTGTGATCGTATTCAGGCTACGGTTCGCACCAGTCTCACTTCTCCTTTGGATGACAAAATTCTTGCTGCTCAGGTCCATGCTTCTCCTGAGAAACCTTGTGACTGCTGCTTTGTCCCAGAGAGTCTCTGTACTGCCGTGCTCCAGACTTACCATCCTCCCAAGGCTGCTGGCCACCCTGGGAAGAATCAACTCTTTTGGGCCATTTCCCAACAATTCTGGTGGCCTAGTCTACGTGCTGATGTAACCGACTTCCTAGCTGCCTGTTAAGTGTGTGCTCAGAGTAAGACTCCATGACATCTTCCAGTGGGCCTCCTACAACCCATACCCAATGAAGAGAGGCCCTGGACCCACCTGTCTATGGATTTCATTGTGGAGTTACCCAACTTCCAGGGCAACACAGTTATCCTTATGGTGGTTGACCGGTGGTTGACCAGTTCTCAAAAATGTCTCATTGTATTCCACTTAAGAAATTGCCCACTTCTAAGGAACTGGCTTCCATTTTTGCTCAGGAGATCTTTCACATGGGCTACCCAAGGTGATTGTCTCGGACAGGGGTAGTCAGTTTGTGTCCCGGTTCTGGCGAGCCTTTTGTGCACAGTTGGGAATTTAGCTTGCAAGACAAGGAGCGGAAAGATGGGACTTTAAATGAGGCACATATGCGGTGTGCCTCCATCCCTGTAGTATATGATGAACAAAGGGAAAGTGGGACTTTAAATGAGATGGATGACTTTGTGGAAGCAAGTTTGAATAAATAAATGCAAATTTTTATTAGTAAACATATTGAATACAATGAATATGTCAATACGTGTCAAATCCACCCACACAAGACATACAGGTGCGGCATGGATACAAATTTACAAGAGTATAATAATTCAAAACAATTCATGGTTACATTGCATGGAATAGGTTTATATAAATACATATCACACAAAAGACAGCACTAGCAGCGAGAATGTGAATATAAAAAAAAAAAAGAGAAAGTTTTTAGGACCATAATAGATATATAAAAATGTCAAAATTGTTAATCTGCTGCAGACCAGGGTTGATATGTCCATTACAGACATAAATCAGCATCACGTGTGTCTGACGCGTTTCGTGTAGAGACACTCTTCAGGGGCGGATGCTCAGGTATGTCTGCAGAGTATAAAATTGATAAATTATATTAGTCTATTTATTGGGTAATGTAAAGGAATGGCAGATTTGCCCAACCTAAATACTCACAAAAGGTCCAATGCAATGAGGTGCTGCGATCATGCGATCAGGGTCCCCAAAGTAGTCTCCCCCGGGAGCTGAGGTACTCATGGCCGTGTGCAGCAAGGCGCCCATGACGGAACCTCCCGATGGTCCATGACACAAAAGCTGGTGCGTGAGTGAAAAACCAGGGTAACTCAAAATGGTAACCTGGGGTGATCTGAAAAGTGTACATGGGAATATGTGAATGAGTGAGCAAAAAATGGGTAAAAAATATAAAAATATAAAAAATTATTAAAACATGATGTGAAAAATATGAGGAAAAAAAATAAATTGTGAATTATGTGAACAAAGTGATGGTGAGCTGACATGACAAAGAAAGAATGTAGGAGTGTAAGGTGGTAAAGGAGAGGAAAAGATGGGGCAAAGGGTGAAAAAAACATACAGAATGCAAAGAAACCAAGGGTGGCATTAAAGAGTGTGTGTAGACCTAATGAGAGACTTACGTGGAGACAAGGCTTGCACCTGAAGTGATGTGCTGAGCTGCAGTGAAATGACTGAAAAGTGTAGCAGCAACAAGTGTGTCAGGGGAGGCTGTTTATAGGAGCCCCACATGTGCACGCCGGCCGTTACCAGCATCACGCTGGCGTAGCATAGGCTGGGAGGAGCTCCAGTGGAGGCGGTGTCCCCGCCCTCCGCAGAAGCCTGATTCCCCGCCAGAGCGGCTCAGATGAAAATCACATGCGCTACGTGCTGATGTCAAACATGACATCACACGCAGGGCAGGATGCGTGGCGCCGATGCTCTGTAGGCGCCCACCCACTACCCCACGCAACTCCCTGCCCATACTCTGCAGACATACCTGAGTAATTTAGCTTGATTTTTCCTCTGCGTATCACCCGCAGTCTAATGGGGCCACAGAACGAGCCAATCAGTCCTTGGAGCAATTCCTACGTTGCTATATTTCTGACCATCATAACAACAACAACATCATAATTTCTGAACATCATAACAACTGGTCAGACCTATTACCGTGGGCAGAGCTTGCTCACAATAATGCCTTGAATTCCGCTTCCCAATTGTCCCCATTTATGGCGAATTATGGTTTCCAACCTTCCATGTTGCCTGACTCATTTGTTCCGCAGAGTATTCCTGCGTTAGAGGAGCCTCTCTGTGGTCTTCGTTCCACTTGGGCACAAGTCCAGGAGGCTTTGCGACATGCTAATGATAGGTACAAACTCCATGCTGACCGCAGACACCTGTCCGCGCCTTACTACCAGGTTGAGGACAATGTCTGGCTGTCATCTTGCAACCTCTGACTTCATGTTCCCTCACTGAAGTTTGCACCTCGGTTTATTGGGCCTTTCTGTATTCTTCCCAGGATTAAACCAGTGGCTTACACATTAGACCTTCCTTCTAACGTATTTCAAATGTATTTCATGTCTCCTTATTAAAACCTTTGGTCTGCAACCGCTTTACCACCTCAGTGCCACGTCCTCACCCTGTACGGGTTGAGAACTAATTTGTTCCGCAGAGTATTCCTGCGTTAGAGGAGACTCTCTGTGGTCTTCGTTCCACTTGGGCACAAGTCCAGGAGGCTTTGCGACATGCTAATGATAGGTACAAACTCCATGCTGACCGCAGACGCCTGTCCGCGCCTTACTACCAGGTTGGGGACAATATCTGGCTGTCATCTTGCAACCTCCGACTTCGTGTTCCCCCACTGAAGTTTGCACCTCGGTTTATTGGGCCTTTCCGTATTCTTTGCAGGATTAACCCAATGGCTTACGCATTAGACCTTCCTTCTAACGTATTTCAAATGTATTTCATGTCTCTTTATTAAAACCTTTGGTCTGCAACCGCTTTACCACCTCAGTGCCACGTCCTCACCCTGTACGGGTTGAGAACCATGAGGAGTATTAAGTACAGTCCATTGTTGATTCCCGTAGGTTCTGTGGGCACATACAGTACCTGATGCATTGGAAGGGGTACGGTCCAGAGGAACGCTCTTGGGTCTCATCCTCAGACGTACATGCCCCTGTCCTCCTCCATGATTTCCATAGATGTTTTCCCCTCAAGTCTGGTGGTCCTCCGAGGGGGAGGGGTCATTATAGAGGGGGTACTGTCAAGCCTGGGCTTAGCCCTTCCTTCTGTGAGCTGGCCACTCAGCTCTTGGCTAATTGCCAGCTCCTATCTCTCCACAGGTACTCAGCTGTTGGTGATATCCTGCTCATAAGTCCTGCCTACTTAAGCCGAGCAGCCTAGAGGATCTCTGCCTTTGCCTTAGTCAACATCACAGAGACGCTCTCCTGCATTCCTGTTATAAGACTTGCTTGGCTGACATCCCTTCTGGCTCAAGATCCTGCTTGCTGTTTTATATGCTCAACTCCGGCTCCCTGACGTTTGGCTTGTCTGACTATCCGTTCCAGTTCCTGAACTCTGGCTATGTTTTGACGTTTGTTCTATTTATTTTTATTATTAAACAATGATTTAACTGTACTTCTGTCTTGGTCTGGTTTCATGGTTTCTGACACATTTTCATTCAAAAAATTCAGCCATTCATCCAACCCTCCTATTTATTTGGTACATATGAATAACAGGTCATCAATATAGAAGTGAAAAAACTTTATTTGGGAACGATGGGGACACCCAGCTCCAAAGATGCGGGACCTCTCCCACCAACCCATGTAAAGGTTGGCAAGGGAGCGTGAGAACGTAGCCCCCATAGAAGGACTAAGTTCTCTGGAGGTAGAAGTCCCCATTGAACATAAAATTGTTGTGTGTCAAAAGATATTCTAAACATGGTAAAATAAATTCCTGATGAACTAAGGAATATTTACTAAAATGTTGCAAAAAATAAGAAACCACTTGTAGACCTTTTGGATGGGGGATGGATGAATATAAGCTTTCTGGATTCTGGAGTTGCCAGCTACATCTTTCTGCGTATTTAATGGCTGGAGGCCATTTAATCCAGAGCACCCAGTGAAGGATCCCCCCCCAATCTTTGTGGTGTGTTCCTCTGTCTTTGTTCTTTAGTCTATTTTAGCTGCCCTGATTGCGCTTTTACACTTCTTGTTGCAATCCTTGCAGTGTTGGAATGCGGTGCGGACAATGGCCCCTCGGCCTTATACTGTATTTTTAAAGGCCATTTTTTCTCTTTATAAACCTTTTACATTAACATTTAAACACCCAGGTTTACCTTAGCTTTTTATATTTGTTGGCCATTGGAATGCACTGGCTGATACCCTTATTTAATATGTTCTTAAAACACTCCCATTTTACCTCAGTGTTCAATGTTTAAAGAATTTGATCTCATTTAATATTCTGTGGTATGGAGAGTAGCTTAGAGAAGTTGGCACTTTTGGAATTTAATGTTCTTGCACTGCCCTGGTGCCTTCTTTTACTATGAGGTGTGTTGAATGTAATTACCCTATGATCGTTGTTTCCTAAGTTTACCCATAATTCCACGTACATCTGCAATCAGATCTGTGTTATTTGTAATAAGTAGATCTAGCAAAGCATTATTTCTAGTCAAAGCATCCACCAATTGACCCATGGAGTTGTCCTGTAAGACATTTGAAATGAAATGGCAAGCTTTAAATGAGTTAGCAGTTCCTTCTGCCCAAGTAATGGAAATCCCCCGGGGGATAACATTGCCCTGCCTTGCTGCCATTTCTAACTGTGATAGATCAGACTTCTCCTCATCCTCTAGGTTAGGGGGCCTGTAGCATTTGCCCACTATTAGTTTCCCATTTGCAACTTCCCTTTAAAGCTCCAGCAACAAGGATTACACTCCCTGCCTTGCCCCATTAGCTATGCCGTCCCTCACATTCCCTCTTCTACCTTCCCTGTCCCTCCGATACAAGGAGAACCCCTGGACATTGGCATGCCAGTCATGTGAGCTGTCAAACCAAGTTTTTAATACTTCCACAAAGTTGAAATCCTCCTCGTGTATCAGCAGCTCCAATTTTTCCATTTTATTAGCTAGACTTCTAGCATTTGTGTACATGTCTTTTAGTTTTGTACAAGCACATATTTTTTCCTCCTTAGTACTAATGCCCCCAGTACCACCCTCTGTCCTTTGCTCACTGCTGGCTATCTCTTCCTCTGATCCCTCCCCCAATCACTTAGTTTAAAAGCCTACATTTTTGGCAATCTTCTCTCCCAGCAGAACTGCACCCTCCCCATTTTTTTGTTTCAATAAAGTTTTATTTAGCAAAATGTTATTGCAATATAACATGAGTTGTGTATGATATAATCACAGATAACAATCACATAGTATCTTATTACATAGTTGTAAAGATCATATCTTGGATCTAGTTGTACAATTTCTACTGATAAATCTTAAACATTGTTTGTGAGTATTTAGACTCACTTTAAAATTATAATACTGTATAGTAAACAATAACATAAATAAAGAGAAGTAAAGAAGAAGAAAAGGTAGAAAAGAAAGAAATGAAAAAAGTTGGTGGGTAATGAGTAGTCTAGCGCCATGGATGTAGGGATGACTTAGGATGAGAGGACCTTAATCCTCCTATAACTTCTATGACGTCATCTCTGTCTTGTGTTTTAGAGAATATGGGCTACAGGGAAAACAGTCTTTCAGCCATTCTGCATCTTAGTAAAATCATCAGAGTATTTAAAAATGAACCAAGCTCTCCATAAGTTATGAAATTTGTCTGTCCTTTCTGTGGATATAGCTACCGTTTCCTCCATTCTGTATATTGAGTCCACCTCTAAGAGCCATTCTGCTAGCGTGGGTGCATGTGTTGTTTTCCAATGTCTAGGTATAATGGTTTTTGCTGCGTTCAGCATATGTCGCACTACTGACTTTTTGTATCTACTTAACAAGTAGTTTGAGATGTGTAACAGGCAACATTCAGGTGAAAGAACTATGCCAGTTTCTGTTATTGCTTGTATCCTGGAGCAAACGCTGTCCCAGAAAGCACGTATTAGTGGGCAGTACCACCATATGTGCAGCATGTCCCCTTTTGCAGAGCCACATCTCCAACAGTTCTCGGAGATCTCCGGGAACCATGAGTGCAGTCTGGCCGGAGTGAAGTACCAATTTGTCAGGATTTTGTATGATGTTTCCTGGTTGCTTGTGCTAATTGAGCATTTGTGAGCCAGGATACAAGCATTGTTCCATTGTGTTTCAGTGAAAGATTTTTGAAGTGCGGTTTCCCACTCTTTTTTTATGTTTACTCTGTTGTTTGTCCTGACTGGGCCGTAACCAGCCATAGATTAAAGAGGTGGCTTTGTGTACTTGCTCTCCTGCTATGCAAACTTGTTCAAAACTTGTTTGTTCTCTCAGAAATTTTTCCTTATTCCTGGGGCAGAGGATATAGTCATGTAGCTGTCTGTATTGCCAGTGGGTAAAGTGTTTGGCCTGTAATTCAGTCTGTAGTTTGGTAAAAGTTTTTAGTCTGCCATTCTCTAGGCAGTGTGCAACTGTCATTGGCCGTCCTTATGAGGGAAGGACATTGTTGTGTGGCCTAGGGCAAACTCCCTATTCTTAATCAATGGGGTTAGAGGGCCTGGGGAGGATGCGAGATTGTAAAGCTGTGAGACTATCTGAAAGACCTTTAATGTTGGCCCTATCGTGGGATGTCTCTGTAAATCAGTTGTACGAGCTTCTTTATTCAACCATGGTAAAAATCTTAGTGGTGTTTCTGTGTTAAGGCTTTCTAGGTTGACCCATGCCTTGGAAGGAGCGTGACAGTTTCAGTCCAGGATGCGGGTCAAATGTGTCGCATAATAGTAGAGTTTGAAATGTGGTAAGTTAATACCTCCCTCTGCTTTCGTCCTCATCAGCGTTTGCATACTGATGCTCGATTTCTTCCCCGCCCAAATGAAATCTCTTAGAATTGCCTGTAATGAGGAAAAGAACTGTTTAGGTACTGAGATAGGCAGTGTGTGGAACAGGTATAGAGCCCTGGGGAGGACCGCTGCTCTCCCAAACCACGACGATGGTTTAATGTTCCACTATCGGAGGTCCTGTTGCAGATTATTTAGGAATGGGAGGAAATTTTGCATATAGATGTTGGTTAGATCAGAGGTGAGCCATATCCCCCGGTATCTAAGTTTGGAATGTACCCATTTGAAGGGGCAATTTGACTTGGTTGCTGATAACTGTTGTGGAGTTAAAGAGATGTTAAGTGCTTCAGATTTTTCGGAGTTGATTTTAAAGTTGGATATGTATCCAAATAGACAGAGTTCTTTTATCAGATTGGGAAGCGACGTGTGTGGCTGCGTGACCACAAACAACAGGTCGCCTGCGTATGCCTTAATTTTATGGCAAGTCTTATCTACATACAGACCTTTTATAGATGCATTTCCTTTTTTTGTGCGTATATAGGGTTCTAGGGTTAAAATAAATAAGATTGGGGACAGGGGGCACCCCTGCCTCGTGCCATTATGGATTTGTACTGGTTCTTAGGGGGCTCCATTAATTTTTAATCTTGCCGTCGGATTTTGACATAGCGCCGAAATCCATTGTAGCATATTCGTCTGGAGACCAACATGTTCGCAGACTGCAAACATATAGTCCCATGCCACTCTATTGAAGGCCTTCTCCGCATCCGTAGATAGGAGAAGGCCTCCCGTTTTAGTCTCTCTAAGTGAGTGAATGAGATTTAGTGCACATTATCACGGGTCTCCCTCCCCGGCATGAACCCGGCTTGATCAGGTCCTACGATATCTGCCAATATTCTACTAATTCTTGTTGCAATAATTTTAGATAGTAGTTCATGTCTAAGTTGAGTAATGAAATTGGTCTATAGCTCGAGCAAAGGTTGGGGTCCTTACCGGGTTTGGGGATGACTGTTATGTGTGCTGTATTAAATGAGGGCGGTAGGTTTTGAGTTGACGTGAGAGAGTTTAAAGCCTGTAATAAGGGCTTTGCCAGAAGGTGGGCAAGGGTCTTATAATATATAGCTGTGTAGCCATCTGGGCCCGGGCTTTTCCCTGTTTTTAAAGATCTGATCGCTTGCATGAGTTCCACTTGCTCTATTGGCTTATCTATTTCCAGTGCATCAATCTCTGCAATGTTTGGTATACCACTTTGTGTTAGGTATTGTGCTATAATCTGTTTTCTCGAACCCTCCATTGCCTCAGGTCTATGTGAGGCTGAAAGGTTGTATAACTTTGAATAGAACTCATGGAACTCCGCTGCGATCCTATCTGTGTCATGCAACAGTTTGTCCTCCTTGTTCTTTATACTCGTGATGGTAGTGGTTGAGCGTATATCTCTCAGGGCCTTTGCCAAAAACTTGCCACTTTTATTGCCATGTTCATAGAAAAAACCCCTTCGAAAGAATAATATTCGTTTTGCTTGTAACTCTAATTTTTCTTGGACCTCTCTATGTGCTATTAAAAGCTCGTCAGCTGTATTCACTGCCAGCAATCTTTTATGCTGAGTTTCCAATTTTTGTACTTTGTCTAGCGCTGCTTTTAATTCTTTTTCTTTGTCCTTTTTTTTAATTGAAGCTAGACTAATGAGTTTGCCTCTCAATACACATTTATGTGCCTCCCAGATCATGATATGTGGTACATCTTCTGTTGAATTTTCTTTGAAATATGTTTTGATGGCCTCTGTCACAGGTTCTAAGGTTACAGGATCTGTAAGCAAGGTTGAGTTTAGTCTCCAACAGCCCTGGCTTTTAGGTGTGGTATGGAGTAGCAAAGTTATGGAGGTCGGGGCGTGGTCTGATATTGTCCGTGTTCCTATATGTGCTTCCTTCAGTATATTCAGGTCTCTTTGTGTTATGAACACAAAGTCTATACGGGAATACTTATTATGCATTGTAGAACAATAGGTGAAGTCTCTGTCTTGAGGATGTGCTATGCGCCATGTGTCTTTGAGGTTTAATTTATTGAGTAAAACTCTAATCTTTTTGAGTACACGATACGTTATGGAGGATTTACCATTAGATGTATCCTGTAGAGGTTCCAGTGGGACATTGAAATCCCCTCCTAGGATTATACATCCAGAGGCAAACTCTGTAAGTACATCTATCAATTTTTGCAAAAAGTCACATGAGCTGTGTTCGGGAAGTATACATTTGCTAGCGTGACTGGTCTCTTCCCAATTGACCCCTTAAGAAGAAGAAACCGGCCCCCAGGGCCTGCTAATTGTTGAGATAGCTCAAAACCTGCGTCTTTCCCAATTAAAATGGAGACACCTTTTGTTTTGGAATCTATGTTGGCAGCGTGATATGCCTTAGTAAAGTACCTGTCAGTTAGTTTAGGTATAGCATTCGTTTTGAAATGGGTCTCCTGAAAAAACACAAAGGCCGGTCTCTTCTTCCCCAGGTGCCTCAACAATTGTGTGTGTTTTTGTGGTGTGTTGAGTCCTCTTACATTATGTGATATTACTGTTGGGCTTTTGCCCAATGCTGAGTAGACCATGATAGCAGAGATTGACTTAAATGGCACAACAAGCTAGAGCTGTATAATCAAATAAAAGGAAAAATAAATAAAAATAACCGTAATCAAAATAATATGGCTTGTAAGATTCAAGGAAGTAAGAAGAAAAAAGGAAGCTAGGAAAAAAGAGAAAGGGTGAAAGAGAAATTGGATCTCACTCTCAACAGTGGCGGAGTGAGATCTGTTTTAGTAGTAATAAACCTCTAAGTGGACCCCTAGAGGGGTGTGTTCAGATTGGAGCCTTGGGCAGGCACACCGGTGAAACCCCCACCCGGATAGGGCGTCACCAATATGTCCGCTGTTGGCTCCCACTGTGGGGGAGGTGGAGGGTACGTCTAGAGTAATATCCGCTGATATTGTCGTAGACTTCCTTAAAACTCAATGAGAGTATTCCACTAAATTTAGGTAACTCCTCCTCCCTCGAACTCCTATGTTATTTCAAAAGATAAATCATAACTTGAGAAACGACAACCAACATCTCTAGGAGATGTAAATCGTTAATTTAGAATACATTAAATCTATTGGGTAAGCTTCAGGCATAAAATGTGAAAAAAGCCTATATTTCAGCGTCCAGCAGGTTGTGAGATTCCTCCCATGTCCCCTATGTCACAATTCCGGTAGTGAATTTGGAATTTGATGCCCTTGGCAGAACCATGAGCAGAAGGTCATACTCCGTTTACAAGTGTCTCTGCCGGATGTGAGCTAGTATCAACAAAGTATTATTGTGTATTTAACCTCTGCTCATGATCTAGCCGTTGGGACAGTTCTCACCTAGCTTTGCTTGTTTAAGTAAATTCAGTACTTTTTACCCGCCTTCAGGACTGTTTGTAACCAAATAGGTTATTGCTGCTGGCGCTCTTACCAACAGAGAAAAGGGAAACATTGAAAAAATCGTGGGGGGGGGGAAGGATAATGGAAGAACTGAAAAAACAGAAAAAAATTCCCCTGTTCACAAAAGAAAGTGAAGAAACCGTGATTGTAGATCTTTCAATAAACTGTCGGACGATCAGGGACCAATAACTCTCGTGCCTGCCCTTCTTCACTCTGGGTCAGAGTCAGGCAGTAAAGCCCTAGCCACATTAGCATGTTTTTTAGTGGAGCTGGGGCCTGGTATGTTATGCTTCTGGAATTTCCCCTTCTTGTAGGGTGGTTTGGCAGGGGTTGAGTGGGGTGATGGTTGTGTCTCCGGTATAGTTGGGGGTGTGCAGAATTCCCCGTACCAATCCGGTAAATCCATGGGTGGTATCTGTAAGTCCCGACAGAAATCTGGGAGCTCCATGGGTGTGCGTAGAAACATTTGTTTGCCTTGGAAGGTTGCATTTAGTGCAAAAGGAAATTTGCATCTGTAAGGGATGCCTTGTTTGTGCAATACCTCCAGCAGGGGGCGTAGAGCTCTCCTGTTATTTAGGGTGATAGGAGATAAATCTTGGTAAATGGAGATTTCTGTGTCATTGAAAGTGATATGATCATTGCGTCTAGCTTTGGCCATAATGTCCTCCTTCAATTTAAAGTTGGGTAAACAACATATTATGTCTCGTGGAGGAGCGGTGTCCGCCGGTCTGGCTCTTAAAGCTCTATGTGCTCTGTCAAAGTCAATCGGTGTGTCTGTTTGGCGCTCTAGTAGTTCATTGAACACATATTGCAGAGAAGAAGTGATGTTGCCTGGTTCAACCGATTCGGGGACCCCTCTCACCCGAATGTTGTGTCTTCTCCCCCTGTTGTCAAGGTCTTCCAGCTGACGATTCATTTCTATGAGTCGTGCTGAGTGGGTGTTTGTGATTTTGTCTAGGCGCGTAATCGCCTTGTCTCTCCTCTGGCCTGCCATCTCAACCCCCTCCATTTTCCCTGATAGTGACAGCACATCTGCTTTAAGTTCAGTTATGGCGAAGAATAGTGTGCCCTTAATGTCCGCTGTGATTTTCCGCATAGCAGTGAGTGTGAGAGGTAGCTCCGGGGTCGGGGTGTCTCCTACCTTGTCCTCATCAGCGTACTGTGAGTCCTCACTAAACTTCTCTTCCCCACGAGGCTGCGCCATCTTGGACTGGACCTTGCTTCTCCGGGGCTGTGTTTTGAAGATGTCCGGGACAATGGGGCTGAGCGACGGGGATGATTGCTGGAGTTGTGGCGTGTTAGTCTGCTCATCTTCGCTGCTATCGTCGGTGTCGTAGGTGCTGCAGGAGCCGAGGGCTTAGCGGAGCTCCACTAGTCTGCTGCCTTCCTCATCGCGCGCCAAGCCACGCCCCCTGCACCCTCCCCATTTAGGTGCAGTCTGTCCCTACTGTAGAGCCAGTAACCGACCGAGAAGGCGGCCCAGTATTTCTGAGGATACCACCATGGAGGTCCATTTCTTCTGCATAGCTCCTAAATCCCTGAACTTTTTTAGGACACTCCCTCTTCCTCTAACTTTGTCATTGGTACCAATATGTATCCTCTCTAGCCCCACCTATCTAACTGTCCATCTGATCCATGATGTGCTGAACCCGGTTGCCTGGTAAACAACATACTTTTTGGCGATCTTTGTGACAGATTGCCCTGTCTGTCCTAATAATTGAATCCCCTACCATTAGAATCTGTCTATACTTTACTTTATCCTTGTCCCCATTCTCATTGGAGGAGTTGTTCCCCGGCAGCTTTACTTTATCCTTGTCCCCATTCTCATTGGAGGAGTTGTTCCCCGGCAGCTAGGGGATTCACTCTGCTCCAGCACTGCCACTTCTTGACGGATGTCCCCAATATCACTCAACCGGGTGTATTTTTTGGGATGTGTCAGCTCAGGACTGGCTTCCCTTATACTTTTCCCTCTACCCCATCTAACTGTTACCTAATTATTCTGCTCTGCAGTCTTCACCACCCAACTGATGGGTATGGTCCAAACTCGCTTTCAGGCTAATGATGCTTTACAATTTTGCCAGCTGCTTCCTTAGTATTGATGGGCCGAACACCCCCCTGTTCGATTCTCATCAGAACTCCCGAACAGAGAAAAAGTGTGGACCCGCAAACTCTATTAACCACCTCAATACAGTGCACTTACACCCCCTTCCTGCCTAGAACAATTTTCAGCTTTCAGCGCTCTCACAGTTTGAATTTCATGCAGCAATGTACCCATATGAAACTTGTGTCCTTTTTTTTCACAAAAATAGAGCTTTCTTTTGGTGGTATTTAATCACTAGTGGGTTTTTCATTTTTTGTGCTATAAATAAAAAATGACTGTAAATTTTGTGAAAAAATGCCTTTTTCTTTGTTTCTGTCATAACATTTTGCTAATTTACAATTTTTCTTCATAAATTTTGGCCAACATTTATACTGCTACATATCTTTGGTAAAAATAACCCAAATTAGTGTATATTATTTGGTCTTTGTGAAAGCTATAGAGTCTACAAACTATGGTGCCAATCACTGAAAATTGATCACATCTGATCAGGCCTTCAGTACATCAGCTGAATCTCATTTCTTGAGACACTAACAAGTCAGGAAAGTTTAAATACCCCCCAAATGACCCCTTTTTAGAAATTCCAAGGTATTGAGTAAGTAGCATGGTGAGTTTTTTTAAGTTGTAATTTTTTCCCACAATTCTTTATAAAATTGTCAAATTATCAGGTTATTTCTCACACACAGCATATGCATACAACAAATTACAACCCAAAATACATTCTGCTACTCTTCCCAAGTATGGCGATACCACATGTGTGAGACTTTTACACAGCCTGGTCACATACAAAGGACCAACATTGAAGTAGCACCTTCAGGCGTTCTACGAGCATAAATGACACATCTCATTTTTCAACCACCTATTACACTTTTGAAGGTCCTGAAGCACCAGGACAATGGAATTGCACACAAAATGACACCATTTTGGAAAGCAAACACTCCAACGTATAGTCTATGAGGCTAGAGCATAATTACACATCTCACTTCATTCCTACCTATCACACTTTTGAAGCTCCTTGAGCACCAGGACAATGGAATTACCCCCAAAATGACCCCATTTTGGAAAGCAAATACCCCAACATATATTCTATGAGGCATGGGATGCAAATAGGTACTTGGGTACTCTGATGGGCTGGAGACAGGTACTTGGGTAACTTGATGAGCTGCAGACAGGTACTCGGGTACTCTCATGGGCTGGTGACAGGTGCTCAGTTACTCTGATGGGCTGGTGACCTGTACTCGGGTACTCTGATGGCCTGGTGACAGGTACTCGGGTACTCTGATGGCCTGGTGACATGTACTCAGGTACTCTGATGGCCTGGTGACAGGTACTGGGGTACTCTGATGGCCTGGTGACAGGTACTCGGGTACTCTGATGGCCTGGTGACTGGTATTCGGGTACTCTGAAGGGCGGTGACAGGTACTCGGGTACTCTGATGGCCTGGTGACAGGTACTCGGGTACTCGGGTACTCATATGGACTATGACAGGTACCCAGGTACTCATATGGACTGTGACAGGTACTCAGGTACTTGGTTACTCATATGGACTGTAACAGGTACTCAGGTACTCGGTACTCATATGGACTGTGACAGGTACTCAGGTACTCGGGTACTCATATGGAATGTGACAGGTACTCAGGTACTCGGGTACTCATATGAACTGTGACAGGTACTTGGGTACTCAGATGAACTGTGACAGGTACTCGGGTACTCAGATGGACTGTGACAGGTACTTGGGTACTCTGATGGACTGTGACAGGTACTCGGGTACTCTGATGGACTGTGACAGGTACTCGGGTACTCTGATGGACTGTGACAGGTACTCATATGGACTGACAGGTACTCAGATGGGCTGTGACAGGTACTTTTATGGGTGGTGACAGGTCCTCTTTATTGGGGGGGCAATCAGTGTGATTGGTGTACATTGTAGGCGGTAACGAGATGTTACCGCAATCTCCTTCTCACACACAATCGGTGTGTGAGGAGGAGAACCCGGTAACATCTCGTTACCGCGGTTTGTTGGCGTTTAGTGATCGGCTGTGAAAGGATCACAGCCGATCACGTGGTAAACAGCCGCCAGCCAATGGCTGTTTACCAGCGTCGTGATGAGCAGTGTTCCTGGGAACATGCCGCCACCGACGTGCATGTGCAGCGCGCTTGAGATCGCGAGCATGCGCTATGCAAAATGGGGCGGTACCACCTGTAATCAGCTGTGACTTCATCACGGCAGATCACGTGGTAAACAGCCATGCCCAATGGCTGTTCACCCCCCTCGGTGGCGAGCGGTGTCTCCATGACATGCCACCACCAAAGGAACAGGGATGCGCGCACACGATCGTACACATTACTTGTTTAAATGGAGGGCCATCATATGACACCCTCCCAGAACGAGAGCCGTGCCGCCTGCCCATTATATGACAGATGGCGGGTGGCAAGCGGTTAAAGTGTATGGGACCTGAACATGAAAAATCAAACATCCCCATTTTGAAGGATTATATGCAAGTTATTGGCTATAAAAAGGTTATGAAGGCCTGGGTACTGCCCTGGGGGACATGTATAAATGCGAAAGTGTAAAAAAAAAAACATTTTTTAAAGGAGCAGCGATTTTACTGATGCTTAAATTAAAACAATAAAAGTGAAAAAAGTCATTGGTACCAATATGTATCCTCTCTAGCCCCACCTATCTAACTGTCCATCTGATCCATGATGTGCTGAACCCGGTTGCCTGGTAAACAACATACTTTTTGGCGATCTTTGTGACAGATTGCCCTGTCTGTCCTAATAATTGAATCCCCTACCATTAGAATCTGTCTATACTTTACTTTATCCTTGTCCCCATTCTCATTGGAGGAGTTGTTCCCCGGCAGCTAGGGGATTCACTCTGCTCCAGCACTGCCACTTCTTGACAGATGTCCCCAATATCACTCAACCGGGTGTATTTTTTGGGATGTGTCAGCTCAGGACTGGCTTCCCTTATACTTTTCCCTCTACCCCATCTAACTGTTACCCAATTATTCTGCTCTGCAGTCTTCACCACCCAACTGATGGGTATGGTCCAAACTCGCTTTCAGGCTAATGATGCTTTACAATTTTGCCAGCTGCTTCCTTAGTATTGATGGGCCGAACACCCCCCTGTTCGATTCTCATCAGAACTCCCGAACAGAGAAAAAGTGTGGACCCGCAAACTCTATTAACCACCTCAATACAGTGCACTTACACCCCCTTCCTGCCTAGAACAATTTTCAGCTTTCAGCGCTCTCACAGTTTGAATTTCATGCAGCAATGTACCCATATGAAACTTGTGTCCTTTTTTTTCACAAAAATAGAGCTTTCTTTTGGTGGTATTTAATCACTAGTGGGTTTTTCATTTTTTGTGCTATAAATAAAAAATGACTGTAAATTTTGTGAAAAAATGCCTTTTTCTTTGTTTCTGTCATAACATTTTGCTAATTTACAATTTTTCTTCATAAATTTTGGCCAACATTTATACTGCTACATATCTTTGGTAAAAATAACCCAAATTAGTGTATATTATTTGGTCTTTGTGAAAGCTATAGAGTCTACAAACTATGGTGCCAATCACTGAAAATTGATCACATCTGATCAGGCCTTCAGTACATCAGGTGAATCTCATTTCTTGAGACACTAACAAGTCAGGAAAGTTTAAATACCCCCCAAATGACCCCTTTTTAGAAATTCCAAGGTATTGAGTAAGTAGCATGGTGAGTTTTTTTAAGTTGTAATTTTTTCCCACAATTCTTTATAAAATTGTCAAATTATCAGGTTATTTCTCACACACAGCATATGCATACAACAAATTACAACCCAAAATACATTCTGCTACTCTTCCCAAGTATGGCGATACCACATGTGTGAGACTTTTACACAGCCTGGTCACATACAAAGGACCAACATTGAAGTAGCACCTTCAGGCGTTCTACGAGCATAAATGACACATCTCATTTTTCAACCACCTATTACACTTTTGAAGGTCCTGAAGCACCAGGACAATGGAATTGCACACAAAATGACACCACTGAACATTGGCAGTTTGGCTGATCACTACCTGCCAGACCTATGCAGAATATACCAAAACAGCCCACAAGTAGGTGTTCTGGATCTTTAACCGCTTGCCGACCGGCGCACGCCGATGTACGTCGGCAGAGCGGCACGGCTGGGCAAATGGGCGTACCTGTACGTCCATTTGAATTTCCCTCCATGCCCGTGCGTGCGCGCCGCCGCCGGCGTGCGCGCGCGCCGGCCGGGAGCTCCGTGAGTCGGGTCGCGGGTCCCACGGACTCAATTGCCGCGGGGAGACCCGCGATCGCCTCACGGAGCGGATGAACGGGGAGATGCCGTTGTAAACAGCATCTCCCCGTTCTGCCTAGTGACAAGTGTCACTCGATCTCTGCTCCCTGTCATCGGAGCAGAGATCAGTGACATCAGCCACACAGCCCATCCCCCTACAGTTAGTAATCACTCCCTAGGACACACTTAACCCCTCCCCGCCCCCTAGTGGTTAACCCCTTCACTGCCAGTGTCATTTACACAGTAATCAGTGCATTTTTAATCGCACTGATCGCTGTATAAATGACAATGGTCCCAAAAATGTGTCAAAAATGTCCAACATGTCCGCCATAATGTCGAAGTCACTATAAAAATCGCTGATCGCCGCCATTACTAGTAAAAAAAAAATTATTAATAAAAATGCCATAAAACTATCCCCTATTTAGTAAACACTATAACGTTTGCGCAAACCAATTAATAAACGCTTATTGCGATTTTTTTTACCAAAAATATGTAGAAGAATACGATCGGCCTAAACTGAAGAAAAAAAATGTTTTTTTTATATATATTTTTGGGGGATATTTATTATAGCAAAATGTACAAAATAATGCATTTTTTTCAAAATTGTCGCTCTTATTTTGTTTATAGCGCAAAAAATAAAAATCGCAGAGGCGATCAAATACCACCAAAAGAAAGCTCTATTTGTGGGAAAAAAAGGACGTCAATTTTGTTTGGGAGCCACGTCGCACGACTGCGCAATTGTCAGTTAAAGCGACGCAGTGCCGAATCGCAAATAACGCTCTGGTCAGGAAGGGGGTAAATCCTTCCGGGGCTGAAGTGGTTAAAGGCCACATGATTGGTTTAAACATTCAGTGGTGAGACTTTCATTTACAGACCTGCTTTGTGAAAGCACCTTGTCCATATGCTAAGGGAGACAAGGGCCTCGTCCTGACAACTGTGGGCTATGGTTGTGGGGGTCTGCTCCCCCAGATCCCAGCACCCTATGTGAATGAGTAAAGCTAAGGGCAGGGCCATCTGGTGACGTCAGCTGTTGGCACCACCCTCTTGTGATATCACCAACACAGCATGACTTCACATGACCCAGCATGACCCACCCATGCAACTCTTCCCCACAACCCTGGGCAGTGGGGGTTGTGATTGATGATGAATCTACATGGTGGCACATTGTTTTTATTTTTTTAATAAAGGAATTGTCAAAAACTGCCTCGCTATTGTAGACCAAAGAAGTTGAGTGCACATGCTCCGCATCATATCCAGAGGTTGTCTTTGGGAAATAGACATATGAGTGCTGCCAGCATTGCTGCAGAGGTTAAAGGGGTGGGGGGTCAACCTGTCAGTGCTCAGATCATATGCCATACACTGTATCAAATTGGTCTGCATGGCTGTCGTCCCAGAAGGAAGCCTCTTCTAAAGATGATGCACAAGAAAGACCGCAAACAGCTTGCTGAAGACAAGCAGACTAAGCACATGGATTACTGGAACCACGTCCTGTGGTCTGATGAGATAAACTTATTTGGTTCAGATGGTGTCAAACGTGTGTGGTGGCAGCCAGGTGAGGAGTACAAAGACAAGTGTGTCTTGCCTACAGTCAAGCATGGTGGTGGGAGTGTCATGGCCTGGGGCTACATAATGCTGCCAGCATTGGGGAGCAACAGTGACATACTGAAGCAGAGCATGATCCCCTCCCTTCGGAGACTGGGCCGCAGGGCACTATTCCAACATGATAATGACCCCAAACACCCCTCCAAGACGACCGCTGCCTTTCTAAATAAGCTGAGAATAAAGGTGATGGACTGGCCAAGCATGTCTCCAGACCTAAACCCTATTGAGCATCTGTGGGGCACCCATAAACGGAAGGTGGAGGAGCGCAAGGTCTCTAACATCCACCAGCTCTGTGATGTCATCATGGAGGAGTGGAAGAGTACTCCAGTGGCAACCTGCGAAGCTCTGGTGAATTCCATGCCCAAGAGGGTTAAGGCAGTGCAGGAAAATAATGGTGGCCACACAAAATATTGACACTTTGGGCCCAATTTGGACATTTTCACTTAGGGGTGTACTCACTTTTGTTGCCAGTAGTTTAGACAATAATGGCTGTGTGTTGAGGTATTTTGAGGGGACAGCAAATTTACAATGTTATATACCCTGTACACTCACTACTTTACATTGTAGCAAAGTGTCATTTCTTCAGTGTTGTCCCATGAAAAGATCTAATAAAATATTTACAAAAATGTGAGGGGTGTACTCACTTTTGTGAGATATTGTATATCTGTATAACACAGATAACATTATTTCTATCTGTCAAATAACTCTCTCCAAGAAGACAATATGCAGTTCAGTTTTGATCACCAATCCTCAGGAAAGACATTGTTGAATTAGAAAGACTTCAGCTTAGGGCAAAACAAATAATAAGATGGGTGGAGGATCTCAGCTATGAGAATCTATTACATAGATTACAGTTATTCTCTCTGAAGAAGAAGCATTTAAGCAGGGATAAGATTACAATGTACAAATATGTCAAGGGTGGCTCCAATAACTGTGAGAAATTATTTACTCTAAGGTGAAGAGGACATGTGGCTATGAGCTGAAGTTAGAATAAATGAGCAGTAAAAATGTGAAAACTCCCTCCCCCAGGAAATGGCACCAGCTGAGGGTGACAACTTAAAAAAATTAGAAGATGCCTTCCTAGGAAGCAGAATATACAGGGCTATGAGAATTGTTAGAGAATAAATATCATACACACATACTTGGAAAACTAAATTCAGGCAAATTGGTCATTTTGAGATGTATCCCAATCTCCATATGAAATAGTAATTCTGTTTTGTTTATTCGTTTTTTAACGAATTCCAAAATGATTAGCATTCGGATGGGTCAAAAATGAACGACCGATTCAAATTCAGTGTGAAGAATAGCTGGTTGTTAAGCAGCGGGTTGGCCAGCCGCCCCCCCCCCACCCTTAACAAACAATGATCAGCTGTTAGCAGGCTTTCCCACTGACAGCTGAAATGTAAACATAACAATGCTGGCAATACTAAAAACATTTAAAAAATGGTGTGGAGGTCCCCCCAATCCATATCAGGACCTTCGGGTCTGGTATGGATTTTAAGGAGAACTCCATGCCAAAATGAAAAAGAAATTGGCGTGGGGTCCCCCCCCCAAATCCAAACCCTTATCTGAGCATGCAACCCGGCAGCTCAGGAAAGGGGGGGGGATGAGTGAGCATCCCCCCTCCTGAACCATACCAGGCCACATGCCCTCAACATGGGGGGGTGCTTTGGGGCGGGGGGATCTTATCAATTGTCGCGATTGACAATGGATCTACATCGGGGGACATTGTTTTTTTTTTAGATTTTTAATAAACTGTCCACTGTTTTTATTTATTTTTTACACTTTTTTTGGTGAATGAGTAGAGGTATAATGTACCCCATACTCATTCACCTGGGGGGTTGGGACTCCTTGTTAAAGGGGGCTTCCGGATTTGGGGGGTTTTAGGGGGAACTCACTTTTTTTGTGTGGAGGCCCCCTTAAAATCTGTACCAGAATCAAGGGGTCTGGTATGTACAGTATATGGGTTCACTTTAATGCCTTCCCGCCCAGCCTATTGTAAAATGATGGTAGGATGGGAGCACTGTTGTTCTGGGAGGACGTCATATGTCAACCTCCCAGGATTGCGCCTCACCTTGCATTGTTCTCAAAGGCAGTACTCGCCCACTCCCTTTTTTTTGCACCCTCTTGCCTATTAGAGCAGAAAATGAGCATTTTCAATTTAACTGGTTTCATTGAAGTTCACCGAACACCTGCTGAACTAAACATTGGCAGTTTGGCTGATCACTGCCTGCCAGACCTATGCAGAATATACCAAAAGAGCCCAAAAGTAGGTGTTCTGGATCTTTAAAGGCCACATGATTGGTTTAAACATTCAGTGGTGAGACTTTCATTTACAGACCTGCTTTGTGAAACTTAGCATTAACTCAACATTGTTTTTGCTGTTTTATTTATTCCCCAGAAAGGATTGGCCAAAAGCTTTTCCCTCTGTATTTAATGCTGATCACATGTATAAATATTTTTCAAACATTTGACATATCTGTATAGAAATTTTAATGTACTGTTTTGGAAAAATCTTTTTTTAGCCCATCTTTCATGTATTACAAGAACCTCCTAGCTTTCCTTTACGCAATTGATAATATTAACCAGGATCCAGATATCTTACCCAATATCACTCTAGGCTTCCATGTATTTGATTCATGGTTGGAACCCAGCAAGGCTGTACAGAGTGTTCTGCAGATCTTATCTGGACCAAATGGGACATTTCCTAATTATTCCTATAAAGGACAAGGCAAGCTGGCTGGTGTTATTGGAGATCAATATTCAACCACTACAATCCCAATCGCCCAAATCCTTGGACTGTACAGATACACACAGGTGAGTGAAAAGTACTTGTATATTTGTAATAATATTTTAAGTCAACTGAGAAAACAATATACATTTTACAAAAACATGACAGTCTGTGAAAGTTAAAGTGTATATAAACTCTAATGCCCCGTACACACGGTCGGATTTTCCGATGGAAAATGTCCGATCGGAGCGTGTTGTCGGAAATTCCGACCGTGTGTGGGCGCCATCGGACATTTTCCATCGGATTTTCCGACACACAAAGTTGGACAGCAGGAGATAAAATTTTCCGACAACAAAATCCGATCGCGTCAATTCCGACTGTGTGTGGCCTGTTCCGACGCACAAAGTGCCACGCATGCTCAGAAGAAATTCCAAGACGGGACAGCTCGTTCTGGTAAACTTAGCGATCGCAATGGATACAGCACTTTCGTCACGCTGCAATGTTCAAAATGGTTTAATACAGCGCACTCTCTTCTTCTTTATAATGTGACAAGAATTAAGTAGTTTTGCTGCTCATATTCACACACACTTCTCACAAAGTTTTATTTGTGTTTTTTTAGTGGGATTCCCTGAATATATTGTTATTAGTTGTCACATCTGACAGTTTTATAATTTTTTTTTGTTTTTTTGGATTTTAAGCCTTTTTTTATTTAATGTTTGGATTTTTTCCAAGGCTGATCTTTGTTCAATGTTATTTTTATTTTTACTCCCGAATATTTTTGTGTGTGTTTTGTGTGTCATGTTACCCCAACACTAGGGATGAGCTTCGAGTTCGAGTCGAACTCATGTTCGACTCGAACATTGGCTGTTCGCAAGTTCACCGAACACCGAACAATTTGGGGTGTTCGCGGCAAAGTCGAATGCCGCGGAACACCCTTTAAAAGTCTATGGGAGAAATCAAAAGTGCTAATTTTAAAGGCTTATATGCAAGTTATTGTCATAAAAAGTCTTTGGGGACCCGGGTCCTGCCCCAGGGGACATGTATCAATGCAAAAAAAAGTTTTAAAAACGGCCGTTTTTTCAGGAGCAGTGATTTTAATAATGCTTAAAGTGAAACAATAAAAGTGTAATATCCCTTTAAATTTCGTACCTGGGGGGTGTCTATAGTATGCCTGTAAAGGGGCGCATGTTTCCCGTGTTTAGAACAGTCTGACAGCAAAATGACATTTCGAAGGAAAAAACTCATTTAAAACTACCGCGGCTATTAATGAATTGCCGGTCCGACAATACACATAAAAGTTCATTGATAAAAACGGCATGGGAATTCCCCACAGGGAAACCCCGAACCAAAATTAAAAAAAAAAAAAAATGACGTGGGGGGGTCCCCCTAAATTCCATACCAGGCCCTTCAGGTCTGGTATGGATATTAAGGGGAACCCCGGCCAAAATTTTTTAAAAAAAATGACGTGGGGTTCCCCCTAAATTCCATACCAGACCCTTCAGGTCTGGTATGGATTTTAAGGGGAACCCCGCGCCAAAAAAAAAAAAAAAAAAACGGCGTGGGGTTCCCCCAAAAATCCATACCAGACCCTTATCCGAGCACGCAACCTGGCAGGCCGCAGGAAAAGAGGGGGGGACGAGCCCCCTCCTGAACCGTACAGGCCACATGCCCTCAACATTGGGAGGGTGCTTTGGGGTAGCCCCCCAAAACACCTTGTCCCCATGTTGATGAGGACAAAGGCCTCATCCCCACAACCGTGGCCGGTGGTTGTGGGGGTCTGCGGGCGGGGGGCTTATCAGAATCTGGAAGCCCCCTTTAACAAGGGGACCCCCAGATCCCGCCCCCCCCCTGTGTGAAATGGTAAGGGGGTACTTACCCCTACCATTTCACTAAAAAAGTGTCAAAATAGTTAAAAATGACAAGAGACAGTTTTTGACAATTCCTTTATTTAAATGCTTCTTCTATCTTCCTTCATCTTCTTCATCTTCTGGTTCTTCTGGCTCTTCTGGTTCTTCCTCCGGCGTTCTCGTCCAGCATCTCCTCCGCGGCGTCTTCTATCTTCTTCTCCTCGGGCCGCTCCGCACCCATGGCATGAGGGGAGGCTCCCGCTTTTCTCTTCATCTTCTTCTTCTTCATCCTCTTCTCTTCTTCATCTTCTTCTTCTTCATCTCTTCTTCCTTCTTCATTTCTTCTCCGGGCCGCTCCGCAGCCATGCTGGCATGGAGGGAGGCTCCCGCTGTGTGACGGCGTCTCCTCGTCTGACGGTTCTTAAATAACGGGGGCGGGGCCACCCGGTGACCCCGCCCCCCTCTGACGCACGGGACATGACGGGACTTCCCTGTGGCATTCCCCGTGACGTCACAGGGAAGTCCCGTCAAGTCACCGTGCGTCAGAGGGGGCGGGGTCACCGGGTGGCCCCGCCCCCCGTTATTTAAGAACCGTCAGACGAGGAGACGCCGTCACACAGCGGGAGCCTCCCTCCATGCATGGATGCGGAGCGGCCCGCAGAAGAAAATTAAGAAGAGAAGATGAAGATGAAGAAGATGAAGAAGATGAAGAAGAGAAGAGGATGAAGAAGAAGATGAAGAGAAGAGCGGGAGCCTCCCCTCATGCCATGGGTGCGGAGCGGCCCGAGGAGAAGAAGATAGAAGACGCCGCGGAGGAGATGCTGGACGAGAATGCCGGAGGAAAAACCAGAAGAGCCAGAAGAACCAGAAGATGAAGAAGATGAAGGAAGATAGAAGAAGCATTTAAATAAAGGAATTGTCAAAAACTGTCTCTTGTCATTTTTAACTATTTTGACACTTTTTTAGCGAAATGGTAGGGGTAAGTACCCCCTTACCATTTCACACAGGGGGGGACCGGGATCTGGGGGTCCCCTTGTTAAAGGGGGCTTCCAGATTCCGATAAGCCCCCCGCCCGCAGACCCCCACAACCACCGGCCACGGTTGTGGGGATGAGGCCCTTGTCCTCATCAACATGGGGACAAGGTGTTTTGGGGGGCTACCCCAAAGCACCCTCCCAATGTTGAGGGCATGTGGCCTGGTATGGTTCAGGAGGGGGGGGGGGCGCACTCTCGTCCCCCCCTCTTTTCCTGCGGCCTGCCAGGTTGCGTGCTCGGATAAGGGTCTGGTATGGATTTTTGGGGGAACCCCACGCCGTTTTTTTTTTTTTTTTTGGCGCGGGGTTCCCCTTAAAATCCATACCAGACCTGTAGGGTCTGGTATGAAATTTAGGGGGAACCCCACGTCATTTTTTTTTTAAATTTTGGCCGGGGTTCCCCTTAATATCCATACCAGACCTGAAGGGCCTGGTATGGAATTTAGGGGGACCCCCCCACGTCATTTTTTTTTTTTTTAATTTTGGTTCTGGGTTTCCCTGTGGGGAATTCCTATGCCATTTTTATCAATGAACTTTTATGTGTATTGTCGGACCGGCAATTCATTAATAGCCGCGGTAGTTTTAAATGAGTTTTTTCCTTCGAAATGTCATTTTGCTGTCAGACTGTTCTAAACACGGGAAACATGCGCCCCTTTACAGGCATACTATAGACACCCCCCAGGTACGAAATTTAAAGGGATATTACACTTTTATTGTTTGACTTTAAGCATTATTAAAATCACTGCTCCTGAAAAAACAGCCGTTTTTAAAACTTTTTTTTGCATTGATACATGTCCCCTGGGGCAGGACCCAGGTCCCCAAACACTTTTTATGACAATAACTTGCATATAAGCCTTTAAAATTAGCACTTTTGATTATTCACATTCGTGTCCCATAGACTTTAACGGTGTTCGCGTGTTCGAGCGAACTTTTTTCCTGTTCGCATGTTCTGGTGCGAACCGAACAGGGGGGTGTTCGGCTCATCCCTACCCAACACCATTGATATCTTGTATTATTTAATCTCCAGGAGATTGTGTGGTGTTGGTGTCCCTTGTTCATTTCACATTGTATATTTGAAATGTACCTGAATCCTCACAAACCAACTGTCATTTTTGAATTAAAACACATAGGAGAGTATAATTCAAAACAAAAATCCTTTATTAAGGGATCAGAACCAAACAAAGAGGAAGGCAACACTGGATCAACATGAGAAATTAGTGAAGCCTGGGACCCCCATGGCAGACATCAATTCTTCAACATCAAAATTGGTGGCCTGAGGAGTCCATATGTAAGGGAGGGCAGTCTGGTCCAGAAGTCCCAGAGATCCGGATAGCAGCAGATGACATGTGTGTCCCCAGGCTGTGGTACCACAAGAGGCTGCATTTTTTGGCCGACCAGACTGAACCCAGGGCAATCACTGTCTGGTCTTCCTTTCACGCTTCCTTCCTGGCTGTGGCTGTGCAGTTGGAGATGTGGCAGGAGGAGGAGTAGGACCTGGAGGAGGAGGAGGAGGAGGACCTGCAGGAGGAGGACTGGGAGGACCTGGAGGAGGACTGGGAGGACCTGGAGGAGAGGGAGGAGGAGGAGGACCTGCAGGAGGAGGAGGAGGACCATCGCGAAGGTGTGTCTGAGGTGTAATTTGGCCCCTCATACCTTTCTCCAGAGCCTCCGATATGAGGGCCTCACACATTACTTTTTGGCCCTTCTCCATCCTCTGCATTTTATATGCAATGAAGGCAGCAATGTTCTCCTCCATGGTGTGGGGTGCTCCCAGGACCTCTGTAGCTCTCCAAAAGAATCCTATAGCAGCCTCCTCTAGGGCACTCCTCCTACTGCCACTTTCTCTTTTCAGGGGGGGTAGAGGGACCTGCAGATCAGCCAGCCGGCTCGGCCTGGCCACCTCCTGGCTGAGACTTCCCTGTGTATGAAAAAGGGACATGGTTTTAGTTTTTGCTTCATCAATCACAATCCTAAATTAGTACTCCCAACTAACATCTAGTTAACATCATTGATTGGACAAGCAGAAATATTTAGAGGAATGCTATACCTGGCTCAATCTGGACTCCTCCACATGTGGCCTGGAAGGCCCAGGTTGGGCGTCAGAAGCCTCAGCCGGGGGGGAAGGAAGCGTGGAAGGAAGACTTGAGAGGGATGGCCTGGGTTCAGTCTGGCCTGCCAGAAAATGCAGCCTGTCGTAGTACAGCATCCTGGGGACATAGATGTCATCTGCTGCTCCGGATCTCTGTGAATCCAGGACTTTCTTGCGCTCCCTCAGATATGCGCTCCTCAGGCAACCAATTAATATCTTTAAATAGGTGATGTCTGCCGTGGGGATCACCTGCTTCACAATTTCACACAATTGCACCAGTGCTGCCTTCCTCTTTGCTTGGTTCTTGAAATGGGGGTGGTTAATCTCCCACAGACAGGGCAGCTCCCTTAGCATCTCTATGAATACTGACATTAAGTCATTATCTTTGAGTAGCATATCCATGTTCACTGCAAGACACAACACAAGACAAAGCCTAATGTCAGACAAAACTCTCCTAATCTTGTTACAATATAGGCCTCAATCTAGAACCAGTATAGGCACAAGTTTGTCTCTTACCTTCAATCTTACGATTGGCGCGTCCAATGCTCCTTCCTCCGCTCACAGATCGTACGTAATACGCACGTGTGTTACGCTTTATACACACTGCGCATGCGTGTAACTCCGCCCGCCCCTGACGTTCTTTCTAGTCTATTCCCCGCCCCTTTTCGTTCGGCGCAGTGGGTGAAGAGCATGATGGCGGATTTAGAGCAGGTGTGTGCTAATTATAGCAACGAGGAGGAGGAGGAGGAAAGCCCGGATCCAGGCACGTCCCGATCCAGAAGGAGACGTTTTAAGGCCACAAATATGTTCTTTGGGGAGATGTTGGAGATGGTCGACATCATGAGGAAGTCCGATTATGACGGAAAATATGGGCCTTACCCCCACCCCAACATCCAAAAGGCCAAAATCATAGCTAAAGTGGTCAAAAGCCTTCACAGGAATTTCGGGGTACGAAGATCTAAAGATCAGCTCAGGAAGCGGTGGTCAGACCTGAAGTTGAGAGAGCCAGAGCAGTACCGAAAGATCCGGAGAGTGCTGCAAAAAAGTAAGTAGTTGTGCTGTGTTCCTATTCTTTCTGTCTTTATTCCGTTCGTTCTGCTCCATATGCTTTGATTAATTGTAACGTTTAAAAGGGCAACTTTAATGTTCATGGGCCCATTATTCGTTCGTATCAAACATTTTTCTTTCGACCTCTAGAACACCATTGTTTAGGCCATATGCATTTTCCCACATTTTTTTGGGGCCTACTTGGATGCCAAATATTTGTTTGTGTAGATGGGTTTGTTACTAGAATGAAATGCCAACTAGATTGTGTGTAAGGAGAGGACACTGAGCAGCTGTTTTCACATCTGGACACTGGAGCACTAGTGTGGGACCCCAGAACACCATTTTTATTAGGGGGCCACACAGGTGCTCCAGTGTATACTATAGGGGGGTCTCCATCTGTGAAGCTTGTACTAAACAGGTAAAGTATTGCAGCTTGACAAAGGCCAATAAAAAATATACATCTTGGAACTCTGCTAAAATAGACAATTGTACCCCACTTCCAAGCAATGTTTCCTATTTCTAGTTCTGCCATCAAATATCTGTGTGCTAATTATACCATTTTTGTTTTACATAGGGGAGAAAAGACTCGGAGGACACCCCTCATCCGAGGAGACCACAGACCCCCCACCTATGGAAGAAGGTGAAATACCCCCAAACGAAGCTGAGCAGGAGGAAGAAGAAGATGTGGTGGAGATTGGCACCACAACAGGTGAGTGTCTGCGACCATAGGCTCAGGTAAACGAGATGGATGGTGGCAGATTTTTGAGACCTATTTTTTTTTTTTTATCTCTTTTCAGGTGATCGTGAGGTTGTGGATCCCCAACGCTTTACTTCTGAAAGTGCCCAGATCCTGATCGGGGAGATCATGGGGTGTAATACCGAACTGCAAAACATCCATCAAAAAATCCATGATGTTATTAAAAAAAATAATAACATCATTGATGTTTTGGGGCGAATTTAAACTCCACAAAATCACTTTTTGTATTGTGGTTCAATATTTTAAAATTTTTTGCAATGTTTAGAAAAGCCAAATTTGGAGGATGCACACAGTGTGCCAACATGTGCTATCTGCCATCACGGGAGATCAATGGACGCGTTTTGGGGGTGCAACCCCTTCCTCAATTATAAAGTCGCATTGAGGAAGGGCTTGCTCCCCCAAAACACGTCCCTTGATCCCCCCTGATGGCAGATAGCACATGTTGACATTCGTAAATTGGTGTGCATCTTCCAAATTTGGCTTTTCCAGGGGTGATTTCCCCCCATCTGAACGCTATATCAAACCCAGTTCCTAAATACTGATGTCTAATATAGCCTTCAGGTTTTACCTAATGTGAACTTTGTAAGTTCAAGTTTTTTGGCTTTCTTGTTGGTTTTACACAGGCCTGTTTTATCTGAAATGGATATTTCGATTTTTGATAATGCTACTGCAAAAATTGTTATACAACAAACATGTTGGTTTGTTTTAAAAACCTTTGGTAAATGCACATGCGATTGTGCAGGTATAAAAAAGTGGCTTACTCAAGAATGTGTGGATTATTGTCTCAACACTACAACACTTTTGGGGTGATGTAATAGCTGTTTTATGCAAAAATGGGGGTTATTTCCTAAGGGCAAATCCACTTTGCACTACAAGTGCAGGTTCAGTGCAGTTGCAAGTGCACTTGTAGTGAAATGTGTTTTTGCATTTAGTAAATAACAGCCAACAGTGCTTTGTATAAGGTTACCCAATCACGACATTTTCTGCACTCAAAACATTTCTGTCAGGGTCAGCCAAAGCAAACACAAGCAGTAAATGTCCACCAATAATTTCTTTTGTTTTTTTATTATAAAAAGGCTTCACATATTGTCTGGCATATTGATAGCCCCCCTACCCGCAAAGAACTCTAGGTATCGTAACCGGACATTACGGGCACTCAGGGAGGGCAAGCCAGGACGGCCGCTTTCAAGCGCCGTCAGTGTTGTTGGATGTAGGATTCCAGCCTCAGGCCCAACTGAGCCAGCATAGTTGGCAGAATGTTTTCTTAAAAAATTATGGAGAACACAGCACGCCAGTATTATATGGTTCAGTTTATACTCCGCCATATGGATGGGTGTCAGAAATAGTCGGAACCGGCTGGCCAGGATTCCAAATGTGTTCTCCACCACTCTTCGGGCTCTGGCCAGCTGGTAATTAAAAATCCTCTGTTCCGGGGTGAGGGTCCTCATCGAGAATGGCCGCATCAGGTGGTCCCCCAGCGCAAACGCTTCATCAGCAACGAACACAAATGGGAGACCTTCCACATTGTCCTCTGGAACTGACAAGTCCAAGCTGCCATTCTGGAGACGCCTGTAGAACTCCGTCTGGGCGATGACTCCACCATCGGACATCCGGCCATTCTTCCCCACGTCCACATACAGAAAGTCGTAATTAGCCGACACCACCCCCAACATCACTATACTATTAAACCCCTTGTAATTATAATAGTACGACCCCGAGTTGGGTGGTGGGACGATGTGAATGTGTTTCCCATCAATTGCCCCTCCGCAGTCCCACCGCTGGGCAAAGTGGGAGGCCACAGTCTGCCATTCCTGTGGCGTGGAAGGAAACTGTTGAGGAAAAAACAATAAACATTACTATTTTTTCACAGAAACATGGCAAGCAGATTAGACACATTCTGGGGCAACCTCCAGATAGCATTTATTAAGGGGAATTTATTTTATAGGGGGAGGAACTCTTGGACAGGTAACCCTCTTCACTTCATTGAGAGATGAATGCCTAAATAATGGGTATTACTTGGAACAGCCCCTCCTTAGTTACACTATTGGCAGACCACTGGACAGGTAAGAAGTGTCATAATACAAAGATATAAATACACACTGTACACATTTGAGGACATTTGGACATTCTGCTATTACCTATCACGATCATAATAGGATACAAGAACTTTAAACAGTACCATTGGAAAGTATACAGGCAGGCCCTTGCACTACATGCTTTGGGGAATTCATCCATAAATCTGACCAGTAAAGAGATGGGTATAGTGTGTATGGGTTTGGCAAAGTCAGCAGATGGATGATTGAAGATAGAGAATTGGGATCAGCTGACTTAGCAGTTGGGGGAGGGAGGGTTACTAGAAATTATTTGGGGACACCACAAAAAAAAGCCTCTGCCACTCTGCCTGAATTTAAATAAAAAATAACATTACCAAACATTTTAGGGGGTGTTTGGGGTAAAGCACTACTATGGAGCTGATAAAATACATTGTTAAGTGACTACATGAGGTGAATATAGGGCAGGAGACACCATGCTGGGGAGGTTATTGAAGGGCAAATATGTATGAAGGACCTAAAATAATAATTACATAAAAATCCAGCATGCATGAGGACAAAGGGGACATTCACAGCATATTACAATCATGGTAATTAGGGAATGAGGAAAGAAATACAATATATTAGCAAACATTCAATACAATAAAATGGGATATAAAAGGATAAAAATCTTACCTTCATATACTCTATCTGCAGGACCTGGATGATGGCAGAACAGGTCTCTGGGATAATGATCCCCAGAGCCTGGGGGGAGATGCCTTCAAGTCCTGCAGACTTCTCCCTGTGGCCAAATACAGCAAGGTAGCGACCAACCTCTGCTCCGGAGTGATGGCTTGCCTCATGCAGGTATCCTGCCTGCTGATATAGGGGGTCAGCGAAGCCAACAAATGGTGAAACACGGGGTCCGTCATCCTGAGAAAGTTCCTGAAATCATCAGGATTATGCTCACGGATCTCACGGAGCAAAGGCATATGACAGAACTGGTCACGCTGAAGCAACCAATTCTTGGTCCATGAACTCCTCCTCACCCTGTTCATGGACTGGACTTGTGTCAAGATCAGGACCCCAACACCAAGCCCCCGCACAGCACGAACTCTACGAGGAGTACGCATACGAAACATGGCTAGAAAACGGTCGGCTGCTCAGAACGAAGTAACAGAACGCACTGAAGAACAGCAAGGCCTGTGAAGAGCGACCTGAAAAACAGCAACGAGCAGGCAAGATCACACAGAAAACTCTGATACGAACTGACTGCACGCACTGAAGAGCAGATACAAACCCACAAGCACAAACTGAATGGCAGAAAACGATCTGAAAGCCACGAGTCTGAAAAAGCGCGAATCGTCTCTCACCAAACTTTTACTAACATGAGATTAGCAAAAGGAGCCCAAAGGGTGCCGCGCTTGGTTCTGAACCGGCCTTTTCTAGTCTCGTCGTACGTGGTGTACGTGACCGCGTGGTTGGCGATCGTAATTTCGACAACTTTGTGCGACCGTGTGTAGGCAAAACAAGTTTGAGCCAACATCCGTCGGAAAAAATCCTAGGATTTTGTTGTCGGAATGTCCGAACAAAGTCCAACCGTGTGTACGCCCTATAACAATTAAAGTTTTTGTAAATGCAAAGTCAGTCAAACAAATGAAGACACCCCTAGCACAATCGCTAAGGATTTTATCCCATTTTCCATCATTGGGCTTCATGCACACCAGGAGCTAAAAAAAATACTGGAAAAACACTGGACCAAAAATGCTAAAGCAGGCTGTTTTAAAAATTTTTAAAAATGGCGACAATAGGGACAAGGGCCTCTTCCCCACAACTCTAGCCGGTGATTGTTGGGGTCTGCGGGTGAGGGGCTTATCGGAATCTGGAAGCCCCCTTTAACAAGGGGGCCCCCAGATCCAGCCCCTACATGTGGATGAGTATGGGTTACATAGCACCCCTACCCATTCACCAATAAAAAAAGTGTTGTGTAAATAAAGACAGGAGGCAACTTTTGACAAGTGCGTTATTAAAAAAAAATTGTACCCCGGAGTAGATCCAATGTCAATCATGATGAATGCCAGTTAACCCGAAAAAAAAAAGGTCTGCACCCCATGGAGGCGCCGAATGACAGCTTCACCACCTCCCGCCGCTAAATACATTAAAAGGTGGGGCCACCCGATTATGTCACTGGGTGACCCCACCCCTTGTGATGTCGTCGGCCCAGCATGCCCCAGTTGATGACGTCACAAGGATGTGGGGCCATACGGTGATGTCACCAAAGCGCCTTGTCCTCATGTTGATGGGGACAAGGGCCTCTTCCCCACAACCCTGGCCAGTGATTGCCAGTGATTGTGGGGATCTGGGGCAGGGGCTTATCAGAATCTGAAAGCCCCCTTTGACAAAGGGGCCCACAGACCCTGGTCCCCCTTATGTGAATGAGAATAGTACCCCTACTGATTCACCAAAAAAAGTGTTGTGTAAATAAACACAGGAGGCAATTTTTGACAAGCCCTTTATTAAAAAATAAAATAAACACACTGTCCCCAGGAGTAGATCCAACATCAATCATGATGAATGCTGGCTGCTGACCCGAAAAAAAAAAGCCTGCAGCCGACAATGACTTCCAAAGACTGACAGCTCCGCCACTAAATAAATTAAAAGGCAGGGCCACCCAATGATATCACTGGGTGACTCCGCCCCATGTGATGTCATCTGCCCTAGTTGATGACATCACCAGGGGGCAGGGCCATACAGTGACATCACTAAATCACCTTGTCCTCATGTTGATGGGTACAAAGGGCCTCTTGCCCAAAACCCTGGCCAGTGGTTGTGGGGGTCTGCAGGCAGAGGGCTTATTAGAATCTTGAAGCCCCCTTCAACAAGGGGGCCCCCAGATCCTGTCCCCCCATGGGTATATAGTAAAAAATGATGTCACAAGGGGGGGCTATACAGTGACATCCCCGGGTGCCCCTGCTCTTTAGTTTATTAGTGGTGGGGCAGAGCTGTCAGATGATGGGAGCCTTCATCACGTGAGGACTTATTTTTGGGGGGGGCGGTGACCAGAGTTCATTGTCATTGATGATGGATCTACTCTGGGGGACATTGTGTTTGTTTTTTAATAAAGGACTTGTCATAAGGGGGCTGGATCTGGGGGCCCTCTTGTTAATGGGGCTACGAGATCCCGATAAGTCTCCCCCCCGCACACCCATAACCACTGGGCCAGGGCTGTGGGGAAAAGGCCCTTGTCCTCATCAACATGGAGACTAGGTGTTTTGGAGGGGAGCCCCCTACCCCAAAGCACCCTGCCATGTTGAGGGAATGTGGCCTGGTATGGTTCAGGAGGGAGGAAGCTCACCCACCCCCCTCCCCTTTCCTGGTCTGCCAAGCTGTATGCTTGGATAAGAGTTTGATATGGATTTTGAGGGGATCCCACGCTGTTTTTTTTTTTTTCATTTTGGTGTGGAATTTCCCTTAAAATCCATACCACACCTGAAGTGCCTGGTATGGAATGGAAGGGGACTCTTGCTCTGTTTTTATTTTTTATTTTTTTATTGCTGCCATTGTTTTTTTACATTCAGCTGTCAGTGGGGAACACCGAAAACATAAAGTAGGCTTCAACTAGGCTTTAAGCAAAATGAATACAAAGCTGTGCTAGAGTTTGTAATTATGAAATTACATCTTTATGTATATATACTGAGAGAAATGTAGTTTATCTTTTGCTGACTTCTTTTTGAAAATGTGGGTAAACTGTTTTTTCCTGGCTAACCAGAATTGGTGATCCAAAGCAAGCAGATAACAAGTAAAGCCAGGTTGATGTCGGGTCTCCTGATTTGCATAGTTTTTTTGGGTATGTATAATTTAGCATGAGTAGGGATGCCTGTAACCTGCCAGCCTGCTGCAGACAAAGGTTACTGTTCTTTTTGTGAAAACAGTGGTCTCTCTGCAGAGGTCCAACATGTCCACTGATAATACCAAACTATATTGTATAATACTTATGACCCTTGCTGATTGGAAAGCCACAGATCTGACTCAACTGGGGGCGTATCATACCTCTGCAGGTAGACCACTGTTTCAACACAGAGAGCAACGATTCTTCTCTACAGCATGCTGGCGGGGGCCGGTTTTTCTACTCAGGCTCTGGCTGCATTTAAAGTATATAGAAATACATGTTTTGTTTTAATGCACCTGAAATGTATTTAGCTGATTTAATCTAAAAGATCAGTTGTATTTTTAAATATTTGTACAGTGCAGTCTCTAATTATAATTTTAGCGCCAACTGGATATGAATGTAACTTTGAAATATAGCAACATTATAGTTAAAAGTCAGGGCCGGTGCAAGGATTGTTATCTTCGCAGGCTTGCCCCACCATTCCCCCCCCCTCTTCTCCACAATGCATACCCCATGTCCTCTGCTCTGACCATCCCACACAGTGGATGGTGTCAGTAGGGTAGTAGAAGGTGTCAGTCAGTAGAGAAATGGACAGTGTCAGTATGGCTGTGGACTTTGTCAGTAGGGTCAGTAGAACAGTGGATGGTGTCAATAGGGCAGTGGACAGTATCAGTTGTTTTTACCTTTGTTATTTTTATTTTTTTTTTATTATTTTTTACAATTTTTTTTATCAGCCCTTTAAGGAGCTTTGGTGAAATATCACAGTTCTAAACCCCTAATGTCTCATTTTTGAGACAGAGAAATTAGATTGAAGACACAGTCCTCAATCTCCATCACTGCAGCCTTAGCTACAGGGAATGAATGAACAGGAAAAGCACACATCCTTCCTGTTCATTCACAAACCCAAGCATAGTAAACACAATTATAAATGAACACAGTAAGTGATCAGTCCTGATCACTCACTGTTTTCACTCAGAAAGGGTAGGGGCCAGTAAATTATGAATTTACCAGCCCCTTCCCTGTTCTACATCCTGAAGCAATCCTGCGCTGCAGCTGGCGGGAGAAGAGGTGAAGCCGGCAGCACTGTGGGAGGGGGTACCAGGGGAGCACATACAGTAAGTGGCCCGGGCAGCAGAAGGAAGTAGAACCTGGATAGGAGGAGTGGGAGGGACAGCATATACTGGAACAGATCCCCTGTATTTTCCTCCAGCAGCTGCAAAATGCCGACGGGAGGGAAAGGAGGAGAAGCAGTCTTTCAGAGGCTGCAGGAGGAAAATACAGGGATCTGTTCCGGTGAATGTTAAAGTGTAAAAACCTAATGTGAAAAGAAGGCCCCACGGTCCCCTAGAGCATAGACAGTGTCACCATTGCGACCATCAAAGCTCCACCAGCGTCACTCCCCATTCTGATGCCCTAAAGCGGCTGTCTAAGCAGCCTTATGCTGGTGCCAGCCCTGTTAATAGTAAATCCTCCTCCTTTCAGGTCAGCAATGGAGCCACCGATTACTCATTAAGTGACAGACTCCTTTACCCGCATGTATTCAGGACCATTCAGAATGATTATGTCTATTATTTAGCTATTGCCAAACTAGTGAAACATTTTGGCTGGAATTGGGTTGGAATACTTTTTTCAGACAATGATACCGGAGAGAATGAAGCACAAATTCTGAAGAGAAATTTGGCTTCCCGGGAGATTTGTGTGGCTTTTGAAAAAAGAATGACTATGGATACAATGAATCAGTGGACAGACACACTTAGTAAAGTGCATTGTAAAGTTTTAATACTTTGTGGTTCCTTCACAAGCAATGCTCGGGGATACCTTAATAGATACTCTCAGTTCAATAGAAACAATATGATTATCATTCCCCCAGGCTGGAATTCAGGTGATCTGAAGACCGTATACTTTTGGACAAATGTTAAAACCTCTTTGTCTTTAGAGTTGAATGATCCGCAAATTCTTAATGACAGTCCGTTTGATGACAATCTATTGTCAAGACATTCACAAATTGAACAGCTGATTGATGGTCGGATTATTAATTTTTACAATATAACATCAACTCAAAATGGGAAAAATATTTATTTCCAAAAATGTACTATTTTTAGTCAGAGTTTCATAAAACTCCTTTTTCCAAAAATTAAAGGAAGTATGCTTCGCAGTGAATCTCTACGAGTGTATATTGCAGTAGAAGCTATGGCTGAAGCTATACATTTTTTCAACAAGTTTAATGACAATTCTAATATTAACAGATTTAAGCAGGTAAAACAGTATAGCGCAATAGACTGTAAATTATTTTTTAGATTTTTTTTTTTGCATAGAAACGTAAGAAGGTACTTTGACCAAAGATTTTGGGTTTGTTATAATTATTCTACAGGATTTATATAGCGCCAACTGTTTGCACAGTGCTTTGCAAAATAAAGGTAAACAGTACAGTTACAATATAATTCAATGCAAGAGGGTTAGGTGGGCCTTGCTCATGGGAGCTCACAATCTAAAAAGAACTGCAAGTGATACAAAAGATAATAACTGTATTGGATGAGCTAATGAGAAAATAAAAGTATAGTTTTTAGATGGTGGCAGGATAGGCTTCCCTGAACAGATGAGTTTTCAGAGATTGCCTGAAGGCAGACAGAGCAGGAGATAGCCAGACAGATTGCATTAGAATGTTTCAAAGGATGAAATAGTCTCTGAAGTAGTCTTGGAAGAGAGCATAGGAGAAGGTGTTGAGGGAGCTAGAGAGCAGGAGGTCTTGCGGGAGCGGAGAGGATGGTTTGAATGATATTTTGAGATGAGGTTGTTGATGTAGCTCCTCAGGGCACGGCTCTTGTTAGTAGTAAGAATTTTAGTTGTTAGATGAGTGCAAGCCAGTGGAGAAATTGGCAAAGAGGCTTGGTGGTTAATGAGCTGATGGTTAGGTGCATACATCTAGCAGCAGCACTATAGCTGGGATAACCTGTGTAGCGGTAGGCCAATGAGGGGGGAGGTGTTATAGTCGAGGTGAGGGATACTAAGAGAGTGAATTTGTATGTTGGTGGTGTCATTGGCAAGAAGGAGTGCATTTTGGAGATATTATGGAGATTAAGGTAGCAAGATTTGGACAGTGATTGGTTGTGGAATAAAAAGGAGAGGTCAGAGTCCAGGATTGCACCTAGCATGCTGACATGAGGGAATAGACTAATGATTGTGTCATTTATCTTGAAGGAAAAGTTTGGGGAGGGGACATGGTCGAAGGAAATATATGTTTTTTTCAACTTTTAGCATCTAACCACATCTGAGGGCTGCAAAGGGAATTGGTTCTGAGACTTCCCTCTGCCAGACTTTGCGATCTCATGTCTGAACAGGGAAAAGGTATCATTTACATCATATTTTACTAAGTGCAGATCCCACTTTGGCCACTGTCTGAATAGTAGCTTCACTGAGGGTCCCAACAAAACAAACTGTATTTTCTTAGCAGAAGAATTAAGTTGGCTATACACCAGAGCAGGAATAGGCTTAACTTTGAGCTGTGACTGACCCTGTCAGCACCTTGACAAACATCTACTGAAACATCAAAAAAGGTGAATGGCCAATTGTACATGCATAGATTTCTCCACACTGAATCTATACTGCTGGTTATTGAATTCAGACAGCCACGGCACGCATGGCTGTCGATAATAGTAGCTGTCATTTTATATTCATCCATCCATGCTGTTTAGAGTGTAAATCTGTGCATAAATACAGAAAATAAATGATTAGAGCATCCGAGATGACATCAGTTTCCAGAACGTGGTCTTTAGGTCTAACATAGAGGCTTTTATGCTCCAGTTCTGACTGGTGGACATGTAGGGCCCTCGCAAACATACACATTTTAAACATTAAAGCATACGCTCAAGAATTTGCGCAAGCAACACATTGTTCACTATTAGAGACATGCATTCCTGTTATCTTGGAACAATTTATCAGCTTGACAGACCTCTAGATTTCCAAATCCCTTATTGTAGAACAAGAAGATTAACTTGCTCCATGATCCACGTAAAAGGTTTTCTAAGAACATTTTACACATTAAAGTATACACTTAAGAATTTGAACAAGCAACACATTGGGGTCGATTTACTAAAACGGAAGAGTGTAAAATCTGGTGCAGCTGTGCATGGTAGCCAATCAGTTTCTAAGCACAGCTTCTTTAATTAAGCTTTGATAAAAAAAAATTGGAAGCTGGTGGGTTTCTATGCAGAGCTGCCAGATTTTGCACTCTCCAATTTTGGTAAACCAACCCCATTGCTCACTATAAGAGACCTCTCATTTTTAAAATCCCTTATTGCAGAACAAGAAGATTAACTGGTTCCATGTTACAAACAAAACACGTTCTAAGAATCTAGAGAAGAACCATCTGTTCTAACATCAAAACAATCTAACATTACCTTTTGAGCATTGTAATGTTATTTAATCATTAGCAAAATACATAGAATTATACTTCTTTATCAGAACTTTTGAGGTAGATAGATCTGCTCATGTATTAACACATATCATACAGTGCCTTGAAAAAGTATTTATACCCCATTGAAATTTACCACATAATTTATCATGTTACAACCAAAAACTTAAATGTATTGTATTGGGATTTTATTTGATAGACCAATACAAAGTGGCATGTAATTGTGAAGTGGAAGCAAAATCATAAATGGTTTTCAATTTTGTTTACAAATATGTGAAAAGTGTGTCGTGCATTTGTATTCATCCCCCTTTACTCTGATACCTCTAACTAAAATCCAGTGGAACCAATTGCCTTCAGGAGTCACCTAATTAGTAATAGAATCCACCTGTGTGTAACTTAATCTCAGTATAAATACAGATGTTCTGTGAAGACCTCAGAGGTTTGTTAGAGAACCTTAGTGAACAAATAGCATTGTGAAGGCCAAGGAACACACCAGCCAGGTCAGGAATAAAGTTGTGGAGAAGTTTAAAGCAGGGTTAGGTTATAAAAAAAAACAAGCTTTGAACATCTCATGGATCACTGTTCAAACTATCATCCAAAAAATGGAAAGAGTAGGCCACAACTGCAAACCTACCAAGACATGGCAGTCCACCTAAACTGACAGATCGCTCAAGGAGAGCATTAATCAGAGAAGCAGCCAAGAGGCCCATGGTACCTCAGGTGGGAGAATCTGTCCACAGGACAACTATTAGTCATGCACTCCACAAATCTGGCCTTTATGGAAGAGTGGCAAGAAGAAAGCCATTGTTGAAAGAAAGCCATAAGAAGTCCAGTTTGCAGTTTGCGAGAAGCCATGTGGGGGACACAGCAAACACGTGGAAGAAGGTGATCTGGTCAAATGAGATCAAAATTTTACTTTTTGGCCTAAACGTAAAACCTTTTATCATTTTCCATCCACTTCACAATTATGTGCCACTGTGTGTTGGTCTATCACATAACATCCCGATAAAATACATTTACGTTTTTGGTTGTAACATGACAAACATATCAAGGTTTATGAAAACTTTTTCAAGGCACTGTAAGTTTTTTCTATATTTTAATATTTTACTTAGAAATCAATGTTTAAGAATCATTTATGGAGCCGTCATTAAACCTTATCTTTGTACAGTACATACATGACTACCATGCTAACCAGTGTAACTGTACTTCAACCCTATCCTAAATTTGTGTATAAATCAGGATAATGTGAAATTAAACTTTATATGCTAATACTTTGCAAATTATACACCCACGGCCTTTATTAGGTACACCTGTTCAATTGCTTGGTAACACAAATTGCCAATTAGCCAATCACATGGCAGCAACTTAATGCATTTAGGCATTTAGATGTGGTGAAGATGACTTGCTGAAGTTAAATCCGAGCATCAGAATGGGGAAGAAAGGGGATTTAAGTGAGTTTGAATGTGACGTGGTTGTTGGTGGCAGGTCTGAGTATTGCAAAAACTGCTGATCTACTAGGAGTTTCATGCACGATCATCTCTCGGGTTTACAGAGAATGGCCCAAAAAAGAGAAAATATCCAGTGAGCAGGAGTTGTGTCGAGGAAAATTGATTGTTGATGTCAGAGGAGAATAGGGATGAGCTTCGTGTTCGAGTCGAACCCATGTTCGACTCGAACATCGGCTGTTCGATCGTTCGCCGAATTGCGAACGTTATGGGTTGTTCGCGCCAAATTCGTGTGGCGCGTCACGGCCCATAATTCACTGCAGCATCGCAGAGCATCGCTGGCTGATGATTGGTCAAGCATGCACTATGACCCGCATGCTTGGCCAATCACAGCGCCGTCAGTAGAGAGAGCTGTAATTGGCCAAAATCAGGGTGGCTTCGGCCAATTATGGCTCAGGGGGTTTAGAACACGCCCCACACTATATAAGGCCGCCTGCACGGCGGCCCTGTGTAGTGTGTTCCAGCGTGCTTAGGTAGACAGGGAGACAGTGTCATTTCATTTGAGTTAGTTAGATTAGGCAGGACAGTCAGTGAGTTAGCTGCACTTACAGTGTATTGTGTATATATATATATGCATCCCAGGTGTTGTATATATATATATATATATATATATATATATATATATATACACTGTATTCAGTTTAGCTAGATCCGTTCCTGTTATCTTCCTACTGACAGGCAGGCTTGTCTTGTTACAGTATTTACAGCTACCTGAAGAAAATTGCTGGTATTCTTTTGATCCTATTAGTACCACAGTCAGGCAGCTAGACTATTTAGAGTTATGCCCCGTACACACTGTCGGACTTTGTTCGGACATTCCGACAACAAAACCCTAGGATTTTTTCCGATGGATGTTGGCTCAAACTTGTCTTGCATACACATGGTCACCCAAAGTTGTCGGAAAATCCGATCGTCCTGAACGCGGTGACGTAAAACACGTACGTCGGGACTATAAACGGGGCAGTGGCCAATAGCTTTCTTCTCTTTATTTATTCTGAGCATGCGTGGCACTTTGTCTGTCGGATTTGTGTACACACGATCGGTACACATCAGTTTCCAGAACGTGGTCTTTAGGTCTAACATAGAGGCTTTTATGCTCCAGTTCTGACTGGCGGACATGTAGGGCCCTCGCAAACATACACATTTTAAACATTAAAGCATACGCTCAAGAATTTGCGCAAGCAACACATTGTTCACTATTAGAGACATGCATTCCTGTTATCTTGGAACAATTTATCAGCTTGACAGACCTCTAGATTTCCAAATCCCTTATTGTAGAACAAGAAGATTAACTTGCTCCATGATCCACGTAAAAGGTTTTCTAAGAACATTTTACACATTAAAGTATACACTTAAGAATTTGAACAAGCAACACATTGGGGTCGATTTACTAAAACGGAAGAGTGTAAAATCTGGTGCACCTGTGCATGGTAGCCAATCAGTTTCTAAGCACAGCTTCTTTAATTAAGCTTTGATAAAAAAAATTTGGAAGCTGGTGGGTTTCTATGCAGAGCTGCCAGATTTTGCACTCTCCAATTTTGGTAAACCAACCCCATTGCTCACTATAAGAGACCTCTCATTTTTAAAATCCCTTATTGCAGAACAAGAAGATTAACTGGTTCCATGTTACAAACAAAACACGTTCTAAGAATCTAGAGAAGAACCATCTGTTCTAACATCAAAACAATCTAACATTACCTTTTGAGCATTGTAATGTTATTTAATCATTAGCAAAATACATAGAATTATACTTCTTTATCAGAACTTTTGAGGTAGATAGATCTGCTCATGTATTAACACATATCATACAGTGCCTTGAAAAAGTATTTATACCCCATTGAAATTTACCACATAATTTATCATGTTACAACCAAAAACTTAAATGTATTGTATTGGGATTTTATTTGATAGACCAATACAAAGTGGCATGTAATTGTGAAGTGGAAGCAAAATCATAAATGGTTTTCAATTTTGTTTACAAATATGTGAAAAGTGTGTCGTGCATTTGTATTCATCCCCCTTTACTCTGATACCTCTAACTAAAATCCAGTGGAACCAATTGCCTTCAGGAGTCACCTAATTAGTAATAGAATCCACCTGTGTGTAACTTAATCTCAGTATAAATACAGATGTTCTGTGAAGACCTCAGAGGTTTGTTAGAGAACCTTAGTGAACAAATAGCATTGTGAAGGCCAAGGAACACACCAGCCAGGTCAGGAATAAAGTTGTGGAGAAGTTTAAAGCAGGGTTAGGTTATAAAAAAAAACAAGCTTTGAACATCTCATGGATCACTGTTCAAACTATCATCCAAAAAATGGAAAGAGTAGGCCACAACTGCAAACCTACCAAGACATGGCAGTCCACCTAAACTGACAGATCGCTTAAGGAGAGCATTAATCAGAGAAGCAGCCAAGAGGCCCATGGTACCTCAGGTGGGAGAATCTGTCCACAGGACAACTATTAGTCATGCACTCCACAAATCTGGCCTTTATGGAAGAGTGGCAAGAAGAAAGCCATTGTTGAAAGAAAGCCATAAGAAGTCCAGTTTGCAGTTTGCGAGAAGCCATGTGGGGGACACAGCAAACACGTGGAAGAAGGTGATCTGGTCAAATGAGATCAAAATTTTACTTTTTGGCCTAAACGTAAAACCTTTTATCATTTTCCATCCACTTCACAATTATGTGCCACTGTGTGTTGGTCTATCACATAACATCCCGATAAAATACATTTACGTTTTTGGTTGTAACATGACAAACATATCAAGGTTTATGAAAACTTTTTCAAGGCACTGTAAGTTTTTTCTATATTTTAATATTTTACTTAGAAATCAATGTTTAAGAATCATTTATGGAGCCGTCATTAAACCTTATCTTTGTACAGTACATACATGACTACCATGCTAACCAGTGTAACTGTACTTCAACCCTATCCTAAATTTGTGTATAAATCAGGATAATGTGAAATTAAACTTTATATGCTAATACTTTGCAAATTATACACCCACGGCCTTTATTAGGTACACCTGTTCAATTGCTTGGTAACACAAATTGCCAATTAGCCAATCACATGGCAGCAACTTAATGCATTTAGGCATTTAGATGTGGTGAAGATGACTTGCTGAAGTTAAATCCGAGCATCAGAATGGGGAAGAAAGGGGATTTAAGTGAGTTTGAATGTGACGTGGTTGTTGGTGGCAGGTCTGAGTATTGCAAAAACTGCTGATCTACTAGGAGTTTCATGCACGATCATCTCTCGGGTTTACAGAGAATGGCCCAAAAAAGAGAAAATATCCAGTGAGCAGGAGTTGTGTCGAGGAAAATTGATTGTTGATGTCAGAGGAGAATAGGGATGAGCTTCGTGTTCGAGTCGAACCCATGTTCGACTCGAACATCGGCTGTTCGATCGTTCGCCGAATTGCGAACGTTATGGGTTGTTCGCGCCAAATTCGTGTGGCGCGTCACGGCCCATAATTCACTGCAGCATCGCAGAGCATCGCTGGCTGATGATTGGTCAAGCATGCACTATGACCCGCATGCTTGGCCAATCACAGCGCCGTCAGTAGAGAGAGCTGTAATTGGCCAAAATCAGGGTGGCTTCGGCCAATTATGGCTCAGGGGGTTTAGAACACGCCCCACACTATATAAGGCCGCCTGCACGGCGGCCCTGTGTAGTGTGTTCCAGCGTGCTTAGGTAGACAGGGAGACAGTGTCATTTCATTTGAGTTAGTTAGATTAGGCAGGACAGTCAGTGAGTTAGCTGCACTTACAGTGTATTGTGTATATATATATATATATGCATCCCAGGTGTTGTATATATATATATATATATATATATATATATATATATATATATATATACACTGTATTCAGTTTAGCTAGATCCGTTCCTGTTATCTTCCTATTGACAGGCAGGCTTGTCTTGTTACAGTATTTACAGCTACCTGAAGAAAATTGCTGGTATTCTTTTGATCCTATTAGTACCACAGTCAGGCAGCTAGACTATTTAGAGTTATGCCCCGTACACACTGTCGGACTTTGTTCGGACATTCCGACAACAAAACCCTAGGATTTTTTCCGATGGATGTTGGCTCAAACTTGTCTTGCATACACATGGTCACCCAAAGTTGTCGGAAAATCCGATCGTCCTGAACGCGGTGACGTAAAACACGTACGTCGGGACTATAAACGGGGCAGTGGCCAATAGCTTTCTTCTCTTTATTTATTCTGAGCATGCGTGGCACTTTGTCTGTCGGATTTGTGTACACACGATCGGTACACATCAGTTTCCAGAACGTGGTCTTTAGGTCTAACATAGAGGCTTTTATGCTCCAGTTCTGACTGGCGGACATGTAGGGCCCTCGCAAACATACACATTTTAAACATTAAAGCATACGCTCAAGAATTTGCGCAAGCAACACATTGTTCACTATTAGAGACATGCATTCCTGTTATCTTGGAACAATTTATCAGCTTGACAGACCTCTAGATTTCCAAATCCCTTATTGTAGAACAAGAAGATTAACTTGCTCCATGATCCACGTAAAAGGTTTTCTAAGAACATTTTACACATTAAAGTATACACTTAAGAATTTGAACAAGCAACACATTGGGGTCGATTTACTAAAACGGAAGAGTGTAAAATCTGGTGCACCTGTGCATGGTAGCCAATCAGTTTCTAAGCACAGCTTCTTTAATTAAGCTTTGATAAAAAAAATTTGGAAGCTGGTGGGTTTCTATGCAGAGCTGCCAGATTTTGCACTCTCCAATTTTGGTAAACCAACCCCATTGCTCGCTATAAGAGACCTCTCATTTTTAAAATCCCTTATTGCAGAACAAGAAGATTAACTGGTTCCATGTTACAAACAAAACGCGTTCTAAGAATCTAGAGAAGAACCATCTGTTCTAACATCAAAACAATCTAACATTACCTTTTGAGCATTGTAATGTTATTTAATCATTAGTAAAATACATAGAATTATACTTCTTTATCAGAACTTTTGAGGTAGATAGATCTGCTCATGTATTAACACATATCATACAGTGCCTTGAAAAAGTATTTATACCCCATTGAAATTTACCACATAATTTATCATGTTACAACCAAAAACTTAAATGTATTGTATTGGGATTTTATTTGATAGACCAATACAAAGTGGCATGTAATTGTGAAGTGGAAGCAAAATCATAAATGGTTTTCAATTTTGTTTACAAATATGTGAAAAGTGTGTCGTGCATTTGTATTCATCCCCCTTTACTCTGATACCTCTAACTAAAATCCAGTGGAACCAATTGCCTTCAGGAGTCACCTAATTAGTAATAGAATCCACCTGTGTGTAACTTAATCTCAGTATAAATACAGATGTTCTGTGAAGACCTCAGAGGTTTGTTAGAGAACCTTAGTGAACAAATAGCATTGTGAAGGCCAAGGAACACACCAGCCAGGTCAGGAATAAAGTTGTGGAGAAGTTTAAAGCAGGGTTAGGTTATAAAAAAAAAACAAGCTTTGAACATCTCACGGATCACTGTTCAAACTATCATCCAAAAAATGGAAAGAGTAGGCCACAACTGCAAACCTACCAAGACATGGCAGTCCACCTAAACTGACAGATCGCTCAAGGAGAGCATTAATCAGAGAAGCAGCCAAGAGGCCCATGGTACCTCAGGTGGGAGAATCTGTCCACAGGACAACTATTAGTCATGCACTCCACAAATCTGGCCTTTATGGAAGAGTGGCAAGAAGAAAGCCATTGTTGAAAGAAAGCCATAAGAAGTCCAGTTTGCAGTTTGCGAGAAGCCATGTGGGGGACACAGCAAACACGTGGAAGAAGGTGATCTGGTCAAATGAGATCAAAATTTTACTTTTTGGCCTAAACGTAAAACCTTTTATCATTTTCCATCCACTTCACAATTATGTGCCACTGTGTGTTGGTCTATCACATAACATCCCGATAAAATACATTTACGTTTTTGGTTGTAACATGACAAACATATCAAGGTTTATGAAAACTTTTTCAAGGCACTGTAAGTTTTTTCTATATTTTAATATTTTACTTAGAAATCAATGTTTAAGAATCATTTATGGAGCCGTCATTAAACCTTATCTTTGTACAGTACATACATGACTACCATGCTAACCAGTGTAACTGTACTTCAACCCTATCCTTAATTTGTGTATAAATCAGGATAATGTGAAATTAAACTTTATATGCTAATACTTTGCAAATTATACACCCACGGCCTTTATTAGGTACACCTGTTCAATTGCTTGGTAACACAAATTGCCAATTAGCCAATCACATGGCAGCAACTTAATGCATTTAGGCATTTAGATGTGGTGAAGATGACTTGCTGAAGTTAAATCCGAGCATCAGAATGGGGAAGAAAGGGGATTTAAGTGAGTTTGAATGTGACGTGGTTGTTGGTGGCAGGTCTGAGTATTGCAAAAACTGCTGATCTACTAGGAGTTTCATGAACGATCATCTCTCGGGTTTACAGAGAATGGCCCAAAAAAGAGAAAATATCCAGTGAGCAGGAGTTGTGTCGAGGAAAATTGATTGTTGATGTCAGAGGAGAATAGGGATGAGCTTCGTGTTCGAGTCGAACCCATGTTCGACTCGAACATCGGCTGTTCGATCGTTCGCCGAATTGCGAACATTATGGGTTGTTCGCGCCAAATTCGTGTGGCGCGTCACGGCCCATAATTCACTGCGGCATCGCAGAGCATCGCTGGCTGATGATTGGTCAAGCATGCACTATGACCCGCATGCTTGGCCAATCACAGCGCCGTCAGTAGAGAGAGCTGTAATTGGCCAAAGTCAGGGTGCCTTCGGCCAATTATGGCTCAGGGGGTTTAGAACACGCCCCACACTATATAAGGCCGCCTGCACGGCGGCCCTGTGTAGTGTGTTCCAGCGTGCTTAGGTAGACAGGGAGACAGTGTAATTTCATTTGAGTTAGTTAGATTAGGCAGGACAGTCAGTGAGTTAGCTGCACTTACAGTGTATTGTGTATATATATATATGCATCCCAGGTGTTGTATATATATATATATACACTGTATTCAGTTTAGCTAGATCCGTTCCTGTTATCTTCCTACTGACAGGCAGGCTTGTCTTGTTACAGTATTTACAGCTACCTGAAGAAAATTGCTGGTGTTCTTTTGATCCTATTAGTACCACAGTCAGGCAGCTAGACTATTTAGAGTTATGCCCCATACACACTGTCGGACTTTGTTCGGACATTCCGACAACAAAACCCTAGGATTTTTTCCGATGGATGTTGGCTCAAACTTGTCTTGCATACACACGGTCACCCAAAGTTGTCGGAAAATCCGATCGTCCTGAACGCGGTGACGTAAAACACGTACGTCGGGACTATAAACGGGGCAGTGGCCAATAGCTTTCTTCTCTTTATTTATTCTGAGCATGCGTGGCACTTTGTCTGTCGGATTTGTGTACACACGATCGGAATTTTCCACAACGGAAAATTTGTTGTCGGAAAATTGTATATCCTGCTCTCAAACTTTGTGTGTCGGAAAATCCGATGGAAAATGTGTGATGGAGCCCACACACGGCCGGAATTTCCGACAACAAGGTCCTATCACACATTTTCTGTTGGAAAAGCCGACCGTGTGTACGGGGCATTAGTGTAGTGCGTCCGCCTCACAGTGTTCAATTAAAGCTACAAGTTAGTGTAGTGCGACCTCTGCACAGTGTTCAGCTAAAGCTACAAGTTAGTGTAGTGCGGCCCTCCTCACAGTGTTCAGCTAAAACTACAAGTTAGTGTAGTGCGACCTCTGCGCAGTGTTCAGCTAAAGCTACAGGTTAGTGTAGTGCGTCCTCTGAACAGTGTTCAACTAAAGCTACAAGTTAGTGTAGTGCGTCCTCCTCACAGTGTTCAGCTAAAACTACAAGTTAGTGTAGTGCGGGTTCTGCACAGTGTTCAGCTAAAGCTACCTGTCGAAGGTTGGTGGTGTTTTCCTGATCCTATCACTACCGCAGGCAGCTAAATAAGCTACAAGTTAGTTTTTTGCAAGCTCTGCACAGTGTTTACCTAAAGCTACCTGTAGAAGGTTGGTGGTGTTTTCCTGATCCTATCACTACCGCAGGCAGCTAAATAAGCTACAAGTTAGTTTTTTGCGAGCTCTGCACAGTGTTCACCTAAAGCTACCTGTTGAAGGTTGGTGTTGTTTTCCTGGTCCTATCACTACCGCAGGCAGCTAAATAAGCTACAAGTTAGTTTTTTGCGAGCTCTGCACATTGTTCAGCTAAAGCTACCTGTAGAAGGTTGGCGGTGTTCTCATACTACAGGCAGGCAGTTGATTTTGCTAGCTGCAGTATCAGTATATATATATATATATATATATATATATATATATATATATATATATATATATATATCTATATCCCAGCTTAGTGCAGCTACAGGCCATTAGTATGTCTGGAAGGCCAACAAGGAGAGGCAGACAGTCACAAGCCAATAAAAGAGGGCAAGCAGGCTCTGTGTCTAGAGGCAACAGTGCTGGTTGTGGAGACGGTGCATCCTAATCAGCATGTGACCGGGGGACACGCTTGGCCTTTTTTTCGGCAGCTGGCCGTGTTGAGCCGCAACATGCGGAAGACTTGGTCGAGTGGATGACCAAGCCTTCCTCATCCTCCTCATCCTCTCTCACCCATGCTCAGGGTACTTTGTCTGGCAAAGCAGCTGCCAACGCGGCCTCTTCCCTCGGCTCAATGGCATCAGTGACTCCTTCCCTAGCCCCACCCTCGAACTGTTTGACCACAGTGTTGGGTAAATGCTCCAGGAGGATGCCCAGCGTTTAGAAGGCTCTGATGATGATACTGCGCTAGATGAAGGCAATAACGTGAGCATGGACAGAGGGGGTGTCCAAGAAGGACAGCAATCTAGCAGTCATGCTCCCCCTGCTGCAGCATACTGCCAGGTTTGCTCCAGTGATGAGGAGGGAGGGGATGATGAGGTCACTGACTCAACGTGGGTGCCTGATAAGAGGGAGGAGAAGGAGGAGAATGAGGAGGCACATCACCAACGAGGCAGGATGCCCTCCAGGGGCCAGCCTGAGGGCAGCACACTGACTGCATCACACCCCAAAACTCCGCATGTGCAGGGCTCTGCTGTCTCTGTGCGTTATTCCAAAAGTTCTTTGGTGTGGGCCTTTTTTGAGATGAGTGCATCAGATCGCACCGCTGCTATTTGCAACATATGTCTCAAGCGTATCTCGCGTGGCCAAAACATCTCCCGCTTGGGCACCACATGCTTGACCAGACATATGTTGTCCTGCCATGCAGTTCGTTGGCAAGTGTATCTAAAAGACCCACACCAAAGAACAAAGAGGACCTCTCCTTGCTCCTCATCACCTGAGATCTCCAACCCCACTATACCTTCAGTCCTCTATGAGACCTGCACTGAGAGGAATGAAGGTGTAGAATTAGGTGTGTCACAGCCAAGTACTTGTGGGCAATCTGCTTTCGGTACACTGACATCAGATTGTACAAGGCAAATTTCCCTGCCCCAGCTGCTGCACCGCCGAAAGAAGTTCACTCCCAGCCATCCACATGCCCAGTGGTTAAATGCTAGCTTGGCAAAATTGCTAGCACTTCAACTGCTGCCTTTTCAGTTGGTAGACTCTGCCCCCTTCCATGAGTTTGTGGAATGTGCGGTTCCTCAGTAGCAGGTACCCAAACGCCACTTTTTCTCACGGAAGGGGATTCCGGCTCTCTACCGGCATGTGGAAGGCAATGTCTTGGCCTCGCTGGACAGGGCAGTCAGCGGTAAGGTGCATATTACCGCTGACTCATGGTCCAGCAGGCATGGACAGGGACGTTACCTAAGTTTCCCCGTGCATTGGGTGACTCTGCTGGCAGCTGGGAAGGATGCAGGACAAGGTGCAATAGTGTTGGAGGTTGTTCCACCACCATGCCTCCAAAATGCCACTACTAATGATTGTGACACACCTCTCTCCTCCACCCCCTCCTCTTCTTCTTCCTCCATGGCCTCTTCCTGTGCTTTGTCCTCGGAACCAGCAGTGCTCCGTAGCCATTCAAGGGGCTACGCAAGTATGCAGGCCAAAAGATGCCATGCGGTGCTTGAGCTGGTGTGCTTGGGGACAGGAGCCACACTGGGGCAGAGGTTCTGTCAGCTCTGCAGGGGCAGGTTCAGAGGTGGTTGACGCCACGCCAACTTAAGCCAGGAATGGTGGTTTGCGACAATGGCACCAACCTCCTCTCTGCCCTTCGACAGGGATAAATGACCCATGTGCCATGTTTGGCTCACGTCCTTAACTTGGTGGTGCAGCGGTTCTTGGGCAGGTACCGGGGTTTACAGGATGTCCTGAGGCAGGCCAGGAAAGTCAGCGTGCATTTCCGCCGGTCATATAATGCCAGTGCTCAGCTGGCAGACCTCCAAAAGGAGTTTAACCTGCCCAAGAACCGTCTATTCTGTGACATGCCCACCAGGTAGAACTCAACGTTGGCCATGCTGCAGCGGCTGCACATGCAGCAGAAGGCCATCAATGAGTACCTGTGTGACTATGGCACCAGGACAGGGTCAGGGGAGCTTGTTTTTTTTCCCCACGCCAGTGGGCCATGATCAGGGATGCATGCACTGTCCTGTCACCATTTGAGGAGGCCACGAGGATGGTGAGCAGTGACAGTGCATGCATCAGTGACACTGTCCCCCTTGTCCACCTGTTGGAGCACACGCTGCGTGGAATAATGGACAGAGCACTTGAGGCAGAACAGAGCCAGGAAGAGGAGGATTTCCTTAGCTCTCAAGGCCACCTTCATGGAGGTGGAGCCTGGCACTCAGAATCAGCAGCAGTCTTAAAGGGATCAGTCCCAAGAAACACATGGACTTATACGTGGCTGGGAGGAGGTGGCTGCGGACCATGTCGTCCTTAGTGACCCAGAGGACTCTGGACCGAATGCCTCAGCAAACCTACGCTGCATGGCCTCCCTGATCCTGCAAAGCCTGCGTAAGGATCCTCATATTCGTGGTATCAAGGAGAAGGACCAATACTGGCTGGCAACCCTCCTTGATCCACTTTACAAGGGTAAGGTTGTGGACCTTATCTTGCCATCGCAGAGGAAGCAGAGGATGAAACACCTTCAGGAGGCCTTGCAGAAAGGTCTGTGCAATGCGTTCCCAGAGACTGGGAGGTTACAAACTCCTGTTTCTGGACAACGTGTTGCTGAGGCTTTGGTCAGTCAAAGAAGGAGCAGTGGAGAAGGTGGCCGTCTGACCGATGCGTTCAGACAATTTTTTGGTCCGCAGCCCCAAGGTATGATCGGTTCCAGCAACCATCACCAGCGTCTGTTTTACATGGTGCAGGAATACCTAGGGGCAAGATCTGACTTGGACACCTTTCCCAACAAAAATCCTCTGGGTTACTGGGTCTTGAGGATGGATCACTGGACAGAGCTTGCACAGTATGCAATTGAACTACTGGCCTGTCTTGCATCCAGCGTTCTTTCAGAACGCACATTCATTGCTGTTGGAGGCTTTGTAACTGATCACAGGGTGCGTCTGTCCACCGACTTGGTCAATCGACTGACCTTCATAAAAATGAATCAGTCTTGGATCACCACCAGCTACCAAGCACCTGATGCTGATATTAAATCTATCAATGGATCCGAGCTTTTAGACTATTAAGCCACTGCTGCCCCCCTATGTGAGTAGGGAACACCTCAGTGTTACCCCAAAGAGGTCAGAATCAAAATATAGGGAATGGCGCTGTGTTGAAACAAGAAGTGTAAACTATAAAATATTACTAAATTTTTTTTGAAAGTGACAGGTGTTCTAGTGCGTGATGCAATCCCTTCTTAAAAAAGTGCAGTATTTAAACAACCAAAAAATCAATATATATAATATATAAAGTGATCAATTCTTAATTAGTGGCAGAGAAAATTATCAGCTGTATATACAAGCAATACCAATCTCATCTAATAGGCAAACTCATACCTTATCTTATAGAGCATGTGTTAAAGGTGACTTATATAAATCCACTGATTAAAAATATAAAGTGACAAGTGCCAAATTGTGGTCTGTATATAAAAGATGGTTATCAAACCGTTGTGCAATAATGTGCAAAAAACATTAAAAATTGTGAATCATCATTTATATATGCAAATCATCAACTGTATATCCAAGTCCCATGTACTATTTAGTAAAAAATGTTCATAACAATGATGCAATGTGCAGTGCAACAAATTCCCATAGAAATCATATAACGTGTTTTCCAAAAAGATTCTCCTTTGATAATGAAGAGCCGTGCAGTAGTTATAGGCAATCTCCCCCCAATGTGATTGCACTCACCGCAGCACTCTACCCCTGCAGGGGTATGAGCGTATGATGTTAATCCTGTTAATCTCTACGGTTCTACGGATGCCGGTATCCTTCCACGTGGCCCAATCCAAATCCGCAGCTCGCATGATGTCCGTATGACGAAACGCGTAAGACGGGACTATCTTCCCACCACAACGTCACTTCCGCGTATCGTGGTTCTGGAAACCCGACCGGTGGAATGCAAGCGGCGGTTCATAGTAGCGCTGCGTCCCCGGATCGTGTGGAGAGTTCATGAGCCTGCGAGCTCCCTCTCCCCTTTTAATACACAATTTTTTAGCATTTTTACCTGTCAGTGTGGATTCATTCTTTGTGTTGGACTGTTTAACACAAATAAATTAATTACTTATAAACAGAGTCACGCTATGTGGAACTTTTTATTTTTATTTTTAACATACTAAAGTGGATGTCCATCTGGGACCTGCACCATAGTAAGGGACAGTGAGTCCCCATCTTCTCCCTCCCTGCAAGCTGAGGATTTGGATTGGGCCACGTGGAAGGATACCGGCATCCGTAGAACCGTAGAGATTAACAGGATTAACATCATACACTCATACCCCTGCAGGGGTAGAGTGCTCCGGTGAGTGCAATCACATTGGGGGGAGATTGCCTATAACTACTACACGGCTCTTCATTGTCAAAGGAGAATCTTTTTGGAAAACACGTTATATGATTTCTATGGGAATTTGTTGCACTGCACATTGCATTATTGTTATGAACATTTTTTACTAAATAGTACATGGGACTTGGATATACAGTTGATGATTTGCATATATAAATGATGATTCACAATTTTTAATGTTTTTTGCACATTATTGCACAATGGTTTGATAACCATCTTTTATATACAGAGCACAATTTGGCACTTGTCACTTTATATTTTTAATCAGTGGATTTAAATAAGTCACCTTTAACATGCTCTATAAGATAAGGTATGAGTTTGCCTATTAGATGAGATTGGTATTGCTTGTATATACAGCTGATAATTTTCTCTGCCACTAATTAAGAATTGATCACTTTATATAATATATATTGATTTTTTGGTTGTTTAAATACTGCACTTTTTTAAGAAGGGATTGCATCACGCACTAGAACACCTGTCACTTTCAAAAAAATTTTAGTAATATTTTATAGTTTACACTTCTTGTTTCAACACAGCGCCATTCCCTATAGTTTGATTCTAACCTGATGCTGATGTAACCGAATAATTTTTTTTGAAATCTCAGATCCCTTCAAAGACTGCCTATGCTGATGCTAAGTGACTATTCTGAGTAATTATCCTCTTCCTCCTCAATGATCACGCTGATAGCTTGTAAGAACATTTTTGGTTCTGGGCGCCACCACCAGTGCCTAAGGCCCAATTTTTCAGCCCCTGTTTAACAGGGGCATGTAATTACAATTTTCGATGCAATACTTTGCAGCGGGGCTTGTTCCTGTGTTCCAACTAGATTATCTGTGAGGGGTTGCAGTGTTGTGGCACCAGCACTAGTGCCGAAGGCCTAATTTTTCAGCCCCTGTTGAACAGGGGCATGTAATTACAATTTTTGATGCAATACTTTGCAGCAGGGCTCGTTTCTGCGTTCCAACTAGAGTATCTGTGAGGGGTTGCAGTGTTGTGGCACCAGCACCAGTGCCTAAGGCCCAATTTTTCAGCCCCTGTTCAACAGGGGCATGTAATTACAATTCTTGATCTAATATTTCACAGCAGGGCCTGTTTCTGCGCCCACCAAGAGTGAGTGAGGACTTACAGTGTTGTGGCACCAGCACCACCACCACCACCAAAGGCCCAATTTTTCTGCCCCTGTTCAACAGGGGAATGTAATTACAATTCTTGATCTAATATTTCACAGCAGGGCCCTGTGAGGGCTTACAGTGTTGTGGCCACAACAACATGTAAGGCCCAAATTTCTGCTGAGTATATAGGGCAGGCCCCTACTTTCAAACATCCAACTTACAAATGACTCCTACTTGCAAACGGAAGGAGACAACAGGAAGTGAGATGAAATCTACCCCTAGGAAGGAAAATTCTCTCCTGTAAGAGTTAATATGGGAAAAAACGTTTCTCTTTTCCATTGATGCTTTATCACCAATCCTTGTGTCACAAAAAAACCCAAATTTTCAAAAAACATTTTTAATTGGGACAAAAAGTGAGGTGAAATCTTCTGAAGAGAAGCACAGACAGCAGAACAAATGTCACAGGGGTGATAACCCTTCCCTATGTTTTCCAAAAAGCTTAAAATAGATTTTTTGGCTGGAACTAAACACGTTAAAAATGTACCAGTTCAAAATTACAAACAGATTCTACTTAACAACAAACCTACAGTCCCTGTCTTGTTTGCACCGCCTATATACTGCTGTTTAGAGGATATAGGGCCTGGTGGCCCCACACCTTTCCTTTTTTTTGGATATTAAGGTTCCCCTTAATATCCATACAAGACCCAAAGGGCCTGGTAATGGACTGGGGGGTACCCATGCTGTTTGTCTCACTGATTTTCATCCATATTGCCAGGACCCAACATTACATTAAAGCCGCAAGCAGTTTTAAATGACTTTTTTTCCTTTAAAAATGACATTTTGTTCAGGGACTGTTCTAAGCACGGGAAACATGCGCCACTTTACAGGCATACTATAGACACCCACCAGGTATGATATTTAAAGGAATATTTCACTTATTTTTTTAACTTTGAGCAAAATCACTGATCCCGAAAAAACAGCCGTTTTTAAAAGTTTTTTTTTGCATTGATACATGCCCACTGGGGCAGGACCCAGGTCCCCAAACCCTTTTAAGGACAATACCATGCAAATTAGCCTTTAAAATGAGCACTTTTGATTTCGAGCGTTCCATAGACGTCAATGGGGTTCTAACGTGCATGCAAATTTTCAGTCCATTCGCAGGTTCTGGTGCGAATCGAACTGGGGATGTGTTTGGCTCATCCCTAGAGGAGAATAGTCAGACTGGTTGGAGATTATAGAAAGGCAACAGTGACTCAAATAACCACTTGTTACAACCAAGGACTGCAGAATACCATCTCTGAATGCACAACACATCGAACCTTGAAGCAGGTGGACTACAGCAGTAGACCCCACACCGGGTGCCATTCAGCTAAGAACAGGAAAATGAGGCTACAATTCCCACAGGCTTACCAAAATTGGACAATGGAAGCAGTGGCGGCTGGTACTCAAAAGTTTCTTGGGACTGTAAATGATCCCTTAAAGACTGCTGCTGCTGATGCTGAGTGCCAGGCTCCACCTCCATGCTGACACAATCCTCCTCTTCCTCCTCCTCGTCCTCTTCTTGTATGACCGGTGGGCACGCAGGAACACTGTCTGGATAAAGGGGGCCTCGAGAGCTAAGGAAGTCCTCCTCTTCCTGCCTCTGTTCTGCCTCAAGTGCCCTGTCCATTTTTCCACGCAGAGTGTGCTCCAACAGGTGGACAAGGGGGACAGTGTCACTGATGCCTGCACTGTCACTGCTCACCATCCTCGTGGCCTCCTCAAATAGTGACAGGACAGTGCATGCATCCCTGATCATGGCCCACTGGCGTGGGAAAAAAAAACAAGCTCTCCTGACCCTGTCCTGGTGCCATAGTCGCACAGGTACTCATTGATGGCCCTCTGCTGCGTGTGAAGCTGCTGCAGCATGGCCAACGTTGAGTTCTACCTGGTGGGCATGTCACAGATTAGGCGGTTCTTGGGCAGGTTAAACTCCTTTTGGAGGTCAGCCAGCCGAGCACTGGCATTATATGACTGCCGGAAATGCACACAGACTTTCCTGGCCTGCCTCAGGACATCCTGTAAGCCCGGATACCTGCCCAAGAACCGCTGCACCATCAAGTGAGCCAAACAGGGCACATGGGTCATTTGTCCTTGTCGGAGGGCAGAGAGGAGGTTGGTGCTATTGTCGCAAACCACCATTCCTGCCTTAAGTTGGCGTGGCGTCAATCACCTCTGAACCTGCCTCTGCAGAGCTGGCAGAACCTCTGCCCCAGTGTGGCTCCTGTCCCCTAAGCACACCAGCTCAAGCACCGCATGGCATCTTTTGGCCTGCGTAGTTGCGTAGCCCCTTGAACGCCTACGAAGCACCGCTGGTTCCGAGGACAAAGCACAGGAAGAGGCCATGGAGGAAGAAGAAGAGGAGGGGTGGAGGAGAGAGGTGTGTCAGAATCACCAGTAGTAGCATTTTGGAGGCATGGTGGTGGATAAACCTCCAACACTACTGCACCTTGCCCTGCATCCTTCTCAGCTGCCAGCAGAGTCACCCAATGGGTAGTGAAACTTAGGTAACATCCCTGTCCATGCCTGCAGGACCATGAGTCAGTGGTAATATGCACCTTACCGCTGACCGCCCTGTCCAGCGAGGCATGGACATTGCCTTCCACATGCCGAGAGAGACGGAATTGCCTTCTGTGAGAAAAAGTGGCGTTTGGGTACCTGCCACTGAGGAACCGCACATTCCACAAACTCATGGAAGGGGGCAGAGTCTACCAACTGAAAAGGCAGCAGTTGAAGTGCTAGCAATTTTTCCAAGCTAGCATTAACCACTGGGCATGTGGATGGCTGGGAGCGACCTTCTTTCAGCGGTGCAGCAGCTGGGGCAGGGAAATTTGCCTGGTACAATCTGACGTCGGTGTACCGATAGCAGATTGCCCACAAGTACTTGGCTGTGACACACCTAATTCTACACCATCATTCCTCTCAGTGCAGGTCTCAGAGAGGACTGAAGGTATAGTGGGGTTGGAGATCTCAGCTGATGGGGAGCAAGGAAAGGTCCTCTTTGTTCTTTGGTGTGGGTCTTTTAGGTACGCTTGCCAACGAACTGCATCGTAGGTCAACATATGTCTGGTCAAGCATGTGGTGCCCAAGCGGGAGATGTTTTGGCCACGCGACATATGCTTGAGACATATGTTGCAAATAGCAGCAGTGCGATCTGATGTACTCGTCTCAAAAAAGGCCCACACCAAAGAACTTTTGGAATAACGCGCAGAGTCAGCAGTGCCCTGCACATGCGGAGCTTTGTGGTGTGATGCAATCAGTGTGCTGCCCTTAAGCTGGCCCCTGGAGGACATCCTGCCTCGTTGGAGATGTGCCTCCTCCTCCTCCTCCTCTCTCCTATCAGGCACCCACATGGAGTCAGTGACCTCATCATCCCCTCCTTCCTCTTCACTGGAGCAAACCTGGCAGTATGCTGCAGCAGGGGCAACATGACTGCCAGGTTGCTGTCCTTCTTGGGCACCCCCTCTGTCTGGGCTCACGTTACTGCCTTCCTCTAGCTGAGTACCATCATCAGAGCCTTCAAAACACTGGGCATCCTCCTGGAGCATGTACCCAACACTGTGGTCAAACAGTTCAGGGGACTCCTCAGGAGGGCATGGTAGGGCTAGGGAAGGAGTGACTGATTCCATTGAGCCAAGGGAAGAGGCCGGGTTGGCAGCTGCTTTGCCAGACAAAGTACCCTGAGCCTGGGTGAGAGAGGATAAGGAGGATGAGGATGGCTTGGTCATCCACTCGACCAAGTATTTCGCATGTTGCGGCTCAACGCGGCCAGCTGCCGAAAAAAAGACCAAGCGTGTCCCACGGCCACATGCTGATGAGGATGCACCGTGTCCATGACCAGCACTGTTGCCTCTAGACACAGAGCCTGCTTGCCCTCTTTTATTGGCTTGTGACTGTCTGCCTCTCCTTGTTGGCCTTCCAGACATACTAATGGCCTGCAGTTAGATGTAGCTGCACTAAGCTGGGATATATATATATAATCAAAATATATAATATATAAGCAAAATCAACTGCCTGCCTGTAGTATTATTAGTATGAGAACACCACCAATCTTCTACAGGTAGCTTTAGCTGAACACTGTGCAGAGGACGCACTACACTAACGTTTAAATAATGTAGCTGCCTGTGGTAGTGATAGGATCAGGAAAACACCACCAGCCTTCTACAGGTAGCTTTAGCTGAACACTGTGCAGAGGACGCACTACACTAACTTGTAGCTTTAGCTGAACACTGTACAGTGTTAATGTGAGGGTTATGAGCTTTTAACCAAGGCATACCCAGAATGATTGGGAACAGAGCGGAAGCGATTGCATCTAGGCGTAGAAGCTCTTGATGGTTCTCGGCAATGGTGGTAGATAACGGGATGGTTTTGTGAGTAACCAATCCAGATTTAATGGTGGATCTGTCTGCCAGATGTACAGAAAGTCTCTGAGCCTTGGGTAGTAGAGGAATGTGATGTTTGGCAGCAAAAGCTAAATCTATGAAACAGCTGCAAGCTCCAGAGTCAATTATAGCGGGGGTCTGGATAGTTGCTCCTGGGAGCTGTAACAAAATGGCAAGAGCAAGATGAGCAGAGTGATTGGGTAGAGATGGAGAAGTGGATGTAACTGAGAGGCACTTGTGGATTTTGACTGGGCAAGACCTCACATAATGTCCTGATCCTCCACAGTACAGGTAAAGATTTAGCTGGCGTCTGCGCTGGCGTTCTTCTGTAGTCAGAGAAGGGCGGAGGAGACCAAGCTTCATGGGTTCAGATGCGTCTGAAGTGGATGCAGAAGGAGCAGGTGAAACGGGACTGAAAGAACCAGACACTTGTGGAAGCATCCATACTGGACGGGACTGGTCGGTGGCTCTTTCCGACCTACGTTCCCTTAAGCGACGGTCAATCTGGATTGACAAATTTATGTGTCCAAGGTGGAGGGGACACCTGTTCGTGCTAGCTCATCCTTGAGATCATCAGAAAGGCCCATGCGGAAATGGTAACACAGGGCAGCATTGTTCCAGCTGGTGTCGGAACTCCAGCGCCTGAATTCTGAAACATAGTCCTCCACGGCCCTGTGACCCTGCTGAAGCGTGTGAAGGGCGGCTTCCGCAGTAGCGGCTTGCTGGGGGTCTTCATATAACTGAGCCATGGCTCCAAAAAAGGAGGCTAAGTCTGTCAGAGATGTGGCCTTTTGTTCAAGGAGCTGGTGAGCCCAGGCCTGTGGTTCCCCCTGAAGCAAGGAAATGACAAACCCAACCTTGGTGGCTTCCAGGGAGAAGGTTCGTGGTTGTAGCAAAAAATAGAGTTTGCATGCGTTGCGGAAGGCTCTGAACTCGTTGCATTCTCCGTGGAACTTTTCAGGAGTTGGGACTCTGGGTTCAGGTGTTAGCATAACGACTGCGGGAGCTGCTGGCATCCCAGAAGTGGAAGGTGCTTGAGCAGGAGCAGAGGCAGACAAGGTCTGTATTTGGCCTTCCAGCTGGGTATAACCCTGTTGTAAGTCCCTTACAGCTTGTGTTAATCCGGCTAGGTATTGGCAGAGTTCCTCCATAGGAGAGGGTCCTTGCACAGGCTCAGACATGGCTGTCTGCTACTGTCACGTACCTGGTGATGGAGCCTGGTATGCAGAGGACGGCCTCTCTTACAACTCTGACTTGTAGCCCCTGATAGAGCTGACAGGAAGCACCGAGATGCAGAGTCGCACGAGTGCCTAGCGGGATCGCTGAACCTGGAGCTGAATCGGAGCACTAGGCCGGGCTGTAGAGGTGTCTGTAGGAATCCCAGAGCAGTGGTAGGCAGGTAGCTGGAGCGAGAAGACAACCGGTCCCCACAGGCAGAAGTGCAGGTGCAGCAGAAGGGATGGTGGCACCCTCGAGACTGAAGAGAAGGCAGGTACAGGCAGGCCGGGTCTTACACAAACGGGCACGTCAGGAACAGAGGCGGAAGCGGAATCAGATTACAGGCCAGGTCGTCAGCAGACTGGCAGCGAAGTGGCAGATGGAGCAGGCAGGTGCGAAGTAGAGGACAAGCCGGGGTCAGATACAGGCAGGAAACAGGAACGTCAGGAAGCAAGCCAGGTCACAACAGGAACGGAAGTCAGGTAGGTAATTGCAGGATACACAGGGAACGCTGTAGAGCAGACAGCACTGAGTCTGGAAACTGACTGAGTTTAAGTAGCCTGTTTGAGTGTCAAAAGCTGTCACAGGGTGCGTGTGCATCAATGGCATTCTGACAGGGGCAGAGGTAACAGGTCATCTTCTTTGGCAGCCATCTTGGGTGCTGGCATGCCCTTCCTGACAGGTAGTGATAGGATCAGGAAAACACCACCAACCTTCTACAGGTAGCTTTAGCTGAACACTGTGCAGAGGACACACTACACTAACGTTTAAATAGTGTAGCTGCCTGCGGTAGTGATAGAATCAGGAAAACACCACCAACCTTCTACAGGTAGCTTTAGCTGAACACTGTGCAGAGGTCGCACTACACTAACGTGTAAATAATGTAGCTGCCTGCGGTAGGGATAGGATCAGAAAAACACCACCAATCTTCTACAGGTAGCTTTAGCTGAACACTGTTGTTAGGGAAATAATTCACTGTCTCAGACCGTCTTCGGGCATCAAGGTAATATTTATTGCATATGCAAGAGAAATGAATTACATGTTCATGCAGCCATCATCATTTCTAAGGAAAATACTGTGGTACATGTCTTTTTTATAAGCCCTGGACACCCCCCTTTCCTGTCTTAAAACATGCCCAGTCTCATGTATTTTCAACTTTATTCTGGACGTAACAGGAAAGGTGGAAGTGTCTGTTACAGACTGTTATCTTCATCTAACAATGGTTACAGGATACTGACTTGAAAACTCCCCAAGTCAACACAAAAATACAGGATATATGCAAAACTGCACATCTAAGCATATTATATTGCTGAGTATATATATATTGCTGACTCCATATTATCTATTGTTTATTTCTAGGCCATGATAAACAAAATGGCGTCTTTCATAACTGACATTTAAAGTATAATTTCTCTAACATCTCCACCCTTTTATACTCATAATGTCAATACTTCAAATATCCAGGTTATTTTATTTTACCAGGTATTATAATTTAGACAGATGAGTCCTTAGCGAGAGTTGTAAATTCATCATCAGGTTCCGAGTATAGTTCCGTGTCGCTCTGGAGGAGCATAGTTTTTGTTAAAGATGTGTCAATCAATCTTTGAAGAATTCCCCTAATACAGGGAATGCAGCAACATCCACACAATGTAAGAACTGCGGCTGCCATGACAATAGAGAAAAGCAAACTTTTTGCAAGATCACCCCATTTACCAAACCATTTTTTGAAAAGTCTCGTCAGGGGGTTCTCTACACCAGAGTTCTCAGCTAATTCTTCGGATAGCATTTGTAGGCCTTGTAAGGCTTTGGTGATACTCCCATCAGGTGCCGTATTGTTTGGAATAAAAGTGCAGCAGAAGGTGCCGAACATTTTGCATACCCCGCCCCTTTCTGCCAGCAACATATCCAACGCTATACGGTTCTGCCACGCTGTCAAAGAGGTGGCGTCCAATTGTGCTGCTATGCCTTTGATAGCATCTCTGGTGTAATTCACAAACCTCTGCTGGTTGTAGTAGATGTAGTTTATCCAGTCAACATTCTTGTTGGGCTGGACCCATATGAAGAGTGAGGTGAGTCCTGCTGTTATTTGATTCTGCGCTTTAAATTCATCTGGAACTCCTCGTGGAACACCTATTTCGTCTATATACACTCGGTTGTCAAATGAGCCTTGTGGTGTTTCTCGCTTAATTCGTTTAAAAAAGTATTTACCTGGTAGTTTCATTGATTTATCACTTATAGGAACTATATAAAAGGGAAGCAGCAATCGGGTAAGGGCACAACTACCCCCCCATCTGGGTGGCAGTCTGGGCCTTAGTCTCTTATCTCCACACATCCACCAAACATCAGCCAATTGCCGTTTCTTTTCCTAAAACCATTTTAGTTCATACTTAATGTCTGTAGTAAGGATTGTAGTTGCACAGTATTCCGTGGATAGGGTGCCAACATTTGTACCATTACTGTCATTGTTAGAAAAACAAGTAAAATTTCCTGGTAATGCTTGTACTGATGGGGGTATACTTTGCATTTTAGTCTTTGGGTAGCTCTTTTTCTCATTTGCACATTCCGACCCAGTAATATTTTCTGAAAACATTCTTATTATACAAGTCAAGTCAGTTTCCTCTTCAGGGAGAGGAACGGTGGCTAATTGTGGTCTTGGATTTGCACAAGAAATACAATCACTTAACCCTTTAGATTGGGTTGTGTATCTGACCCACTCTATCCACTCATTTTTGTCTCCAAATCCTGTTTCTATACTTAATTGTTCTTTATAGGTAAAATCTTTTTTGACCAAAGAGGGATTAAGTTTAAACTGTGTTGGTTCTGGGGCTGGGGTGATCTGACCAGGGGTTACAACCTTAATAGTAATTCTCCCTAGTAGATCACCCTGACTTGCCCTATATACTCCAAGTCCATAAACTCCAGCATCTGATACTTGTGGGTTTTTTATTGTTAATGAAATGGGATTACACTTCCCACGTATAGTACGGTACTGGCAGCTCCCAGTCCACCCTCTGCGGCTATATATTGATATACGTTCTACCTGATCCTTCCTCTGTTCAGGGATCACGGCAGAACTAGCAAGCCATCCGTCATCATCGGATGACCACCATACATCAGCCCATGTACTACATTCTGGAGTAGAGCATAGATATTTGCCATCAAAGACATACCTTTGATGCCCAATGTCTATGACCTGACTGAGATCAAATCGTATGGTGGTGGTCTTACCCTGTGTAACAGTTATGGTGGCACCGTCTGGTCCCTTCGTCATCTGTCTTTCCCCCCTTTGACCCATTATGCTCAACATCGGGATAAGGTCAAGAAGCACATAAATTCCCACAACTTTGCCCACTATTATCAATATGGCAAAAAGTATTCTCCCCCTCCATGTCTTGGTAAAATACCCTGGCTCGAACAAAAGTCTCTCTCTGGGTCTTCCCTCCACCCCTATGAGTCCATATTGCACCATGTTCTTCCTCTGTTGTGTGGTAGTTAATTCACAATCAGTTTTTTACTCAAATAGTGTGCCTTCTTGCAGTGGGTGAGATGTATCCAAGGTATCCGTTCCACGATTTTTACTGCAGCAGGGGTAGACAACAATACTTGATAGGGTCCTTCCCACCTGGGGTCAGACCAAGTCTTTCTCTTTATTATTTTTATCCAGACCCAATCTCCAGGTTGTACAAGATCTTCCTGCTCTGATTTAGTCTCTTGACCTGTAAGAGAATTTGGGCATAGGAGTTCTTTAGTTGTTAGCAACTTCCTCATATAATTTGCCAGTTCATAGTCCATTTCCTCGTCATCTCGAGTAAATGCTCTAAGTTGTGGAATATAGTAAGGTTTACCATACAGCATTTCATACGGTGTTAGTCCTTTAGCAGTAGGGGTAATTCTTGTACTCAACAATGCCATTGGCAAACACTGAACAGTTTTTTCCTGTCTCCTCTATCAATTTTCTTAGTTTACTCTTTAAGGTACCATTGTGTCTCTCCACTGTGCCCGCAGATTGTGGGTGGTAGACACAGTGGTTCTTTAGGTCAATATTGTACTATTTACCAATTTGTTGTATCGTTCGGTTTACAAAATGGGAGCCGTTGTCACTGTAAATCACAGAGGGGATTCCTTGACGTGGAATCACCTCTTTGATTAGTACTTTGGCCACTGACTGCCCATCTGGGTGTGTCATAGGAAAAGCTTCCACCCATTTCGTAAACATGATAACAATAATCGGACAGAACTTTTTATTCTCACATTTGTTCAATTCATCAAAATCCATGCATATCGTGTGAAAATGGATAAGGGGGTTGTGGGAAATGGCCCCTTAAGGGTCTTAGAGCACCTTGAGCATGGTATCTGTTACAAAGCGGACATGTGAGGCAAAAATTTCTAGAATAGTTTCTAAACCCATATGTTGTGAACACCTTGTTGATCACCTGCACCATCCCTCCTTTTGAGATATGGGCTTGCCCATGACTTAATAATGCAGCATATCTAAAAAGTGATGTAGGTAAGATGGGTTTACCTTCTGTACTTGTGTATATACCATTGACCAGCGTTTCCCCTTTAGATAACCACTTTTGTTTTTCACCTGCCGGTGATGTTTTCTGCATTTCTGATAACCATGTTTTATCAATAGCTTTCCGTACCTCATCATTTTCTTGGGGACCTGTATAGTATATGTGTGTTTTTTGCTGTCCTGTAGCAGTTTCCCTTGCGGTCTTGTCTGTTAGTGCATTACCTAGAGTAATTGGATCTGTTCTCTTTCTGTGTGCTGTACATTTACAAATAGCCACTTGTGTTGGTTTTTGTACATTTTCTAGAAGTGCAAGGATAAGATCTCTATGTGAGATTGGTTTACCTGTGGATGTAATCATACCCCTATTTTTCCATTGCTGGGCAAATATGTGTATAGTAGAAAAAGCGTATTGGCTGTCTGTATAAATATTTATTTTCTTCCCTTCCCCTAGACTACAGGCCCTGGATAGGGCAATAATTTCAGCTTGTTGTGCAGAGTATGAACTGGGAAGGGGTCTGGCTTCAATGACCTGGTCTTGTGTTACTACAGCATATGCCGTTTGATTTACCCCTTTATCGTCCTTTTTACAAGACCCATCAACAAAAAAGGTAATGTCAGCATCGGGAAAGGGAATACCAGTGAGATCCTTCCTAGGGAGTACCCGTTCATCAATTTGTGCTATAAAATCATGTGGATCCCCATCACTAGGTGTTGGTAACAGTGTGGCTGGGTTCAATGTGGTACACCTCTCGATTGTAATGTGAGGCTGTCCCAAAAGAGTAGTCATACATGATAGATGCCTGGCAGAAGATAAATAGGAGATTTTGTCTTGCAGTAAGATTACTGAAATGGCATGTGGGACTTTAAGTACCAGGGGGTGGAACAGTACTATCAGTGCAGAGGACTGTATGGCCAATGAGGCTGCTACTACAGCTTGTACACAGTGGGGCAAACTCCGGGCTACTGGATCTAATTTAGTGGAATAGAATGCAATTGGTTTGTGCTTGTCCCCATATACTTGTGTAAGAACAGAAGTCATTTACCCTTCCTTACAATCTACAGTCTGAAAAAAGGTTTTACTGTAATTCGGAAGGCTAAGTACAGCGGAACCTACAATGAGGTGCTTTATCTTCGTAAATGAATCCTCTGCTTGCACATTCCACTGAATGGAATCTTTTGCAGCCATTAGTGCACCATAGATGAGATCAGAAAGAGGCGCCACCTCCGTAGCATAATTTGCTATCCATGCTCTACAGAAATTTGCCATGCCAAGAAATGACATCATTTCTTTTTTGGTACGTGGTTTGGGGGCTTGAAGGATGGCCTCTTTTCGGATCTCATCCAAATGTCTACCTTCTTGAGATAAAATATAACCCAGGTATTTCACCTTTTCTTTCCACAGTTGCAATTTGTCTTTGCTGACCTTGTGACCTTGGTCTGCGAGGAAATACATCAGAGCCAAGGTGTCAATTTTACATTGTTGCTCTGTAGGAGCCGCTACCAGAATGTCATCCACATACAAGAGAATTTGGCTCCCACTGGGAGGTACAAACCGAGACAAATTATTAGACATTTCTTGTGAGAATATAGTTGGACTTTCACAATATCCCTGGGGTAACCTGGTGTATGTGTATTTTTTTTTTTTTGTACATAAATGCAAACCAGAACTGACTATCTTTGTGTAAGGGAATGGAAAAGAAAGCGTTACTGATATCGATAACAGAAAATACCTTATTCTCTGGGTGGAGGTCGTTCAGGAGGATATGCGGGTCTGGGACCACCGGGGCCCTCGGTAATACGGCCTTATTGACCGCCTGTAAATCCTGCACGAGTCTCCACCCATCTTCCCCTCCCTTCTGCTTCCTAACTGGGAACAAGGGCGTATTGCATGGTGAATCTGGGCATTCAATGATGACACCTTTTTCTAATAATTCCTTTATCAAGGGATCTACACCCTCTTCAGCGTCTTTCCTCAGTGGATTTTGTTTTTGGTGAGGCCTCATTGTACTCTTAGGGGTTATTTGGACTTCACTGGCTGTTTTAATTAGGCCCACGTCTGTCTTTCCTCTTGACCACAAGATATCGGGGACGTCTTTTAGGGCATCCTCTTCCTCTTGGGTCAAAAGTGTCAGTCACTGTCTTTTGTCACAAATTTTAATCATGTGAGTTCTGGGTATACACTTAACAAACCACGTCAATTTGTACCTCCAAATCCCTCTAGATTTTAGTTCCTCGTCTGTCAATTGGACCCAGTCCGTGATAAGTTCTCCTAGCTCATGCCATGATACCTTGGGGTTCCGGGTGACCGCAACATGAGGTACAGTATCCTGCCTGTATATTTGCAGAATAGGCTGTGGTAGGAGACAAGTAGCCACGCTATTTCCTTCCTTATCACAGTACAAGTATTTTAAGAGAACTTCAGTGTTAGTGAGACTCATTAACTGTTTCTCATAGGACTTATCGGGCCCAGAGGTCTTTTTGTAATACATGGTGCAATAGAGGTTTGTCTGGCCCTTATACCTTTTCCTCTCAGGCTCTTCTTCAATTATTTCTGTCAGGGTTTTGGGTATATTTAAGCCCTCAGTTTGCAAATCCAGGCTGCACCAGTATCGGGGCTCATTATCCACGGCTGTGATTTGTTTTTCACACAGCCGATGGGCTTTGAGACCTCCCTCCACTGGTAGGACAGAAATATCAAGAGCGTGCAACATATCTCTACCCAACAAATTAACAGGACATTTAGATGAAATTATAATTTTACACTGAGCCTTTTTACCTGTCTGTGGATCTTCCACAGTAAGGCCTTCGGACACGGCCTCCTGGTGCATCAACCCATTTGCAGATTTCACATATACTACACCTTTTTTCTTTACCCCTGGGGGCATATCCAGTGGGTGTATTAGGGTCCTACAAGCCCCAGTGTCACAAAGAAATGTTACCCATCTACCCTTCACAACCAAGGTTATTTCTGGTTTGACTTCAGCATGCAAACAAGTTTCAACAGCGCATACATCCAAAATTTCAGATTCTTTTTTATCATTTTCTTCTGTATCTCTCTCTGCAGACATACCAACATCTAGTCATGCTTCTTCCTCTCTGTTTGACCTACATTCTTTTACCAAGTGACCTCTTTTACCACACAGGAAACACTCCCCTCTCTTCTTTTTCCCCTCATAATCTTGAATGCGGGGCCTTGTTCGAGTGCTTCCCATCCTTCTGTTCTCCTTCTCAATGACATACACATCATTACCTTCATCTACCATAAGCACTTTCCCTTTCTTTACTCTCTTTTTTGATTGGAAGTGCCGCTCAGCATGCCTCGCATACTCAATCAGCTCCTGAAGTCTGCAGATCCTATGGTTGATCATGTGTTTGGTAACAAAACTTGATATAGGGGGAAGCAGCCCCTTCAAGATTGCATTCTTTAACTGTTGCTCATATGGGCTATCGTTTACTTGATTTACTGGGACTTCTATTCCAGAGTGATTATTGAAAATCTCCCTCATCCTAACAATGAAATTGTCCACTGTTTCCTCTTCTCCCTGCACACACTGATTTATCATGGACCAGTCGGCTCGACGTATCCATCTATTCTCTATCCTTGCTATAAGAGCATTTCTCCTGTTTTCCAGTGCTGCATCATCATGAGGCAGCACAACTCCCTGATTGTTTAATCCACTCCAATCTCCCACTACATGATGCCAGTCGGGACCCAGGATCTGTCTGATGACCTGCTCTATTTCCCTCCCATTGAGATGATAGCTAGCAATCATTCCCATGATACCATCTCTGAATTGAGCTATGTTGACCTTGGGATGTGGTATCCCTTCAGTAGCTTTTTTAACATCCTCAGGGGTCCAGGGACGATAGACCATCATAGTGTTGGGGACTACTATACCTCCTACATTTTGTCCTGCCCTAGGGTTGGGAACTTCAATTAGTGGAAATTCTTCCTCTCCACATTCTGTTTGTTCCCCTGCTGTGGGGGTTATCAATTTGTTCACCAGGTCCCCAAGAAATTTTGTAACCGTTGCTGTAAGGGGCGTCCCTTGTGGACTCCTCTGGACAGCAAGGGTCATCTTAAGAGGGGGTTTAGCTACAGCCATAGGAGAATCGGTTGCATCTGCGGGTGACCCAGGTGACCACGGAGGAACAACAAACAGTGGAGAGTCAGGTTGCATGGTAAAAGGGTTATTCGTCGATAGTCGGGAGGTCAATGGGCGTGACTTATTGCATGCCTCTGTCCCATATGGTGGTGGGGACTGCAGGTCTGCAATAGGATATAGGGAATTGGGAGCGGGTGTTGAAGTCGGAAGGGGAGCAGCAACTGTCAGTGAGGTTGGAGAGTTCTCCAAAGTATGTGCGGGGGCTGTCGGGTGCATTTGGTTTGTTACGTTTTGTTCAGTCAATACTTGCTGGACTAAACTTCGGAGGATGGTCATATTATTGTCTTCCTCTTTGTCCAAAAACATAGTCTTTTTATGGTTTTTCTGAATTTAACCTACGGTTAGCCTCCTCAAGCCATTTCTTTGCCTGTGGAAGACCTAATTTCTCCTGTTTCCTTATTTTCGTGCCGGCATCATTTTTAAGCTTTCTACACAGTTTTACACAACAATCCTTATTTAAAGATGCATCAAAATCGTACTTTGTTTTCCACATTTTAAGAAATTTCACATTCTCTTTGTCTAGACTACACATATACTTAGCATCCTCATTCATACCAACAGCTTTTCCATGGATCATACCCATTTTGTTTATCGTGCACACGGAGCTCTCTTTTTTTTTTGTTAATGTCTTCTCACAATGACACACCACACACACACAGTATCTTATCACTTGCAGTCACTCACAGACTTTCTAGTCGTGATATATCACTTCTAGATTACTGATCTTGTGTATTGCTAAAACACTGGTGTCTTAGAGAATTACAGAATTACGAGGAGACTGAATTCTCCCGACTGTTCTTTTATCATTACTTAATACTTCACTAACTTGTAGAGAGCATTTACAGAATTACGAGGAGACTGAATTCTCCCGACTGTTCTTTCATCCTATTAAAACATTTAATATTTCAGTCATTGATCCAAGGGTATTTATGTGCCTGCTCAGGATTAATGCAACATATGAGGCTGGCATGAACACTGCGGTCCGCCAAATGTCCTTTGTTTGTTACCTGGAAATCTATCAGGCCACACCCTTGTATCAACGGAGGGGGGGGTTCTTTATCTGGAAGTATTTTTGATCCAAGGGTATTTATATGTCTAGAAATCTATCAGGCCACACCCTTGTATCAACGGGGGGTTCTTTATCTGGAAGTATTTTTGATCCAAGGGTATTTATATGCCTAGTAAGCTATCAGGCCACACCCTTGTATCAACAGGGGGTTCTTTAGGTTTTGATCTAGGAGTATTTATGTGTCCCCAAGGGATTTTCTGCAGTTTACAAGGCTGTCTGGATCTAAGATCCAATCGACAAATTTCCTTTATCTGCACCCGGATATTAGTATGGGACCATACCCCTATATCAAATGACTATTAACCAGAAGAAACAAACAAGAACACACAAGAGAGAACACCCCCAGTGCTCGACTGCCGCCAGGTCGCCCTGAGCGCGTCTTCCCAAAACGCGGGCTAGTCACTGGGTCTGCCCATCCAGGATGGCCACAGACGGATCTATACGGGGAATACGTGACCACTTATTTCCCCTCAACAAGAGTAAGCAGATGGGACAGAAACAGATAAACATTCGATCAAAACACACAAGAGAGAACACCCACAGTGCTCGACTGCCGCCAGGTCGCCCTGAGCGCGTCTTCCCAAAACGCGGGCTAGTCACTAGGTCTGCCCATCCAGGATGGCCACAGACGGATCTATACGGGGAATACGTGACCACTTATTTTCCCTCAACAAGAGTAAAGCAGATAGGACAGAAACAGATAAACATTCGATCAATACACACAAGAGAGAACACCCGCAGTGCTCGACTGCCGCCAGGTCGCCCTGAGCGCGTCTTCCCAAAACGCGGGCTAGTCACTAGGTCTGCCCATCCAGGATGGCCACAGACGGATCTATACGGGGAATACGTGACCACTTATTTCCCCTCAACAAGAGTAAAGCAGATAGGACAGAAACAGATAAACATTCGATCAATCTCTATATTGTATGTATATATTCAAATCCCTTATTCATCAAATTCCTAATCAAGTCTAACACAAAAGGTTAATAATAAAATAAAAATAAAAATCTTACCTTGCCGCGAGAGCAGTCTCTTGTGCTGATCCGGTAAGTCGCTGCCCGGGAGGCACTAGTTCAGTGGACCGGCCTCTTTTTAACATCTAATTTGAGATGGAGGACTTACAGTTTTGCCGTATGGTCATCGGTCACTGTTGGCCAGTGCGTCTCGGGGAAATTGGACTCCCGGCTCGAAAGACCAAATTGTTAGGGAAATAATTCACCGTTTCAGACCGTCCTCAGGCATCAAGGTAATATTTATTGCATATGCAAGAGAAATGAATTACATGTTCATGCAGCCATCATCATTTCTAAGGATAATACTGTGGTACATGTCTTTTTTATAAGCCCTGGACACCCCCCTTTCCTGTCTTAAAACATGCCCAGTCTCATGTATTTTCAACTTTATTCTGGACGTAACAGGAAAGGTGGAAGTGTCTGTTACAGACTGTTATCTTCATCTAACAATGGTTACAGGATACTGACTTGAAAACTCCCCAAGTCAACACAAAATTACAGGATATATGCAAAACTGCACATCTAAGCATATTATATTGCTGAGTATATATATATTGCTGACTCCATATTATCTATAGTTTATTTCTAGGCCATGATAAACAAAATGGCGTCTTTCATAACTGACATTTAAAGTATAATTTCTCTAACAACTGTGCAGAGGTCGCACTAGACTAACTTGTAGCTTTAGCTGAACACTGTGCAGAGGTCGCACTACACTAACTTGTAGCTTTAGCTTAACACTGTGCAAAGGTCGCACTACACTAACTTGTAGCTTTAGTTGAACACTGTGCAGAGGTCGCACTACACTAACTTGTAGCTTTAGCTGAACACTGTGCAGAGGTCACACTACACTAACTTGTAAATAATATAGCTGCCTGCAGTAGTGATAGGATCAGAAAAACACCACCAATCTTCTACAGGTAGCTTTAGCTGAACACTGTGCAGAGGACGCACTACACTAACTGTAAATACTGTAGCTGCCTGACTGTGGTACTAATAGGATCAGAAGAACACCAGCAATTTTCTTCAGGTAGCTGTAAATACTGTAACAACACCTGCCTGCCTGTCAGTAGGAAGAGAATAACAAGAATAACAAGAACAGATCTAGCTAAACTGAATACAGTGTATATATATATATATATACATATATATATATATATACAACACCTGGGATGCATATATATACACAATACACTGTAAGTGCAGCTAACTGACTGACTGTCCTGCCTAATCTATCTAACTTAAATCAAATGACACCATCTCTCTGTCTCTGTCTCTCAACGCCGGAACACACTACACAGGGCCGACGTGCAGGCAGCCCTATACCATGTACTAAACCCCCTGAGCCATAATTGGCCAAAGCCACCCCGGCTTTGGCCAATTACAGCTCTCTGTACAGACGGCGCTGTGATTGGCCAAGCATGCGGGTCATAGTGCATGCTTGGCCAATCATCAGCCAGCAATGCACTGCGATGCCGCAGTGAATTATGGGCCGTGACGTGCCGCTCGAATTTGGCGCAAACGGCCCATATCGTTTGCAATTTGGCGAACGACCTTAAAGACGATGTTCGAACACTAAGCTCATCCCTAGTGGGGACCCATAAGGGGGAGCACATGAGTCACCTGATCTGTTGAGCACAAGAGTCACTTGATCGTTTGAACACTTGGCCATTTTGGAGCTTCACTAATTTCATATTAACACTGTTTTTTTTTGAATTTCTAACACTTGGACTTTTTTTGCTGATACACATATTAATAATTTTTTTATTAGTTTTTTGATTAATTTTTGATGAATTTGGAAACTTTTTATGATTCATTATATAATTATTATTTTTTATACACAGGATTAGCCAATTTTGGACACTTACTATTTACATGTCATTATTGATTTGGCTTGGCTGCACTTTAAGTTGTAGAATATATGCTGCTATATATGATTTCATTATCAATATTTGATTATTTGTGCACTGTAATATGTAAGGGTGCACATTTTTTGTAATATCAGGGAGAAGTTTTCCCCCAAGTATAGGTAGCGCCATCTTCCCCACTTTACTTACCCGCTGTATAAATGACAATGGTCCCAAAATAGTGTAAAAAATGTCCGATGTGTCGCTAAAGTCTGTTTTACATGGTGCAGGAATACCTAGGGGCAAGATTTGACTTGGACACCTTTCCCACCGAAAATCATTTGGGTTACTGGGTCTTGAGGATGGATCACTGGCCAGAGCTTGCACAGTATGCAATTGAGCTACTGGCCTGTCCTGCATCCAGCATTCTTTCGGAACGCACATTCAGTGCTGCTGGAGGTTTTGTAACTGATCACAGGGTGCACCTGTCCACCGACTCGGTCAATAGACTGACCTTCATAAAAATGAATCAGTCTTGGATCACCACCAGCTACCAAGCACCTGATGCTGATGTAACCGAATAATTTTTTTTGAAATGTCAGATTTCTCAAGACTGCCTATGCTGATGCTGAGTGACTGGCACTGGAACTTAGAGTCAGCCTATCTACTCTGCACCCTAGTGGATTTTAATCTGTCATGCAACCAAACCTTTTACTACCAGAAGTGGTTGTTGGCTTGCCGAACCTGGCACTAGCCTATGCTGATTATTGAGTCATAAAGTGGTTGAAATGGCAGAATGTTTTTTTATCCTAATTCATTCTATGCATTAAGATAAAAAGCCTTCTGTGTGCAGCAGCCCCCCTCAGCCCCTTACCTGAGGTCCATCTACATCCAGCGATGAGGTCAGGTCAGTCAAGTTCCTCCACTCCGAACATTCTCATTCATGTCTTTATGGTCCTCGATTTGTGCACAGGTGCACAGTCATGTTGGAACAGGAAGGGGCCATCCCAAACTGTTCCCACAAAGTTGGGAGCGAAATGTCCAAAATGTCTTGGTATGCTGACGCCTTAAGGATTCCCTTCACTGGAACTAAGGGGCCAAGCCAACCCCTGAAAAACAACCCCACACTATAATCCTACCTCCTCCAAATAATTTGGACCAGTGCACAAAACAAGGTCCATAAAGATATGGATGAGCAATTCGGGGTGGAGGAATTTTACTGGCCTGCACAGAGTCTTGACTTCAACATGATAGAACACTTTTGGGATGAATAAGAGCGGAGACTGGGAGTCAGGCCTTCTCTCCAACATCAGTGCCAGACCTCACACATGCGCTTCTTGAAGAATGGTCAAACATTCCCATAGACACACTCCTAAACATTTTGGACAGCCTTCCCAGAAGAGTTGAAGCTGTTACAGCTGCAAAGGGTGTGGCTGCACTACTGCTGATCTCCTGAGCTCCAGAGAGGCCTACTGATCCAGGGAGCTTGATTACTCCCTATACCCAGAGTGCATGCAGGAATCTGGGGTGGACCCCGGGGAGGATCCCCCGGATGGCCAGAGTACCGGTCCTCCCATACCAGTGTTTGAGGACCTGGGAAATGGCCCAGCTAAAGGTGAAAGCCTGTCAGCCTACAGAAAGAAGGTTTGTGCTAGGATTGCGAGAATTGCCAAGGAGGAGGAAGTACTGGCAAAGTTGAAGTTTGACTTCAAACATAAAAAAATTGCAAATGACCGGCTTCACAGTTCTAAGAGAAGACAGATGCGGCCTGAGTTAATGGCTTTGGAGGCTAAAGTGGAAAAGCAGAGTCTGCTGGTGGCTGCATTGAAAGAAACCAGCGGAGCTTTCAAGGAGAAATATGGCAATGATGATCGCTTCCGTACAATGCGCAGAGGGACCATAGAGTCCAGTGAAGGAGAAGCATCACCAGAGTGCGAGAAAGAAAGGTCAGTGCAAAGCAAAAAAGTTTCTTCAGGCTTGGACTGTGTTTCTGGCCAGCACGCTGGAAAATCTTTACATTCTGAGCCAAGTATCAGTATGCCTGCAGAAAGTGGAGAAAGCTCTGGCACACAGGCTGCGGGTGATCAGCAGTCAGGTGTTTTGACTGCCAGTATGCCACTGGGCCAAAGAAGTTCTGTGCCCTTGTCACCGCAGCAGGAGGCTATGGAGCAAGATGATCCATCTGAGCCTGTGAAGGGAGCAGGAATGCTTAAGTTAATCACAGAAATGGAATCCCCTTTGCATGGTCGCAAGTTTGCCCTGTCTGGATCATCTGAGGATGAAGAAGAGGATAGTGATGTCCCCCCAAAACCTTTGAAACATCGGTTGGCTGAAAAAGCCGTTTTTGTTAAAGATTTCCCAATACAACATAATGGAGATGTACTTCCTATAGAGGGTGCTGTAGAGGGCAGTGGAGAGAAAGCTCATCTTCTGGCTGAAAATACCACCTGTGTACAGAGAGCCAGTGAGGGGTGTGCAGACTCTGCTGTGAAGAGTGCTGATAAAGACATCTCCGCTGTTAGTAACCCTTTAGTTACTGGTAATGAAGTAAGAATTACCAAGAGTAATGTAAATGATATTTCTGTGTCAGAAGTCTATGTTCCATCTGTTGATGATAATGTTGTTTCTAACTTATTTAAAGAGGGGTCTGTAACTAAAAGTGATGTGCGGGATGTTGCAAGGAGTGCAGTTATTTCCTATGCTGCAGCGGTGGCTGCACCTGTCCCAAGGGTGAGTAGGGCCAGTTATTCTGCGGTCACTAGAACTGATGTGAGTGAAGGTCAGGCCAATCTGACACCATCTGGTAGCTCCTTTAAACGCCGCAATGTGGTCCAATTAAGGTGGACTGGAGAAGGCCCCCCCCCCAAATAGGAGAGATGTGGTGGACCGTATTCTGGGGATGGGTTTTAAAGCAGAGGAGGTTTTTGCCCTTATCAGCCCAGTTGGGTCATATGAGTATGACCTCTCCTTTGTCAAGGCGGAAGGATTAGATGTCTTTTGGGAGAGGTATGAGCAGAGGTGGAAGGAGTCCCCAAAATGGGCAGGTTTGTCACCCAAAGTAATCTCTCGCCAGCCATATAAGAACGTCACCATTCTAGTATGCAATGAGTCCATTCCTGCTGCAGATCTGGTGGTGTGGTTGGGGAGATATTTCGATGTCCAAGCTCCATTGAGGAAAGTTGTAGATGATAGGGGGATTTGGACAGGAGGTTGGACGGTGTTGGTAAAACTGCATGTCACAGGTAATGTTGTTAAGCACATCCCTTCGTCTGCCTTTATAGGTCGTGACAGGATTATTACTTTTTATGCAGGGCAACCAAAGTTGTGTTATCGCTGTGGTGAAAAGGGGCATTTTTCAAGCTCATGTTCTGTGCAGAAATGTTCCCTCTGTCAGGGCTCAGGGCATGTTGCAAAAGACTGCAATAGTATTCGTTGTAATCTTTGTAACAAGTTAGGTCACCCCTATAGTCTTTGCCCTGAAGCCCTCCATAATCAGTCAGAGGTGGTGGAAGAACTTCTGAGGATGGAGGAGGAGAAACGTGGGGGGCAGCAAGGGGTTGGTGGAGCTGTTTCAGCTAGTCCTGAGGACCCCCCCCAGGTGTCAGTTTCCCAGCCTGAAGGTGTGATCCCTACTGTGTCTGCTCCCCAGTCTGTGTTCCCTACTGTGTCTGTGTCTACTTCTGTTGTGTGTTCTTCCCCAGTGTTTCAAGTGCCCAGTGTTCTAAAAGTAAATAAGTCATCCAGATTGGCTGAGGCTGCCAAAGGGGCAGATTCGTGCAGATCTGAGGTGGCACCTTCATCAGGGCCTTCCCTAAGGCAGCGTAAAACCTCTACTGGAGGTTCTAAGGTGAAGAAGGGGGAAGTTGCCACTGCTAATAATGTAGATGAGGTCTTTCAGGGTAATGTTTCAGGGGAGGAGGGAGAGTGGACCAAGGTGGGGAGAAGGAGGAATAAGGTAGTCCTGACCTCTGCCTCTTCGGTTTCATCCTTAGAGGTAGATGTTCTACCGCTGGGAAATAAGTTTGGGTCCTTATCTGAGGGGGAGGAGGAGTCTTCTAATTCCATGTCTCAGATGAAGGAAGATGAGGTAGAGTGTTCTCTAAAGAGGTCAAGGTCTCCAGTAAGGGGGGAGGGAGCTCAGGCTAAGAAACGCCTACCTCAGTCATCCTGATGGCAGTTCCCACTCCGATAAAGTTGGCAACGATTAATGTTGCCAGCATAAAATCTGTAAGGGCTCGTAATATGGCCTTATTTTTGCTCAGCAAGATGGATGCTGATATTTTATTTTTGCAAGAGACCTGGCTAAATAGACTTGCCGATGTCCACCTGGCAAAGAAGGAGTGGAGGCGTGGGCCCTCCTTCTGGTCTCTTGCGGCTGAGCCTTACAGTGGAGTTGCAGTACTTTTTACTGGCATGGTAACGTGTCGGCGGGTTATCGAGGCAGACATTGGAAGGTGTATGGTCCTGGACGTCTCTGTGAAGGGGCATGATCTGCGTTTAATATATATTTATGGACCACAGACTAGATGGGAGAGGAAATGCCTCTTTACAAAGATTAAGCCTTTCCTTTTTACATCTCGGCAAGCTGTCTTTGGAGGTGATTTTAACACCGTTACTAGGCACAAAGACAGGAAAGGCTCCACTGACAGCCTGGGATATGATAGCGTTTTTCTTAATATGATAGCCAGGGAAGCAGGTCTGGAAGATGCACATATTAAGCATTGCCCAGACAGCATGGGGTACACATTTAGGCGAGGCAGTTGTGAGAGCAGGATAGATAGTTTTTTTTTTTTTTGGGGACTCTCCCTTTTCGGCTCCTGAGTGTCGTATGGTGGAGTTTTCTGATCACCTTTTGCTGTCTGTGATTCTCAATGCTTCAGATATACCACCTAAAGGAAAGGGTATTTGGAGGATGAATTCGGCTCTGCTGGATGAGGAGGAGGTAAGACAATCTTTTGAGGATTTTTTTCAGGCTTAGTTAACCATCCTGGATTTCTGCAGCAGTAAGTCGGAGTGGTGGGAGCTTGCCAAAAGCCAGATTAGTGGGTTTTTCAAAGCCATAGGAAAAAGGAAACAGCTTGGTAAGTACATTGCCTACCAGCAGCTGCGGAGAAAACTTGATCGCCTTGTCTCGAGTGGTGGAGATTCTGGGGCAATCTCTGAGGTGAAACTTCTCCTTAGGAAGTATCAGTATGACCGGCAGGCTTCTTTGGTTCTGGAAAGGGACTACGGGAAATATCACTCGCCCGACCCTTATCAGAACTGCAAACAAAGCGCAGCAGTTAAGACGGTTGTTGGGCTAAGGGATAGTACGGGCTCTTTGACGAAATCCAGGTCAGGGATCCTGGAGGTCTCAAGGTCTTTTTATGTGGATCTTCTGGGGGAGAAGTACCTCGATCGGGCAAAGATGTTGAGTTTTCTGGATTCTACACCAGGTCTGGGAAATAACATTCCGCTTGCAAGTTTGACAGGGGGAATCACAGCAGAAGAGGTAGTCAAAGCTATAGATGGTCTGGCTATTAAGAAAACCCCTGGGCCAGACGGATTGACGGCTGAATTTTATAAGATTTTCAAATCCAGCTTGGTACCTTATCTTGTGGAGGTATTTAACGGCTGTCTGCAGGAGGGTTCGCTCCCTCCCTCCATGAGACAATCTGCTGTGATTCTGTTGTCAAAAGGCAAGGATCCCTTGATGATTGAGAATTGGCGCCCCATTAGCCTTCTCAATGTCGATAGAAAGATTCTGGCGAAGATAATTTTCTGGCGCTTGTCGTCAGTAGCAGACAGATTGCTTTCTCGTCAGCAGCACTGTTCGGTCCAGGGCAGAAGCACTTTTTCAGCGGTGTTAGCTGTCTGGGAGGTTCTGGAACGTTGCAGGGCTGAAGGCTGGGGAAAGTATTTGCTGGCACTGGATCAGGCGAAGGCTTTTGATCGAGTCAATCATGAGTACCTCTGGCTTCTCCTTGACAAGTATGGCCTGGAGGGTGGATTTATTGGATGGCTTAAGACTTTATACAGAGAGGCAGAGAGCTTCATGCTTGTTAACGGTCGGGTTGGACGGCCCTTCGGGGTTGGATCGGGGGTGCACCAGGGGTGTCCGCTGAGCCCTTTGCTATACGTGTTCGCAATCGACCCCTTCATCAGAAGGCTAGAGAGCGGACCGTTGTGCGGGGTGCCGGTGGGCATTACTGGTGAGCCGCCCTTGAGGGTTGTAGCCTATGCTGATGACGTTTCTGTCTTTATCTCTGGGACAGAGGTGGCACAGGAGGTGGTTTCAGTTATAGAGCAGTATTCCGAGGCATCAGGCTCCAAGGTCAACCGTGATAAAAGTGAAGTTTTTTGGATGAGCGAGGGAGGTGAGAGCTTTGCACTTCCGGACACCTTCCCGAGGCCTCAGCAGAAAGTCAAAGTATTAGGCATTGAGTTTGACCCTGATGATTACAGTAAGTCAAATTGGGAAGCCAGGCTGAATGATGCTGATGTCAAGGTGAAATGCTGGAAAGGGTGGCGGCTCTCCTTGAGGGAAAGGGTGGACTTGATTAAGACCTACCTGATTCCTACCTTTTTGTATGTCAGCTTTGTTTGCATCTTGCCAGAGTCTTGCTATACCAGGATTTATAGTTGTTTCTTCCAATTATTATGGGGGAACAGGCTGAATCTTGTGAAGCGGAATGTGACTTACCTATCTAGGTGGAAGGGTGGCCTAGGGATGGTCAACCCGGTTGTGTTCTTCTCTCTGATGTTTTTGAAACACAATTTTGGTAACATGCTAGCAGAGAGACCGCCTGGATGGGTAGGTATTTTCCAGATCTGGTTTAGACCTTTTCTGGGCTGTTGGGAGAGTGGCGGGCCAGTGAAAAACCTAAGGATCAAGCATGGTAAGCTCCCGGCTTATGTTGCCCTGTGCCTGAAAATTCTTAAACGGTGGCATGTGACAGCAGAGGATATCAGGTCCCTTCCTAGGAGACTCCTGGGGGAGAAGATCGTGGGTACTGTCTTTCATGCGCCACTGGCCTTAAGGGATTGCCCAGGTCATATTATGAGGGAGGGTTTACGTTTAATAAATTCTGAGCGGATTCCCTCCAAATTTAGGGACCAGGCCTGGCTCGCTTTCCACGGTAGGCTCTATGTGAGGTGGAACGTGAAGTGCCGCTCTTTGGACAATCGTGGTTGTCCAAGAGTGGAGTGTCAGGGTGAAGTGGAAACCATGGACCACTTCTTGCTTCAGTGCTCTTTCAATATAGAAGTCTATAAAAAGGTGGGGAGGGCTCTGAATATTCCTTTCCTGCCTTGCATGTCTTATGCTGAGTGGGTGTATGGAGCATTGCAGAATCGCAAGGGATTTGATTTGGACACTCTTTTTCTAGTCAGCTTAGTAGTCCGATATTACACCTGGAATGCACGTTGTCAGGTATCCCTTCGGAAGAAAGTCCTTCCTGTTCCGGTGGTGGTGTGTGAGATTCTTGGTGAGGTAGGGAAAATTCGGGGTCTCGAGAAAGACAGATGGCGGCAAAGGGTCTGGATAAAGGCGTGGAGGAATATCAGGCCTGTAGCTGCTGTTTGTTGATCTCTGGGTGTTGGGTTCTTTCCCTGTTTTCTCTCTGGACACTCCTTTAGATTTTCAAGGATAAACATAATTTTGAAGAAAGGCTACATACGCATGATAATCTATGTTTCTTGGTCTGAATGTTAATCAAGCTGAGTAATGTGTAGAATTGTTGAAGATGTCTGTGCTATTTAGTGATATATGTATATAGTATAATATAATACAGTGATATTCCTCTTGGTTTAAAAAAAAAAACCTTTTGTTCATATATTATAGGTTGAAGTAAGCCTTTATTATTATGTTTAGTCGTATATACAATATGTTATGCATATTTAAAAAAAAAAAAAAAGGAAATATGTGTATGTATGTATGTATGTGTGTATGTATGTATGTATGTATATATATGTATATATGTATAATATTTATTTTTTGTATTTTTGTATAAAAAAAAGTTGGAATGTGTTTCTTGTTTGCAAGATTCTCAAATAAAAAATTGTCAACTCAATATTGAACCCTTCAGACTAAGATTGAGGTGTGTGTAAAGGCAGGTGTCCCAATACTTTTGGTAATGTAGTGTATATACTCAGAAGTAGGGATGAGCTTCGAGTCGCACTCATGTTCGACTCGAACATCGGCTGTTCGCCAGTTCGCTGAATGGCGAACAATTTGGGGTGTTCACGGCTAATTCGAAAGCCGCGGAACACCTTTTAAAAGTCTATGGGAGAAATCAAAAGTACTAATTTTAAATGCTTATATGCAAGTTATTGTCATAAAAAGTGTTTGGGGACCTGGGTCCTGCCCCAGGGAACATGGATCAATGCAAAAAAAAGTTTTAAAAACGGCCATTTTTTCAGGAGCAGTGATTTTAATAATGCTTAAAGTGAAACACTAAAAGTGTAATATCCCTTTAAATTTTGTACCTGGGGGGTGTCTATAGTATGCCTGTAAAGGGGCACATGTTTCCTGTGTTTAGAACAGTCTGACAGCAAAATGACTTTTCAAAGGAAAAAAAGTCTTTTAAAACTACTCCCAAACCAAAATTTAAAAAAAAAGTGAAGTGGGGGGTCCCCCTAAATTCCATACCAGGCCCTTCAGGTCTTGTATGGATATTAAGGGGAACCCCGGCCAAAATTTAAAAAATGGCGTGGGTTCCCCCTCAAAATCTATACCAGACCCTTCAAGTCTGGTATGGATATTAAGGGGAACCCCGCGCCAAAATTAAAAAAAAATGGCATGGGGTCTCCCCAAAAATCCATACCAGACCCCCCAAAACACCTTGTCCCCATGTTGATGGGGACAAGGGCCTCATCCCCACAACCCTTGCCCCGTGGTTGTGGGGGTCTGCGGGCGGGGGGCTTATCGGAATCTGGAAGCCCCCTTTAACAAGGGGACACCCAGATCCTGGCCCTCACCCCTGTGTGAAATGGTAAGGGGGTACAAAAGTACCCCTACCATTTCACAAAAAAAGTGTCAAAAATGTTAAAAATGACAAGAGACAGTTTTTGACAATTCCTTTATTTAAATGCTTCTTCTTTCTTCTATCTTCTTTCTTCTATCTTCTATCTTCCTTTGGTTTCTTCCTCCATCTTCTTCTTCTTCTGGTCCTTCTGGTTCTTCTGGTTCTTCCTCCGGTGTTCTCGTCCGGCATCTTTCTCTGTGGCGCCGGCGTCTTCTTCCCTTCATCTTCTGGGCCGCTCTGCATCCAGCATGATGGGATGGGAGGCTCCCACTGTGTGACGCTTCTCCTCTTCTGACGGTTCTTATATAATGGAGGGCGGGGCCACCCAGTGACTCCGCCCCCTCTGACGCACGGGGACTTCCCTGTGGCATTCCCTGTGATGTCAGAGGGGGGCGGATAGGGAAGTCACCGTGCGTCAGAGGGGGACGGGGTCACCGGGTGGCCCCGCCCTCCATTATAAAAGAAACGTCAGAAGAGAAGAAGCGTCACACAGCGGGAGCCACCCATCATGGTGGATGCAGAGTGGCCCAGAAGACGAAGGGAAGAAGACGCCGGCACCGCGGAGGATGATGCCGGACGAGAACACCAGAGGAAGAACCAGAAGAACCAGAAGAATCAGAAGAAGAAGAAGATGGAGGAAGAAACCGAAGGAAGATAGAAGATAGAAGATAGAAGAAAGAAGATAGAAGAAAGAAGAAGCATTTAAATAAAGGAATTGTCAAAAACTGTCTCTTGTCATTTTTAACATTTTTGACACTTTTTTTGTGAAATGGTAGTGTACCCCCTTACCATTTCACACAGGGGGGAGGGCCGGGCAAGGGTTGTGGGGATGAGGCCCTTGTCCCAATCAACATGGGGACAAGGTGTTTTGGGGGGCTACCCCAAAGCACCCTCCCAATGTTGAGGGCATGTGGCCTGGTACGGTTCAGGAGGGGGGGCGCTCTCTCGTCCCCCCCCCTCTTTTCCTGCAGCCTGCCAGGTTGCGTGCTCGGATAAGGGTCTGGTATGGATTTTTGGGGAGACCCCACGCCATTTTTAAAAAAAAATTTGGCACGGGGTTCCCCTTAGAATCCATACCAGACCTGAAAGGTCTGGTATAGATTTTGAGGGGGACCCCACGCCATTTTTTTAAAATTTTGGCCGGGGTTCCCCTAAATATGCATACCAGACCTGAAGGGCCTGGTATGGAATTTAGGGGGACCCCCACATCATTTTTTTTTAAATTTTGGTTCGGGGTTCCCCAGTGGGGAATTCCCATGCCGTTTTTATCAATTAACTTTTATGTGTATTGTCGGACCGGCAATTCATTAATAGCCGCGAGTAGTTTTAAATGACTTTTTTTCCTTTGAAATGTCATTTTGCTGTCAGACTGTTCTAAACACAGGAAACATGCGCCCCTTTACAGGCATACTATAGACACCCCCCAGGTACGAAATTTAAAGGAATATTACACATTTATTATTTCACTTTAAGCATTATTAAAATCACTGCTCCTGAAAAAACGGCCATTTTTAAAACTTTTTTTGCATTGATCCATGTCCCCTGGGGCAGGACCCAGGTCCCCAAACACTTTTTATGACAATAACTTGCATATAAGCCTTTAAAATTAGCACTTTTGATTATTCATGTTCGTGTCCCATAGACTTTAACGGTGTTCGCGTGTTTGAACAAATTTTTTGCCTGTTCGCATGTTTTGGTGCGAACCGAACAGGGGGGTGTACGGCTCATCCCTACTCAGAAGCTTTGGACAATAATTTTAAACTATCAAACATAGGAGCACTTGCCTCTTAATCCCTTCTGGTCTGGATTTAGCAGCATGGACAGGACACATGGCTGAGACTTTCTCTCTCTCTCATAATTTTTTACTTATTGGAGATTTTCAAAGCCAACCTCCAATAGACAGGAAAAGCTAATATATAATTACATATAACAGTGTGGTATTAGTAGCTAAAAGTAGAAGGCAGCAAATCCCTAGATATATAAAAAAAAAACATTAAAATTCAGTACACTAAAAATGAATTCCAATTTTCCACCAATGCTTTCATACTAGTGAACTTGTGCAACAAATTCAAGTGAATGAATAAATAAACATATTATACTACAGTAAATGATGAAGTTTAATTTAATAAATAAAGCGATCTTTGTGATATCTTCAAAGTATAATCTACACACTGCTCCGTGCTCCACATTCATTATTAGCACTTCACCAGAGAAACGTGCTTCTCTAATTCTTCACTTGAATTTGTTGCTGCACACGTTCACTAGTATGAAAGCATTGGTGGAAAATTGGAATTCATTTTTAGTATACTGAATGATTTTTTTATTTTATCCATATGGCACTGCAATTGTTTGATGCATGATGTATAGGGTTGCTGACGTTTAATGCAGCTGCAGTAAAATGTTAAAGTTTGTTTGCACAGTTTGCTTTATTTATCAATAAGTGCAAAGTATTTAAAGTAAATCCCTACATATGTAATAAATATCTGTGATCATTTGCAAAGTGATATTAAAGGTTCATAAAAAAAACAACAAAAAAATAAATAAAAAATGTGTTATACTTACCTGCTCTGTGCAATGGTTTTACGCAGAGCAGCCTGCATCCTCTTTTTCTTGGGTCCCCCACCGGTGCTGTTGGCTCCTCCCCTTTGACCAGCTTCCTGAATAGCAAGCCGATTACTATGGGAGCACTGGTGTGTGCTCGCTACTGAGCCCAGCTCTATGCGTCCATAAGACACATAGAGCCGTAGTTTGCCCCCCCCGCCACCCCCCCACCCTCTCCACTCATTGGCTTACTGGCTGTGACTGACAGCAGTGGGAGCCAATGGAATCCTGTACAAAAACTGTACTGCGTCCCTTTAACTGACAATTGCGTGTTCATGCGATGCTGTACCCAAACAAAATTTATGTTCTTTTTTTCCAACAAATAGAGCTTTATTTTGGTGGTATTAAATTTCCTTTGCGGTTTTTATTTTTGCGCTATAAAGGAAAAAAGACCAACAATTTTGAAAAAAAAAAAAACTTACTTTCTGCTATAAAACATACACAAAAAAAATTTAAAAAATCAAATATCTTCATTAATGTACCTGGCGGTATTCCCGAGTCTGGCTCGGGGGGTGGATTTTCAATACCAAAAGCAGTATCCCCGAGCCAGACTCGGGATCGCATCACAGGATCCATGTAGAGGATACTTACCTTGTCCCCTGGATCCTGCGATGTCTCCCCGCTGTGATCTGCGAGCCACCGTGTCTCACTCGATTCACAGTGCCAAGCTCCAGTCCGAGCGACGCATGGGGATGGAGTTAGGCGCCAAATTCAAACAGTGAAACACACAGTACAGATACAGTATACTGTAATCTTACAGATTACAGTACTGTATCAAATAATTACACATCCCCTTTGTCCCTAGTGGTCTGCCCAGTGTCCTGCATGCAGTTTTATATTATAAAAACTGTTCTTTCTGCCTGGAAACTGGAGATTGTCCATAGCAACCAAAACGGTCCCTTTACATCAAAAGTGGCTTTAGACCAGCTAGAAAACAGCGATAATAAATTAGAATGACTTGCAGAATTGAGCGATAGTGATTTGTGGGGAGATCCGTCATTAAACACTGAAAGTAACAAAAGCGTCAATTCTGCAACTGAGCAAATTTCAGTGTTTTTGATTTGATTACATTATTGAATAATTTTTATTATTATTATATTATTATTTGGTATAATTATCTATAGTTATTTATTATATTATAATTTTTTATTTCGTTTTTCAAACTTTATCATACACGGGATGTCTACTAGACTCTTGTTTGGACAGATTTAAGTGAGTTATTCCTAAGAATTACAGGCCTACAATATAAAACGCCAAATTTCTGTGCAAAATAATTGTACCTAAAATCTGAAATAATCATACCGCCAGGGAGGTTAACCACTTCAATACCGGGCACTTTTGCACCTTCCTGCCCAGGCCAATTTTCAGCTTTCAGCGCTGTCACTTTTTAAATGACAATTGCGCGGTCATGCTACACTGTTCCCAAACTAAATTTTTATCATTTTGTTCCCACAAATAGAGCTTTCTTTTGGTGGTATTTGATCACCTCTGAAGTTTTTATTTTTTGCTAAACGAATAAAAAAAGACCCAAAATTTTGAAAAAAAAAAGTTTTTCTCTATTTTTGTTATAAAATTTTGTAAATAAGTAAGTTTTCTTCTTTACTGATGGGCACTGATAATGCGGCACCGATGAGGCGGCACCGATGAGGTGGCACTGATGACGTGGCACTAATGGGCACTGACAATGGGCACTGATAGGCAGCACTGATGGGCACCGATAGGCAGCACTGATAGGGGGCACTGATATGCGGCACTGATGGGCATTGATAGGCGGCATTGATGGGCACTCATAGGTGGCACTGTTGGGCACTGATGAGCACTCATAGGTGACACTAATGGGCACTGAAAGGCTGCACTGATGGGTACTGCACTGATGGGTACTTATGGGTGGCACTGATAGACAGCATTGCTGGGCACTGATGGGCACTGATAGGCAGCACTGATGGGCACTGAAAGGCGGCACTGATGGGCATTGATGGGAACTGATGGCTGGCACTGATGGATTTAACTGATAAACTTCACTGGTGGCACTGGCAGGCATTTTCATTTAGCACTGATTGGCAGCTGCCTGGGTACTGATTGGCAACTGCCTGGGCACCGATTGGCATTTCCCTGGTGGTCTAGGGTGGCATACTTGGTGGTCCAGTGTGGTGGCCATCCCTGGTGGTCTGATGGCATCCCTGGTGGTCCTGGGCGGGCATCCGAGAGGGGGCTGCACTGATAAATATTCAGCACAGACCCCCCCTTTCAGGAGAGCAGCTGATCGCCTCTCCTCTACTGCTGTCTGTTAGACGCGAGTGAGGATGGGCCGATCAACTGTTCTTCCTGTTTACATTGTGATCAGCCGTGATTGGACACGGCTGATCACGTGGTTAAGAGTCTCTGTCAGAGACTCTTTACCTAGATCATAGTTGCGGTGTGTCAGACTGACACGCCGCAACAACGATGGCCACGAAGCGCACCCCCGGGGGCGCGCAGCAGCTTGATATCCTGAAAGACGTCATATGATGTCTGGTCAGGATATCGCAACCACTTTGCCTACATCATTTTGTTATATGGCGGGCGGCAAGTGGTTAATATAGGCCAATATGTATTCTGCTACATATTTTTGTTAAAAAAACCCCAATAAGCATATATTAATTGGTTTGTGCAAAAGTTATCATGTCTACAAACTAGTGTGATTTTTTTTTGTTTTTTTATTTTTACTAGTAATGGCGGTGATCAGCGATTTTTTGTAGGACTGCGATATTGCAGCGGACAGATCGGACACTAAGTGACACTTTTTGGGAACCAGTGACACCCGTACAGTGAACAGTGCTAAAAAAAATGCACTCTTACTGTATTAATGACAATGGCAGGGAAGGGGTTAACATCAGGGGCGATCAAAGGGTTAAGTGTGCTCCTAGGTGGAGAGATTACCAACTGTGTGGGGGGTGGCTTAACTGGAGGAAAACAGAGACCCAGGAAGAAGAGACAACATACAGGTACGTTGTTTTGCACAGCCAGGCCACCCTGCCGCTGTAAATGTGTGGTGGGCGCTCTGGAAGCAGTGAAAGCGGTATTAACCCCTTCCAGACCGGCTCCCATACATATATGGCAGCAGGTTGGCTCTCCTGCGCAAATCGCCGTATATGTACAGTGGCTCCTTTAAGAGCCATAGCAGGCGCGTGCTGCACAGAGGGGGACCCGATGCGAGTGGCCGGCCGGGCGCGATCGCAGCTGGCCATCCACGATTGTGGGCACGAGAGAAAGAACGGCGATTTGTGTATGTAAACGCACAGATCCCTGTTCTGACAGGGGACGAGAAACAGATCATGTGTTCCTACTAAGTAGGAACAGCGATCTGGCTTCTCCTCCAGTCAGTCCCCTCCCCTCGCAGTTATAAACGCCTCCCAGAGAACACATTTAACCCCTTGGTTGCTCCCTAGTGTTAGCCCCTTTCCTGCCAGTGACATTTATGCAGTAATCAGTGCATTTTTATAGAACTGATCGCTGTATAAATGCCACTGGTCCCAAAAATGTGTCAAAAGTGACCGATCTGTCCGCTGCAATGTCGCAGTCCTGCTGAAAATCACAGATCGCTGCCATTACTAGTAAAAAATAAATAAATAATACAAATGCCATAAAAATGCCATAAATCTATTTCCTATTTTGTAGATGGTATAACTTTTGCGCAAATCAATCAATATATGCTTATTGCGATTTTTTTTTTTTTAATCAAAAATATGTAGTAGAATACATATTCGCGTAAACTGATGAAGAAATTTGTTTTTTTACATTTTTTTTTGGATATTTATTATAACAAAAAGTCTTTTTTTTTTTTTGAAAATTGTCGCTTTTTTGTTTATAGCGCAAAAAATAAAAAGCGCAAAGGTGATCAAATACCACCAAAACAAAGCTCTGTTTGTGGAAAAAAAAATCTCAATTTTGTTTGGGTACAGCGTGGCACGACCGCACAATTGTCAATTAAAGCGACGCAGTGCCGTATCATGAAAAATGGCCTGGTCATTAAAGGGGCAAATCCTTCCTCTCTAGCTAATGCATAATAATCAGTTACAGCAAACTGTTTTTTTTTCCTTTTGGGATAAAGGTTTTACATAAATATAAAAAGCTGGTCATTGTAAGCACCCCCTACCAGTGTTCAATGGTAGGCCTCATCTCTGTAAACTGATACATTTCGTAGGAGAGCCTGTTCTATTAAAAAACAACAGGCTTACTGGCAGGATCACCAGATCATCACACTTAAGATTTGGTAAACTGCAATATAAACATAAAACATATTTAAACAATGGAGTCTCAGCATTACATATGGGTGTTACCTACATGCAAATACAGCCTGCCTAGGAATGCCCACTGCTCCAGACTGATATCTACTCATCAGGGCATTCTGATATTTGCATATCTCCTCCCAAGATCCAGACCACTGCTTTCATTGGGACTTACTGAGGGCTCTTGAGAAAATTCTTAGATCCGAAAACTCGGAATTCGTAAATTTGTAAATTCTAAAATTTGTAATTTGTAAATTCGAAAGTGCGGTAATTTGTAAATTCATAATTTGTAAATTCAAAAATTCGGAATTCGTAAATTCGAATTTGAAAATTCGGAATTCGTAAATTCCAAAAGTTAGGAAATTCGTAAATTCAAAAATTCTGAATTCGTAAATTCAAAAATGTGTACATTCAGAAATTCAGAAAATTCGGAATTCATAAATTTGTAAATTCAAAAATTCGGAATTCGGAAATTTGAAAATTTGTAAATTCGTAAATTCGAAAATTCAGAATTCGTAAATTCGAAAATTTGGAAATTCGGAATTCAAAAATCAGAAAATTTGACAATTCGTAAATTCGAAAATTCGAAAATCCAAAAATAAGAAAGGAAAATTTGAAGATTAGAAAGAACGAAAATCCAAAAATCCAAAAAATCAAAATGTTAACTAACTAACTAATAATAACTAACTATTAAATTATAGGTATTTAAATTTCCTTTCAAATTTGGCTGTTAGTGAACAAATTTATCCGAAGTTACAAATTATCCAAAATAAAGAATGCCGCATCTAAACAAATGGAATGAAACAAAATAATAATAAATAATAATAATATGTTTTTAATATTATTATTATTATTATTATTATTATTGTTATCTATTATTATTATTTAGTTGTGTTCCATTCATTTAGATTCATTATGACGGATAATTCGTAACTTCGGATAAATTCGTAACAGTCAAATTTGAAAGGAAACTCCAATACCTATAATTTATTAGTTAGTAATAGTTAAGTTATTATTAGTTATTATATCAGATTTTCGCGTTTTCTGGTTTTTGAATTTTCAGAATTTTGATCTTTATGTCTGATTTTTGTTCTTTTGAATTTTCGAATTTTCGTTCTTATTTTTAGATTTGCGAATTTTCGAATTTCTGAATTCCGAATTTCCGAATTTTTAAAATTTTAAATTCGGAAATTAGAATTTTCGCATTTCCAAATCTCCGAAGGTCCAAAATTTTGAATCTTCTAATTTCAAATTACCGAATTTTCGAATTTCCAAATTTTCCAATTTCTGAAATTTTGAATTTCTGAATTTTCTAATTTTTTAATTTTAGAAATTTTAAACATTCAAATTTTTGATTTTCCGAATTTTCAAATTTCCGAATATTCGGATAAATTCGGAAATTCAACAATTCGGACATTCGGATATTTCTGAAATAACTAAACGAATTTGGAACTAAACGAATTGCACATGTCTAGTACGTAATAGAAACAGAAATTTTATAAATATATATATATATATATATATATATACATACTGTATATTGCGTTGATAAAGGTAGAAAGAGAAACAAGGGGAAGCAACATATAAATTGTTTAAACTTCAGTTTTAATTTGTTTGAGGTTTTTCTGTCCTCCAGCTGCATAATTATGTGAAACAAATAAAAAATCCATATAAGACGGCAGACAGAATGACCTTATTTGATGAAAATGGTGAATTTCCTTTCCACTACAAAATAGAAAATCAGAAGAATTCTTACCGCCAACTTAGAACAAGTAATACTGTTGTTGGTTTGTACACACCATGGGCTAAAGAAGAAGACCAACTTCACATTGACCCCAACAAAATAACATGGGATGAAGGCAATAATACGGTGAGGAGGAGAACATGTGGAACAACAGATGTGTAACAATTATAGTCATTCAATGATATTTCATAATGTTACCCATGAACTTTATTGCTTCAAATATTATATTAGTCTTATCTGCCCTTCACATATAAGTATAAGTAACACATAAATTAACCACTTGCCTACTAGACACTTTTACCCCCTCCTGCCCAGGTCATTTTTCAACTTTCAGCGCTGTCACATTTTGAATGACAATTGCGCGGTCATGCTACACTGTACCCTTATGAAGATGTTATAATTTTTTTCATACAAATAGAGCTTTCTTTTGGTGGCATTTAATCACCACTGGGTTTTTATTTTTTGCTAAATAAACAAAATAATTTGAAAAAAAAACAAACATTTTTCATAGTTTATTATTATTACATTTTACAAACAGGTAATTTTTCTCCTTCACTGATGTGCGCTGATGAGGCTGCACTGATGGGCACTGGTTTATGGCACTGACAGACACTGATATAGTGGCACTGGTAAGCGCCACTGATGGGCACTGATAGGTGGCACTGATGGGCTCTCATAGGTGCCACTGATGAGGCGGCACTGATGGGCACTGATGAGCACTGATGAGGTGGCACTGATGGGCACTGGTAGGTGGCACCGATGGGCACTGATAGGCACTGGTAGGCATCACTGATGGGCACTGGTAGGTGGCACTGATGAGCACTGATGAGGCGGCACTGATGAGCACTGATGAGGTGACACTGATGGGCACAGATAGGCAGCACTGATGGGCACTGGTAGGTGGCACTGATGAGCACTGATAAGGCGGCACTGATGGGCACTGATAGGTGGCACTGATGAGCACTGATGAGGTGGCACGGATGGGCACTGGTAGGTGGCACCAATGGGCACTGGTAGGCAGCACTGATGGGCACTGGTAGGTGGCACTGATGAGCACTGATGAGGCGGCACTGATGGGCACTGATAGGTGGCACTGATGAGCACTGATGAGGTGGCACTGATGGGCACTGGTAGGTGGCAGCGATGGGCACTGATAGGCACTGGTAGGCAGCACTGATGGGCACTGGTAGGTGGCACTGATGAGCACTGATGAGCCGGCACTGATGAGCACTGGTAGGGGGCACAGATGGGCACTGATAGGCAGCACTGATAAGTGACACTGATGAGGAGGCACTGATGGGCACTGACTGACAGCACTGATTGGCAGCACTGATGGGCACTGATTGGCAGAACTGTTGGGCACTGATTGACAGCCCTGATAATCAGTGCTGATGCCCCTTTAACACAAGACGGTTATTGGCTCTCTTCTTCTCTCTTCACAATGTCAGCATGAGGAAAGAAAAGCCCAAAACCAGCTTGTGTTTACATCCTGTGATCAGCTGTCATTGAACACAGCTGATCACGTGGAAAAGGGCCACTGTGATTGGCCCTTTATCCCGATCTGGGATCATCTCAGTCCCATGGACTCAGTGATCACAGAGGACGATCCCAGGAGGATGTCCATGGATGCCCTCCCAGCAAAGTAAGCCTGCGCTGTAGCCATCTATAGTGCGGGCAGGACGTGGTTAAAAAAGAAAGTAAAATATTTTGGGGGATTATTTCTTACTCTTCCTCATAGACTATGGGCAGGGCCGGACTTACTATAGAGCTTAAGTGGGCTCAAGCCCATGGGCCCTGCCCAATAGGGGGCCCCGCGGTGCTCGCGCTATACCGCGGACGCCGATTGCAGGGAGGGTGTCCCTGGCCGCCCTCCTGTATACTTTCTCTCTGCGTGCCGCCATGGGCGCGCATCGGGGAGTTCTGTGTTGGCCATGTCCCTTGGACACAGCCAATCACAAATCGTGCTAAATTGCCAATCACAGCGGCCATTTAGCACTCGTCCAATGAGAGGTGATCTCATATGAGATCATCTCTCATCACCAGCTCTCCCTCCTTACACAGAGACAGCATGTGAGGAGGGAGAGCTTCCATGCTGAAGCGGTGAGTGAACACTCACATTAGTTACTGTTACACAACACTACACAACATAGTGCCATCTGTCCCGACTCCCCAGTGCCACCTATCAGTGCCAAATGTCCCCAGTGCCAACCATCAGTGCCACCTGCCTCCAGTGCCACCTGTCCCAGTGCCACCTGTCCCCAGTGCCACCTGTCAGTGGCACGTGCCATCTGTCAGCAGTGCCACCTGTCCCCAGTGCCACCTGTCAGTGTCACGTGTCATCAGTGCCACGTATCAGTGCCATCTGTCATCAGGGCCACCTGTCCCCTTTGCCACCTGTCAGTGTCATGTGTCATCAGTGCCACGTATCAGTGCCATCTGTCATCAGGGCCACCTGTCCCCTTTGCCACCTGTCAGTGTCACGTGTCATCAGTGCCATGTATTAGTGCCATTTGTCATCAGTGCCACGTATTAGTGTCATCTGTCATCAGTTTCACGTGTCATCAGTGCCACGTATTAGTGCCGCCTGTCATCAGGGCCACGTATTAGTGCCATGTATTAGTGCCATCTGTCATCAGTGCCACGTATTAGTGCCATGTGTCATCAGTGCCACATATTAGTGTCATCTGTCATCAGTGTCACGTGTCATCAGTGCCACGTATTAGTGCCATCTATCATCAGTGCCAAGTATTAGTGCCATCTGTCATCAGTGCCATGTATTAGTGCCATCTGTCATCAGTGCCACGTATCAGTGCCACCTGTCCCCAGTGCCACCTGTCAGTGTCACGTGTCATCGGTGCCACGTATCAGTGCCATCTGTCATCAGGGCCACCTGTCCCCTTTGCCACCTGTCAGTGTCACGTGTCATCAGTGCCATGTATTAGTGCCATCTGTCATCAGTGCCACGTATTAGTGCCATGTGTCATCAGTGCCACGTATTAGTGTCATCTGTCATCAGTTTCACGTGTCATCAGTGCCACGTATTAGTGCCACCTGTCATTAGTGCCACGTATTAGTGCCATGTATTAGTGCCATCTGTCATCAGTGCCACGTATTAGTGCCATGTGTCATCAGTGCCGCGTATTAGTGTCATCTGTCATCAGTGTCACGTGTCATCAGTGCCACGTATTAGTGCCATCTGTCATCAGTGCCAAGTATTAGTGCCATCTGTCATCAGTGCCATGTATTAGTGCCATCTGTCATCAGTGCCACGTATCAGTGCCACCTGTCCCCAGTGCCACCTGTCAGTGTCACGTGTCATCAGTGCCACGTATCAGTGCCATCTGTCATCAGTGCCAGATAGATATAGAAGATAGGGCCCAAATGTGACTCAAGCCCAGGGGCCCCCACCACCCTAAGTCCTGCTCTGACTATGGGGTTCTCCATGGGGAATGACTTCTGCCACGTATCAGTGCCACCTGTCAGTGTCACGTGTCATCGGTGCCACGTATCAGTGCCATCTGTCATCAGTGCCAGATAGATATGGAAGATAGGGCCCGAATGTGACTCAAGCCCAGGGGCCCCTACCACCCTAAGTCCTGTCCTGACTATGGGGTTCTCCATGGGGAATGACTTCTGCCCCCCCCCGGTTAAAATTGTTAGCATGTTTGTAAACCGTAATGCCCCATACACACGGTCGGACTTTGTTCGGACATTCCGACAACAAAATCCTAGGATTTTTTCCGTCGGATGTTGGCTCAAACTTGTCTTGCATACACACGGTCACACAAAGTTGTCGGAAAATCCGATCGTTCTAAACGCGGTGACGTAAAACACGTACGTCGGGACTATAAACGGGGCAGTGGCCAATAGCTTTCATCTCTTTATTTATTCTGAGCATGCGTGGCACTTTGTCCGTCGGATTTGTGTACACACGATCGGAATTTCCGACAACGGATTTTGTTGTCGGAAAATTTTATCTCCTGCTGTCCAACTTTGTGTGTCGGAAAATCCGATGGAAAATGTCCGATGGAGCCCACACACGGTCGGAATTTCCGACAACACGCTCCGATCGGACATTTTCCATCGGAAAATCCGACCGTGTGTACGGGGCATAAGAGTGAAATTCTCTTTTTTCCTCCTGTTTGCTCTATTAAATATACAACTGCAAGCATTTTGTTATACCTGTTCTAATTACAAAATAAAATATAGGGCAAGGCTGACACCAGTCTACAAATAAAAAATATTACACTTTAAAGTGCAAGTGAACCTGAAATACCGTATTTATCGGCGTATAACACGCACATTCATTTTAAGAGGGAAGTTTTAGGCGTTGGTCACCGTGATCACCGCGGTGATCTATGCCAGGAAGTGGGAGCCAATACCTGTATTAGACAGGTATCTGCTCCCTCCTCCCCCCTGAAAGGTGCCAAATGTGACACCGGAGGGAGAGGAGGAATCCAAAAAGTGGAAGTTCCATGTTTGGGTGGAACTCCACTTTAAATTTTAAATAATGAACTTTGAAGCAAAATAAGGGTCAGTGCCCATCTGCAGCCTCACCATTGCCATGAATGCAGCCTGATCAATGCCCATCTGCAGCCTCATCAGTCCACATCAATGCAGCCTCACCATTGCCATCAATACAGCAGCCTCACCATTGCCATCATTGCAGCAGCCTCGCCATTGCCATCAATGAACAGCCTCACCATTGCCATCAATGCAGCAGCCTCACCATTGCCATCAATGCAGCAGCCTCACCATTGCCATCAATGCAGCAGCCTCACCTTGCCATCAATAAAGCAGCCTCACCATTGCCATCATTGCAGCAGCCTCGCCATTGCCATTAATGCAGCAGCCTCACCATTGCCATCAATGGAGCAGCCTCACCATTAACATCGATGCAGCAGCCTCACCATTGTTATCAATGCAGCAGCATCACCATTGCCATCAATACAGCAGCCTCACCATTGCCATCAGTGCAGCCTGATCAATGCCCATCTGCAGCCTAGAGGGGACAGGGAAGGAGGGCGGGATGAGCGCCGACAGATTACATACAGTGAGAATCTCCTATGATAGACAGAACAGTGGTCCAATGACAGCGCAGGAGATGGGACTTCCTATTACAGAGGCCGCTGAGTAAACAGGAGAGTCTCGCTGTATGTAATCTGATGGCGCTCGTCCTGCCCCCCTCCCTGTCCCTCCAAGGCAGGAGAAATTGAAGTATCAGCGCACACACTATTTGCACCTGATTTTCAGGGTTAAAAAGTGCGTGTTATACGCCAATAAATTGCAGTATATATATATATATATATATATATATATATATATATATATATATATATATATATATATATATATATATGTTTATATACTTATTTATTTTTTCAATATGTTAGGCATCACTATATCATTGTATTCGGTTTGCATTTTTTGGGAATCTTTTGCAGTTTCTTACCCGGAGATCACACCTATAGCAGGCTGACAACACTAATCAACTTCCTCAATATTATCATCAGCATTGTATTGCCGCGTACACACAATCGGACATTACGACAACAAAACCGTGGATTTTTTTCTGACGGATGTTGGCTCAAACTTGTCTTGCATACACACAGTCACACAAGTGTTGTCAGAAATTCAGAAAGTCAAGAACGCACTGACGTACAAGACGTACGACGAGCCGAGAACAATGAAGTTCAATAGCCAGTGAGGCTCTTCTGCTTGATTCCGAGCATGCGTGGAATTTTGTGTGTCAGAATTGTGTGCACATGCTCAGACTTGTTGTCGGAAAATTTGAGAACCTGCTATCAAACATTTGTTGTCGGAAATGCCGACAGGAAATGTCCGTTGGAGCCCACACACGGTCAGATTTTCCGACAACAAGCTCACATCGAACATTTGCTGACGGAAATTCCGACCATGTGTACGCGGCATAAGTCTTCCATAAGTACTCCTCCAGTGTGAGGCGGTGGCTTATGCCCTGCACACATGGTCCGAATTTCCAACAGCAAATGTTCGATAGGAGCTTGTTGTCGGAAATTCCGACCGTGTGTAGGCTCTATCGGACATTTTCCGTCGGAATTTCTTCCAAACAAAATTTGAGAGCTGGATCTCAAATTTTCCGACAACAAAATCCGATTGTGTGTACACAATTCTGATGCACAAAGTTCCACGCATGCTCGGAATCAAGCATAAGAGCCACACTGGCTATTGAACCAGAAGAGCCGCACTGGCTATTGAACTTCATTTTTCTCGGCTCGTCGTACGTGTTGTACGTCACCACGTTCTTGGCGTTTGGAATTTCCAACAAGATTTGTGTGACCGTGTGTGTGCAAGACAAGTTTGAACCAACATCCGTTGGAAAAAATCCATTGGATTTTGTTGTTGGATTGTGCGATCGTGTGTATAGGGCATTAGTGTTGTCAGCCTAAAATAAGAAGAGTTGTCTCCAGACTGTACACTGTGAGACTTGCAGGCAGTATGTACACAATAATTCTGCGCTGCCAAAAATTGCAATACAAACAGCAGCTAACACAACCAGCAAGTGTAGACAATATCAAAAAACAAAATAAGTGTAGCGCTAAGAGAAGGGGTCTGAAGATGGAGTCTATGTACTGACAGTTCCAAGTTCGTGTACTCAAAAGAACATCCTTGGAGAAAAGATAAAGGTCCTCTGAAATGGATCTCAACAAGGGTGTAAACCGTCTGTAGGGGGAGCACACACACCACCAATGAAAGTGAAAAGGCTTACCGGACAAGGTGGACCCAACAAGGCATACGCCAGGTGGAGTCAGTTAAGCTCAGGTGGTGCTGGACTGCAGTTGGCCTGGGAGGGCAGAGTTGGTGGAGTGGCTACCACATGGCTACGTTCCTCGAACTAGATCAGGCCCAAAGGTATGGGGTGCAGCTCCCAAAGATCGTATTCCTCAGATCAACGGTGGAGTCATCACACCACCAGCTGCATGTCCATCTGCCAGGGTGCAGCTAACGTGTTTCAAAAGCGATGCCCTCAAGACAAATCTTGTGGAAGACCACAAGAAAAACTTTAAAGTCAGCAGTCACAAATCACAATGTCACATCATGAAGACGCTGACTGAGCCAGTCAGGGACATTTTTGTTGAGGGGCCCAAAGCAGCTGCCTCATACTTGCCAATAAAGTATCTATGGGATTAAAGGTCTATGGGAGAAATCAAAAGTGCTAATTTTAAAGGCTTATATGCATGGTATTGTCATAAAAAGTGTTTGGGGACCCGGGTCCTGCCCCAGGGGACATGGATCAATGCAAAAAAAAGTTTTAAAAACGGCCGTTTTTTCAGGAGCAGTGATTTTAATAATGCTTAAAGTGAAACAATAAAAGTGTAATATTCCTTTAAATTTCGTACCTGGGGGGTGTCTATAGTATGCCTGTAAAGGGGCGCATGTTTCCCATGTTTAGAACAGTCTGACAGCAAAATTACATTTCAAAGGAAAAAAAGTCATTTAAGACTACTCGTGGCTATTAATGAATTGCCAGTCCGACAATACACATAAAAGTTCATTGATAAAAACAGCATGGGAATTCCCCACAGGGGAACCCCGAACCAAAATTTAAAAAAAAATGGCGTGGGGGGACCCTAAATTCCATACCAGGCCCTTCAGGTCTAGTATGGATATTAAGGGGAATCCTGGTCAAACTTAAAAAAAAAAATGGCATGGGGGTCTTCAGGTTTTAAAAACGGCCCTTTTTTGGGGAGCAGTGATTTTAATAATGCTGTGGGGTCCCCCCAAAAATCCATACCAGACCCTTATCCGAGCACGCAATCTGGCAGGCCGCAGGAAAAGAGGGGGGATGAGAGAGAACCAGGCCACATGCCCTCAACATTGGGAGGGTGCTTTGGGGTAGCCCCCCAAAGCCCCTTGTCTCCATGTTGATGGGGACAAGGGCCTCATCCCCACAGCCCTTGCCTGGTGGTTGTGGGGGTCTGCGGGCAGGGGGCTTATCAGAATCTGGAAGCCCCTTTAACAAGGGGACCCCCAGATCCCAGCCCTCCCCCCTGTGTGAAATGGTAAGGGGGTACAAAAGTACCCCTACCATTTCACTAAAAAAGTGTCAAAAATGTTAAAAATGACAAGAGACAGTTTTTGACAATTTCTTTATTTAAATGCTTCTTCTTTCTCCTATCTTCTATCTTCCTTCGTTTTCTTCCTCCATCTTCTTCTTCTTCTGGTCCTTCTGGTTCTTCCTCCGGTGTTCTCGTCCGGCATCTTCCTCCGCGGCGTCTTCTTCACTTCTTCTTCTCGGGCCGCTCCGCATGCAATATGGGAGGCTCCCACTGTGTGACGCTTCTCGTCTTCTGACAGTTCTTAAATAACGATATTCCACAGAAAGTAGTATTAACCCTATTGGGTACATATACATAGGAAAGAAATAGAGGGGTTCGGGGGGAGGGAGATATCACCTTCCCTACCCGCACTTCCCCATAGGTGAATGCAACCTGGAAGGAAAAAAGTGCAACAATATATCTATGTGCATGTGCTAAATAGCAAATATAAGGAGTGAGTGTTCTATGACATAAAAAGATGGAGAACACCTATCAGGATGATATCTGGAGGTGAAGATCCAGTTTTTAGTTTTACATCAAGAAAAAATAACAAAGAACAAGTTATTAACAAGGTTGGTACAATGATGTATCCAAAATAATAAATTATTTAAGGGGAGCTGAAAATAAATACATATACTAATAGAAAGTCCATCAAGATCATAAGTGTACATATATTTGGAGTCCGCTATCCTAGGTATAGGGTTGCCAAATATCGATCATGATATGAAAAATCAACAGGTAGTGGTAAACCAGGGCTGCTGGACGTATCTATATTCAGAAACAGGATTCTTCCCTTGGAGTGGTGACTTTGGCCCAAAGAAACAGGTATATAGTGCCCTTACCGGATCAGGTGGACTCACAGGCCCTTGGCGGTGAGTCTAACGAGCTTTATACCGTCAAGCGGTGTAGAGTTGTGAAGCCGTATGTTGTTCCCGGGTGGGATATCCCTAGGAGGCACGTCTCTGGCTCAGTCAGTTGTCCCAGAAGTCATCTGGTGGTACGTCCTTGGTAGGAGGCAGCTGGGAGCCGGGGTCACCCAAAATCTTCAGGTAAGGGAAGCCTGTTTCTCAGTAGCCAACACCATTTGGGTAGGTGGAACCAGAAAAAAAGAGAAACTTCCACATGGTGTAAATCTTTCACAGATGTGACAACATTTATTAAATAAAATTTTTTTTTTTTGCGGCAGAATACAAAAAATATTTTGGGCAGTAAAAACTAGGCTCAAAAAATAAAAAGTCACAAGGTTAAAAAGTGTGCGCAGTAGGTGATGGTAGGGGTAAAATCCACAGGAACCCGACGCGTTTCGCCTCCAAAGGCTTCCCCACATCACGGGGAATGCCACAGGGATGTCCCCGTCAAGTCCCCGTGTGTCAGAGGGGGGCGGGGTCACCGGGTGGCCCCACCCTCTGTTATTTAAGAACCATCAGAAGACGAGAAGTGTCACACAGCAGGAGCCTCCCATCATGGATTTGGGGGGCTACCCCAAAGCACCCTTCCAATGTTGAGGGCATGTTGCCTTGTACGGTTCAGGAGGGGGGGCAGCTCTCTCGTCACTCCTCTTTTCCTGCGGCCTGCCAGGTTGCATGCTCGGATAAGGGTCTGGTATGGATTTTTGGGGGGACCCCACGCCATTTTTTCTTTTAATTTTGGCACGGGGCTCCCCTTAAAATCCATACCAGCATTATTAAAATCACTGCTTCCAAAAAAACGGCCATTTTTAAAACTTTATTTTGCATTGATCCATGTCCCCTGGGGCAGGACCCAGGTCTCCAAACACTTTTTATGACAACAACTTGCATATAAGCCTTTAAAATTAGCACTTTTTATTATTCATGTTCGTGTCCCATAGACTTTAACGGTGTTCGCATGTTCAAACAAATTTTTTGCCTGTTCGCATGTTCTGGTGCAAACCAAACAGGGGGGTGTTCGGCTCATACCTACTTGCCAACTATCCCAGTTTAAATTCCCTTGCCCCTTGAAGTTTTAGTCCCGTGCCGTGTTTTCATGTAAATAACCAGCAATCATATGTAAGTAGCGACGGCATTCATATGTAAATAGCTGCATCTGGCAGCATAGATATGTAAATAAAGGCGGCATTCATATGTATACCATGCCCCCTGCAGTGAGGAGATGATGTGATGTAACCTCTAGCAACCAATCAGTGAGCAGTATTACTGTACAGTAATCTATAGCAACCAATCAACAAGCAGAAATCATGTGCTGTAATCTAGCAACTAATCAGTGGGTCGTAATGTGTGCTGTAACCTCTAGGAACCAGTCAGAGAGCGGTAATGATACACTGTAACCTCTGGCAACCAATCGCTGCAATATCATATATTGATTTTAAGTCTAGCTGCTATTTATTGTATGTCTCAGAGCAGGTGGAGAGCGAAATTGTATGGGGGGGCAAGAAAACGTTTGCCCAGGGTCCAATCTATATTAAAGACAGCCCTGGAGCCAGTGAACCTCCTACTGGGACTGTACAAGTATGTGAGTGGTGACCAGACTCTCCCCTCCTCCCTCTCTTCCTTTCTACCCTTTCTAATTTTTAGCTTTCAGTGCTCTCATACTTTGCCCTGGTTCACATTGGAGTGATTTGGCATGCAATTTGACATGTCAAATCGCATGCCAAATCGGTGGTAATAGCATCGTCCAAATTGGTGTGACGCTGCACTTGCGGCGCTGCACAGTTTCCCAAAAGTAGTTTCTGTACTACTTTTGGCGACTTTGGGGCATGATTTCCATAGACATCTGTGCAGGAACCCGCACAGATGTCTCTGAAATCGGCCCTCAAGTCAGACTGACATGCGGGAGTTCAGCTAACTCACACAATTTTATTCCCGCTGTCAGTGTGAGCCTGGGCTTTGAATGACAATTATGCAGTCGTGCAACACTCTACCCATATTACATTTTTGTCATGTTTTTTACACAAATGGAGTTTTCCTTTTGGTGGTATTTAATCACCAATGGATTTTTTTTTGCTAAAAAATGAAAAAAGACCAAACATTTTGAAAAAAAAAGTTTCATTTGTAAATAAGTAATTTTTCTCCTTCACTGAAGGGCACTGATGAGGAGGCACTGATAGGCGGCACTGATGGGCACTAATAGGCAGCACTAATAGGTGGCACTGGTGATGAGCACTGATAAGCGGCACTTATGGGTGGCATTGATGGGCACTGATAGGTGGCACTGATGGGCATCACTGATAGGTGGCATTGATGGGCGGCACTGATAGATGGTGGCACTGATGGGCACTGATGGGTGGCACTGATAGGGGCACTGATTATGGGCATTGATAGGTGGCACTGATGGGCACTAATAGGTGGCACTGATGGGCGGCACTGATAGGTGGCACTGGTGGGTGGCGCTGATGGGTGGCACTTATGTGCGGTACTGTTGGGCACTAATGATGGGCATTGGTGGGTGGCACTGATGGGGGGCATGACAGGCAGCACTGTTGGGCACTGAAAGGCAGCACTGATAGGTGGCACTGATGGGCACTGATAGGTGGCACTTATGAGGAGCACTGATAGGTGGCACTGATAGGTGGCATTGATGGGCGGCACTGATAGGTGGTGGCACTGATGGGCACTGATGGGCGGCACTGATAGGCACTCATAGGTGGCACTGATGGGCACTGATAGACACTGATATGTGGCACTGATGGATAGCACTGATGGGCACTAATAGGTGGCACTGATGGGATGCACTGATGGGCAGCGCTGATGGGTGGTAGCACTGATGGGTGGTAGCACTGATGGGTGGCACTAATAGGCAGCACTGATGGGTGGCACTTATGGGTGGTACTGTTGGGCACTAATGATGGGCATTGATGGGTGGCACTGATAGGGGGCAATGATGGGCAGCACTGATGGGCACTGAAAGGCAGCACTGATTGGTGTCACTGATGGGCGCTGATTGGTGTTACTGATGGGCACAGACTGGCATCACTTGCTGGGCACTGCTAGGGCTGCACTGTAATCAGTGCCCTTATTATCTGTACAGTCTCCCCTGCAAGGAGATGCCGCTGATTGGCTCTCCTCACCTCACACCCTGTCATTTACATGTGATTGGCTGTTATTTGACACAGCTGATAACATGGGTAAAGGGTCGCGTCATCGGCCCTTTACCAAGATCGGGGTCATGCTGTGTTATATTTGTCTTGCTTCAATGTATCAATTATAAAACCAGGTGGGCATGGATGGTGAGCTGATTCAGTGGTACAATGGGCCACTCGACTGGACTTGCCCCCCAGGCTTAAGGATGCCAGTCCTCCCTTGCTGGCAGCTCTACTGAAAAATAGAAATAATATGCAATGGAAGACACAGATAAGAAGATACAGTAATGCCCCGTACACACGGTCGGACATTGATCAGACATTCCGGCAACAAAATCCATGGAATTTTTCCGGCGGAGTCGGCTCAAACTTGTTTTGCATACACACGATCACACAAAGTTGTCGGAAAATCAGATCGTTCTAAACGCGGTGACGTAAAACACGTACGTCGTGACTATAAACAGGGCAGTAGCCAATAGCTTTCGTCTCTTAATTTATTCGGAGCATGCGTGGCACTTTGTGTGTCGGATTTGTGTACACACGATCGGAATTTCCGACAATGGATTTTGTTGTCGGAAAATTTTATAGCCTGCTCTCAAACTTTGTGTGTCGGAAAATCCGATGGAGCCCACACACGGTCGGAATTTCCGACAACAAGCTCCGATCGCACATTTTCAGTCGGAAAGTTTGACCGTGTGTACGGGGCATTACAGTTTTCAACACACTCTTATTGCATCTCCAATGTTATTTCACACAAATAAATCTTTTTTCACTTCCTTTTAGAAGCTGGAGTCTCGGTGTGTGGACTCTTGTTTACCCGGATACAGAAAAAAGCCAGGAGCTTCAATCCACTCTTGCTGCTATGACTGTGCCCCATGTTCAGAAGGGCAGATATCCAATATGACTGGTATACCTTATATTTTTATATACATACAGTATATAGAGTATATATATATATGCATATACTATGTATTTTATATTAATTGTTTTTAATTTTAATGTGAAATTCACAGATGTGCAAAAGCTGTAACATATATATAGATATATATATCTATCTATATATATATATATACACACACTATAAAAGTAAGTACACAGCTCACATTTTTGTAAATATTTTATTCTATCTTTTCATGTGACAACACTGAAGAAATGACACTTTGCTACAATGTAAAGTAGTGAGTGTACAGCTTGTATAACAGTGTAAATTTGCTGTCCCTTCAAAAAAACTCAACACACAGCCATTAATGTCTAAACCGCTGGCAACAAAAGTGAGCACACCCCTAAGTGGAAATATCCAAATTGGGCCCAAAGTGTCAATATTTTGTGTGGCCACCATTATTTTCCAGCATTGCCTTAACCCTCTTGGGCATGTAGTTCACCAGAGCTTCACAGGTTGTCACTGGAGTCATCTTCCACTCCTCCATGACGACATCACAGAGCTGGTGGATGTTAGAGACCTTGCGCTCCTCCACCTTGAATAGTATAAATTTGAATTTGAGAATAGATTGTAAAAGAATGCAAAACAATGGAAAAATAATGAAAATGAAAATAATAGAAAAGAATAGAACTGAAAAACAATAGAACAGAATAGAATAAAATATAATATATATGATGTTTTATTCTATTATGTTCTATTGTTTTTCTATTCTATTATTTTCTATTATTTTAGTTTCCATTGTTTTGCATTCTTTTACAATCTATTCTTGATTTAATTGTAGCCGTATTAGAAAAAGTAGCCGTATAAAAAAAGTATCACGGACAGTACTCAATTTTCCCAATCTATTCTCAAATTCAAATTTATACTATTCGAAATTCGAATTTCTGAAGATGGTCATATTCTATTTTATTACAGTCTTTTAAATGCTATTCTAGTTTTTACTATCCTTTTATTTTTATTCTATTGCCTTATTATTTTATATTCTATTTTATAGTCTTTTTTTTAAGAAAATCGATTTCTATTTTTTTCGAATTTCATTCAAATTTGTTTTCAAATTGTTTTCAAATTTGATTCAAATTTGTCTTCGAATTGTTTTCGAATTATATTCGAATTTGTCTTCAAATTTGGTCCGCTTTTTTAAATTCTAATCATTATTTTGGATTCCTTTAAATTCATTACTATTTTAATTTGTATTTCGGATGCATCCCAATAATGAAAAATTTATCCGAATTTCGATTTGGAATGAAAGAAAATGCACATGTCTACTTTCAGGTGCTCTTGCAACTGGCTGAGTGGTGGGAGGTTAAATGCCTTGTCAAGCATGTGTTACCCAAATGGCTGGTGTTTTTGCCATGCTTGATCTGCTTGAGGCAAAGTTTGCAAATTGCAACAGTGCGATCGGCTGCACATGTGCTAAAAAAGGACCAGACAGCTGAGCTGTGGCAAGTGGGCCAGGAGATAACAGCTCCACAATGTGATGAAATAGGGTGGCTGCTCTCTACTCTTCCAAGATGGCTACTCTTGTGGACATCCTGCCTCTTTGGAGTTGTGCCTCACCCTCACTTTCCTCCTCTCCTCTATCCAGCACCCAAGTCATGTCAGTGACTTCATCATCATCATCCTCTTCATTCTCATAATCACTGGAGCCAACTTGGCAATATGCTGCGGCTGGGGGAACATGACTGCCAATGTGTTGTTTACCAGTGTTCTCCCCTCTCTGTAGGCTCATGTTACTGCCTTCCTCAACCTCAGAACCAACATCAGAATCAAGTAATGGCTGTGCATAATCAGAGAGCAAGTGTTTCAAATAACTCAGCTGACTCATCCATGCATTATGCTGGGGCTATAGCAGGAGTAGCTGTGGACAAGGAGGCCAAATAAGCCACTCTGGCAGCTTCGGTGGACTGTGCATTAGTCTCTGCTTGGGTGATAGAGAATGAGAAGGATGAGGATGATTTAGTAAGCCAGTCCATCATCTCCTTTGCATGCTGTGGCTGGATAGCACAGGCAACATCACTAAGCTAAACTGCCTGAGGACGGACCAGGTCCACCTTTGCCTGTGGACACAGATGCTGCTGGCCCCTTCACAGTGCCATGGGAACATCTGACTCTCCTTGTTGGCCTCCCAGACATGATGGGAGGGACTTATTACCAAAATGTAATAGAGAGGGGGAAATGTGTACTTGAATGCACTTTAATCAAATGAAAGTGGTGTTTGGTGCACTTCAACTTGAGTACTAAAAAAAGGGATAAATGGCACAAGAACATACAAACAAGATAGAATGAAGTAATATACATACATATAAAAATTTCAGAATAATGTGACCTGAATGTACAGGATCAAAAATGGTAAAAATAATAATATAGGGACTCTGCTAAAACATCCAGGGTGTGATAGTCAATAAAACTGTATATAAAGAAATATATAGTCACTGAAAGTATATGAATCACAGGAATCTGATACTAGGCACCAGCGGCAGCTCACTTGAGAGTGGAAGCAAACAACTCTGAAAAGACAATGTAAGGAACAGCAAGAAGCGCCAATCTGAGTGCAGTATCATAAAACTTTAATGGGATTATATAAACGAACAACAGCCAAATGGCTACTCACAAAGATGGGATAGATTATCTGGACCCACCAGTTGTCCTTGTTTTAATCTATCCCATCTTTGTGAGTAGCCATTTGGCTGTTGTTCGTTTATATAATCCCATTAAAGTTTTATGATACTGCACTCAGATTGGCGCTTCTTGCTGTTCCTTACATCAACTTGAGTACTCACTACACAGACACACCCCACTGACACACTACAATATACTGCAATAAAACCGCACTGATGCACTACAATACATTGCAGTAAAAGTGCACTAACGCACTTCAATATACTGCAGTAAAACTGCACTAACACACTTCAATATTCTGCAGTAAAAGTGCACTAAATCACTTCAATATACTGCAGTAAAATTGCACTAACACGCTTCAATACTCTGCAGTAAAAGTGCATGAACGCAATTTAATATACTGCAGTAAAACTGCACTGATGCACTAAACTGACACTACAGTAAAAATTAATGGTCGCACTACACTCTCACTGCACTATCACTATATTCACACTACACTGATACTTTACACTCATAATAGAATCACAATAGCACACTATAGCACACTAACTCACTAGTAGCAATGAACAGAGCCCTGTTTTTTCCCCTTTTAACCAGACTAATACTAGTTACATTTTGTGCCTCTCAAAGGGCTCCCATGCCCTCCAGGGTGGGTTACCCCTTTTACAAGCCCCCGGCTATCTGACACCCCTCGGTAAGACGTGTGGACAATGGGTGTTTTGCAACAGATGTCTTATATATACATGAATTGTTATTGTGTGTATTCACATAAAGTATTTTGTCAGTAATATGTATATTTCTTCTATCTCCTCAACTACACCACAATTATTTCTCTACACCATCTAACTATAAAAATCTCCTGAAAAAGCGGCTGAGTCCACAAAACATGTAGAGTAACCAATATATAGATGGTATTGATGTTCTAGGTGTTCCCACTTATGCTAAGAAACTACTCTGCATCTTATACTTTTATGCAAAGAAGTCCATCTTATTATCATGGAAGGGATCACAATCACCAACAAGGTCCACATGGTTGAAACGGGAGGTATATGCAGTTAACCTTTATGGGTCCTATGCAGACTCTCCTCATGTTGGTGAACAACTGCACAGCCTCAGGAGAATACATTCGGCCCAGTGTTTCTCAACATTTTGCAGACATGGCACCCTTGCTTAAAAGTATGCAAAATCCTAAGGCACCCCAATCTAATATGTAAAAAATGCATGTGTTGCTTATCAATGGGGAATCTAAGCCTGTGATGTTGCAGTCACTCACCTTGATTAATTAATTTCACATCAAAAGCCCCTCTTTACATCATAACTCCCCCATCATGTCAGAGGCACCCCTATACATCAGAGTCCTCCCTATGTGTCAAAACCCCCATTATATACCAGATTCCACCCATCAATGAGTCTTCTCATCACATCAGAATCCACCATCACAAAGCCCCCCAAATCACAGAGCTCCCTATCACACATTTCCCCAGCACACAGTTCCTCCTAATCACACAGTCCCCTCTTCACATTAAAGCCCTCCAGCAGTGTGGTAGAAGGCGGGAAGTGGAGCAGGTCTGGAGGAGCCATTTTTGCGGGAAGGCTGGCTGCCAACATCATAGCAAATAACAACACCATACCTACTGCCCTAGAGCATTATTGGTTGTTATGGTGCAATGAAAATAACTGTTTTACCCTATATGATCAACAAGGAGAACCAAACTCAGTACAGAAAAATACCAGTAAATGTTAATGTAAAACTCTGCAAGTAAAAACTAACTAACCTACACAAAACTGTCATGGGACAGAAAGACCCAGATTGTCCATGCTGAACAGGTGGATTATGGGATGTGTAGTTCCATCACCGTTAAGTGGAACTGCTCTCTGTTGGGAAAAAAAAAGACAGCTCCCTGCAACTGTGGAGGAGTGGAAGAGAAAACTTTTACAAAACTGCCTGAGAAGATGCAGGGCACTTGGCACAAGACCAGGGAAGGAATGTTGGGAGTGCTGAGTCTGATAACAGCTGTCTGCCAGCACAACCTATTCCATAGACACAGAGCGGAATTGCTAGTCTATCCTCAGCTGTTCCAGAAACACAGAGCAGAGTTGCCAGTCCAACTTCATCTGTACCAGAGACACGAGAACCATCAGTCTATCCCCAGCGTTTGAGCTGATCTGAGTGGTTGGTGGTAATATAACTACAGATTCAGCTCAAGTTGGTGTCTTCTAACTCATTGTCAGGAGTGTGGCAGAGTGGGTAAATTGATAATATGAATAGTCCATACACCAGATTAGTCTCAGGGGGCTGATTTACTCAGTAGCTCCTTCAGGGGTGTGCTGCTTATGTACAAATTACATCCCCACTGCTCCTCCAAAAATGACTGTTTAATTAATTAGAATAAAAATTAATCTGTGTTATATGTATTACTCTTGGCAGACAGTGAGAACTGTATGAATTGTCCAGAGGAAGAATGGCCCAATGAGAAGAAAGATCGGTGTATTCCAAAACACCTTGAATTCCTTTCCTACACTGATGGCATTTCTAAAGTATTACTAACAATTTCTGCTGTACTCTGCATTGTGACTGTTTTAATAAAGGGGATTTTTATTTCCTATCTGAACACCCCGATCGTCAAAGCTAATAACAGAAATCTGAGTTTTGTTCTTCTTGTCTCCATTTTGTTGAGCTTCCTCTGTGTGTTCTTGTTCTTTGGTCAGCCACTGGATATAACCTGTATATTGCGTGTCATGACATTTGGAGTCATCTTCTCCATAGCTGTCTCCTCTCTTCTTGCTAAAACAATCATGGTTTACATCGCTTTCAAAGCCACCAAACCTGGCAGCTACTGGAGGAAATGGCTTGGAAGCAAACTGGACAATTCCATAGTATCAGTGTGTTCATCCATTCAAGTAATAATATGTATTTATTGGTTGTCCTCTTCTCACCCTTTTAAGGAAATGGACACTCATTCTTATCAGGACAAGATCATTATTCAGTGTAATGAAGGGTCCGTTATCGGGTTCTACTCTGTGTTGGGTTATATGGGGTTACTGGCAGCTATGAGTTTTGTTCTGGCTTTCATGGTGAGGACATTACCGGACAGTTTTAATGAGGCCAAATACATCACCTTTAGCATGCTGGTTTTCTGCAATGTCTGGATTTCCATGATCCCGGCCTATCTGAGCGCTAAAGGGAAATACATGGTAGCTGTGGAGATATTTACCATATTGGCCTCAAGTGCTGGACTTCTAATCTGTATATTTTTTCCAAAATGTTTCATTATCTTATTTAAACCTGAATTGAATACACAATCATGTTTACTTAATAGAAAAAATAGACATGAATACTGTAACTACTCTTAGGAATTTGTTTATAAATGTTTTTACACAAGATTCAAATAGCTTTCACCCAAGTCTAATGAATTTCAAATGTTATTAATCCTTGGTCAAAGTTGTGTAAATCTCATGGAATTTTTTGTTTTTAAAGGTAGATGGACATGAAACCTGGGCCTGGAAGTGGGTGATAGTTTTCAAATTAATGTCATTGTTATGTCGGTGTATTCCCTGTAGGGCATTTGATCAGTAAGTAGGCAGCTTCTGCAAGCCAAGCATGTCCAAAATGAAGTTTTTTTCAAGGTTAATTAGGTACTGATGAATTAGGCTCCATTCACACCTGAGCATTTTGTAGCTTGAAGCCTGAAGCTACAAAACACTGGAGGGGAAAAAAATCAATTATTCTCTGTGGAGATGGTTCACATCTCCACTCCAAAATGGCTGAAGCCAGAAGCTCCAAAACGCCTGAAGCTCAAACAAGTTCTGGAACTTTTTTTTAGGCAGATTTGAGCGTTTTTCTGGTGAACTTTTGACCTGTACAAAATCATGGCAAAATGCGTCAAAATCACGGCAAAAACGTGGTGAAAACCGTGGGGAAAATCGTGGCAAAAATCGCTGTAAAATCGCACGACTTTCTGCCTGAAAATGCTATGCTCAGGTATGAATGGGGCCTTAATATGTTCACGCTGCAACACAACTTAATTTATTAGTTATGTCCGAGTCACCAGACTGTCAACCCTATATTTTGCTAAGCCTTGGTGAAGGGGCTGATGTTGGACTCCTAAAATGTGTTGGCTGTTTTACCCATTTAATATTTGAAATAAACCTCATATCGGAATTAAACTATTTAGTGTGGCATTTCAATATTCAGATTAAGATTTTTTTTGTTTCAATAGTTTTTATTGTTAATTTAGTTCATTTTAACAGAAATAAAAAAATAACGATAAAGATGATAAACATTGAAAATATATGAACACAGTGAAATGAACTGTTTACGCTTTAAGTTGTGCAGCAAATAACATAAGGTTACAATGCATTGAGTAAATATGCAAAATTAAAGGGTCAGGTTTTCGAGTATGAGTCTAGGTACCATCCTGTGGACGACAATGAGAATGAATAGTAGATCAGAGATTGAGCTCTCCCTGGATACCCCTGTGGGATCATTCTGTATCCAAGAGAGAGTCCAGTCAAACCTTCATGGATTCGGGGATGTGAATACACACTCAAGGTGGAGGAAAGAGTTTGGTATTTGAGTATCAGGAGAGCCAAGGTGACCAGTGGTCGAGTGTCATGTGGAGGCGTCCATTCGAGGACGCTACCATGTGCTCGTACATGCAGTGGAGGTTAGTGAGGTCTATTATGTCAGTGATTGTAGGAGGAGTGAGGTTTTTCCATTTTCTGGTAATCGTTAATCTGGCTGCTAATAGTATATGAGTAAGTGTGCTTTGTAGAGTGGTAGGAAATTGGTCCATCCCCAGGGACAGAAGTGCTAGTGCAGGGTTCATTGGGATGTTAAATTGGGCTATGTTCAATAAGACATTAAATAATTTTGTCCAGTATGGTAGAAGCTTAGGACAGCTCCATAGTGTGTGTAGAAGTTCTCCTCGGATGCAGACTTGTCTCCAACAAGCATCAGAGATTTGGGGGTTAAATTTGGATAATGTTGCGGGGGTGTAGTACCAGTGTAGAGTTATTTTAGCCGATAGTTCCCACAATGGGGAGCAATTGGAGGTTTTCTGGTTGATTTTGCATGCTTTTTGCCACTGGAGTGGTGTAAACGATTGATGCAGATCTGTTTCCCATTTCATGTGGGAGTGAAATTTAACAAAGGTTTGTTTTCGTTGGAAGATGTTATAGCACAATGTGATACCTTTTCTCTGTAGGGTGGGGCATGTTAGAAAGGACCATGCTGATGGATGGATAGTTTGGAGAGGGTTAGGTATATTGCGTGTAGCAATAACTCTCGGTGGAGCTGCTGGTTTATTATTGGGCCTGTCCTCTATTCTCTTCACCCCTCTTAAGTTGTTCAATCCCCTTGACACAGCTGTAGTGCAGTGTTGTAATGATGTTAATACCAACTTTAACCCACAATATACACTTATATTTATATTTACCTCTACCTGGGTGCTTGTAGCTCCACCTGCAGGAGAAATAACAACACTGCACATAAACTTCTGTAATAACCAAAATAACTTCTTTGTTTGGATAAATGATATATTTATATAAAGAATTATTACAGTGAATACACTATCACACCAACGTAGTGCAACAGTACAGTATACAGTTATGACAGTCTTGGTGACAATCACAAATATACCTAAATATATATATCTGTACAAGGGAGCTCCCCCTGCTCAAAACCGTAAAGTCACTACCCTTTGTAACTAGATGCAGGTCCTGCAATAAAAGAGATCGTCTTTTATTGCTACAACAAGTTTTATTGCTAGCTACAAATTTGTCATTGTAATCCACAGAGGGTTCTTCTTGGGTGTTGCGCAGTGTAAGGTAATACACTAAGACAATTATAATCCAGAAGATTGATTAAGTGTTCTTATACGAAGAAGACAAACATCTAGTATCCGTTCTTGAATACTAAAATCTATGCAAGTGTAATGTTCTCCAACTTAACTTGTTCCGTGGGACTATCAGTCCCAGCAATACTCTGTAACCATCCTAAGTGTGTGTAGTATTAAACAAAGTTCCGGGTGTTAACCCTCTCACCACATGGGATCCCGGCAGATGGATGTCTCCGTTTCAGCAGTTCTCAGTCCGTATGGAGCCACCACCACGCTATCACACTGTTCCATTTACTAACGACTGGGAGTCCTCGGTTACCTCCCCCACGGGTCTCCGAAACAATCACTTCTGCTACTTCAGCACACTGTGGTACGATGGCAGGATCCCTGCTGCTTCTCCGATCCTTCACAAGGTAGGCCGCATCCCTGTGGGACACACACACCCACAGAGTCCTGCTGGCAAGCCACACGTCCCAGGAACAAGAGACTTAAGATGGCCGCTCCCAGCCCTTTTATATCCTCACACCATGCAGTTCAGTTCTTCTCTTGTCCAGGAGCATTGTGGGTAGGTCATAGTTAATGTTCAGAAGTAAACAATCAATCACTTCCATGTCACTTCTCTTAATCATGAAACATAAAAGTGTTGTACCTTTTCAATTGTCCACTAGATGGCACTAGATCAACTTATATTCTTTTACAACCACATATGACTAACAACAAAAGTTGTCAGCGCTACAATGTCGGATTTGTAGGTATTGATAGAAGTCTGTTTGCGGTATGTTGAATTATTTTCGGACGGACAAGAAGGGTTTTAAAGAGCCGTTATCATGAAAGTTATGAATATAATGTAAACCCCTTGCATTCCATTGTTTGAGGAATATTTGTGCTATTGTGTGGTTTATGGCAGATATGGGAACAGTCATAGTAACTTTTGGGTAATTCGTGTTGGTGCGGGTCAGAAGGTTGAGACATGTTTTGATGGATATTACCATTGAGGGCGGGAGGTAAGAAGGGGGTTTTGCGCCCATTTGGGTACTGAATAGCCATAAGTTCGTTGGGCCATAGGTGTTGTAGGTGGATTCTATAGCTCCCCATGTTGTTGACGGTGTAGGGAGGAACCATTCTTTTAATTGAGTCAATACTGAGGCTGAGAAATAATCTTGGAAGTCTATAAGTCTATATAACCCAGTCCTCCTTGCATTCTGTGTTTTATTAATTGGGAGAGTGTGCATCTTGATTTTTCCCCCTTCCATATAAATCTCGATAATAAGGCTTGGAGGGATTAGAAGTAGCTGGTAGGTATAGGAATAGGTAGATTCCTAAAGAGATATAGGATTTGGGAAAGATGGATCATTTTAAACGCAGATAACCTGCCCCACCAAGAAAATTTGTGTTTTCCCAGTTTGAGAAGATCAGTTTGGAGTTTGGTTCTCAGGGGTAGGTAGTTGTATGAAAAGAAGGATTTTGTGGATCTCATGAGGTGAATACCTAGATATGGTATGCTGGATTCTGCCCATGTATACGGAAATTGCTGTTGTAGTAGGTTGCACAATACCGCATCTATACCTATGTCAAGGATGTAAGATTTAGTTGCATTTGCTTTGTAATAGGAGACTTTTCCAAACCATGTCAGTATTTTTTGTACTTCAGACAGGGAGAGTGTTGGGTTGGTTAGCATTAAAATTACGTTGTCTGCAAAGACTTATTTTGTGGATTTGGTTTCCTATGGTTACACCTGTTATTTTAGTGTTGATTTGAATGTGCTCAGCTAAGGGTTCCATTATCAAATTCAAAATTAGGGGCGATAGAGGGCATTCCTGCCTAGTTCCATTTGTTGTGCGGAAAGGGGCAGAGAGGAGGTTGGATGTGTATACCTTGGCTGAGGGAGTGGTGTATAGAGCCATTACAGCTTGGTGAATGTAGCCTTCAAAGCCAAATTTTTGGAGTACCATGGATAGGTAGGTCCAGATCACTCTGTCGAATGCCTTCTCTGCATCCAACGATAGAAGCAGAGAAGGCATTCCAGTCGAGTTTGTGTGGTGTATAATATTTATCAACCGTCTGGTGGCATCCGATGTCTGTCGCCCTTTCGTAAATCCAGTTTGGTCGTTGTGTATGAGGGATGGGAGAATATCAATGAGTCTGTTTGCTAGTAGTTTAGCGTATATTTTTAGATTAATATTCAGTAGAGAGATGGGATGGAAATTTTGGGAGATGTTGGGTTCCTTGCCAGGTTTGGGTAGTGTAATCACTAAAGCAGATAGAATTTCATTAGGAAAGGAGGAGAAAGATGCAGCATGGTTGAATAAGTTGCATAGGTGAGGGGCTAAAATTGTGTTGAACATTTTGAAGTATTCTCCAGTGAAGCCATCAGGGCCAGGGGATTTGTAGTTGGGAAGTTTTTCAATGGTTGCTTGAATTTCTGATTCCGTGAAGGGGGTGTTGAGGTGCGATAATTGGTCTTACGTTAATGATGGGAGTTTAAGGTAGCTGAGGAAGGATTGGATTTCTGCTTGGGTAGGCTGGTGGGTATGGCTATCCGACCTTATATTGTACAAGTCGCTGTAATAGGAGCTAAAGGCTTGGGGGTTAACACGCTTGTCTCGGGTAGTAGGGTGACATAAATACGCTATTCTGGTTTTTAGTCTTTGCCCTTTGCTACGCTGAGACATAGCTTTCCTGCTTTGTTATTGGTGACATATGATTTAGCTTTCAGTTTCCTGAGATTTAATTTGTAGCTGGTAAATAGTAATGAGCGGAGCTCATATCGCAATTTAAATATTTGGGATTGTAATATTGGTGATGGATTTGATTTGTTTTGTAGGTCTTCTGTCACTATTTTTTCAGTCAATTCTTCCATCTGCTGCATCCTCCTCTTTTTCATTTTAGCACCTATTTGTATGAAGAAGCCTCTCATGTAGGATTTATGAGCATTCCACAAGACCGCTGGGTCAGCCACTGAGCCTGTGTTGGTGAGCAAGCATTCTGTCATTTTTTGGGATAGGTACTGAGCATGTTCTGAGTGTTGTAAGATAGAGTTGTTAACTCTCCACATGAAAGAGTTAGGTTTGGAATTGTTGTTTATCAGTTTAAGTCTGACAGAAGCGTTGTCTGATCAGGTGATCGTGTGGATACGGGCTTCGTGTACATTTTGTAGTAATTATTTATCTGACAGAAAGAGATCTATGCATGAGTATGTGTTGTGACACGGGGAGAGAACGTATAGTCTCTCTCAGTCGCGTGGCAACACATCCATACATCATAAAAATCGTTATTTGTAAGAAAAGAAGTTAGTGGAGAAGTATATCGTTTGGGACCAGAGGACGAGTCCATATCATTGTCGGGTACGAGGTTAAAATCTCCGCAGATAAGTACTTGTCCCTGTTGTACTGTCCTTATTTTTTTTAAGTTTTTTTTTAAGAAACTGTATTTGTCTGCGGTTCGGGGCATATAAAGTGACTATTGTATATACAACATTGTCTGTGGTGCATACAAGAATGACAAATCTTCCTTCTGGGTCCAGTGTGCAGCATTGTAGCTGGAAAGACACAGTGTCTCTTATAGCAATAAGAACTCCCCGTTGTTTCTGAAAGTAAGATGCTTTGTAGACATGTGGGAATGATTTGTGTTGGCAGATAGGGGTAGCATCCTGAGTGAAGTGCGTTTCTTGAACGCAGAGAACGTCTCTGCCATGTGACAGCTCCGTTTTCCATAAGGAGGCTCTCTTGGCCGGATGGTTCAGGCCTTTTTCATTTATAGTCAGTATGTTGATGGACATTGTGATATGCGCCAGATGCAATGGTGTGTGGTAAGACTCACTGTTGGTAGAAGAAGATAACGCTCCTTGGAAGGAAATCAATGGGAGTTGGTATTCTAGGCTCTCTGTTGTCCCTGGAGATGTGTATCTTACAGTGGGCGTACCTTGTGATAGCTGTATTGGTAAAAAGGGAACAATAAAAGTATAACACAAACACTGTACAATGGGGTCCTGTGGAACCTTTTACCAATCCTGCTGGTGGGTATACCTCTTGCTGATGATCAGGAGGCACTGTGTCCCACGGCCGTGGGGAGCAAGATTACATCTGGTAAAACAACTTTAAACTATAACATACAGTAAGTGTAACTTGTATTACTGACTTGTGGGGGTAGTGTTCAGAAGAGATGTGTGTCAGCAGGACATAGGACCGGGGATGTACGTTGCTGAATCAGTAGGTTAGTGCAAGGGTTGTTATTTTCCTCTGGGACCTCTCAATTCCGTACGCTGGGTTCCTGGATGCTGAAGACCGGCTGGGTCCCTCTTCTCGTCACCTGAGGGCTCAGGAACTATTCCCCATGAGTGAAGTAGCCGAAGGCTGTCTTGGGGATTAGTGATGACAGTAGTTGTCCCATTGTTGGTAATTAGGACAGCAGCCGGGTGGCACCATTTATAAGGAATTTTATGATTATTAAGTGCTTTAGTGACAGTCTTCATGAGTTGCCTCATGTTGAGAGTATTTTTGGAGAGTTCTGCATACAGGTGGCTCTCATTGAATAGAGCAGGGAGGGCAGGGTGTGCTGTGGCTTTTGCTAATAGTTTTTCTTTGGTTGGGAAGAAATATATTTTCATTGGGACATCTCTGGGCACCGATGCTTCTAAATCTTTAGGTTTTGGGATGCGGTGGATGCGATCGATAATGCATTTGATCGGAGACACGTCAGTTTGCCAATCATGTCGCCTGCTTAAGTCTGCAGGACGGCGGGGAGTACTGACTCGGGGACCCCCTTTAACTTGACATTGTTTCTCCTCGAGCAGTCCTCGAGGTCTGCGAGCTTTGCCTTAATCCAATTTGTGTCGTCAGCCTGGTCTTTGTATGCATCTATAAGCTTGTTGACAGTTGTGGTGCATTCATCCATTTTGTGCTCTATGTGCTGCACTCTGTCCCCCATCCTCTGCATCTGAACTGAGAAGTTATCATAGTTAATCATGGCTGAGATGTTAATCATGAGGGACGTCTGAAGTGACAGGAGCATGTCCTTCCTGGTTGTGTCGAGGTTCGGTAGGCCAGATGTGGGATAGTTAGCAATGGAGGGTACTAGATTGAGGCCTACCTGGTCCAGATTTGTGGCAACCGTCGCAGTGCTTGAGGCCTGCATCGCGGGATCCATCCTCATCCGCACTTTCACTGGGCTGCTGGATGTCGGGCTGTGCGGGGTGGATTCTCCATCAGGTAGTGGAGCAATCTCCATCTCCCATGTTCCCAGAACGTCGTCTGGGAGGTCAGTGTAGGAGGATGAGGCTTGAGGGATTTCCCCGCCGGTGCCATCTTGCCGCTGTCTGTCCTCCGGCGCTGCCATTATGAAGAAGTCGGTGAGTTTTTTGGGATACCGATCGTCCTTTTGTTTACGGGACTGCATCTGGAGCATTCCCCCTGTGCTGTGGAGGTCCGTGGTGGCTCTGGTGTGCTCTGTCTCACTGGATATTCGCTTCTTCCTCGGTCTTCAGTCAGAGCTCACGGCTTAAGCGGCCATCATGCTCGCGTGCAAGCCATGCCCCCTTCCAGATTAAGATTTTTGAACAAACCCACCAGTAACCTTTTTGTCAAAGTTCTCCTCTCCTTACAAAACCTGCCTCTGAAATTTGCCCTTACTAAACCCTAAGTGTCTTTTCATAAAAAATGTGATTTTTGAACGTTCAGTCAATGTTCTAGTAGTAAATAGGGTCAAATAGATTTTTTACTGTAGCAATAAAAAAATCAAAGGAAAAGGATGGACATATTTTCTCCAAACAAACAAAATTCTAATAATGATTGTTGGTTTCCGTTTTCATAAGCAATTGTTAAAAGCAAATATAATGTTGAAGTATTTTTGAGTGACATTTGTCAAGTTTCTGATGGCAGTATCGAATGAAACAAGAATTTTTCTGCAAATGTTCATATAGAAAACCATTTCTGTATATTCAGCTTATGAACCAACATGTAAAAGGAGCCAAGAGCTTCACCTGCTGGCTGCAATTGTAAGGCCGCGTACACACAGGCGGACTTTTCGACCACTTTTGATGGACTTCCGATGGACTTGCCTACAAACGATCACACCAAACTCCAACGGATTCGTACGTGATGATGTACGACCACACTAAAATAAGGAAGTTCATAGCCAGTAGCCAATAGCTGCCTTAGCGTGGGTTTTCGTCCGTCGTACAAGCATACAGACGAGCGGATTTCGACCGGACTCGAGTCCGTCGGAAACATTTGAAACATGTTCCAAATCTAAAGTCCGTCAGATTTTTGACCGAAAAAGACCGCTGCAGGTCCGATGAGTCGGATTGTCCGCCGGATTCGGTCTGTCGGACCAGTCCGGTTGAAAAGTCCGCTCATGTGTACGCAGCATAAGTGTGGGGAAAAATATTCTAAAAAAAAAAAAAAAAACATAAATAAAGTTAACAAATCAATATAAAACATTATACATTTCCTTTAACAGGCAAATCAATGAAAAGCAAAGGACTTGTGAAGTGGAAATGATCTTGTTTAGGGCTCTTCTAAACTCATTTTAGTTATAATAAAATGATTCTCAAGTTTCTTAGAAATATAAATCACATTTAGATCACATTTAAGTGAACCTGTGTTTTTCCCCAGAAGAGTAAATACTTATCTGTCTACTGCCCACTCCCCACCTGACCACACATTGCGGATTGTCACTTGCCACACATTGCGGATTGTCACTTGCCACGTCACTTGTCAGCGGATGCAGGGTGTCACTTGTCAGCGGATGCAGGGTGTCACTTGTCAGCGGATGCAGGGTGTCACTTGCCACGTCGCCTGCCACCAGATCGAAGGGGGCCCTGTCAGGTAGGATGTACGGGGGCCCCATAATTTCTAACATTCTGGGGCACATTCAGGGGGGCAAACTCCCGCCCGCTAGCAAGCCTGTTTCGCCGGCACCTCTGCTTATTTTTTGGCGACTGATCGGGCTTGTGTACTCCCACTTCCTGGTAGTGGTGGAACGCACCATAAGGCGAACGTGATATCATCAGCCGGAAATTATGCAAGATATAGGAGGCAATGCGGCCATCATTTCTGGCTGATGACAGTCACTGATGGGTGACTAATGGGTGACAGGTGACGGTCACTGATGGGGGATAGGTGATGGTCACTTATGGGTGAAGGCCATTGATGGGTGACTGATGGGTGACAGGTGTCAGGCGACGGTCGCTGATGGGTGACAGGTGAACCACTGACGGTCACTGATGGCAGTCTCCTGATGAAACAGGTGCACTTTGCGGGCACTGATGGGTGACAGGTGACAGTCAGTGATGGGTGACTGATGACGGTCACTGATGGGTGACTGATGGGTGACTGATTTGTGACAGGTGATGGTCCCAACCACGACACTACCTGCCTGGAGTTTGCATGTTCTCCCTGTGCCTGCGTGGGCTTCCTCCTGGTACTCTGGTTTCCTCCCACACTCCAAAGACATGCTGGTAGGTAATTAGATCCTGTCTAAATTGTCCCTAGTATGTATGAATGTGAGTTAGGGACCTTAGATTGTGGGTAGGGACTGATGTGAATGTACAATGTATATGTAAAGCGCTGCGTAAATTGACGGTGCTATATAAATACCTGAAATAAATAAATAAATAAATAAATAAATAAATAAATAAAATAAAATGGTCACTGATGGGTGACAGAAGTATTATTAGTGTATTTAGATACCATTCCAATTTTAAATGGCCCTGTTATGGGCAGACCTTGAGAATATTAACTGATGATAACAAGGACCTACAAGGACATATAGTGATCTTTTATAATTTATATACATCACACATAGGAGATCTTCTTGGTAAGGACCTTGCCTTTATGGTCACAAGTCTGCATACCATAGTTTGAGAGTGTTGTTGTTTTATCCCTCGCTGCTTTCCTTTTTCCCAGGAAAGTAGGGATGAGCTTCGAGTTCGAGTTCGACTCGAACTCGAAGCTCATCCCTACTCCACAGCAAGGGAACATGCTGTTTAATCAAAAGTGTGATAGCAGAGATAATGCCAGAAAAGTTCTTAATAAATTTTCTATAAAAATTTGCAAATCCCACAAACCTTTATACTGCCTTTCGGTCTGTAAGGACTGGCCATTCCAAGACAAAGGCGACTTTCTGGGGATCCATGGAGATACCATCAGCGGAGATGACAAGTCCCAGAAACTGTATTGTCTGCCTTTCAAAGTCGCACTTTTCAGCCTTGGCATAGAGGTGATGTTCACGAAGTCTACTCAAAACCTTCATCACATGAGTACGATGGACTTCAATTGAGTCAGAGAAGATAAGAATGTCATCGAGATAGACTATGATAAACAGGTTAAGGAAGTCCCGAAAAACGTCATTTACCGGGTGTCGAAAGGTGGCTGGGGCATTGCAGAGACCGAAGGGCATGGCTAGGTGTTCAAAATGCCCAAAACATGTCCTAAAGGCAGTCTTCCATTCATCTGCTTTTCTGATTCGAACCAAATTGTAGGCACCTCTCAGATCGAGCTTGGAAAATACTCGTGCTCCTCGCAGTCTCTGGAACAACTCAGGGATTAATGGAAGTGGGTACCGGTTCTTGATCGTTATTTTATTAAGATCACGATAATCAATACAGGGCCTCAGGGTGTGATCATTTTTCTCCACAAAGAAGATACCGGCCCCCGCTGGAGAGGAAGAGGCCTGAATAAAACCTTTTTCCAGGTTTTCATTTATGTATTTGCGCAAGGCCTCCAGTTCGGGTTCTGAGAGAGGGTAAATCCGTCCAAAAGGAATCTCTGCCCCTGGTAAAAGTTCAACAGGACAATCGTCTGGTGGGGAGGAAGAGTATCTGCGTTCTTTTTATTAAACACATCCAGGAATCCATGATAAGCTACGGGTACTAACTTCATAGTCTCGGGGTCAGAGTGAATGCTGAAGAGAGGAGCAGGGTTAACAGAATCCCAGTATAACAAAAAACATGGGGGAAGTTATGACATCCAGACAAAGAAGTTCTTGATGTTCCGAGGTAGTCTGGCAGAGAATGGGTACAGTCTCTTGTGTAACAGGCCCAGACTTGAGACCAGAGCCATCCGCAAGATGCACAGTATATCCCTGCCTCTTGGTGCATACAGGAAGTTGATGAAGGTAACAAAGGCCACAAAACAACTGCAGGCTCCAGAGTCTATAATTGCTGTTACAAGAATAGTCCTTCCCGGCAACTGGAGCTGGAGTGAATCAGGAGGTGTAGCAGATCCCTCCCAGGAAGATGCATCATGTGCGGTGGTGTAGGAGCGGGCTTGGCAGGTCTTATAGGACAAGTCTGAATGAAATGGCCTGCCACTCCGCAGTAAAAGCCTGTCATGTAGTTGCCAGAGGCGTTCAGAAGAAGACAGAGATGGTCTTAGAAAACTTCTGTGGGGAGACTCAAGGTGCTCCTTATTCTTGTGGGGTCCCCTTGGTGTTCTGGAAGTGACTGCAGAAACAGAAGCAAAAACTCTTGAGGTTGTAGGTGGCTTGGTATTAGCCCTCTCGGATTGCCTTTCATGCAGCCGATGGTGGATTTGGATGACAAGATGGATCAGATCTTCCAGGGATGAGGGTACTCCTACACGGGCAAGTTCGTCTTTTAATGTGTCAGAGAGTCCAAGATGAAATTGATGGTGGAGAGCAGCTTTATTCCACTGAGTATCTAAACTCCAAACACGGAAATCAGTTATATTGTCCTCTACAGGTCTTAAGCCTTGTTGGAGTTTACCAAGTGTGGATTCAGCAGTCTGCTGGAGGAAGGGATCAGCATAAAGTTGAGACATGGCTGAGAAGAAGGAGTCAGTGGTACACAAAGCCGGATCATGATGTTCTCCAAGACGATAAGCCCAGGAGAGTGGCTCATTTCGTAGGAGTGTGATGATGAATCCCACTTTAATGCCCTTTGATGAGAAAGTTCAGGGTAACAAGTAAAAATAAAGTTCACAGGCATTTTGGAATGTACGGAACAGTTTGCGATCCCCTGAAAAATACTCAGGCAAAGGCACTCTGGGTTCAGGAGGAAGAGTGGTTTCATTGAGCAGGCAAAAGTCTGTTTGCACAAAAGAGCTCACAAGAGCAAGGTGGGTAGAGGCAGGTGGAACATCAAGCAGGTTCGGTAGACGATCTTCCATCCAGCCCAGGTCCTCTTTGAGATCCCATACAGTATGGGCTAGTGCAGAAATTGATCAGCAGATGTCCATAAAAGGCAAAGCCTCCCTTACAGACTCCATTTCTGGCTGACTGATAGTGTCACGTACCTTGTTGAAGTCAGCCTCCCTTGTATCTCCAACCCGGGGCCCACTGAGGATGGAGACAGAAGGACCCAATGGATAGGAGGAACACAAGTGCCTGTAGATATAGCCCTGGAAGCTTGAGGCAGATGATGTGACTTTGGGGATGCAGGAAGTCGCAGCAGGTCGCAGGAGCGGAGTTGCAGACACACGGCAGACAGATTGGAGCCAAACAGGAGGCAGAAGCGAAATCACAGGAATATCCGGGTTTGGAAGCAGGTGGGCAGCAAGGTACCAAATCATCAGGCAGGAGCAGGGTCAAATAGGAAGCCAGAATCAGGAACCAGTAATCAGAGATGTAAGGAGAGTCCAGAAGCAAGGCCAAGGAAAGCCAAGGGTTCAGCAACAGATATTAGGCAGGCAAAAGCAGCAATCACAGGGTACGGGTACAGGAACAGCTGAAGATCAGTCAGCATCTGTTACAAGTCTGTGCGCCCCTTAAATAGGCCGTCTGGTGCCAATGGGGCATGTGGACGCACTCCTACAGACACGTACACTCCTTTGTGCACACACATTGGCGTGTCTGCGATCTGTAAAGTTCATTATGCGTGCATACGTGCACAAGTGTGCCCAGAGCGCGACAACAGTTCTCTTACATTTATTGATATACTGTATGTCAGTTCCAAATTGTCAGCTTGGCATAACAAGGGGGTCTCGACAATAGGAGGGAGTCTTTTCTTCCTGCCGATACATTTCTGGCCAGGATATCATGTTTAAAATTTGGTGGTGAAATAAAAATCAAATGGGTAATCAAATAATCAAAAAGGCCACTGGAGCCACTCCAGCGGCCGGTATGTAACAGCCCAGCAGGGAGAAAAATCTCTATGCGCTAACATTGGTACTGACTAGTATAATATTTCCCTTGTTTACCTAGGAAAAGGCTCCACAGATAACCTCCCCTGGATGACCGTTCACCACACCATCCAGCAGGCTAATGCCGCTAGATATAGTCCCCAACTCGGCATCAGATAACACGCGGTGGACACTCACGCCTGATGCCACCGAATCAGATCTGCCACAATGCACATGTGAGGAGCACGTGCGCATGCACATAGGAGTCGCGGGACGTGGCTATGAGAGCTGTGCAGTGTCATGTTGCAGGCGGAGCCTGTAGGCCAAGCAAGGTTTGCTGACACCGCCCCCCCACCTGGAAGATCATATGTCCCCCATAGGGAAACAGAAGAGACAAGGCTGACGCCTGTCATCCTAACGGACAGGGTTCACCTTAAAACCATAGATGCCAATAAGGAGAAATTACTAAAAATTATACATATGTAGCACTGGTAGATTTGCAATCTACCGCATGTTAGGTAAATTTAGTAAATTGTGCGTTAGGAAGGTTAAAGTTTGCCTCTGTTCCAGCACCAAATTCGTGAGGCGCGTCACGGCCCATAATTCACTGCGGCATCGCACTGCATTGCTAGCTGATGATTGGCCAAGCATGCATTATGACCCGCATGCTTGGCCAATCACAGCGCCGTCGGTAGAGAGTTTTTGGCTCAATTATGGCTCAGGGGGTTTAGCACACGCCCCACACTATATAAGGCTGCCTGCACGGCGGCCCTGTGTAGTGTGTTCCGGCATGCTTAGATAGAGAGAGACAGTGTCATTTCATTTGAGTTAGCTACATTAGGCAGGACAGTCAGTGAGTTAGCTGCACTTATAGTGTATTGTGTATATGCATCCCAGGTGTTGCATATATATATATATACACTGTATTCAGTTTAGCTAGATCCGTTCCTGTTATCTTCCTACTGACAGGCAGGCTTGTCTTGTTACAGTATTTACAGCTAGCTGAAGCAAATTTCTGGTGTTCTTTTGATCCTATTAGTACCACAGTCAGGCAGCTAGACTATTTACAGTTAGTGTAGTGCGTCCTCCTCACAGTGTTCAGTTAAAGCTACAAGTTAGTTTAGTGTGACCTCTGCACAGCAGTGTTCAGCTAAAACTACAAGGTAGTGTAGTGCACAGCAGGGCCATCTTTAATATTGATTGGACCCTGGGCAAACGTTTTCTTGGGCCCCCCCCCATACAATTTTGCTTTCCACCTGTTCTGAGACATACAATAAATGGCAGCTAGACTTAAAATCAGTTTGCGATTGCGATTGGTTGCCAGAGGTTACAGTGTATCATTACCGCTTACTGACTGGTTGCTAGAGGTTACAGCACACATTACGGCTCACTGATTAGTTGCTAGATGTTACAGCAAATGATTTCTGCGTGTTGACTGGTTGCTAGAGATTACTGTACAGTGATTGGTTGCTAGAGGTTACAGCACATCATCTCCTCAGTGCAGGGGGCATAATATACATATGAATGCCACCTCTATTTACATATCTATGCCGCCGGATGCAGCTATTTACATATGAATGATGTTGCTATTTACATATGAATGCTGGTTATTTACATGTAAACACAGGGTCTACAGGTGAGTCAACTGTACACAACAATAGGGCAGAGCTGGGCAGCATTAGTAGCAGCACTTCACACGAGATATCAGGACACAGCAAGGGACTAAAACTTCGAGGGACAAGGGAATTTAAACTGGGATAGCTGGCAAGTATGAGGCAGCTGCTTTGGGCCCCACAACAATGACAGGGCCCAGGGCAGCTGCCCCTTTTGCCCTGCCTTAAAGACGGCCCTGGTGCACAGTGTTCAGCTAAAGCTACAAGTTAGGGTAGTGCGTCCTCCTCACAGTGTTCAGCTAAAGCTACAAGTTAGTTTAGTGCGACCTCTGCACAGTGTTCAGCTAAAGCTACAAGTTAGTGTAGTGCGTCCTCCTCACAGTGTTCAGCTAAAGCTACAAGTTAGTGTAGTGCGTCCTCCTCACAGTGTTCAGCTAAAACTACAAGTTAATGTAGTTACATAGTTACATAGTAGGTGAGGTTGAAAAAAGACACAAGTCCATCAAGTCCAACCTATGTGTGTGATTATGTGTCAGTGTTACATTACATATCGAAAATAAAAAAGGGGTATACAGGGAGCACAGGACTAACATGATCCAGAAAGAGTCTCTACTGAAATTAGGCAGTCCAAAATAACAAGAATGGTGTAGATGAGTATGATGAGATGGTGAAGTAATCTTCAGCAGAAAGGGCTGCAACTTTAAAAGACTGAAGCAGACTCTATAATGATACAAAGACAAAACAAAAAGGCGCCTCTAAGTGCAGAAGATTAACAGTTTTAATGCCCCAAAAAGGGTTAAAAACACTTACAGAATGGAAGTGGAGATCAAGCACATCATAAATAAAGCTGCATTGGAAGGGGTAGCGGTCAGAGGAAGCCTACAGATGGAATGGATGTGATCACTGAACACAGCGGCTTCCTGTGTCCCTCACCGCTGTGTTCAGTGATCACATCCATTCCATCTGTAGGCTTCCTCTGACCGCTACCCCTTCCAATGCAGCTTTATTTATGATGTGCTTGATCTCCACTTCCATTCTGTAAGTGTTTTTAACCCTTTTTGGGGCATTAAAACTGTTAATCTTCTGCACTTAGAGGCGCCTTTTTGTTTTGTCTTTGTTACATTACATATCCCTGTATGTTGCGGTCATTCAGGTGATTATCTAATAGTTTCTTGAAGCTATCAATGCTCCCCGCTGAGACCACCGCCTGTGGAAGGGAATTCCACATCCTTGCCGCTCTTACAGTAAAGAACCCTCTACGTAGTTTAAGGTTAAACCTGTTCTTCTAATTGTAATGAGTGGCCATGAGTCTTATTAAACTCTCTTCTGTGAAAAAGTTTTATCCCTATTGTGGGGTCACCAGTAGGGATGAGCCGAACACCCCCCCGGTTCGGTTCGCACCAGAACCTGCGAACGGACTGAAAATTCACACGAACGTTAGAACCCCATTGACGTCTATGGGACTCGAACGTTCGAAATCAAAAGTGCTCATTTTAAAGGCTAATTTGTATGGTATTGTCCTAAAAAGGGTTTGGGGACCCGGGTCCTACCCCAGGGGACATGTATCAATGCAAAAAAAAACTTTTAAAAACGGCCGTTTTTTCGGGGAGCAGTGATTTTAATGATGCTTAAAGTAAAAAAAAAAAAAGTGAAATATTCCTTTAAATATCGTACCTGGGGGGTGTCTATAGTATGACTGTAAAGTGGCGCGTGTTTCCCGTGTTTAGAACAGTCCCTGCACCAAATGTCATTTTTAAAGGAAAAAATCTCATTTAAAACTGCTTGCGGGTTTAATGTAATGTCGGGTCCTGGCAATATGGATGAAAATCAGTGAGACAAACGGTACCCCCCAGTCCATTACCAGGCCCTTTGGGTCTTGTATTGATATTAAGGGGAACCCTGCACCCAAATTAAAATAAGGAAAGGTGTGGGGCCACCAGGCCCTATATACTCTGAACAGCAGTATACAGGCAGTACAAACAAGACAGGGACTGTAGGTTTGTTGATAAGTAGAATCTGTTTGTCATTTTGAACGTGTACATTTTTAACGTGTTTAGCTCCAGCCAAAATATCTTTTTTAAGCTTTTTGGAAAACATAGGGAAGGGTTATCACCCCTGTGACATTTGTTTTGCTGTCTTTCCTCCTCTTTAGAAGATTTCACCTCACTTTTTGTCCCAATGACAAATGTTTTTTGAGAATTTGGGGTTTTTTGTGGAACAAGGATTGGAAAGCATCAGTGGAAAGGAGAAATGTTTTTCCCATATTAACTCTTACAGGAGAGAATTTCCCTTCCTAGGGGTAGATTTCATCTCACTTCCTGTTGTCTCCTTCCGTTTGCAAGTAGGAGTCGTTTGTAAGTTAGATGTTTGAAAGTAGGGGCCTGCCCTATATACTCAGCAGAAATTTGGGCCTTAGGTGTTGTTGTGGCCACAACAACGTAAGCCCTCACAGGGCCCTGCTGTGAAATATTAGATCAAGAATTGTAATTACATGCCCCTGTTGAACAGGGGCAGAAAAACTGGGCCTTTGGTGGTGGTGGTGGTGGTGCTGGTGCCACAACACTGTAAGTCCTCACTCGCTCTTGGTGGGTGCAGAAATGGGCCCTGCTGTGAAATATTAGATCAAGAATTGTAATCACATGCCCCTGTTGAACAGGGGCAGAAAAATTGGGCCGGTGGTGGTGGTGCTGGTGCCACAACACTGCAACCCCTCACAGACACTTTAGTTGGAGCGCAGGAACGAGCCCTGCTGCAAAGTATTGCATCAAAAATTGTAATTACACGCCCCTGTTAAACAGGGGCAGAAAAATTGGGCCTTAGGCACTGGTGCTGGTGCCACAACACTGCAACCCCTCACAGACACTCTAGTTGGAACGCAGGAACGAGCCCTGCTGCAAAGTATTGCATCAAAAATTGTAATTACACGCCCCTGTTAAACAGGGGCTGAAAAATTGTGCCTTAGGCACTGGTGGTGGCGCCCAGAACCAAAAATGTTCTTACAAGCTATCAGCGTGATGATTGAGGAGGAAGAGGATAATTACTCAGGGATAGTCACTCAGCATCAGCATAGGCAGTCTTTGAAGGGATCTGAGATTTCAAAAAAAATTATTCGGTTACATCAGCATCAGGTGCTTGGTAGCTGGTGGTGATCCAAGACTGATTCATTTTTATGAAGGTCAGTCGATCGACCGAGTCGGTGGACAGATGCACCCTGTGATCGGTTACCACGCCTCCAGCAGCACTGAATGTGCGTTCCGAAAGAACGTTGGATGCAGGACAGGCCAGTAGCTCAATTGCATACTGTGCAAGCTCTGGCCAGTGATCCATCCTCCAGACCCAGTAACCCAGAGGATTTTCGGTGGGAAAGGTGTCCAAGTCTGATCTTGCCCCTAGGTATTCCTGCACCATATAAAACAGACGCTGGCGATGGTTGCTGGAACCGATCATACCTTGGGGCTGCGGACCAAAAAATTGTCTGAACGCATCGGTCAGACGGCCACCTTTTCCACCGCTCCTTCTTTGACTGACCGAAGCCTTAGCAACATGTTGTCCAGAAACAGGAGTTTGTAACCTCCCAGTCTCTGGGAACGCGTTGCACAGACCTTTCTGCAAGGGCTCCCGAAGATGTTTCATCCTCTGCTCCCTCTGCGATGGCAAGATAAGGTCCGCAACCTTACCCTCAGTGAAAAAAATAACTCAAGAAACACCGCGCTTGCTCTAACAAAGCAGCTCACACACAAAAAAAGGAGATTTTGTAAACCGTATGTATATAGACAGTGTAGCGCTAATGTTAAATCACAAACAAGTCACAAAAAGCATAGTGACCAATTTGAACCACCACAAACTAAGGGGGTGGTACCAAGAAGAACCTAGATAGATATCTATTCACCTGAAGGAAATATATAAACCAATAAAGGGTCAAATTCTGATGGTAATAACTATATATCTCATAGTTAAATGAAAGGAGCAATAGGTAAAAAAAGAAAAAAAATATATATATAACCATTTAGTTCCCAACACCATATGTTCTAAATGGTTCTTTAAATGTCCATAAATGTCTATTTATGTAGAAGCTGGAAATAATAGGAATCCAAGGTAGATGATGATGTCTCTACGTCACATAGGTTGAAAACAAATGGTGTGTAATGATGGAGGCTTACCAGAACCGTTGGACTCACAGAGACGTATATCCCGTGATCACCGCCGGACTGTCAGTGACGTCACGTGCGTGCGGGTTCCTTTGCGCACGCGTGTGGCGTCGTGACGTCACGCAATTGCGTCGGAGGTGACGGCAACGGCCGGGGGCTTCCGCCTTCCGGAACGCCGAGGGGGCCACACAGACGCCGCCAGTTGGCGGCGTGGACATGTGGGGGTCGGCATGTTGGGGAGGAGTTCACCACCTGCAAGTCATAGGATAGCCTCCGGAGCTTGTATAAATTGGCAGCTCCTGGTTGATCCTTAGCTGTACCTCCGAAAAGCTGCCACTCTATTGAGAAGTATGCAGCACTAGGTAAGTGTTATGCTTGGTATACTTACTACAGTTGATATCGATCTTATCATTAAGAGTACTATCATCAACCCAATATATTTTTTTAGCTTCAGGCATGCTCACTCAGCATACTCGCTTCACCCCTGCAATCACCATTTACATACTTGCTCACACTTCAATTCTTACACTCACCCCATACACCTATGGTATCCACACTCAACATTAAACAATCTGGTTCGTGTGGTGCATCTCTACCATATCATCCACTCAATGGTAAATATACTTCCATAGATACGATGTAATACAGTTATTTATTAACGTAAAATGCTGTGTAAATGTCTTACATATTGATTAAAGTTTCAAGTTCAAACTCTAATTGTGATATATTTCCCTAGAATCTAAATCCCCCTGAAGAAGACCAATGGGTCGAAATGCATCGGGGTATTCATGTGGATAACTATTTGATGATACGTCACTTATCTGGGGGCCCTTTTTAGCCATGGTTGATGTTTTATGCTGATGTCTGTTACACGTGAACCAGAGTCTGTATTTTATAATAAATTGTTGTATATTTGAATTCCTTATGAACTTGATTTATTTTACTGTCATAATAATATTCAATACAATGCTGCCTAAAAAACCCCCTGGGGAATTTGTCTTTTTTGTATTTCCAGATTCCGATAAGCCCCCTGCCCGCAGATCCCCACAACCACCGTGCAAGGGTTGTGGGGATGAGGCCCTTGTCCCCATCAACATGGGGACAAGGTGTTTTGGGGGCTACCTCAAAGCACCCTCCCAATGTTGAGGGCATGTGGCCTGGTATGGTTCAGGAGGGGGGCGCTCTCTCGTCCCCCCCTCTTTTCCTGCGGCCTGCCAGGTCGCGTGATTCGGATAAGGGTCTGGTATGGATTTTTGGGGGACCCCCACGCCATTTTTTAAAAATTTTGGCGGCGGGGTTCCCCTTAAAATCCTTACCAGACCTGAAGGGTCTGGTATAGATTTTGAGGGGACCCCACGCCATTTAAAAAAAAAAAGTTTGGCCGGAGTTCCCCTTAATATCCATACCAGACCTGAAGGGCCTGGTATGGAATTTAGGGGGACCCCCACGTCATTTATTTTTTTTATAATTTTGGTTCGGGGTTCCCCTGTGGGGAATTCCCATGCCGTTTTTATCAATGAACTTTTATGTGTATTGTCTGACCGGCAATTCATTAGTAGCCGCGAGTAGTTTTAAATTACTTTTTTTCCTTTGAAATGTCATTTTGCTGTCAGACTGTTCTAAACACGGGAAACATGCGCTCCTTTACAGGCATACTATAGACACCCCCAGGTACGAAATTTAAAGGAATATTACACTTTTATTGTTTTACTTTAAGCATTATTAAAATCACTGCTCCCAAAAAAACGGACATTTTTAAAACTTTTTTTTGCATTGATCCATTTCCCCTGGGGCAGGACCCGGGTCCCCAAACACTTTTTATGACAATACCATGCATATAAGCCTTTAAAATTAGCACTTTTTATTTATCCCATAGACTTTTAAAGGGTGTCCGCGGCTTTCAAATTTGCAGCGAACACCCCAAATTGTTCACTGTTCGACGAACTGGCGAACAGCCGATGTTCGAGTCGAACATGGGTTCGACTCAAACTCGAAGTTCATCCCTATTAGGGAGGGATTTAATGACTCTAGAGATTTCCACTTCAGTCATAGGGGAGTTCAATTGTGAGAGTGTGTATTCGTCTATGGTTGGGAGTTGAAGGTCGGCCAGATATTTTTGAATCCCATCATCTTTAGGTTGTATAGTGTCTGGGTCATTCTGAAGATTACTGTATATAACGTTTGATAGTATTCTCAAAAGGAGTTTGCTATATCCCTTGGATGGAATTTCTTAGAGTTAGTTCCTGGATTCAATAGATATGCTATTGAATTTTTTGGGCGTCATGCTTTAAGTTGATTTGCTAAAAGCTTGCCAGACTTGTTACCTTGTGAGTAGAACATGGCTTTGATTCCATGTGTCTGTTTTTCGTGATCTGATAGCATAAGAAGACTCAGTTTGTGTCTACATGTTGTTAGGTCAGCGAGAGAGCTTGGGTCGTGAGTTTGTTTGTGGTGTGTTTCAAGGTTTTGTAGTTTGGTGAGTAAGTTTTCAATCAACTACAACCTGCGTTTCCATTCTCTAGATGCCAGCTATAGCAACAGCCCCCTAGTATAAGCCTTATGCGTGCACCATACATTAGACATGTTTGATTTGGGGGTTAAATTGAGTTGGAAGAATTCATCTGATTGTACAGTCAGTCTTTCCCTATATGTTTGATTATTAAATAGAAATGCATTTTTGCGCCAAAGACGAGTCGGAAGGGCTCTGTGGTCTTCTGTCAAAGTTAATTTGATGGGAGCGTGATCTGACCAAGTTATAGACATAATTTCTGATTTAAGGACTTTATGTAGTAGGTTCAGGTCAGTTAGAAAGAAATCAGTGCTTGAATATGATCCGTGGGGAGCTGAAAAGTAGGTGAAATCTCTTTCAGTGGCATGCATACACCTCCACGAATCATATAGAAGGTTCTTTTTAAGGAAGTCTTGCAAAGTTTGTCTAACATGGGAACTAGGTTTTGAGACATGCAATTTTTGGTCTACTATGGTGTTGAAATCACCTACAAGTAGGAGTGAGCCCTTCCAAATCTTCTCTACTTTCCTGTAAAGAGAGTTTAAGAACTTAAGTTGGCCAACATTAGGCGCATACAGATTTACAATAGTATAGGAGGTATTTTTAATAGTACAGATTAGGATTATATATCGGCCCTTTTGGTCAGTGTGGACCTCATGCATTGTAAATGCTAACGAGGAGCTAATAGCTATAAGGACACCATTTTTCTTGACTGGGGCTTTAATTTTTTTTGGACTTTATCTCTGGACATACCTATTGTTGCAGTTCTTTGCCCCCTTCTGTGTTTATTTGAAAATGGAACACTATCAGGGTTCCGTTTGGGAACAAAAGATGCATTGTTATCAGGCAAAATATGAGGGTACTAATGGTGCATCTACAGATGTAATAGCCTTCTTTTTTTAAGCTTAGAAAGCTGATGGAGTGGATCCGCCACTTTCTGGCATATAAAGTTTTTGGAGCAATATATTGGAGAGAAATGTTGCTCTATGGGTCTATGAATTCAGATATTACCCATTCTGAGAACTATTGACAATGACCAAATGGAAAGACACTCTTCTATCATGTTCACATGAAATGATGAGATTGCTCATCAGTAAATATAAAAAAAAAATGATAACTATTGATAAAGATACACGCGAGTTATTTGTGCAACACCCCAACATTAGCAATCAACCATTGTTTAAGGAAAGGGATATTGAGCTTACTCAGCACCTAGATAGGTTTAATATGGACATTATTGGCAAAAAGGACCAGAAATTCTTTTTGGATGAACAAGCCTTTTGTCAATCCATGCCACCTAGACTGTACCCTCGCAGGGACCAACCTAGAGTCAGACAGCGATGCTGCATTAGATACGGCATCTGTTAGATCTACCTCCTCCTCAATTAGAAATACTGACACCTCATATATAAAACAAGGATATAAACGTCACAATATGGAGGAAAATGTAGGCAGAAAGGACGACTCAAAAAGACACCCTGGCCCAAGTACGGATCAGGGCGCTGTAGGACAGCCATTCATTACTAATTCTAGAGGAAACAGACTAACCAACAGAGCTGTGACAAATAGTCCTTCCAGTTCCAGCTCTACTGGTTCTAAAATGACTCCATCAGCAACAGACCCCAACAATGTTTTAATCAGCAAAGACAATGTCGACCTCAACCCAATAAAAGCAATAGCGGTACTGGACCAGTATGCATACAGGCCCAGTGTGAATTAGATGCCATCTTAGAGGCCAAAGTAAATGTGGACATGGAAATTATTAATCTTTCATCATATAATCTTACACTTCTGGACGAACAAGTTTTATCCAAAGGTCTGAGTTTCTGCCCTCAGACTGATATCGATCAGAGCGAAGCTTTCAAAGACACCAACTTGTTTGTACGCAATGTCCTCTTGAGCGTTATGTATTCTAGATCCAATACCACTTCTGATACTGTTTCAATAACAGGCTCGTTGAGAGATCGACTCAGAGTGAGAGGATACAGTAAAAAATGTTGAGCTAAAGCATATAACCGAGCGATAGGCAAGACTAGAGATTCACTATTGTTTCATAAAAAGGTTGCAAAGACAAGCGGCAATGTTTGTTTTGTTACCCGTTATGGCTCTCAACATGAGGACTTTAAAACCATATTGCAAAAACACTGGTATTTATTGACCAATGATCCGGGCCTCATCTCTTAAGGATAAGTTGGTGCATAGCCATTTGACTTGACCAAGTTCCAAAACTCATTCACTCAAGTGCACTTTCCAATGTGGCGGATGCCCGTATCGCAAGTACATTAATATGGACCAAAAACCTATCTTACCGAATGGGAATAGATTTTTTCCCCCCAAAATTTGTAAATGGTCAAACTAAGGGAATTGTATACCTTATGACCTGCGAATGTGGTGCGTTCTACAAAGGGAAGACCTTTAGGGAATTTTGGAAACGCATTTACAACCATACTTATGCTATTGAAATTGATGATATATACTCCCCTATAGGTAGGCATGCTGGCCAGGACCATGTATACGGTTCTCCCAAAGTCCAATTTTTATGCCTTAAACACATTCCACAGGATCCACGTGGGGGAAACTGGGATAGGGTTATTCTCCAGAGAGAAATGAGGTGGATATTCTCACTAGGAGCCACCCATTTAGGGTGTGGTAATGTATTACTTTATATGTTTGTTAACTGTTTTTCCATTTAGGGACCTGTTTTATGTGTCATGTATGATGCTGCCTTTCACTCTGGGCACATGATAGTGTTTGGAGATCAGTGTTTAGATTCATATTTATAACTATACCTAAAAACTTTTTTATTATCATTTTTTCTATCATCAGGTGCTTTGCCCCCTTTTCCCCGTTTTCTTCTTTTTCCCGGGAGCTTTAATCCCTCCTGGTTTTCCAGATCCCTCCTTGTACATCTTGTGCATATACGCCCATGGGGAGGATCTCTCTCTTTTGAGCGGCGGGAGGTGTTGCATGGACGGGTCTCGATACCATAGGTCTCCTTCCGCCCAGACGTTTGGAGACCAGTGGGATTGGCATCCTCTTCTCCATTCCGCAGACATGGTGTCACCACGCGGCATACACCTATCTGCCCCTCTTGCAGGGAGATATGGGCAGCCGCGTCTGTGAACACACTCCAGCGTGACATCAGCGAGTGGACGTCGCCACGCATGCGCTATTGTGTGTTTGACGTGATAGGCGGCGTCACCCAGCCCATGGACGTGATGCCGACACGCTGGCACAGCCGTGCGTGCACACTGGATGGTGGTGTCGTAACTGGTGGCCTTTATGTTTTTGATACAGCTGATTCAGCTGTATCACAATTAGGGGATATCAGTAACCAGCTGGCCGCATTTTATGGGGATGAGCAATCATGCCTCCCTCTTTTTTATGCAAGCCTATTGGTGGTTTTCCACCATGAGGATGCTGTGTGGGTGGCGCCAACCCAATGGTCTGGACTATTTAGTCCACTGTGGACCACTGTTTGGCTACAGTGCAGTTTACCAAGGTACAGGCCACCTGGTGTTAAGTCTGTCTTCCTCACAGGGTAAGTGATCTTGCATTTGAAGGTTTATAGGTTTTGTATGGCAGCTTCATTCATTTTTATGGGGATGTCAGCTGGTCCTCTGTTGGAGTTGGCTCTCTCTCTATTTTTTGTATCTCAACCTATTTGTTCACTAGCATGGACATTTATAATGATATCCTCTTTATGTAAAGTATAGTTTTTAATTTAATTTTCACACTCACAGTAACTGACACACATTAATCGAGCACCATTTTTCATTTCAACATTCACACCATGAGTGATTGGCCTCTCTGTTTATATATACACTGGACTATAGGTCACTCACATTTGCACTGTTTATTTTTACAATAAGAAAAATATACTCCTAATCTCATTATATCATTATTTTATCTCATCGTTTTAGCACATGTACACTTTCATTTTATATATGCTCTCATATTATTTCATCTTACACAATAATATTTTTTATTTTTTATTATTATTTATTTATTATTAAGTATATTTCTTTATTTTTTAAACACAGTTTATTTTCAATTTTATTATATAATTATTTAATTCCATCACGTTAGCACATAGGCACCCTCATCACACATCCACCTTTATTATTTCATTTCAACCGACATCATTTCTATTAGTCACATCATTATATTTACATTAACTGTTTGGCCAGGTTGTTTATTTGGTCTATCTTATTGATTGTTTAGGTGTGGGTACTTCCCTCTATGAGATCAACATTCTTCAACCAGGCTCCGGCTCTTGTTGTTTCTCATTGGTTTCCATCTCCCCGCCCTCACACAGCTCCCGGGGGAAGATTGGTGGCATGGGTGGCATTCTATGCATTTATGCATCTATTTTTACCGATGTACTGTTTTGAAGTTTTTCTTTTAAAAGTTAGGATGGTATACCCACCTGAATACATCAATCTCTTGTCCACTTTAAAGCCAGTCATCTATACGATGACAGTAGGCCAGGATTTTTTCATCAATTGTAAGTGGAACATACTGGATATTATATGTAAATGTTTGGCACCCCTTCCCCCCTTTTTTTTGTACTGTACTGGTTTACATAGTTACATAGTAGGTGAGGTTAAAAAAAGACACAAGTCCATCAAGTCCAACCTATGTGTGTGATTATGTGTCAGTATTGCATTGTATATCCCTGTGTGTTGTGGTCATTCAGGTGCTTATCTAATAGTTTCTTGAAGCTATCAATGCTCCCCGCTGAGACCACCGCCTGTGGAAGGGAATTCCACATCCTTGCTGCTCTTACAGTAAAGAACCCTCTATGTAGTTTAAGGTTAAACCTCTTTTCTTCTAATTTTAATGAGTGGCCACGAGTCTTGTTAAACTCTCTTCTGCAAAAAAGTTTTATCCCTATTGTGGGGTCACCAGTCCGGTATTTGTAAATTGAAATCATATCCCCTCTCAAGCGTCTCTTCTCCAGAGAGAATAAGTTCAGTGCTCGCAACCTTTTCTCATAACTAAGATCCTCCAGACCCTTTATTAGCTTTGTTGCCCTTCTTTGTACTTGCTCCATTTCCAGTACATCCTTCCTGAGGACTGGTGCCCAGAACTGGACCACATACTCTAAGTGCGGCCGGACAAGAGTCTTGTAGAGCGGGAGAATTATCGTTTTATCTCTGGAGTTGATCCCCCTTTTAATGCATGCCAATATTCTGTTTGCTTTGTTAGAAGCAGCTTGGCATTGCCTGCCATTGCTGAGCCTATCATCTACTAGGACCCCCAGGTCCTTTTCCATCCTATTTATTTTATTTATTTATTCATTTGTGCTTTTGATCTCCAGGCATCTATCTGTGCTTCTCCCGAAGAAGCGAGACTCCTCTCGTGAAATGCGTTGAGACACAGCACAGCTGTCCTAGACTGGACCTCCAAGGTGATATTCTCTGAAATATTGCCTGTGCCATGCGCAACACAGGAAAGGCAGTGGGTGATTAGAGAGCTGAATGCATGGCTCAAGACCTGGTGTAGGGAGGAGGGATTTGGGTTTCTAGAGCACTGGGCTGACTTTTCATTGGGGTGCAACCTATATGCTAAAGACGGTTTGCACTTGAATGGAAGGGGGTCTGCTGTGCTGGGGGAGAGGTTTATAGGAAGGCTGGAGGAGTATTTAAACTAGGATTAAGGGGGGAGGGTGAACTAGAATTACATCAAGAAGACAGGTCAGTTAGGGGTCAGACATTAATGGAGGGTGGAATGGGGACAGATGGGGGGAGGGTTATGGCAGGTGACAAGAAATTTCCCATGTTGCAAACAGCCATTGGAAACTGTAGTGCCATTTGTACTACTAAAAAATATATGAAAAACACCAGACCAAAATGTAATAATGCATTAAAGTGTTTGTTCACCAATTCCAGAAGTCTGCCAAGCAAAATAGGTGAGTTGGAAGCTCTGGTGCATGAAGTGAACTATGATGTAATCGGTATTGCTGAAACTTGGCTTCAATCCTCACATGACTGGGCTATTAATATTCCTGGCTATGCACTCTTTCGGAGAGACAGGGTAAAAAGGAAAGGTGGCGGGGTCTGTCTCTATGTGAGAAGTGATCTCAAAGCAAGTGTGAAAGAGGACCTGATTGATGGAGAGTGTGATGAGTCTGAAGCATTATGGGTGGAACTACATATAGATGGGCGTAGTTCAAAGTTAATCATTGGAGTTTGTTATAGACCACCCAATGTTAACGAGGAGGTGGAGACTCAGCTCCTTGCACAGATGGAAAGGGCTGCAAGGGCTGGGACAGTGATAATAATGGGAGATTTTAACTACCCAGAAATTGACTGGAGTAATGGCACTGCTGGGACAGTTAAAGGGCAAAAATTTATAAACCTAGTACAGGACAATTTTATGGTCCAGTTTATTGAGGCCCCAACTAGGAATGAAGCTCTGTTGGACCTGGTAATCTCAAACCATGCAGAGCTTATTACTAATGTGCAGATAAAGGAACACCTGGGTAGCAGTGACCATAACATGATTTCATTTGATGTTAGCTGTAAACAAGAAATACATAAGGGAAAGATAAAAACACTTAACTTCAAGAGAGCAAATTTTCCAAGGATGAGGGCTGCTCTCGAGGACTTAGACTGGGAGGGAATATTGGCAGCGATAAACACAGAACAGAAATGGGAATTCTTCAAAAAGACTGTTTGGGACCTCACTGCAAAGTATATTCCCATGGGCAATAAGTTTAAAAGGCTAAAAAGAAAACCTATGTGGCTCACGGTCAAAGTTAGAAAAGCTATAAACAATAAGAAAAGAGCTTTTAAAAAATATAAAAATGAAGGAACACTAGTGTCATTTAAATGCTACAAAGAATTTAACAGAATATGTAAAAAGGAAATCAAGGGTGCAAAAATTCAAAATGAACGAGAGATCGCAAAAAATAGTAGGACAAACCCAAAAAAATTCTTCAAATATATTAATAGTAAAAAGGTCAGGTCTGAGCATGTAGGCCCTTTACAAAATAATCTAGAGTGGGTGACTGGGGACAAGGAGAAGGCTAATTTATTAAATACTTTCTTCAGCTCTGTGTATACAAAAGAGCATGGGGAAGTTCATGTCCATAATGGGGGTGGTATTGACACAGCCCCCAATGATCCACAATGGCTCAAAAGGGATATGGTCCAGAAATATTTAGACAGAATAAAGGTGGATAAAGCACCTGGACCTGATGGCATCCACCCACGGATCCTAAAAGAATTGAGCTCTGTAATTTCAAAGCCATTGTATCTAATTTTTAGGGACTCATTAATGACGGGAATAGTACCGCTGGATTGGCGCAGGGCGAACGTGGTGCCTATATTTAAAAAGGGATCAAAGTCTTTACCAAGTAACTATAGACCTGTTAGTTTAACTTCTATAGTCGGGAAGATACTGGAGCGTTTAATAAAAGACCACATAGACGAGTTCTTGCTGGAAAAAAACATTTTAAGCAACAGACAGCATGGGTTCATGAAAGACAGAAGTTGTCAGACAAACCTGATTTCTTTTTATGAAGAGGTAAGTAAAACCTTGGACAGAGGGGTGGCTGTGGACGTGGTTTATTTGGATTTTGCAAAAGCGTTTGATACAGTTCCGCACACACGGCTCATGTGTAAGTTAAAGTCTACAGGCTTGGAAATATCAGTTTGTAAATGGATAGAAAACTGGCTAAAAGACAGAATTCAGAGAGTAGTGGTTAATGATTCTTACTCTGAATGGTCTAAGGTTATCAGTGGTGTACCCCAAGGTTCAGTGCTGGGACCCTTACTCTTTAATATCTTTATAAATGATATTGGGTCTGGGATCAAAAGTAACATTTCTGTCTTTGCAGATGACACCAAGCTATGCAGTGGAATAACGTCCTTACAGGATGTCTCCAATTTACAAGCTGACCTCAATGCTCTGTCTAATTGGGCGACTATGTGGCAGATGAGGTTTAATGTTGAGAAATGTAAAGTTATGCACTTGGGGGCTAAGAATATGCATGCATCATACATGCTAGGGGGAGTACAACTGGGGGAATCTGTAGTGGAGAAGGATCTGGGGGTTTTGGTAGATCATAAGCTCAATAATAGCATGCAATGCCAAGCTGCGGTTTCCAAAGCGAGCAAAGTTCTTTCTTGTATTAAGAGAGGTATGGACTCCAGAGAGAGAGATATCATTTTGCCCCTGTTCAAATCATTAGTAAGACCTCATCTGGAATATGCAGTTCAGTTTTGGACACCAGTTCTCAAAAAGGATATCGGGGAACTGGAGAAAGTGCAGAGAAGGGCAACCAAACTGATAAGAGGCATGGGGGAGCTCAGCTATGAGGAAAGATTAGAGGAACTGAATTTGTTCACTCTTGAGAAGAGGAGAATAAGGGGGGATATGATCAACATGTTTAAATATATAAGGGGTCCATATAGTGAAATTGGTGTTGAGTTATTCACTTTACGGTCAACACAGAGGACAAGGGGGCACTCTTTACGACTGGAGGAAAAGAGATTTCATCTCCAAATACGGAAAGGTTTCTTCACAGTAAGAGCTGTGAAAATGTGGAATAGACTCCCTCCAGAGGTGGTTCTGGCCAGCTCAGTAGATTGCTTTAAGAAAGGCCTGGATACTTTCCTAAATGTACATAATATAACTGGGTACTGACATTTATAGGTAAAGTTGATCCAGGGAAAATCCGATTGCCTCTCTGGGATCAGGAAGGAATTTTTTCCCCTGCTGTAGCAAATTGGAGCATGCTCTGCTGGGGTTTTTTGCCTTCCTCTGGATCAACTGTGGGTATAGTATTGGGTATATTGGATTGTACGTTTTTTTTTTTTTTTTTTTATGGTTGGACTGGATGGACTTGTGTCTTTTTTCAACCTGACTAACTATGTAACTGTTGGCAGTCATTTTCATGACATATCCAGGTCTTACGGAAAGGTTTATTACATGAATGTAAAATCTACTAATATGTTGATGCTTAATATATTTTCTTTTTTCTGTATGTAGCGCTGGTAGATTTACAATCTACCGCAGATTAGGTAAATTTGGTAAATTGTGTGTTAGGAAGGTTAAAAGTTCACCTCTGTTCCAGCTTGGCTGATGTTGTGTGTGCTTCCGTGCTGACCAGTGGGTGTCGCTGTTACCATTAGTCAGTGTTGGAAGAGCAACGTGTTGAAGTGTATAGATGCTCCTCTGTCTTGGAGGCAAGATCGGTGGAGGTGGTCCTCCGAGTTCCATTCTGGGAAGAGGGTATTTATGGGACAGACGCCATGTTCTAAGGTCATTTTTCAGCCACCTGCTGGCCCTCCTGGCCGACAGGTATGCGTTCAGGATCTACCTCGTGGTCCTCCGATCGGAGGCCCACGATGCTACAGCGCAGGGGTGGGTCCAGAGGCTTGTCTGGGGCCTACCACCGTGGCTAAGGAATGGTCCTGAGCTGTCGGTCCTGTGTGATGAAGCTGGACAGCCGAGGAGATCCCAGGGGAGGACCCGTCTTGGAGAGATCACGCAGCGTGCTGGTCTATAGAGGGGCCTAGTGACTCGGCTGGAGGACATATCCAAAAGAAGTAACCATACAGCATAGTGTCGCTGGTTCAGTTTAAAGGTTCAGGCGCTGTGACTGACTGTTCACTTCAGAAGATCTGGTACATCCTGTGGCAGAGGATCGTGCAGATTTACCCCCCAAATAAGTCTGTGGCAGAGACTTTAGATTTGTGCTGCGTACTGGCTGCTAGACCTGTGAGAGAGGCCTATCCAGACGAGAAAAGAGTGCGTCCCATGAGGGGAACACATTCCACATAATTATCTGAATTCTACCGGGACATTTGTCGCTAAGATCTTGTAAGAAGATATTTGAATTTCTCCTGAAGGTTTCCTTTTCTGTCTCTTTCCTGCTACTTCCTAAAGTTTGACTGTTTAATAAAGCATTGAAAACGTACTCCAGTGTTGGTGCATGTGTTGTCCAGCATTAAATTCAACAGAACCCCTAGACCCGGTGCCGGTGAAACAGAGGGAAACAAAGTGAAGGTAACAGACGCACTTAAACCAGCAGCTCCACAGTGAGTTAGTGCTACATGTGGGGGCTCGTCCGGGATTTGTTGACTGACAATTATTGCAACCCAGTGGAGTGTTTTACCGGGAGTTTACAGAGAGAGCTGGACTTTGAAAAAAAAATCTTTTCAGGAAGAGGAAAGGTTAAACCACAGGACTTTGCTTTTGGGTGCATAGACGCTGGGTGCCAGAAGAGGCCCGGGAGCTACGTGACTGAAAGAACAAGTGGGAGGAGTTACCCTATTTGCTACCGCATGGGATGCGTGTAGTGTGCTTGGCGCCAGAGGAGAAGAGAAGCCTCGTGATCGTGCTGAAAAGATCAGAGTGTGGCCATGTCTTTTTTGGCGTTGCAATCAGTTGTGGGACCCAGAGTGTTCCCTGCAAGCACCGTGATGAATACTGTGCAATCTGGAATTCTGCTCACGGATACTGGATTTCGTATGAAACTGCAGGGGAAGTTTGAGATACCTCGGGAGATGTTGAGGGACTGGGCATGACCTGCCATCGATGTGGAGGATTGGCTGTGCATCTTCGTCCATTCGGCCGATGCCCGCAATGTGGAGAGTACTTGTTTGTAGTGGAGCCACCTACTATGCTACCCCGTGCCTATCGGATGGATTGGCTGACAGGTATCGCTACAGTGGAAGCTGCTACCGCTACAGAGAGAGAGCAACGGGCCGCCACTTCGCCTGTTGCTACCGACAAGGTTTCGGAAAGAGACGCTGCTGCTGCCGTCACATCAGGAGACATTACTTTGATTCCTGAGTCCACTACACCTGTTCCTGTAGTGCCTACTCAGAAGATGGTGGGCTATGTGAATGCTTCTCGTGGCCGTGGTCGAGGTCTACCCCAGAGGTTACCTGAGCCGGAGCTACCAGAGTCTATGTCTGGAACCGGTAAGCCACTGTTGGGGACTGTAAATAGGTATTTGCCAGCAGAAGAATTGAGAGACTCGGAAATAGAATCCATGTCAGATTTTTCCGGGGATGATGACTTGTTCGAAACCATGTCGCAAGGGCTATTGTGGTCACAAGGCGAGGATGTTGCCTCCACAATGACCCTTCCTGAATGGACTGCCATGAGTTCTGGGAAGACGTTGCCCTGTGTGGAGACACACAGTGCTGTTGCTGGGACTTTGTCAAAAGTTATTGATTCGCTACAGACACCTGCTGGGTCTATGGTGAAAAAGTCATTAGACTCCTGTGTACCTGTCACGTATCTTGTGGACGAGCCCGACTTGCAAGGGATGGCCTCTCTTGCAGCTCCGATTCGAGGACCCTGGTAGAGTATACAGGAAGCACAAGAGTCAGGAGTGGCACGAGGGCCTGGCAGGATCAACAGCAGGAGGTAGGTCTGGAACTCTGGAAACACTGTGCAGTGGAGATTAAGCTGAGCTGGTAGGTAGACTGGAACACTGGTGCAGCAGACTGGGACTGGATAGCAGGCTGGAACACACAGGACAGCAGACTGGAACACTGATGCAGCAGACTGGGACCACACAGCAGACTGGAACTGGATAGCAGGCTGGAACACACAGGGCAGCAGACTGGAACACTGGTGCAGCAGACTGGAACCACACAGCAGACTGGAACTGGATAGCAGGCTGGAACACACAGGACAGCAGACTGGAACACTGGTGCAGCAGACTGGAACCACACTGCAGACTGGAAGGTCAGACAAGCCGGATCGATAGCCAAACGGACTGTGGATGAGCCGAAGGGTCAGGCAGAAGAGTGGTCAGACAAGCCGGGGTCAGATGCAGGCAGAAAGCAGGGATAGTCAGAACCAAGCCAGGATCAGATGCAGTCAGACAGCTAGGATAATCAGGAACAAGCCGGGTCTAGTACAGGAAACAGGTTCTCAGGAAATGCACACGTAACGCTGTAGAGCAGACAGCAAGATTCTCATGTGACAGTTCAGTTTAAACAGCCCGCCTGGCGTGCACGCTCCTGCGTATGCACGCACACGTGCACGCCTGCGCATGCGCGCAACTGCCCGCACAGGGCGTCTGATACTGACAGGACTTTCCTGACAGTACCGCCTGGTATGGGAAAAGACAGATCTTTGCCAAAACTTGCTCGCTTGCAAAGGATGTTAAACAAGCGTGTGGCCGCAGAGTATGGATTAGAATTCCCCTATGTGCCCCAGGATGTCATGCGGGAGATTGAAGCTAATCGGGAACTTTGGTACAACGAAGCTATTTGGGACTACTTATCTGTGCCTAAGCCCTTTAGTAAGACTGGATGTTCTGTCCGGATGGATGAACGTTTTAACGGATGCTATGTTCATTGGAACTATGGTCGTCATATCTATGCTGATAAAGTTGTGATCTGCAGACCGGGAAAGGACAATGCTGTATATTTTATTACCACTGTAGATAAAGAAGGAAAATATGTGACTCTACCAGATCCTCGGTTTTACTGGTAATTATGGACACTATTACTTTGAAGTTAGCTAGTTAGATAGCGACAGGGCAAAGAGATCTGTGTGGTCAAGATCTACAGATCCTGTTCTGTGTTTAAATCCAAGGACTTCTGTTTGCTAGCCAGATTTCTTTGATAAGAAAAGTTCTTGTGCAGGGATGGACTCCAAAAGTAAATATTCTTTCTAATACAAATCATAGGAAGAGAGTCATATTCTAAATGAGGCTTTGTTCCTGGTGTTGTGTAGTGTGTATATATGTATGTCTAAATATGTTTTTTTTTTCAGGGATCATCGGATCATATGTATAGCTGGGAGGCTTTTCAGCTAGTTAGTTAGTGAGGTTGTAAAAAAAAAAAAATTATATTGTGGTTTTGTTCGCGGCTGTGAACATAATGTTTTATAGATATAAGTCTCATAAAGTCATTAAACTGTCCTTTTTTCTCTCTCTTTGCCTATCTAAAGTTATAAGAAACTCAAATGCTACTCTCAGGCTTGAGAGTTACTGTTACTGTTACTGCGTTTAGGACAGACGTTGGGGACAACGTCTATTGTAGTGGGGGGAGTATGTAGCGCTGGTAGATTTACAATTTACCGCAGATTAGGTAAATTTAGTAGATTGTGTGTTAGGAAGGTTAAAAGTTCACCTCTGTTCCAGCTTGGCTGACGTTGTGTGTGCTTCCGTGCTGACCGGTGGGTGTCGCTGTTACCATTAGTCAGTGTTGGAAGAGCAACGTGTCGAAGTGTATAGATGCTCCACTGTCTTGGAGGCAAGCTCGGTGGAGGTGGTCCTCCGAGTTGCATTCTGGGAAGAGGGTATTTATGGGACAGACGCCATGTTCTAGGGTCCTTTTGCAGCCACCTGCTGGCCCTCCTGGCCGACAGGTATGTGTTAAGGAGCTACCTCATGGTCCTCCAATTGGGAGGCCCACGGTGCTACGGCGCAGGGGTGGGTCCAGAGGCTTGTCTGGACCACCGCGGCTGAGGAATGGTCCTGAGCTGTCGGTCCTGTGTGACGAAGCTGGACAGCCGAGGAGATCCCAGGGGAGGACCCGTCTTGGAGAGGTCACGCAGCTTGCTGGTCTATAGAGGGACCTAGTGACTCGGCTGGAGGATGTACTTAAAAGAAGTAACCATATAGCATAGTGTCGCCAGTTTGGCTTAAAGGTTCAGGCGCTGTGACTGACTGTTCACTGCAGAAGATCTGATACATCCTGTGGCAGAGGATCGTGCAGATTTACCCCCCAAATAAGTCTGTGGTAGAGACTTTAGATTCGTGCTGCGTACTGGCTGCTAGACCAGTGAGAGAGGCCTATCCAGACGAGCAAAGAGTGTGTCCCATGAGGGGAACGCATTCCACATAATTATCTGAATTCTACCGGGACATTTGTCGCTAAGATCTTGTAAGAAGATATTTGAGTTTCTCCTGAAGGTTTCCTTCTCAGTCTCTTTTCTGCTACTTCCTAAAGTTTGACTGTTTAATAAAGCATTGAAAACGTACTCCAGTGTTGGTGCGTGTGTCGTCCAGCAGTAAACTCAACGGAACCCCTAGACCCGGTGCCGGTGAAACAGAGGGAAGCAAAGTGAAGGTAACAGAACCGCTTAAACCAGCAGCTCCACAGTGAGTTAGTGCTACATGTATTACATTTTGTTTTTAAATGTTTGTTAATAAATCATTTATAAATTTTACTTGCCACATTTTGAGGTGTACTCTTTAAAATTCCCATGGGTAATTTTATTTTTTGTTGTGACCAAGATAAACCTATTTGGTTCAGATGGTGTGTGGCAGCAACCAGGTGAGGAGTACAAAGACAAGTGTGTCTTGCCTACAGTCAAGCATGGTGGTGAGAGTGTCATGGTCTGGGGCTGCATGAGTGCTGCCGGCATTGGGGAGCTACAGTTCATTGAGGGAACCATGAATGCCAACATGTACCGTGACATATTAAAGCAGAGCATGATTCCCTCCCTTCCGAGACTGGGCCACAGGCCAGTATTCCAACATGATAACGACCCCAAACACACCTCCAAGATGACCACTGCCTTGCTAAAGAAGCTAAGGGTAAAGGTGATGGACTGGCCAAGCATGTCTCCAGACCTAAACCCTATTAAGCATCTGTGGGGCATCCTCAAATGGAAGGTGGAGGAGCGCAAGGTCTCTAACATCCATCAGCTCTGTGATGTCGTCATAGAGGAGTAGAAGAGGACTCTAGTGGCAACCTGTGATGCTCTGGTAAACTCCATGCCCAAGAGGGTTGTAAAGGAAATTTATAAGTTCTGTATATAATTGTATTCTATTTTTTTATGTATTTCACACTGCCCTCACTGTGCACACGGCACTAATAATGTTTTCAATATATGTTTGCATTCTTTCGAGTCCTGATTAGAATTAGTCTGCCTATGTTATGCCCCTTATTACCATAAATGTACAATTGTAATATTAATGTGATACCTACGTAATCATGTGTATAAAAACCTTCAACTGTGTCGTAATAAAGCAGAACAGTTATTTGGAAAGATGTGGAGTGTATCTTTTGTGTCTGTTCCCTACTGCAGTAGTTATTCACTTGGAACCACTAATCAATATGAGGATAGGAGTTGTCTATCTATAAAATGTCCAGGTCAGATTGCGAGCTTTGCCTAGGAGAGGATTTACAGGTGGCCCAGGGAATCCGAAATGAGGAGCTTGAGACGATACGGGAATTTCTGATTATCAGCCGGCTGAGGTAAGCCTTTTGCTTACATTTGAGTTATCAGACTTCCTTGATTGGTAAGGCATTTTCTGGACAAAGGGTACCTATTTTACTCCCCTTAATCGAACTGTATTGATTGGTGGTTATATGTTATGTTGTCACTGTCTACTGTCCATTGGAGTGTTATAGATAAGAAAGGGAGGAATAGTGCTGTTCACAGGTATATGTAGTAGATCTGCTAGATAAAGTAGTTTAGAGGCAAGAGGGTATAGGCACACGTAGAGAAGACTGGCCAGTCATTATGGGCACTAGACTGAAAGGGACATTTTGATGTTAAGTTGTGGGATGAATTTGGGGTCAGGCACTACAACTAGTAAAGTCAAAACAGAGAAATGAGAGGTAAAACAAAATACTTTATATGTTGTCAGAGAGGGAAGATGGGATGAGCACTATGGCTGCCTGTCTGATCATAGAATCATAGAAGCTAGAGTATGTGAAGTAAGGGATTACAATACATGGGATGCAAAGGATATTAGAACAAAATAAGGAAATCAGAATTTAAGCATGGTAATATTAAAAAGAGTTAAAAAAAGTGAGAGAATGATATGCATGTGTTGTGTACAAATGGGAAAAATGTAAGCAATTTTAGAGAGATATTCATGTATGTGTGTAAATGCTGAACCTTTAGTTCTATCTCTTGTGTGTGTCATGTATGCAGATGTGAGTACCTCCTTTGCGCTCTAATGAAAGAATGTAGCTGGGATGAGAGATCAGTGATAAGCTGGAAGGACACCATGCCAATTTCAGTTTTTTAGACAAAACATTTATAACAAAATGTGTCGGGATAATTAATCTAATGATAAACAATGTGATCACAATTATTTTGAATCTGTTTTCCAAACATGGTAAAATGAAGGTTACATTTAACCGTGTATTACACAAATTGAATAGCCTTTGATAGTGGAAAATGTCCTAATTTAAGAAAATATATCTCTGCATATATATTAAAATTAGGGTGTAATATTGAGATTATCACTTGAGTATTAATTTCTGATATGAGTTTAACAATTTTATTAATAATATAGATTTATTGTAACTGGTTTAGACAACATTTGGTTGGAAATGAAATCCAGGTTATTGGGGAAATTTGTAAGATGGGTTTAGTTTAGATTAAGATAACAATTTTGTAATTTTACATTTATACAATAAACCCTTATTGAGAGAAAGAAAAGATTAAGATGAGGTTATTAATTGGAATACAGCTGCCATAATATTTAACAAAGCCAAGATGGATTTAATGGTTTATATCAAAGCATATTCATGTGTTAGAATGGTCCAGTCAAAGTCCAGACCTAAATCCAATTGATAATCTGTGGCAAGACTTGAAAATTGCTGTTCACAGATGCTCTCCATCCAATCTGACAGAGCTTAAGCTATTTTTCAAAGAAGAATGGGTCAAAATGTCACTCTCTAGATGTGCAAAGCTGGCAGAGACATCCCCAAAAAGACTTGTTGCTGTATTTGCAGCGAAAGGTGGTCCTACAAAGTATTGACTCAGGGGGGCTGAATACAAATGCACGCCACACTTTTCACATATTTATTTGTAAAATAAATTGAAAACCATTTATCATTTTCCTTCCACTTCACAATTATGTGACACTTTGTGTTGGTCTATCACATAAAATCCCAATAAAATACATTTATGTTCTTGGTTGTAACATGACAAAATGTGGAAAATTTCAAGGGGTATGGATTCTTTTTCAAGGCACTGTATGCCAAGTAGTTCCAAGGCCCTACCACGAGTACCTGAACAGTTTCAGTAAATGGGGGGCAGATACTCTCCCCCCATACAGACCTTATGATTGCCCCATTGAGCTTCTCCCTGTAGCCAAAATTCCCTGGGAACGGGAACTTGGGTCCTTAAAAGACTACAGTGACGAAAACCTGACGAAAACCTGCAGAAAGGATTCATCCATCCTTCTAGCTCACCGGCTGGAGCAGGTATATTCTTTGTGGAGAAGAAGGATAATTCTCTATGGCCATGTGTGGACTATCATGACCTAAATAAGACTAAAATGAAAAACCGCTACCCGCTACCCTCTGCCCTTGGTACCTGAACTATTCCAGAGACTTATGCCGCGTACACACGAGCGGACTTTACGGCGGACTTTGCCCGGCGGACTGGATTTCGTCTGACAATTCGATCGTGTGTGGGCTCCAGCGGACTTTGTTTGCTCAAAAGTTGGACGGACTTAGATTTGAAACTTGTTTAAAATTTATCCGACGGACTCTTCTTTCTAGCGGACAAACCGATCGTCTGTGTGCTAGTCCGACGAACTCAAACTGACGCATGCTCTGAAGCAATTACAAGACGGAAGCGCTCGGTCTGGTAAAACTAGCCTTTGTCTTGAAGCTAGCACATTCCTCTTCTGTGGTCTTTTAATACAGCCTTTTTTTAGGATTGATAATGCGAGAGGAATGAAGTAGTTTTTCTGCTTTATATTCACACAGAGTTCTCACAAACTACTTTCTTCATGATTTATCCTCCTGCCATGACTAATATAATATTTAGTAAAAGCCAGATCTCCATAAATTATAAAAATTAAAATCGATTTTGGACTCATTTTTTTAAAATTTTTTATTTCAACACTTATCTATTTTACAATGTGTGTTAAATGATAACCACATTTTTTGTGTGTATTTTCAAGTTGCCACAATTAACATTCATATTTTGTGTTGTTTTAATGAACCTTAATGAGGTTGGTGTCCCTTGTTCATTAGACATAGGGGGGTGTATTTAACAAAGGCAAAATCATTTTTCACTGCAAGTGCTAATTCTACATTGAATTCCACAGAAAGAGCATTTTGAAGTGCCTTCGCTGTGGATCCGAGGGGCACATGCAAGGAAGCCCAAAAAAATGCAAAAATTTTTTATTTAACATGATTTTCTGAATAAATCAGCAGAGCTTCCCCGAATTTCAGCTCTTCCCCTCAGATTTACAGCGACTGTACTTCCAACAAGTGCACTTGCTGTGCAATTTCTCAAGTGAACTTTTCACTAGTACTTTTCACTTGATATTCTAAATGATTTAGCCTTTTGTCAAAAACACACATAGGGGTTGATTTACTAAAGGGAAAAAGACTGTGCACTTTGTAAAGTGCAGTTGCCCTCTGCGAGAGCAGTTGCTCCCAAGCTTTATTAAATGTGAAGCAGCTCTGCTGACTTCCATCATCCAATCATGTGCAAGCAAAAATGCTTTTTTTATAATTTTCCTTGCACAGGATTGGGTACTCTTTGCAAAGTCAAGCTTTTAACTAATTTCTGATGCTCTGGAGCAATTGCACTTGCAGAGGGCAACTGCCCTCTGCAAAGTGCACAGACTATTTGCTTTTCTCAAATCAACCCCATAGTCTTTTGGACCTGTACCTGCCTACTCCCAAAGAAAATGGCGTTTTTTAATCAAAACACATAGGCAAGAATGTAAGGTAACCAAAAATGTATTTATTTTATTCAAAAAAAAATTAGGAAGGCAACACTGGAGACACTTTTAGAATCTGGGAAGCCTTTCGTCCCCCAGGACACACATCAAGTTTGAGGACAAGAAAACTGGTATCTTGCGACTATAGGGAGCACAGGGAGCACAGTCAGACCAGACAGAAGCCAGGCAATCACTTTCGACTCTTCCGTGGAGCCTTCCCTCCACGCTTCTCTGCAGCCTTGCCTCCACGCTTCTCTGCAGCCTTCCTTGGAGGTTGTGTCTCTGGTGGTGTACTTGGGGCAGGAGGAGGAGGAGGAGTGGCTTCATCTGCCAGATATGTGGTAGCAGTAAGCTCCCCTCTCAAGCCCTTCTGGTAAGCCTCAAAAATCAGACCCTCACAGAGGAGGCGTTGGCCCTTTTCCAACTCCAGCAATCTGCTGGCTATATAGGTGCCATACGCCTCCTCGGCATTGGGTGGTTTGCTCAGGATGAGGCTTGCTTCCCGTATGAGGGCTAGGGATTCCTCCTCAGTTGGTGTCATTCTCCTGGGCCTTTTGTGGAGAATGCGGAGGGGAGGCACCTGACACTCTGTGCAGCTTCGACTTGGCCCAGCCACAGCCTCCTCCTCTCTCCCACTGGGCAAGGCCTCCTCCTCTCTCCCACTGGGCAAGGCCTCCTCCTGGCTGAGGTCATCCTGTGTAAGAAAGAAGGGACATATAGTTGTAATTTTGTGTTATGCAATCACACACAATTTTCAGCTCATGACTTTCAAATATAATTACACAAAATAGTAAAGGCTATCTATTTGATACCACCATTATTTCAGATGATCAACAAGATCTGAAGTTAAGTATATTTTTGGCCACTACTGTCTAGTGATATGTCTACATATTAATCTTTGTGCAGAAGTCCTTTTTTCTGAAGCACTTTCAAAATTAACACGTTAACATCATTAATAAGATTTACACAATCCCAAATTTAAAAAAAAAGGATACCTGGCTGAAGCTGGGCGCATCAACTTCATCAATGCTGAAAAGGCCCAGTTCATCCTGGGACTCCTCAGCTGGGGTGGAGGTGGATGGAAGGCTGGAGGGAAGAGTGGAGGGAAGTCTGGAGGGAAGGGTGGGGGGAAGGGTGGAAAGTGATTGCCTGGCTTCCGTCTGGTCATCCAGGAATCGCATTTTGTTGTAGTACCACAACTTGGGTACATATACTTGGTCAGCTGCTGCACCGGATCTGAGCGACTCCTGGATTTTTTTGTGTTCCCGCTTATACATGTTTCGCAAGATACCAATCTTCTTGTCCACAAACTTGAGGTCTGCCTGGGGGAGTTGAGTCTTCACAAACTCTAAAAGTGTGCCCAGTGTTGCCTTCCTAACATCCCTATTATAATATAGGGGGTGTTTGACCTCCCACAGGTTTTTCTTGTCCTCATAGAGCTCAATAAATTGGCACAAAAATTCTTCCTCTTTAAAGGGATTCATTTTTTCTGCAAGACAAGACACAAGATCCAAACTTAAATGTCAGTCCCAAATCACAGGATTAGTTTTGGTTGTAATCTAGGGGACACATACATACATACATACATACACACACACACACACACACACACACACACACACACACACACACACACACACTTTAATCTTACCTTCGTTTGTGACGCTCGCTACTTCCGCACGGACATAGGTAGGCCATCGTAATAGCTTTATATACACTGCGCATGTGTCATGCTCCGCCTGCGTCGCCTGCCCCTGACGTTCGTAAGTATGATTTGGCCCCGCCCCTTCACTCTTCGTTGCGCAGTGGGAGTAGATAGCAAAAGATGGCCGAGGGAATCAGTGGAAGTAGCGCGGAGGAAAGCCCGGAGCCCCAAACATCCACATCCCGGAGGAGATATAAGGCCACCAACATGGCTTTTGAAGAGATGGTGGAGATGGTGTCCATATTGAGAAGGGAGGACTACGATGGCAAAAAAGGACCGTACACACGACCGAATATGAGGAAGGACAAAATAATGTCCTCAGTTGTAACCGCTCTTGAAGTCAAATTTGGTACAAAACGTTTGAAAGAACAATTGAGGAAGCGGTGGTCTGACATCAAAAGTCGGGAGCCAGAACAATATTGGCGAATAAAGAAGCTGCTTAAAAAAAGTAAGTACTTGTGTTTTACTCTTGAGATACTTAACTTGCATGCTGATCCTTATTTTTGGACTTTATTCAGCATCGTTCGTAAAGACCGTTCTTTAGAATATATATGATACTTTAGAAAGTGACGTTAATTTTTCGCAAAATACGATGGGACAGGGTTGGACATACATTTATGTCTTGCTAATTTGTCAAATTCACACAATTAGTTGATGTGGTGTAGATGTGTTTGAAAATATAATGCTTCTTCAAAAATGATTCAGTGTAATGTAGGGACAGGACACAGCAGCTGTTTCCACATCTGGACTCACAAGCACTATAGTGTACTATGTGACCATAAATAAATTTTAGAGGGGTTATACACATAGGAGATCATTGAGGTGTCTGCATCTGTGAAACTTGACAGAAAATGAGCATTGTTTATAATTGTTGTTCAGAGGTAATGTTCATCCTGTCTTCGAAATTTATTATGATGAAAAATTGGCCACAACTCATAACCAATGTTTAAGTTTATTTATTAAAAGCTAAAATATCAGTGTGTTTTAACTATACCTTTTGTTCAATTCTCATAGGGGAGAAAAGACTCAGACAACAGTCCAAGGATCTCAGGACCCCCCCAAGTCACCAGCCTGAGGCAGAAGATACCCCAAGCCCCAGCCCAAGACCACGCCCACCCGACGACCTTGAAGAAGGAGAGGCGGAGGAAGTGTGCGAGGTTTCAAGCCCACCAAGTGAGTGACTGACACCCCAGCTTGAGTTACTGTATTTTGGTGTGCATATTGTAAACCTTGTTTTTATTCACTCATTTTAGGTGAGTTTCTGGTTGTGGAAGGCCAAGCGGCAGAGCCCTTCACCACAGACAGTGCGCAAAGACTGATTGGCCAGATAATGCTGTGGAATGGCCACATCGATAAAATGCGTGACCAAATTCACAGCATGCAACTTCGCCTGGACTCCATGCAACAGGAAATGAAGAACATGATTGATGTTTTGGGCCGAATATAATCACGTTTGGCCTAAAAACATCAATCATGTTCTTCATTTCCTTGGGAAGTTTGTTTTTGGCAAAAATTGTTATTTTAATTTTTTGGGTATACCCAAATTTACATTCTGATGCACACGGTGTGTCATCATGTGCTATCTTCCATCATGGGTTAGCAATGTACTTGTTTTGTGTTTGCAACCCCTTCATCCTGAAAATTCTTTGGTGGTGAGAGGAACCAAAAAAGGGATTGCACACACAAAACACGTACATTGCTCACCCATGATAGGAGATAGCACATGTTGACTTGACCCTTTTGTAAAGCTCAATTTTGAGCATATTCAAAATGAACAATTTCCAAGGGTGACATCACATGCACCGTTCTCTAAATGTTGAACTTTGTAAGTTCTTTGTTTTTTTTGTTGGTTTATAAAAACACTGTTGTGTATGTAAATCTTTTTATAGAAAGGTCTATATATTTGTGAAAATATGCCTTGAATAATTTATTTAAAAAAAAAATTATTTACACAACGTAAAATAATTAAAAAAAATAAAAATAAATAATTTATCAAAAATGCACCTTTCAATGTGCACAAAGTAAATATTTTTACGGAATACAATGTGTGTGGCTGATTCTTGAAGACAAATTTTGTGGTTTGTTTTTGTGGGCCTGATTAACTAAAGCTAAATGCACTTGACACTACTACAAGTGCACTAGGAGACAGACATAACTAAATGTAAACAATAATAAAAACAAGATATTTAGAGAAAAATATTTTATTTTTAATTTTTGGAAGAAAATTACAGCTGTTGCTGAATAGCAATGGCCCCCCGACCATTAAAATAATTGACATAACGGTCACGCACTTGACGTGCGGTTCGGGGGGCCAAGCCAATACGGCCAATTTCTAGGCCTGTCAAAGTGCTATCCTGTTCCAGTCTGGCCTCAGGCCCAACAGAGGATATATATGTTGCTGAATGTCTCCTTAAAAAGTTATGCAAGATGCAGCAAGCAAGGATGACGTAGTTTAGTTTATAGTCCGCCAAATTAATTGAAGAAAGGAATAAACGGAACCGGCTGGCCAGAATCCCAAAGGCATTCTCCACAACTCTTCTTGCTCTGGCCAGCCGATAATTAAATACCCTCCTCTCAGGGGTGAGTGTCCTTTGGGGGAACGGCCTCATCAAGTACTCACCGAGAGCAAATGCTTCATCAGCAATAAAAACTGAGGGGAGTCCATCCACATTCTCGTCATCAGGTGGCAATTCCAGGCCACCGGTCTGGAGACGATGGCACAGCTCGGTCTGTGCAAAGACTCCTCCATCAGACATCCGGCCGTTCTTCCCCACATCCACAAACATAAAGTCCAAATGTGCCGAGACCACCGCCATCAAAACTACACTATGGAACCCCTTGTAGTTATAGAAATAAGACCCCGAATGCGGTGGTGGCACAATCCGGACATGCTTCCCATCAATCGTCCCTACACAGTTGGGAAAGTCCCAACGGTCAGCGAACTGGGAGGCCACAGCCTGCCATTCCTTTGTACTTGAAGGAAACTGTGGAGTGCAAAAAAAATAAGATAAGGACTTTAAAACATAAATTGTATATCAGATTACACCAAAACATTAGTAAACAACAGCAGTCAAACATTATTAATATGTGTGTTTGTAATTGAAATGTTGAAAAACATAAGGCACACTTATAAGATTAATCACCCCCTCTGATGGCCCATTGATACATTTGAATGTGGGGGGAGGGGTTCTAATTAGGGCCCGAAACACACCTGACTGGTTGAAACACTTGTGGGGTGGGGGAGGGGTTCTAATTAGGTTAACAAACACACCTGACTGGTTGAAACATTTGTGGGGTGGGGGAGGGGTTCTAATTAGGTTAACAAACACACCTGACTGGTTGAAACATTTGTGGGGTGGGGGAGGGGTTCTAATTAGGTTAACAAACACACCTGACTGGTTGAAACATTTGTGGGGTGGGGGAGGGGTTCTAATTAGGTTAACAAACACACCTGACTGGTTGAAACATTTGTGGGGTGGGGGAGGGGTTCTAATTAGGGTAACAAACACACCTGACTGGTTGAAACATTTGTGGGGTGGGGGAGGGTCAAACAAGACAATGGAGCAGACAATATACATTGTTCAAGGGACTATAGGCTAGAGATATAAATGGACCCAGGATTGCATGGTGGGGAGGTTAATGAAAGAAAATATGCATGTAGGGCAATAAATGAATAAAACAGGCATGCATGAAGATAAAGGGGACATTAACAGCATATTGAAAGCATGGCAATTAGGTAAGGAGGACAGTTATACAATACATCAAAAAACATTTAATACATATCATGTATTGTAAAACTTACCTTCATATAGTCCTTCTGCAGGACCTGAATAATAGCAGAACAGGTCTCTGGGATAATGATCCCCAGAGCCTGGGGGGAGATGCCTGTTGAGAACTTCAAGTCCTGAAGACTTCTTCCTGTCGCCAAGTAACTTAACGTGGCAACTAGCCTCTGCTCAGCACTGATGGCTTGCCTCATGCAGGTATCCTGCCTGCTGATATAGGGGGTCAGCATAGCCAGCAGACGCTCAAAGACGGGGTCCGTCATCCTGAGAAAATTCCTGAAATCCACAGGATTATTCTCACGGAGCTCACAGAGCAAAGGCATATGAGAGAATTGGTCACGCTGGCGCAACCAATTCTTCATCCATGAACTCCTCCTCGCCCTGTTCATGGACTGGACTCGGGTCAAAGTATTAACCCCAACACCAAGTCCCCACGCAGCACGAACTCGAGAACGAGAACGTCCACGCGACATGGCTTCAAAACGGTCGGCTGCTCAAACAAACAAACTTAGAACAAACGCACTGAAGAACAGCAAGGCCTATGAAGAACGACCTGAAAATCAGGAACAAGCGGACCAGAACGGCCTGCAAGGCAGGTTACGAACTGACCAACACGCACTGAAAAGCAGATACAAACCTCACAAGCACAAACTGAACCGCAGAAAACGAACGAAATAAGCTGAAGTGTGAAAAGCGCGAATCGTCTCTAACCAAACTTCTACTAACACGAGATAAACATGAGATTAGCAGAAGGAGCCCAAAGGGTGCCGTAGTGGGGCTTGAACTTCCTTTTTCTAGTCCCGTCGTACGTGCTATACGTCACCGCGTTCCAAACCAGCGGACTTTTGCAGTGAGCGTGTGTAGCCAAGTCCGTCCGTTTTTAAGTCCGGCGCAAGGAGCCAACAAAGTCCGACGAAAAGTCCGCCGGGCAAAGTCAGCCGTAAAAGTCCGCTCGTGTGTACGCGGCATTAAATCTGCAACCATTTTTACAAAATTGGACTTAGGATGGGCCTATAACTTATATACATATCCAGGATGGCGATGAGTGAAAGACTGCATTCCGTACTTGATTTGGCCGTTTTGAGTACTGAGTCATGCCATTCAGCCTATGCAATGCACCAGCCACCTTCCAGTACTTCATCAACAATATATTAAGAGACTTTCTAGATATCGTTTCCGTTGTCTATTTGGAAGACATCCTGACATTTTCTGTGTCATTAGAGGTACACTGGGGACATATGAGAAGTTTGCTGTGTTGACTCCGACAGCATGAATTGACCCACAGAAGGTGTCAGCGATCCTTGTTTAGCCGGCCCCCACAAATAAAAAGGGAATCCAATGGTTTGTGGGCTTCGCCAACATTTACTGCAAATTTAATACAAACTTCTCGCCCATCATCACTCCTATCACACAACCCTTTCTGCTGGACTGCCAATGCACAAGCTGTTTTTGAGACCTTAAAGAAGTTATTTACCGCTGCTCCTGTCCTGAGTCACCCAGATTCCACCTTGCCTTATATCCTAGAAGTGGACACATCAGAAAGTGCAGCTGGTGCAATCCTATCACAGCGTCAAGGCCTCAAAGATGTGATCCACCCAGTCGCATTCTTGTCATAAAACTTACTTCAGCGGAAAGAAATTATGATGTGGGAGATCGGGAGCTATTGGCAATTATCTACAGCACTGGAAGAATGGAGGTATTTTCTGGAAGGAGCTACCCACCCGATACTAATTTGCACAGACCATAAAACCTTGAATATCTGTGGTCTCAAGACCTGCCAAGCTCAATAGACACTCTTCTTCTTGAGATTCACATTTCACATCACCTACAGACCAGGATCAAAGAACCCCAAGCCTGACACTCTGTCACACATGTTTGAGGATCCAAAAGACACACCACTACCAGACACCATCTTGCCAGCTGGAAACTTCCTCCTACTACAGTGTCTGATTCTGTTTAATTTACTGCAATCTTCTGTGAGAACACTCAGTCCTCCAGGGATCACACTGCAGGGAGGAGATTGACTACTATAGAGAGGTGAGTAGATTTTTGTGCCAGCAGATGCTCGGGTGGTTGTCTTGGGGCCCTGTCATGATCATCCTCTAGCAGGTAATTTCTGGATTTGCAAGACTGTCGAGTTGGTGCAACGAACATTCTGGTGGCCTGAGCTGGAGAAGGATTGCAAAGTAATGTAAATGCATGTACCACTAGTATCCGTAAGTAAGAATACTCGTAATAAAGCTTGGGGATTTCTCAGACCTTTGCCTGTACCTGATAGACCATGGAAGATGATTTCTATGGACTTTATAGTCGAACTTCTGCCTTCTAAAGGGTGTACCATTATCTTTGTGGTAGTAAATCATCTGTCCAAAATAACTAATTTATTACCTCTGAAATACACGCCATCTGCTGTTGAGACCTCCCAGGTCTTTGTCAAGGAGATTGTCAGGCTCCATGGAGTAACTGCAAACATTGCGTAAGACTGAGGGGTCCAATTTACATCAAGATTTTGGAAAGCACTGTGCAGGACTTTAAAGAGCTACCCTTAGCCTCAGCTAAGGCAAACCAACAGGGAAAACAGTGCAGACTAACCAAACCCTAAAGCAATACATCCGGTGCTTCACTTCTTTTGTCCAGGATGACTGGGTGTCACTTCTCCCTTTAGCGGAGTTCACTTACAACAATGCCAGTCATTCTGCCACCAAGCAGTCCCCATTCTTTGCTAATTATGGATTTCACCCCACCTTTCTATTTAATATTGTCCCTGAATCCTCTGTTCCTGCCGTCCAGAGTAGATTTGATAAGAAAAGAGGGCATTTGACAAGAAAAGAGGGGGAGGGCTGGTCTTACAGCCAGGGGGCTGAGTATGGCTCACCACAATGAACTTGAAGATGGCTTGTCCCTCGAAAGTGGCACCGATCTTTGTAGGACCATTTCTGGTAAGGAAAAAAATGAATGACGTTTCATGTTACCAGAATCTCTCAGAATCCACCCAGCATTGCATGTATCCCTACTGAAGCCTGCAGTGCCAGATCCATTGCCTGATCGTACTGTATATTGGGACCTCCTACACCCATAATCATTAATGGGAATAAGGAATTTGAGATCAAGGCTTAGACTGCAGGAGAGAAGGGATCAAATACAGTATTTGTTCAAATGGAAGGGGTAGACTCAGAGGAGAATTTCTGGGAACCTGTACATAATGTGCATGCCACAGACTGTGCATTCTTTCACAGTCACCCGCAAAAGAAGAATCAGTTGCCCGTAGGGAGGGGCAATGTCAGGGAAGTCATGTCTGTGGTGCTGATGGTATCTCATGGCACACACATATACACTTGCACAGACCAGCAAATGCCCAGGCAGATGTGCATAGCCGTGGGCAAAGGCAGCACTTGTGCATCTATGCGAGTATCTGTCACTAATGTTGGCGCCAAGTGGATTTTTTAAACAGGCTTCAGTATGGGTTCGTTGCTGTTTGGTCTACAGCTCCTGTGTGTTGTTCCTGATTCTGTGTGACTTCTGATCTTGACAATTTTTTCCCTTGCAAATTTTTTTTATTATTCAGCTGTCAGCAGGAAAGCCCGTTGACAGCTGATAACTTCCTGTCCCCGCTCACTAACAACCAGCTTTTACTTCATCCTGAGCTTTGCCCAATCAGGGCGCAGAATGCACTGTGAAAATTGGGTTTCCCCAATGTTCAGCCTGAACTCATGCTCGGACCGAACCGTTCGCCCAACACTTATCTTTACCACACTGTCCCTAACCAGAAGGATCTCTTTCTCTGCAATGCCCACTTCACAAAATGTGTGTCATTTTGTGTCACTAAAGATGGCCGCGGAGGTCACCCAGGGTTCCAGTGCCCAATCTGACAGCTGCTCCCCTGATGACACTGACTGAAGCTCCAGAGGGACAAAGTTCTCCATTCCTCCCTCCTGTACAGTGGCCATGACACAATGCCATCTACAGCCAGGAGGCCACATTGCACCTGCCTTACGTACTAATACACTCATCTTCTTTTTCCTTAAAGAAGACTTCAAGGTATGGCATTTTTTTTTACATAGCTTGGACCAATCTAACTATGCATATACCATACCAGTGGAATCCCTCTAGAATCTGGAAATCACTTTAGTAGACAACCCTACTACAATGATCTCCACTAGCTTCTGGGTCTTGTACCAAGGGGCTGCCCTGCTGCATTGTAAACACAGGAGTTTGTGATATCACTGTCCCACCTCATCCAATTAGAGAATGCATTGCGAATGCAAATGCAATGCAAAAGATTCTCTGAACAAGATCCGTGCTGTGTGGCTGACCGTCTGTGTTCAGCATGCAGCTGGGAAGCCATTCAGCACAAGACCTAGAAATGAATGAAGATCGCAGTAATAGACACTGCTACTACAGTGATCTCTACTTTAGCTTGTAGAGGGATCCCATGAGTATGGTATGTGCATTGGTACATTGGTCCAAGCTGCTATACTTGGAATTCTTTTTTTAGGACACGTGAGTATGGTATGTGCATTGGTACATTGGTCCAAGCTGCTATACTTGGCATTCTTTTTTTAGGACACGTTAAAACCAGTACTTGGGACTACTAATTCTTTGTTTTCTTCTTGCACAAGGATACATATCAGTAATATTTTGGATTGCTAGTGTACACGTTCTCCTCCTCCCTTTTTCTGTGTCGTGTACTACACAATAGCAGGTACTCAACCATAATTATTTTGACCCAAAGTTCAAGCCAGTGCCATTATTTTGCACAAAAGGCAATTCCATGTCCATGGCATGTAGAATGCCCTAAGGCAGCAGGAGGTAAAGGTGTAATATGAAGAGGAAGAGTGTTTGGGTGCTGAAGGTTAGGAGGAGAAGTGTTGGAGTGTTGAAGGTTAGGAGGAGAAGTGTTGGAATGCTGGCAACAGCAGGAAATATAGTGGGACATTTCAAGGGAGATATTTCTCCCCTTCTTGATACAAGGTGAAAACTCTGGTGGATCTACTGCCATCATTCCAGAGGAAGCCCAAGTGGAACAATTACTGTAGGAAAAGAAAAATGCAAAGCCATAACTGTTTGATGAGCGTAAATACAGAAGACATGGAGAAGCAGGTATTCACACACTTAAACATGTTTGCAGATAAGGGCCAAAAAAAGGTAAATAAAGACAGTCTTCTTTTACAGGCCTTGCTTACTTTACAGGGTCAGAACAATATAGAACAGTTATGTGCATTGTTAATGTGAGCAGAAATCATTATAAAAAAATATATATATTTGGTACTACCTGTGCATTTCAATTGTATGATAATATTTAGCATTGATCCTTGCTGAATAGGAGTTTATTTTAAAGAAATTCTGTGTCTTGGTGTAGAGTTGTTAAAATAATATGAATAATAGAGGACTAAACTTAACCATTCACAAATAAACTACCTGTACAAACAACTAAAAGTAGATAGAAGATGATATCAGTATAACGAGAACAATGAGAGATGTATGGTACTAAACTGTATAAAAAGAGAGAAAATGGCCAGCTCATTGTATTGTCATTGTGATACCCATGCTGCAGAGGTCTGTGTCACAATGAAGAATTAAAGGGTTTTAATTAAAGAAGAACCCAGTGATCGGAGCTATGGTCATATCATATACCTACATCTTCCAGTTCTATGTGATCCTGCAATGTATGACACTCTGGAGATCAGGATTGCAGAGTCCGGCCTGTACCCTTCATTTTACTGATGTATTTGATGAATTTCAATATTTTCAGGATGGAGATTTGATCATTGGAGGAGTGTTCACTGTAAGGTCAAAAGGAGAAGATCAAAATTCACGTGAAGAAAAGATATACAGGTATGTAACTTACTTGCTATGGAGAGAAAAAAGTGATCAGGGCGACAAAGAACAACAAATCAGATTTTACAAAATGATTGTAAGAAATACATGTGATGGAAATATTATAAGACTGTATATATTGGATATAAAATGTCTCTTCATTTACATGCAAGCCAAGCTGAAAGTGTCAGGGGGTGGACTACAGTGATAGGGGGTGGGTGACAGTGACAAACTATAACAGTGTCAGGGTGTTGGAGAAGTTGCTGGAAGAGTCTTTTCTTTAAAGCTGAAAAGTGTGGGGATTCCTCCATCCGCTCTGTTTGTGTGGATCTGTCATTTTTTATTTGTTGTAACTAGGGTTGCACCGATACTAGTATCGGTATCGGTGCTGATACCGAGTATTTGCACAAGTATCGGCACTTTCAGGCTCGGTTCTTTGAGCTGTCAGTGGGTCTCCCCTGTTGACAGCTGAAGTGTTAAGAAGTCCGGTAATTGGAGGTGTCAAAAAAAAAAGCAGCCTGCAATTTTATTAACAACATGGCAAAATAAAAAGAAACTTTATTTATTTTTGTATCTTTCTGTTTCTTCATCTGCAGATCAAAGGTTCCAATGTTCCTCTGTTTAACCCCTAAATTTACTCTAATCAGCCTTAATTAACTCCCTATTCTCCTCCATTTAATTACTATTTTCCTGTTTTTTTTTTTTTTTTTTTTTTATTCACGTCTATTTTTTTTTTAAACGATAAACAATTAAAACTTATTTTTGGATGATTTTTTTTTTTCATTCATCCAGGTAGATGGAGGGATCCTCCCTTTTGAGACATTGTATTCTGGAAGTGGGACTCTTCACTGTCAGAATACTCTGACTTCTGTTCTACTAGGCCTCTGCCTTCAGAAAATATATTATGTTCTGGGGATTTAGGTCATTTTATAACCAAAAATGCTGATTTTAAAACTTGTGCAAAAAATAAAATAAATGCTCTAGATGGGACATAAAAACTCAGGGGGAATTTTTTGCGGAAAGTGTGATGTGCACTTATGCTTTAATCCTAATTGTTCTGTTATCATTCTTTATAGCATCACACATAAAATCTGTGCTGTTATTTCCCTTTTTTTTTACAAACTCCAGCACAGAGCACAATGAAGGGTTCATATACTAAAGTCCTGCTGTGGATTGGCCACTCAGATTATTTCCATGTGGTTTATGACTTATGTATGTTTTAAAGGTCTTAAATCTGAACCCCAGACAGATATAAAAGACACAAATGAATGCAGCTCTGTACTGAATAGTACATCATTACATGTGTAAGTGCTGACATTTTACTTGGTATCAGACACAGTCTGGAGGAGGGATAAGACCTGCAAGTGTGTCTGAACTGCAGCAGAGAGAAACCAGGTCTCCTGTAATGTTAGACAGAGCTGTGTGGTAGAGCTGTGTAAATATCAGAACTGGATGGACAGACATACAAATCCTTTGGCAGTTAAAACAGCTCTCGTGTATGCTTATCTTCTTGTGTATTTCATTATTTGCTTTGAGTTTGATTTGAATGCTTTCTCTGCCAGAGCAGTTTCAGTTATCGCACTCCTGGTAAAATGCACATTTTAGGCCTGAAAATTACTTTAAGCTCCCCAAACTTTATACAGTATATTTCTGAAAGCAGAGAACCTGTAGAATAAAAAAAATGATAATTGTAAATCTTTATGTTGCACCATATCTGTGCAAATGTGTATCAAACCAATATTTTCACTACAATATACACTTACATTTTTTTTTAGTGCACACAAACATAGTAATATAATGTACAGTATATATTTTTAAATATAAAAGGTGAGATTGTGTCTATTAAATAGAAACCAAACATGTAAATCTTAAAAAAATGCCTGCACCCACAAAACAAACATCTTTCAGTGACGCTTTCAAAAGCCCTTCCAGCTCAAAATTTTAGAGTTAACCATAAATATTGGAAGTAAAACTATTTCTCTCCTCCAAAATGTGTTATAGGGCGTACACACGGTCGGACTTTGTTCGGACATTCCGACAACAAAATCCTAGGATTTTTTTCCGACGGATGTTGGCTCAAACTTGTCTTGCATACACACGGTCACACAAAGTTGTCGGAAAATCCGATCGTTCTGAACGCGGTGACGTAAAACCCGTACGTCGGGACTATAAACGGGGCAGTGGCCAATAGCTTTCATCTCTTTATTTATTCTGAGCATGCGTGGCACTTTGTGCGTCGGATTTGTGTACACAGGATCGGAATTTGCGACAACGGATTTTGTTGTTAGAAAATTGTATCTCCTGCTCTCCAACTTTGTGTGTCGGAAAATCCGATGGAAAATGTCCGATGGAGCCTACACACGGTCGGAATTTCCGACAACACGCTCCGATCGGACATTTTCCATCGGAAAATCCGACCGTGTGTACGGGGCATTACACTGGTGATGTCTTCCAATGCTAGCTATACATATTTTTACATATGTGTGTAAGGGCATTTGTTACTTTTTGCTTTATTTATTTATTTTTTCCAGATTTATTAATTTTAACTTCACTTTGAATTTTCCTTCTTTAAGGTCTGTTAAGCCCCCAATGTGATAGTATTCTGCAGTGACAGGTTCTCTTTATGGAGACATCAGGGGTCTATTATTTTCTCAGAGCTTATAAAGGACATAAACTCCCTGATCAGCTCCTACACTTGCCATTAGCAGCTGTTATTTGACAGTCACAAACCCAGAAATGCTTCTGAGTTCTCTGTATGGAGGAGAGATCAGGTATGTTATCTCTCCTCTGTTCACACCGCTAGTCACCCTGATAGTTGTGGTGGTCCTGTGCTCCTGGTAGGAGTGGGAGAGCCTAGGAACCACAGTGGGGAGTCACATGCTGGGTCTTCACTAGTGATGGGCTTGATGTTCGAGTCGAATGTAAGTTCGACTTGAACATCAGCTGTCTGTTCGTAGAACAAACAAACATATGGGGCACTTGCGGGACGTCCGCCCGCGTGGAGCTCTCCATAATGCACTATGAGATCAAAGTGCATAGACAGCTTCTGATTGGCCAAAGCATGCACCTGATCTGTATGCTTTGGCCAATAACAGCTCGATGTGCTATTAGAGCCATCATGGCTCAGGGGCTAAGTCCACACCCCACACTATATAAGGCTGCCTACATGGCGGCCGTATGTAGTGTGTTGTAGTGGAGAGAGATTAGGCAGGTTAGATAGGGGATTGAGTGTGTAGGCAGTGTAGAATATATAATACAGTGCAGTCAGTGTAGAATATATAATACAGTGCAGTCAGTGTGGAATATATAATACAGTGCAGTCAGTGTAGAATATATAATACAGTGCAGTGTAGAGTATATAGTGCAGTGCAGTGTATTTACTACAGTGCAGTGCAGAGTATATAGTGCAGTGCAGTTCAGAGTATATAGTGCAGTGCAGAGTATATAAGGCCCTGAAAAGAGGCAACATTGTGTGTGTGTGTGTGTGTGTAAGGCCGCCAAGAGAGTACATTTCAGTGTCAGAGTTTGTAACACATAGCAATACCTTAGATGGGGAGACGCAGTGCGTGCTGACAGTGATTTTAAAAATACAAGCTTAACATCCATTGTTGTCTGCTAAATTCATTACCTTGGGGGAGTATTGCACATGCGGTGTGGTGACGGTATTCAGCTGGATTTAACCCCGTATGAATTTATTATTCACAATATATCCATAAATTGTACTTTATTATCACAATTATCACTTACATTGTGACTGATTAGCGCTACTAATGTTATAGTGCTTTCTGTAACATATTTTTGTGATTATTGATTTAATGTTATAGTGGCTGCTTATATTGCGTTGAAACATTATTGTAAGATTCCATGAGCCCTGTGGGAGTGGTATCAACCGTTTACACTTGATTATTTCAAATTTTTTAGACAGTGCAGAGTATCTACTACAGGGCAGTGCAGAGTTTATAGTGCAGTGCAGCGTATATACTGCAGAGTATATACTAAAGTGCAGTGCAGAGTATATACTACAGTGCAGCGTATATAGTGCAGTGCAGAGTGTATAATACAATGTAGTGCTGTGTCAATAATACAGTGCAGTGTAGTGTGAATAACACAGTGTTGTGGTGCTACTGAAGTGTCGGTGTGTCACCACTGATCCCATTTTTTTTTTTTTTTCAGTAATAATTTTTTTTTGCAGTATCAGGTTCTTCTGCTGTATTATTAGTACTCCCCCTTCTGTGTCACATGTGTTATTCCTTCTGTGTCAACACAGCAGTGGTATACTTTTGATTTTTAGGGGATATTTGCTAAACAGTAAAAAAAAAAAATACTGTCCCAGTCATCCACATGCTCAGCATCTAAATGCTAGCTTGGCCAAATTGCTAGCACTACAACTGCTGCCTTCTCATATGGTAGACTGTGCCCCCTTTCATGAATTTGCAGAATTTGGTGTTTGGTGTTTTTCACAGTGGCAGGTTCCAAAAATACATTTCTTTTCACGTAAGGCCATTACAGCTCTGTACCGTCATGTGGAAGGCAATGTTTTGGCCTCGTTGGACAGGGCGGTCAGCAGCAAGGTTCACATTTCTGCTGACTCATGGTCCAGCAGGCATGGTCAGGGACATTACATTTCCTTCATGGCGCACTGGGTAACTCTGCTGGCGGCTGGGAAGGATGCATGACAGGGTTCAGTGCTGGAGCTTGTTCCACCACCACACCTCCAAAAAGCTAGTGGTGATTCTGCCACATCTGTCTGCTCCACCTCCTTCTCTTCTTCTTTCTCTATGGCCTCTTCTGCAGAAATGTCCTCTGAACCAGCAGTGCTCCCTAAGCATTTAAGGGGCTACGCAAGCAGTCAGGCTAAAAGATGTTATGCGGTGCATCAGATGGTCTGTCTAGGGGACAGGAGCCACACTGGGGCAAAGATTCTGTCAGCTCTGCAGGGGCAGGCTCAGAGGTGGTTGACGCCACGGCAGCATTAGCCAGGAATGACTGTATGCGACAATGGCACCAACCTTCTCTCCACCCTCCGACAGGGACACTTGACACATGTTCCATGCTTGGCACATGTCCTGAATTTGGTGGTGCAGTGTTTCTTGAAGAGGTACCCAGGCTTACAAGATCTTATGAGGCAGGCCAGAAAAGTCTGTGGCCATTTGTCATACAATGCCAGTGCTTGACTGGCTGACATTCAACTGTAATTCAACCTGCCCACCAACCGTCTGATTTGTGACATACGCACCTGGTGGAACTCAACATTGGCAATGTTGCAGGAGCTGCACACACAGCAGAGGGCCATCATTGGGTACCTGTGTGAGTATAGAAGAAAAAAAGGCTGGATGACCGCACTCCTATGCAATTTCTTTATTCAAGTACCGGATACAAATAAAGCCATTAACATAGCTAATAATACTAAAAGAGATGCTTCTTTAAGCAATGTAACAACCACTTTAGACAGGAAAAAGAAATCAAATGCAAATAGTTTCCCAGTGTTTAGCATAGCATTGAGTTCAGGAAAGTTGAATCTACCGTTAAGAAATATTTACCAATACTTTTCAACGATCCCATTTATGCGCAAATTCTATCAAATGGCATCAAAACAGTTTCTGGTATTGCCCCTACTTTAGGTTGAACCCTGTCTCCGAGTTTATACACAAGTACACACCATCCTCCACATTGGTTCTAATTTAAGGAGTCATTCAGATGTGGAGCAAATATATGTCCATGCTGTCTGCGCATTAACAGGGGTGATTTGATTCATTTGATGACTACCCACAAAGATACCAGGATAAAATCATTCATTAACTGCAATACCAGATATTTAGTGTACATTATTACATGTGAACTATGCTCGCTCCAGTATGTTGGTCGCACAACTCGCAAGTTAAGAGATCGGTTATACGATTATTTATACGATATACAAAAGAACCATGCGACAAATGTGGCCAAACACTGCAACGAACATCACAATAAAGATGTGGCAAATTTGTCCATACAAGGAGTAGAAAAAGTTATAGTACCAAAAAGAGGCGGGGACAAATTCAGAATCTTATATAAAAAAGAAGTATTCTGGATTTTCACCCTTAATGCCAGAAAACCTCTTGGCCTTAACTGTGAGTGGCATGTAACACACTTCTATGAATAATGAAGCTTTGTGTGAAATAAGTGTGGGGGGGGGGGTTTGGTTGGGTGAAACCATTTCCTTTAGACTTTTTCCCTCCCCATATCCTCGCCAAGTCAAACTAGACACAATCCATGTCCACGGTATAACTAGATGTGAACATGGATTGTTTTTCTGTTTGGTGTTTTGTGTTTTGATTTGTTTTGTTTCATTCCATTCCATTCCAGAGACCATGACCATTTCACCTCATTATACAATATAAAAATAATGTTAGCAATAAATGAAATTAAAAATTCAATTTATGGTGGGGTGGATTGGTAAGGGTTAATAATGAGATAATAATCAGATGATATGAAGTAGAACAAGGTGGAATGGAGTAGAATGAAATAAAAGCAAAATGGAATCTAATCTAATACTAGGCTTCGTTCCAGCCCACCCCCAGCCGCCGGAGGCGTCCAATTGGTCATCGGGCCTCCCGATGGAACGGAGGCCCAGTAAGAGCGGTTGGAGGCGGCGGGAGGGGGGACGTCCCCTCCCGCTCCTCCGGTATAACAGCCGAGTGGCTTTTAGCCCCATCAGTTGTTATACCAGGAAAGCCGATCGCCCGCTGTAAAAAACAGTACCGGGATGATGCCTGCAGATATATAAGTTATTGGCCATAAAAAGGGTATGAAGGCCTGGGTACTGCCCTGAGGGACATGTATCAATGCGAAAGTGTTGAAAAAAAAAAAAAAATATATATATATATATATATATATATATATATAATTTTTTTTTTTTAAAGAGCAGTGATTTTACTGATGCTTAAAGTAAAACAATAAAAGTGAAAAATTCTAAAAATTCCTTAAAATTTAGTGCCTGGGGGTCCCCTTAGTCTGCCTCTAAAGTGAAACATCTGTACTGTGTTTAGAACCTGCTGCAGCAAAACTGACATTTGAAAAGAAAAAAAAAAGACATTTAAATTGACTCTATACAACAATATACAACTTAAAAAATACAAAAAAAAAACGGTGCCCCCCCTTTGCATACTAGGCCCTTTGGATCTGATATGGATTTTAAGGGTAACCCCATGGCAAATAAACCCTCGCCCCCCAAAACCCATACAGATCCTTATCCAAGCACTCAGCCTGGCAGGAAAGGGGGAGGATGAGCGAGTGCCCCCCCTCCTGAACCATACCAGGCCACATACCCTCAACATGGAGGGGTGCTTTGGATCCCCAAAGCACCTTGTCCATATGCTAATGGAGACAAGGGCCTCTTCCTGACAACTCTGGGCTGTGGTTGTGGGGGTCTGCTTCCCCAGATCCCAGCACCCTATGTGAATGAGTATGGGGTACTGCTCCATCTGTGATGAAGGCTAAAGAGCATATAACTGCTCTGCCGTGTGACAGTTCTTAAATAGGTAAGGGGCAGGGCCATCTGGTGACGTCAGCTGGTGACACCACCCTCTTGTGATATCATCAACACAACATGACTTCACATGACCCAGCATGACCCACCCATGCAACTCTTCCTCGCAAGCCTGGGCGGTGGGCATTATGATTGACGATGGATCTACATCACGGGCCATTGTTTGTTTTTTATTTTTTTAATAAAGGAATTGTCATAAACTGCCTTGCTAGGGTAGACCAAAGCAGTTGAGTGCACATGCTCAGCGTCATATCCAGAGGTTGCCAGCATTGCTGCAGAGGTTGAAGGGAGAGGGGGGTCGGCCTGTCAGTGCTCAGATCATACGCCGTACACTGTATAAAATTGGTCTGCATGGCTGTCATCCCAGAAGGAAGCCTCTTCTAAAGATGATGCACAAGAAAGCCCGCAATAAGTTTGCTGAAGACAAGCAGACTAAGGACGTGGATTACTGGAACCATGTCCTGTGGTCTAATGAGATAAACTTATTTGGTTCAGATGGTGTCAAGCGTGTGTGGCGGCAATCAGGTGAGGAGTACAAAGACAAGTGTGTCCTGCCTACAGTCAAGCATGGTGGTGAGAATGTCATGGTCTGGGGTTGCAGTGCTGCCGGCACTGGAGAGCCACAGTTCATTGAGGGAACCATGAATGTCGTTATATACTGTGACATACTGAAGCAGAGCATGATCCCCTCCCTTCTGAGACTGGGGTGCAGGGCAGTATTGAAACATGATAATGACCCCAAACACACCTCCAAGACGACCACTGCCTTGCTAAAGAAGGTGAGGGTAAAGGTGATGGACTGGCCAAGAATGTCTCCAGACCTAAATCCTATTGAGCATCTGAGGGGAATCCTCAAATGGAAGGTGGAGGAGCGCAAGGTCTCTAACATTCACAAGCTCTGTGATGTCCTCATGGAGAAGTGGAAGAGGACTCCAGTGGCAACCTGTGAATCTCTGCTGAACTCCATGCCCAAGAGGATTAAGGCAGTGCTGGAAAATAATGGTGGCCACACAAAATATTGACACTTTGGGCCCAATTTGGACATTTTCACTTAGGGGTGTACTCACTTTTGTTGCCAGTGGTTTAGACATTAATGGCTGTGTGTTGAGTTTTTTTGAGGGAACAGCAAATTTACACTTTTATACAAGCTGTACACTCACTACTTTACATTGTAGCAAAGTGTTATTTCTTCAGTGTTGTCACATGAAAAGATCTAATAAAATATTTACAAAAATGTGAGGGGCGTACTCACTTTTGTGAGATACTGTATATCTGTATAACACACAGATAATATTATTTCTATCTGTCAAATAAATCTCTCCAAGAAGACAATATGCAGTTCAGTTTTGATCACCAATCCTCAGGAAAGACATTGCTGAATTAGAAAGAGTTCAGCTTAGGACAAAACAAATAATAAGATGGGTGGAGGATCTCAGCTATGAGAATCTATTACATAGATTACAGTTAGTCTCTCTGAAGAAGAAGCATTTAAACAGGGATAAGATTACAATGTACAAATAATTCAAGGGTGGCTCCAATAACTGTGAGTAATTGTTTACTCTGAGGTCCCTGAAGAGGACATGTGGCCATATGCTTAAGTTAGAATAAAATGTGAAACTCCCTCCCCTGGGAAATGGCACCAGCTGAGGGTGACAACTTAAAAAAATTAGAAGATGTCTTCTTAGGAAGCAAAATATACAGGGCTATGATAATTGTTAGAGAATAAATATCATACACACATACTTGGGAAACTACATTGTCTATCCACTGTCAGCGTCCCTGTTTGTTTATTCATTTTCTAATAAATTCCAAAACTGTTAGCATTTGGATTGGTCAAAATGAACGACCAATTCAAATTCTGTGTGAAGAATAGCTGGTTGTTAAGCAGCGGGCCGGGAAGCCCCCCCCCTCACCCTTAACAAACAATGACTCATCAGCTGTCAGCGGACTTTCCCACTGACAGCTGAAATGTAAACATAACAATGCTGGCAATACAAAAATGTGAAAAAAAAAGCGACGTGGAGGTCCCCCCAATCCATATCAGGCCCTTCGGGTCTGATATGGATTTTAAGGAGAACACCATGCCAAAATAAAAAAAATAGCGTGGGTCCCCCCCCCAAATCCAGACCCTTATCTGAGCATGCAGCCCGGCAGCTCAGAAAAGGGGTGGATGAGTGAGCAGCCCCCTCCTGAACCATACCAGGCCACATGTCCTAAACATGGGGGGGTGCTTTGGGGTGGGGGGATCTTTGCAATCACCGTGATTGACGATGGATCTACATCGTTGGACATTGTTTTTTTTATTTTTTTAAATATTTTTAATAAACTGTCCACTGTTTTTATTTATTTTTGACACTTTTTTTGGTGAATGAGTAGTGGTACAATGTACACCATACTCATTCACCTGGGGGGTTGGGACCCCTTCCAGATTTTGGGAGGGTTTTAGGGGGAACTCACTTTTTTTGTGTGGAGGCCCCCTTAAAACTGTACCAGAATGAAAGGGTCTGGTATGTACAGTATATCCTGGGGAACCTCATGCTTTCTTTTGTTTTTTATTTTTATTTTTATGTGAAGTACCCTCTTAAAATCCATGCGAGACTCAAATGGGTTCACTTTAACACCTTCCCGCACAGCCTGTTGTAAAATGATGGTCGGATAAGTGCACTGTTGTTCTGGGAGGACGTCATATGACAACCTCCCAGGATTGCGCCTCGCCTTTCATTATTCTCGAAGGCAGTACTCGCCCACTCCCTTTTTTTACACCCTCTTGCCTATTAGAGCAGAAAATTAGCATTTTCAATTTAACTGGTTTCAATTAAGTTCACCGTACACCTGCTGAACTGAACTTTGGCAGTTTGGCTGATCACTACCTGCCAGACCTATGCAGTATATACCAAAACAGTCCACAAGTAGGTGTTCTGGATCTTTAAAGGCCACGTGATTGGTTTAAACATTCAGTGGTGAGACTTTAATTTACAGACCTGCTTTGTGAAACTTAGCATTAACTCAACATTGTTTCTGCTGTTTTATTCATTCCCCAGAAAGCATTGCCCAAAAGCTTTTCCCTCTGTATTTAATGCTGATCACATGTATGAATATTTTTAAAACATTTGACATATCTGTATAGAAATTGTTAATGTACTGTTTTGAAAAAATCTTTTTGTAGCCCGCCTTTCTGGTATTACGTGAACCTCCTAGCTTTCCTTTACGCAATTGATAATATTAACCAGGATCCAGATATCTTACCCAATATCACTCTAGGCTTCCATCTATTTGATTCATGGTTGGAACCCAGGAAGGGTGTACAGAGTGTTCTGCAGATCTTATCTGGACCAAATGGGACATTTCCTAATTATTCCTGTAAAGGACAAGGCAAGCTGGCTGGTGTTATTGGAGATCACTATTCATCCACTACAATCCCAATCGTCCAAATCCTTGGACTGTACAGATACACACAGGTGAGTGAAAACTACTATTTTATTTGTAATAATATCAAGTCAACAGAGAAAACAATATTTTACAAAAACATGACAGTCTGTGAAAGTTAAAGTGTATATAAACTCTAATGCCCCGTACACACGGTCGGATTTTCCGACGGAAAATGTGTGATAGGACCTTGTTGTTGGAAATTCCGACCGTGTGTGGGCTCCATCACACATTTTCCATCGGATTTTCCGACACACAAAGTTTGAGAGCAGGCTATAAAATTTTCCAACAACAAAATCCGTTGTCGGAAATTCCGATCCTGTGTACACAAATCCGACGCACAAAGTGCCACGCATGCTCAGAATAAATAAAGAGATAAAGCTATTGGCTACTGCCCCGTTTAAAGCCCCGACGTACGTGTTTTACGTCACCGCGTTCAGAATGATCGTTTTTTCCGACAACTTTGTTTGACCGTGTGTATGCAAGACAAGTTTAAACCAACATCCGTCGGAAAAAATCCTAGGATTTTGTTGTCGGAATGTCCGATCAATGTCCGACCTTGTGTACGGGGCATAACAATTACGTTTTTTGTAAATGCACAGTCAGTCAAACAAATGAAGACATACCTAACACAATCACTAAGGATTTTGTCTCATTTTCCATCATTAGGCTTCATGCACACCAGGAGCTACAAAAATGCTGGAAAAACACTGGACCAAAAAACGCTAAAGCAGGCTGTTTTAACTATTTTAAAAAATGGCGACAATGGGGACAAGGGCTTCTTTCCCACAACTCTGGCCGGTTAATGTTGGGGTCTGCGGGCGAGGGGCTTATCAGAATCTGGAACCCCCTTTAACAAGGGGGCCCCCAGATCCAGCCCCTCCATGTGGATGAGTATGGAGTACATAGCACCCCTACTTGTTCACCAAAAAAAAAAAAAACGTGACGTGTAAATAAAGGCAGGAGGCAACTTTTGACAAGTGCGTTATTAAAAAAAAGTAGATCCAACGTCAATCATGATAAATGCCAGTTAACACAAAATAAAAAAAAAGATCTGCACCCAATGAAGGCTCCAGCCGAATGACAGCTTCACCACCTCCCGCCGCTAAATACATTAAAAGGTGGGGCCACCCGATTATGTCACTGGGTGACCCCATCCCTTGTGATGTCACTGGCCCAGCATGCCCCAGTCGATGACGTCATAAGGATTGCTAGGCCATATGGTGACATCACCAAAGCACCTTTTCCTCATGTTGATGGGGACAAGGGCCTCTTCCCACAACCCTGGCCAGGGATTGTGGAGATCTGCGGGTGGGGGGCTTATTGGAATCTGGAAGCCCCCTTTTTAAAAAGGGGCCCCCAGACCCTGGTCCCCCCATGTGAATGAGAATAGTACACCTACTCATTCAATAAAAAAGTGTTGTGTAAATAAACACAGGAGGCAGTTTCTGACAAGCCCTTTATTAAAAAAGAAATAAAAAAAAACTGTCCCCAGGAGTAGATCCAACATCAATCACGATGAATGCTGGCTGCTGACCCGAAAAATAAAGCCTGCAGACATCAAAGGCTTCCAAAGACTGACAGCTCTGCCGCTAAATAAATTAAAAGGCAGGGCCACCCAGAGATATCACTGGGTGACTCCGCCCCATGTAATGTCATCTGCCCAGCATGCCCTATTCGATGACATCACAAGGGGGCATGGCCATACAGAGACATCATTAAATCACCTTGTCCTTATGTTGTTGGATACAAAGGGCCTCTTCCCCAGAACCCTGGGTGGTGGTTGTTGGGGTCTGAAGGCAGAGAGCTTTATCGGAATTTTGAAGCCCCCTTCAACAAGGGGGCCCCCAGATCCTGACCCCCCATGGGTATAAAGTAAAAAATGATGTCACAAGGGGGGCTATACAGCGACACCACCGGGTGCCCCTGCCCTTTAGTTTATTAGTGGTGGGAGGTGGCAGAGCTGTCAGATAAAGGGTGCCTTCATCATGTGAGGGCCTTTTTTGGGGGGGTCGGTGACCAGCATTCATCGTGATTATTGATGGATCTACACTGGGGGGCATTGTGTTTGTTTTTTAATAAAGGACTTGTCAAGAACTGTGTGTTCTGGGTGTAACCCATACTCATTCACATAGGGGGGCTGGATCTAGGGGCCCTCTTGTTAATGGGGCTACCAGATCCCGATAAGTCCCCCCACACACCCACAACCACTGGGCCAGGGCTGTGGGGAAAAGGCCCTTGTCCTCATCAACATGGAGACTAGGTGCTTTGGAGGGGAGCCCCCTACCCCAAAGCAACCCCCCATGTTGAAGGAATGTGGCCTGGTATGGTTCAAGAGGGAGAACGCTCGCCCACCCCCTTCCCCTTTCCTGGTCTGCCAAACTGTATGCTTGGATAAGGGTTTGGTATGGATTTTGAGGGGACCCCACGCTGTTTTTTTTTTTTTTTTTCATTTTGGTGTGGGATTCCCCTTAGAATCCATATCACACCTGAAGTGCCTGGTATGGAATGGGTGGGACTCTCGCTCTGTTTTTATTTTTTTTATTGCTGACATTGTTTTTTACATTCATCTGTCAGCGGGGAACACCAGAAGCATAAAGTAGGCTTCAACTAGGCTTTAAGCAAAATTACTACAAAGCTGTGCTAGAGTTTGTAATTATAAATATAAATTACATCTTTCTGCATATATACTGAGAGAAATGTAGTTTATCTTTTGCTGACTTCTTTTTGAAAATGAGCGTAAAATGTTTTTTTCTGGCTAGCCAGAATCAGTGATCCAAAGCAAGCAGATCACAAGTAAAGCCAGGTTGATGTCGGGTCTCCTGATAAGCATAGTTTTTCTGGGTATGTATAATTTAGCCTGAGTAGGGACGTCTGTCCCCTGCCAGCCTGCTGCAGAGAAAGGTCACTGTTCTCTGTTTGAAAACAGTGGTCTCTCTGCAGAGGTCCAACATGTCCACTGATAAGCCCAAGCTATATCGTAAAATACTTATGACCCTTGCTAATTGGAGAGCCATAGATCTGACTCAACCGGGGGAGTATCGTACCTCTGCAGGTAGACCACTGTTTCAACACAGAGAGCAAGGATCCTTCTCTACAGCATGCTGGCAGGGGCTGGCTTTTCTACTCAGGCTCTGGTTGCATTCTACAGTATATAGAAATAAATGTTTTGTTTTAATGCACCTGAAATGTATTTAGCTGATTTAATCTAAAAGATGAGTTGTATTTTTAAATATTTGTACAGTGCAGTCTCTAATTATAATTTTAGTGCCAACTGGATATGAATGTAACTTTGAAATATAGTAACATTATAGTTAATAGTCAGGGCCGGGGCAAGGATTGTTGTCTTCACTGGCAATAGCATTTTTGCACCATCCCCCCGCCCCCTCTTCTCTACAATGCATACCCCATGTCCTCTGCTCTGACCATCCCACAGTGGATGGTGTCAGTAGGGTAGTGGAAGGTGTCAGTCAGTAGAGAAATGGAAACAGTGTCAGTATGGCTGTGGACTTTGTCAGTAGGGCAGAGAACGGGGTCAGTAGAACAGTGGATGGTGTCAATAGGGCAATGGACAGTATCAATTGTTTTTACCTTTGTTTTTTTTATTTTTATTATTTTCTCCAATTTTTTATCAGCCCTTATCAGAAGCTTTGGTGAAATATCAGGAGTCTAAACAGACCCTTGATGTCTCACTTTTAACACAGATACATTAGATTGAGGACACAGTTCTCAATCACCATCACTGCAGCCTTAGCTACACAGAATGAATGAACAGGAAGAGTGCATCCTACCTGTTCATTCACAAACCAAAGCATACATAGTTATTAATGAACACAGTAAGTGATAAGTACTGATCACTCACTGTTTTCATTCAGAAAGGATAGAGGCTAGTAAATTATGAATTTACCAGCCCCTTCCCTGTTCTACATCCTGAAGCAATCCTGCACCGCAGATGGAGGGAGAAGAGGTGAAGCCGGCAGTGCTGTGGGAGGGGGTACCAGGGGAGCACATACAGTAAGTGGCCCGGGAAGCAGAAGGAAGTAGAACCTGGATAGGAGGAGTGGGAGGGGCAGCATACACTGGTACAGATCTCCTGTATTTTCCTCCAGCAGCCGCAGAATGCCGACGGGAGGGAAAGGAGGAGAAGCAGTCTTTTAGAGGCTGCAGGAGGAAAATACAGGGATCTGTTCCACTGAATGCTAAAGTGTAAAACCTAATGTGAAAAGAAGGCCTCACGGTCCCCTAGAGCATAGGCAGTGTCACCATTGCGACCATCAAAGCTCCACCAGCGCCACTCCCCATTATGATGCCCTGTTAATAGTTAATCCTCCTCCTTTCAGATAAGCTATGGAGCCACCGATTACTCGTTAAGTGACAGACTCCTTTACCCGCATGTATTCAGGACCGTTCAGAATGATTATGTACATTATTTAGCAATTGCCAAACTAGTAAAATATTTTGGCTGGAATTGGGTTGGAATACTTTTTTCAGACAATGATACCGGAGAGAATGAAGTGCAAATTCTGAAGAGAAATTTGGCTTCCCAGGAGATTTGTGTGGCTTTTGAAAAAAGAATGACCATGAATTCCGCTTCAATGGATCAGTGGATAGACACACTTAGTAAAGTGCATTGTAAAGTTTTAATTCTTTGTGGTTCCTTCACAAGCAATGCTCGGGGATACTTTTATAAATACTATCAGTTTAATATAAACAATGTGATTATCCTTCCCCCAGGCTGGACTTCAGGTGAAATTAAGATGATAACCTTTTTGGCAAATTTTATAACAAGTTTGTCTTTACATTTGAATGATCCGCAAATTCTTATTGATGAAAGTCCTTTTGATGACAATCTATTGTCAAGACATTCACAAACTGGACAGCTGATGGATGATCTGATCATTACATTTTACAAAATAACATCAACTCAAAATGGGAAAAATATTTATTTCCAAAACTTTACTATTTTTAGTCACAATTTCCTAAGAATCCTTTTTCCACAGATTAAAAGAACTATGCTTTTCGGAGAATCACTACGAGTGTATATTGCAGTAGCAGCTATGGCTGAAGCTATACATTTTTTCAACAAGTTTAATCACAGTTTTAATATTAACAGATTTAAGCAGGTAAATCAGTATAGTGCAATAGTCTGTAAATTATTTTTTAGAATTTTTTTGTATAGAAAGTAAGAAGGTACTTTGACCAAGCATTTTGGGTTTGTTATAATTATTCTACAGGATTTATATAGCGCCAACTGTTTGCACAGTGCTTTTCAAAATAAAGGGAAACTGTACAGTTACAATATAATTCAATGCAAGAGGGTTAGGAGGGCCTTGCTCATGGGAGCTCACAATTAGGGATGAGCCGAACACCCCCCGGTTCGGTTCGCACCAGAACCTGCGAACGGACCGAAAGTTCGCACGAACGTTAGAACCCCATTGACGTCTATGGGACTCGAACGTTCGAAATCAAAAGTGCTCATTTTAAAGGCTAATTTGCATGGTATTGTCCTAAAAAGGGTTTGGGGACCCGGGTCCTACCCCAAGGGACATGTATCAATGCAAAAAAAACTTTTAAAAACGGCCGTTTTTTCGGGAGCAGTGATTTTAATGATGCTTAAAGTAAAAAAAAGAAAGTGAAATATTCCTTTAAATATGGTACCTGGGGGGTGTCTATAGTATGCCTGTAAAGTGACGCGTGTTTCCCGTGTTTAGAACAGTCCCTGCACCAAATGTCATTTTTAAAGGAAAAAATCTAATTTAAAACTGCTTGCGGGTTTAATGTAATGTCGGGTCATGGCAATATGGATAAAAATCGGTGAGACAAACGGCATGGGTACCCCCCAGTCCATTACCAGGCCCTTTGGGTCTTGTATGGATATTAAGGGGAACCCCGCACCCAAATTAAAATAAGGAAAGGTGTGGGGCCACCAGGCCCTATATACTCTGAACAGCAGTATACAGGCGGTGCAAACAAGACAGGGACTGTAGGTTTGTTGTTAAGTAGAATCTGTTTGTAATTTTGAACGGGTACATTTTTAACGCGTTTAGCTCCAGCCAAAAAATCTTTTTTAAGCTTTTTGGAAAACATAGGGAAGGGTTATCACCCCTGTGACATTTGTTTTGCTGTCTTTCCTCCTCTTCAGAAGATTTCACCTCACTTTTTGTCCCAATGAAAAATGTTTTTTGAAAATTTGGGTTTTTTTGTGGAACAAGGATTGGAAAGCATCAGTGGAAAGGAGAATTTTTTTTCCCATATTAACTCTTACAGGAGAGAATTTCCCTTCCTAGGGGTAGATTTCATCTCACTTCCTGTTGTCTCCTTCCGTTTGCAAGTAGGAGTCGTTTGTAAGTTAGATGTTTGAAAGTAGGGTCCTGCCCTATATACTCAACAGAAATTTGGGCCTTAGGTGTTGCTGTGGCCACAACACTGTAAGCCCTCACAGGACCCTGCTGTGAAATATTAGATCAAGAATTGTAATTACATGCCCCTGTTGAACAGGAGCTGAAAAATTAGGCCTTAGGCACTGGTGCTGGTGCCACAAAACTGCAACCCCTCACAGACACTCTAGTTGGAACGCAGGAACGAGCCCTGCTGCAAAGTATTGCATCAAAAATTGTAATTACATGCCCCTGTTAGACAGGGGCAGAAAAATTGGGCCTTAGGCACTGGTGCTGGTGCCACAACACTGCAACCCCTCACAGACACTCTAGTTGGAACGCAGGAACGAGCCCTGCTGCAAAGTATTGCATCAAAAATTGTAATTACACGCCCCTGTTAGACAGGGGCAGAAAAATTGGGCCTTAGGCACTGGTGCTGGTGCCACAACACTGCAACCCCTCACAAACACTCTAGTTGGAATGCAGGAACGAGCCCTGCTGCAAAGTATTACATCAAAAATTGTAATTACACGCCCCTGTTAGACAGGGGCAGAAAAATTGGGCCTTAGGCACTGGTGCTGGTGCCACAACACTGCAACCCCTCACAGACACTCTAGTTGGAACGCAGGAACGAGCCCTGCTGCAAAGTATTACATCAAAAATTGTAATTACACGCCCCTGTTAAACAGGGGCTGAAAAATTGTGCCTTAGGCACTGGTGGTGGCGCCCAGAACCAAAAAAGTTCTTACAAGCTATCAGCGTGATGATTGAGGAGGAAGAGGATAATTACTCAGGGATAGTCACTCAGCATCAGCATAGGCAGTCTTTGAAGGGATCTGAGATTTCAAAAAAAATTATTCGGTTACATCAGCATCAGGTGCTTGGTAGCTGGTGGTGATCCAAGACTGATTCATTTTTATGAAGGTCAGTCGATCGACCGAGTCGGTGGACAGATGCACCCTGTGATCGGTTACCACGCCTCCAGCAGCACTGAATGTGCGTTCCGAAAGAACGCTGGATGCAGGACAGGCCAGTAGCTCAATTGCATACTGTGCAAGCTCTGGCCAGTGATCCATCCTCAAGACCCAGTAACCCAGAGGATTTTCGGTGGGAAAGGTGTCCAAGTCTGATCTTGCCCCTAGGTATTCCTGCACCATGTAAAACAGACGCTGGCGATGGTTGCTGGAACCGATCATACCTTGGGGCTGCGGACCAAAAAATTGTCTGAACGCATCGGTCAGACGGCCACCTTCTCCACCGCTCCTTCTTTGACTGACCGAAGCCTCAGCAACACGTTGTCCAGAAACAGGAGTTTGTAACCTCCCAGTCTCTGGGAACGCGTTGCACAGACCTTTCTGCAAGGCCTCCCGAAGATGTTTCATCCTCTGCTCCCTCTGCGATGGCAAGATAAGGTCCGCAACCTTATCCTTGTAACGTGGATCAAGGAGGGTTGCCAGCCAGTATTGGTCCTTCTCCTTGATACCACGAATACGAGGATCCTTACGCAGGCTTTGCAGGATCAGGGAGGCCATGCAGCGTAGGTTTGCTGAGGCATTCGGTCCGGAGTCCTCTGGGTCACTAAGGACGACAACGTCCGCAGCCACCTCCTTCCAGCCACGTACAAGTCCATGTGTTTCTTGGGACTGATCCCTTAAAGACTGCTGCTGATGCTGAGTGCCAGGCTCCACCTCCATACTGACACAATCTTCCTCCTCCTCCTCCTCCTCCTCCTCCTCTTCCTGTGTGATCGGCGGGCACGCAGGAACACTGTCTGGATAAAGGGGGCCTTGAGAGCTAAGGAAGTCCTCCTCTTCCTGCCTCTGTTCTGCCTCAAGTGCCCTGTCCATTATTCCACGCAGCGTGTGCTCCAACAGGTGGACAAGGGGGACAGTGTCACTGATGCATGCACTGTCACTGCTCACCATCCTCGGGGCCTCCTCGAATGGTGACAGGACAGTGCATGCATCCCTGATCATGGCCCACTGGCGTGGGGAAAAAAAAACAAGCTCCCCTGACCCTGTCCTGGTGCCATAGTCGCACAGGTACTCATTGATGGCCCTCTGCTGCGTGTGCAGCCGCTGCAGCATGGCCAACGTTGAGTTCCACCTGGTGGGCATGTCACAGATTAGGCGGTTCTTGGGCAGGTTAAACTCCTTTTGGAGGTCCGTCAGCCGAGCACTGGCATTGTAAGCCCAGGTACCTGCCCAAGAACCACTACACCACCAAGTTAAGGACGTGAGCCAAACAGGGCACATGGGTCATTTGTCCCTGTCGGAGGGCAGAGAGGAGGTTGGTGCCATTGTCGCAAACCACCATTCCTGCCTTAAGTTGGCGTGGCGTCAACCACCTCTGAACCTGCCCCTGCAGAGCTGACAGAACCTCTGCCCCAGTGTGGCTCCTGTCCCCCAAGCACACCAGCTCAAGCACCGCATGGCATCTTTTGGCCTGCGTACTTGCGTAGCCCCTTGAACGACTACGGAGCACCGCTGGTTCCAAGGAAGAGGCCATGGAGGAAGAAGAAGAGGAGGGGGTGGAGGAGAGAGGTGTGTCACAATCATTAGCATTTTGGAGGCGTGGTGGCGGAACAACCTCCAACACTACTGCACCTTGTCCTGCATCCTTCCCAGCTGCCAGCAGAGTCACCCAATGCGCCGTGAAACTTAGGTAACGTCCCTGTCCATGCCTGCTGGACCATGAGTCAGCGGTAATATGCACCTTACTGCTGACCGCCCTGTCCAGCGAGGCATGGACATTGCCTTCCACATGCCGGTAGAAAGCCGATTGCCCACAAGTACTTGGCTGTGACACACCTAATTCTACACCTTCATTCCTCTCACTGCAGGTCTCAGAGAGGACTGGAGGTCTAGTGGGGTTGGAAATCTCAGCTGATGAGGAGCAAGGAAAGATCCTCTTTGTTCTTTGGTGTGGGTCTGTTAGATACGCTTGCCAATGAACTGCATGGCAGGTCAACATATGTCTGGTCAAGCATGTGGTACCCAAGCGGGAGATGTTTTGGCCACGTGAGATACACTTGAGACATATGTTGCAAATAGCAGCGGTGCGATCTGATGCACTCGTCTCAAAAAAGGCCCACACCAAAGAACTTTTTGAATAACGCGCAGAGACTGCAGCGCCCTGCACATGTGGAGCTTTGGGGTGTGATGCAGTCAATGTGCTGCCCTTAGGCTGGCCCCTGGAGGGCATCCTGCCTCGTTGGTGATGTGCCGCCTCCTCCTCCTCCTCCTCCTCCTCCTCCTTCTCCTCTCTCCTATCAGGCACCCACGTTGAGTCAGTGACCTCATCATCCCCTCCCTCCTCATCACTGGAGCAAACCTGGCAGTATGCTGCAGCAGGGGGAGCATGACTGCCAGATTGCTGTTCTTCTTGGGCACCAAACCTGTCCGTACTCATGTTACTGCCTTCATCGAGCTCAGTATCATCATCAGAGCCTTCCAAACGCTGGCCATCCTCCTGGAGCATGTACCCAACACTGTGGTCAAACAGTTCGAGGGACTCCTCAGGAGGACATGGTGGAGCTAGGGAAGGAGTCACTGATGACATTGAGCCGAGGGAAGAGGCCGCTGCTTTGCCAGACAAAGCACCTTGGGCATGGGTGAGAGAGGATGAGGAGGATGAGGACGGCTTGGTCATCCACTCGACCAAGTCTTCCGCATGTTGCGGCTCAACACGGCCAGCTGCCGAAAAAAAGGCCAAGCGTGTCCCATGGCCACGTGCTGATGAGGATGCACCGTCTCCACGACCAGCACCAGACACAGAGCCTGCTTGCCCTCTCTTATTGGCTTGTGACTGTCTGCCTCTCCTTCTTGGCCTTCCAGACATACTAATGGCCTGTAGCTGCACTAAGCTGGGATATATATATATATATATATATATATATATATATATATATATATATATATGTACTGATACTGCAGCTAGCAAAATCAACTGCTTGCCTGTAGTATGAGAACACCACCAACCTTCTACAGGTAGCTTTAGCTGAACACTGTGAGGTGGACGCACCCCACTAACTTGTAGGTTTAGCTGAACACTGTGAGCAGGACGCACTGCACTAACTGTAAATAGTCTAGCTGCCTGACCGTGGTACTAATAGGATCAAAAGAACACCAGTAATTTTCTTCAGGTAGCTTTATATACTGTAACAAGACAAGCCTGCCTGTCAGTAGGAAGATAACAGGAACGGATCTAGCTGAACACTGTGAGCAGGATGCACTGTACTAAATGTAAATAGTCTAGCTGCCTGACCGTAGTACTAATAGGATCAAAAGAACACCAGTAATTTTCTTTAGGTAGCTGTTAATACTGTAACAAGACAAGCCTGCCTGTCAGTAGGAAGATAACAGGAACGGATCTAGCTGAACACTGTGAGCAGGACGCACTGTACTAAATGTAAATAGTCTAGCTGCCTGACCGTGGTACTAATAGGATCAAAAGAACACCAGTAATTTTCTTTAGGTAGCTGTTAATACTGTAACAAGACAAGCCTGCCTGTCAGTAGGAAGATAACAGGAACGGATCTAGCTGAACACTGTGAGCAGGACGCACTGCACTAAATGTAAATAGTCTAGCAGATAACAGGAACGGATCTAGCTAAACTGAATACAGTGTATATATATATATATGCAACACCTGGGATGCATATATATACACAATACACTGTAAGTGCAGCTAACTGACTGACTGTTCTGCCTAATCTATCTAACTCAAATCAAATGACACTGTCTCTCTCTCTGTCTATCTCTTTCAACGCCGGAACACACACTACACAGGGCCGCCGTGCAGGCGGCCTTATATAGTGTGGGGCGTGTACTAAATCCCCTGAGCCATAATTGGCCAAAGCCTCCTTGGCTTTGGCCAATTACGGTTCTCTGTTCAGGCGGCGCTGTGATTGGCCAAGCATGCGGGTCATAGTGCATGCTTGGCCAATCATCAGCAAGCAATGCACTGCGATGCCGCAGTGAATTATGGGCCGTGACGCGCCACATGAATTTGGCGCGAACGGCCCATATCGTTCGCAATTCGGTGAACGACCGAACAGCCGATGTTCGAGTCGAACATGGGTTCGACTCGAACACGAAGCTCATCCCTACTCACAATCTAAAAAAAGGCTGCGAGTGATACACAAGGTAATAACTGTATTGGATGCGCTAATGAGAAAATAAAAGTATAGTTTTTAGGTGGTGGCAGGATAGGCTTCCCTGAACAGATGAGTTTTCAGGAAATGCCTGAAGGCGGACAGAGCAGGAGATAGCCAGACAGATTGCATTAGAATGTTTCAAAGGATGAAAGAGTCTCTGAAGTAGTCTTGGAGGAGAGCATAGGAGAAGGTGTTGAGGGAGCTAGAGAGCAGGAGGTCTTGCGGGAGCGGAGAGGATGGTTTGAATGATATTTTGAGAGGAGGTTGTTGATGTAGCTCCTCAGGGCACGGCTCTTGTTAGTAGTAAGAATTTTAGTTGTTAGATGAGCGCAAGCCTGTGGAGAAATTGGCAAAGAGGCTTGGTGGAGATATTATGGAGATTAAGGTAGCAAGATTTGGACAGTGATTTGCTATTGGATCAAAAGGAGAGGTCAGAGTCCAGGATTACACCTAGCGTGGTAACATGAGGGGATGGACTAATGGCTACTGTCTTCTAATGGCTACTTCCAGCAGGATAATGCAACATATCACAAAGCTCAAATCATCTCAAACTGATTTCTTGAACATGACAATGAGGTCACTGTACTCCAATGGCCTCCACAGTCACCAAATCTCAATACAATGGAGCACCTCTGGGATGTGGAGGAATGGGAGATTTGCATCATGGATGTGCATCCGATAAATCTGCAACAACTGCGTGATGCTATCATGTCAATATGGACCAAAATCTCTGAGGAATGTTTCCAACACCTTGTTGAATCTATGCCATGAAGAATGAAGGCAATTCTGAAGGCAAAAGGGGGTCCAACCCGGTACTAGCAAGGTGTACCTAATAAAGTGGCCTGTGAGTATATTTAAAGTGGTTGTAAAGGCAGAAGTTTTTTTCTCTTAATGCATTTTGTGTGCAGCCCCCCCACCCACCCCCCTAATACTTACCTGAGCCTTATCTCGATCCAGCAATGTTGCATGAGAGACTCGGCTGTCCAGGACTCTGCCTCCTGATTGGCTGAGACACACAGCGGGGACTATTGGCTCCTGCTGCTGTTAATCAAAATCAGTGAGCCAATCAAAATAGAGAGGGGCAGGGCCATGCCGCGGCTCTGTGTCTGAATGGACACACAGAGCAGCGGCTCGGCTTTGGTGCCCCCATAGCAACCTGCTTGCTGTGGGGGCGCTCGGCAGGAGGGAGGGGCCAGGAACACCTGTGAGGGACCCGAGAAGAGGAGGATCCAGGCTGCTCTATGCAAAATCACTGCACAGAGGAGGTAAGTATAACATGTTTGTTGTTTTTCAGTAAAAAGAAACAAGAATTTAGTATTACTTTAACCATTAGAATCTGTGTGTGCAAATGAGCAACTCATAGAGGGGGTGAAGATTATGACAAATGCCCTCCCCAAACAGAATATTGTGCTAAACCTGTAGATAAATAAGAGAACCAGAACCTTCACTAAGTTGAAGAGTGGGTTTGATAATAAAGTTAGCAGTGCTTCCACCCAGGAAAGGACCTCTGTGAACATATACCCAGGTATATATAGTTATTAATAGAGATATCTCCAGATGAACGTTGCAGCAAAGTCCAGTTTCATGGGGCCTCTGAGGATGAACCCAATGTGGTGTCCATCTTTGTGCCTGAGACCTGAATATAAGATCTGATGTGATGAGGAGACCCTCCAGCCATTGTACAACCCACCTGGAATCAAGCTTTTCATCAGCAGAAACCCTAGTGGATTTTAATCTGTCATGGAACCAAACCTTTTACTACCAGAAGTGGTTGTTGGCTTGCTGAACCTGGCACTAGCCTATGCTGATTATTGAGTCATAAAGTGGTTGAAAAGGCCTAATTCATTCTATGCATTAAGATAAAAAGCCTTCTGTGTGCAGCAGCCCCCCTCAGCCCCTTACCTGAGGTCCATCTATATCCAGCGATGAGGTCAGGTCAGTCAAGTTCCTCCACTCCAAACTAGCTCATTTATGTCTTTATGGTCCTCGCTTTGTGCACTGGTGCGCAGTCATGTTGGAACAGGAAGGGGCCATCCCTTTTTTCAAAGCAAACCTCCAATAGACAGAAAGTGCTAAAATATAATTACATATAACAGTGTGATATTAGTAGCTAATAGTAGAAGGCAGAAAATCCCTAGATATATAAAATAAAAAACATTAAAATTCAGTACACTAAAAATATATTCCAAATCTCCACCAGTGCTCCTCCATACTAGTGAACTTGTGCAACAAATTCAAGTGAATGAATAAATAAACATATTATACTACATTAAATGTTGAGTTGAGTCGAATCTTAATATAGCGCGTAGACATGTGCACAGCCAAAAAATTTGTTCATTTTCGTTTTCGTTACATTAGTTAATAATTTTTTCCTTTTTTCGTGTCATTCGTTATGATCGCAATTCGTAAATTCGTTCATTTGTAAATTCGTAAATGCGTTCATTCGTACAATCGAACATTCGTACATTTGTACATTTTTACATTTGTACATTTGTAAATTCGTACATTCGTAAATTCGTAAAATTGTATATTTGTAAATTAGAAAATTCGGAAATTTGTAAATTCGAAGTTTGAAAATCCAAAAACCCGAAAATTTGAAAGGAAAGTTTGAAAATTTGAAATTGAAAGGAAATTACAATACCTATAATTTAAAAGTTACTAGTAATTACTAATAGTTAAGTTATTATTAGTTAACTATTATTTTAGATTTCTGAATTTTCGAATTTACAAATTTACGAATTCACAAATTTAGTAATGTACGAATGTACGAATGTACATTCGTAAATTGCGAATGTACGAATGTACGAATGCCCGAATTTATGAACGTCCAATTTTATCGAATTTACGAATATTCGTAAAAAATTAGTCAAACAGGTTTTCGTTAATTCGGATATTCCCGAATTAACGAATTTGTCGAAATTCGTTAATAAACAAATTTGGAACGAAACTAATTGCACATGCCTAATAACGCGGTCTTACCCTGAAGGGTCTCGATGCGCATAGCAAAGATCCTGGAAAGAGAGGGCTCAGGGACCAGAAGCAGCACAGAGCAGCAGAAGGGTAGAAGAGAGGGAATTCCAGTGCCATGATGAAGTTTAATTTAATAAATAAAGTGATCTTTGTGATATCTTTAAAGTATAATCTACACACTGCTCCGTGCTCCACATTCATTATTAGCACTTCACCAGAGATACGTGCTTCTCTAATTCTTCACTTGAATTTGTTGCACACGTTCACTACTATGAAAGCATTGGTGGAAATTTGGAATTCATTTTTAGTATGCTGAATGATTTTTTTTATTTTATCCATACAGCGCTGCAATTGTTTGATGCATGATGTAAAGGGTTGCTGACGTTTAATGCAGCTGCAGTAAAATGTTGAAGTTTGTTTGCACGGTTTGCTTTATTTATTAATAAGCACAAAGTATTTATAGTAAATCCCTTCATATGTAATAAATATCTGTGATCATTTGCAAAGTGATATTTTTTTTTCAAAAAGTTTTGTATTGAGATATATAAAAACCATAAATATTGGTAACAACATTTGTAAAAACATTTTACAGAGTAATTTTAGGTAAGCAAAGTAATCTAGGGGTTGTAGACATACATACCAGGATGAGATAGCTGAAGAAAATAAACAGAACAAAACAGGGTAATAGCTATCATCAAAAAGGAGATACCTGGATGGATCTGTTTTTGTGAAAAAGGAAGCCGTGAGGTCCATGACCAGACCTCTGGTCGACCTAACATAAGTACACTTCAAGACTGTACTGTACGATACTATTTCCATGGACACTCATCAAAATCCACAGACTCAGCCAGCCACCTCTCCCCATCTCCCATCCCCACTCTCTCCAACATTGAACTAGCCCTCCACCAGTCACCCCTCTATCAAAATTATAATATACTTAAGCCCATTGTGACTGACCGTCGGCTATACCAATACCTCCGGACAATTTGTTCTGTGTTATCCTGTAATTTTATATGTTTGTTTGTTTTGAATGACTGTGATGAATATCCATAGCCATATCGTAGCACTTTAACCCTTTTTTACTGCACTTTCTTCTTAATCAATTTGATACCATGTATTAGATGTGTTTAAAATTAACGTCATATGCTTTTGCAATACTAATTTTGACCTATTTCTGTTGCTGGAAGTAACCCTTACCTGGTACTCCATACCAGGTACCTCCCTTCTTTCCCTATATGCAATATGGTTACAGCAACAACACCAAATTTGGTGGATGATCAAACAGGTCAGGCTCTATCCTGACTGTACATTGGTGGATAGCTCACCTTTCCCTCTTCCCCCTCCCCCATTTTTTGAATTTCTAAGGCAAACATGACCTTATGTATGTTCAAGGTGGCAGTTCTGCCTTTTACAAAGCCTGATTGGCGGGGTGTATCAAAGAGGGGATAATGGCAGCAAGCCTAGTAGCAATGATCTTGGATAGGATTTTGACATCCAGGTTCAGTAGTGAGATGGGTCTGTAGGAACCTGGGTCCTGGGGGTCTTTGCCTTTCTTAGAGAGTAATTTAATAATAGCCTGGTTTTCCATTTGAAAGTGTGTGCCGCAGGACCCTATACCGTTGTGAACCTTGTGGAGAGTGGGTTCTGTGATATTTTGTAGGGTTTTGTAGAGTTCACTAGTGAATCCGTCAGGGCCAGGGGCCTTGGAGGGGGTTATGTGCAGATGGTGGTTGAAATTTTGGAGAGAGAGATAGGAGCACTGAGAGCCTCTAGTTGTAGTTTAGTGATTTTAGGTATGTCTACTTTCTCTAGAAAGGAACGTGCTGTTTGTTTGTATATGGGGTCTGGGGCATATAGTGCTGAGTAGTATTGAAGCATGGCTCTGTTTATTGTTTGTGGTGTGGAGTTTATATTTCCGTTGGTGTCTCGCAGAGAGGTAATATGGGTGGGGCGGAAAGATCCCTTACAAAGCCTGGCCAATAGTTTTCCTGCTTTATTTTCGAACTTGTGGAGGGTGGCCTCTAAGTGTGCCTTTTTGGTTAATTCAAGGGTGTCTGCCCAGGTATCGAAAGCCCTCTTTGCTGCCTGCCATTCATTTCTACTGTCAGGCGAGTCCATGGTGTAACATTGCACCTGATGGAGTCGCGTGCTGGCTAATTTGTATTTAGTTAAAGTGTTCCTTTTAAAAGAGGTGGCATTGGAGATGATTTGTCCCCTGAGGTATGCTTTGCCGGCATCCCAGAAGAGAGTCGGATCATCGGTGTGAGGTGCGTTGGCCGTGGAGTATTCAGTCCATGGTTTTTCCATGAACTGCTGGAAGTCAGTGTTATTGTGGCGGTAGGAAGGAAAGCGCCAAATTTTGGGGTGGGGGGGTAAGTTAAGATTGTCGAGTGTCACCTCGATTGGAGCATGGTCGGATATGGCAATGTCATGGATGTCTGCACCAGATAACATGGGGATTAGGTTGTCAGAGCCAAAGAAATAGTCTATTCTGGTGAGGATATTGTGTGGGTTGGAGTAGAAAGGGTAATTCCCTGTCAACAGGATGTGAGAGGCACCAAAGGTCTTGGAGGTGGAGGGATTCCATGGTGGATGCAAAGTGTGTGTGGATGGTAGGATCGGATCCTGGCCTGGGTCGTTTGGGGGATGACCTGTCGTCAGTCTGATGTAGGATGTCATTGAAGTCTCCTCCAATTAAATGTGGGAGGTGAGTATCGCTAAGTTACCATGAAGACAGTTCACTATAGAACTGTTTACTGGGGTTATTAGGAGCATAAACATTAGATATCACTAGGTCCTTGGAACCTATTTGGATATGTGCTGAGAGAAAACAACCCTGGCTGCCTGATTTTCTGGATAGGACTGTGCAGGGGAGGTTTTTGTGTATCGGCAGGAGAACTACTGCTTTACGCCCAAACAGCCATTGAGCCTATGACTGTACCTACCCAGAGCTTTTTCATACGATGAAAATCAGGGGTTAATAAGTGAGATTCCTGGAGTAGGGTGATGTCAGTTTTAATTCTTTCGAGATGTTGGAGGATTTTCATTCTCTTGTTGGGGGATCTGAGACATTTTATGTTCCAGGAAACAATTTTTATATTGGGGGTTAAGAGAAGGATTTGGGCCAATGTTGCCGAAGGCTGTACACAGAAAGACCAGGAGGGGAGGTAGAGCATTTTATAAAAGAAAGGATATTATTAGCTTAACATTATAGCATAGAGCATAGTAGTAAATATATGGCCACCTAAAAAATTGTGGTTACAACAGGTAGAGCTGGTGGAAAAATAAAAATAAAAATAAAAATGGGGTCACGTTGAAGTGCATGGGCAAAAAAAGAGTGAGACCTCAGGTACTGCATTGTATGCGACCTTGAGTGAGTGAATATCAAAAACATGGGGTGCGACTCCCCTTTCAGTGAGGGGTGACACGGTGGTGATCTGGGGCTAAGGGCCTGAAGTGTTTAGGGGAGTCTTTTTGCGGGATCCTTTGGTCCAGAGGGCGATTGAGTGGAGCAGCTTTGGATGGGGTGTGAGGATGAGGATCTGCATGCAGAGGCCGTAAGAAGGCTTCCGCTTCAGGGGGGTCTTGGAAGGATAATTATTTGCCACTTGGGGTCTTGAGGCGGAGAGTGGCCGGGAATACCAACGTGAATTTGATTTGCTGTTTATAGAGTTATGTGCAGACCTGCTGGAATTCTTTCAGTTTCTTTGAGAACTCAATTGAGTAGTCAGCAAATATCAGGACCCTTCCGTCAATTTGGAGGGTGCGGGTTTGTCTGAACTTTTGTAGAATATGGGCCTTGTCAGAGTAGTTCAGATATTTGGGGATTATTGGCCGGGGTGTTTTGCATTCAGTGTTAAAAGACCCCATGCTGTGGGCCAGTGCCACTGTGCAGGGGCCTGGTGCTTCCGGAATGCGCCTAATGCAGATTTCAGAGAGAGAGACGGTGTTTGCAGAGATTCTGGGATACCCACGAATCACAGGTTGCTCCTTCTGGACCTATTTTCTAAATCGTTCAGTTTTTGGATGATATATTGATTAGTCTTTTCCTGAGCTTGTTCCGTGGCCTGTGCCTGGAAAAGCTCCTCTTCCACGCTAGATAAGCGGTCCCCCAAATTGTTCAGCCTGGTGGTGTGTTCCCCTAGCTGGGCCTTGTTTTGTTTCATCCCTGCGTTTACTTCTTTCTCCACAGAAGCAGCTATCATAGGGGATAGGAGCTGTGCTATGCACTCCGTGCTGCTGTTCCCAGTGTGCTGTGAGAAGGAGGCATGTGGGGAGAAGGCCTGTGGAGAGGAGGCATGTGGAGAGGAGGCAAGTGGAGATTGGGCATATGGAGAGGAGGAGTGGGACGCCGAGCCACAAGTAGCAGGAAAAAAACAAGAAATACAACATCATTCAATATTGTGCAATATCTTACAGTGATTGGTACCATTGTTGTTTTACCTACCCATTCCCTCCCACCCAACCCTCACCCAACCCTCACCCAACCCTCACCCAACCTTCACCCACCCCCCTACATCACACCATCTGATCTTTAGCAATGCATGCATTCTATTAATTACAGTGCCCCTCAAAAGAATGGAATACTCCAAGAGGTCAGGAGAAGCATTGGAGTAAAAAAAAGAAAGAAAAAAAAAACCATCCAGAGTCCTCTCCAGAGGGGAGGGCTGAGAGCGGCAAGAGATAAACAGGGAGAGAAAAAAAAAAAAGGGAAAGGGGAATGAATCCCTATTCGCTCCCGGCCCTCCCTTCTATGGGGGACACCCCATCTCATCCAGCCAGGGCCTCCACATTCCCTCAAAGTTCCTATAGTTGCCTTGCCTAATGTATATCACTCTCTTGTTCGAAACTACTGAGTTGATGGTCTCAACCCAGTTCTCCACAGTCGGGGGGTTGTGTGCCATTTCTGTGCAATTAGTTTTCTCGCCTGAAAGAGGCATCTTAGCACTACTTCAATGGTGTCATTCAAAGCTCTGCCCCCCTCCATGTCCCCCAACAGACAGGTCTTGGCCATCGGTTCTATTGTGGTCTTAAAGATTTTATTTATCCTGTCAACTCTTCGATTGTCTGCGACCTAAACTGGGCTTGAATAGCATGTCTGATTTGAAGATATTTATAAAATGAATAATTTGATATGTTAAATTCCCGTTTTAAATCTAACAATGTTTTTATGACATTGACCTCATATAATTGGCTTAATCGATTAATGCCCGTTCTCTCCCATTCTATAGGTCTCTCTATATCCCTTACTTCCGCTAAGGTTTTGTTGTTCCATAGAGAGGCATATTCTGATACCCCTCGAGACCCGAACAGTGTTTTCGTTATCTGCCATACTTTGCTGAATCATTGTATCGTCGGACATCTATAGATGTATGAATCTGCCTCTAATACCTCTATTAATGTACTGTGTGGAGCCCCCATTATCATCATCTTACCACTTGGATTCCCCCCTCCAAGGGTTCCACAACCCGCTAGATATTGAAGCTGAGATGCAAGAAAGTATGACCTCGGGTGTTGAACCACCATACCCCCTTCTTTGGTTGGTAGCTGCATAGTTTGCAAACTAATTCAAGATTGTCCCTTTTTCCAGATTAGATCCCTAAAGAGGGATTCTATTCTCTTAAACCACTTTTGGCCTATCCAGATTGGGGAATTATGAAAGAGATATAATATCTGAGGTAGCCATACCATCTTTATTAAGTTGCAGCGTCCTGCTACCGAAAGTGGTAACCGGCTCCAGATGTCTCCTTTTTGCTTTAATTTGAGTAATAGTGCGGCTAAGTTGTCATTAAGGTACTGGTTTATATCACTAGCAATCCAAACACCCAGGTACTTCAGTTTTGGAACTACTTTTAGGTTGGGAGTTCCAGACGGCTTACCTCCATTTCTGCCATCTGCGTGTCAGCAGGAGGCTCTGTGTAGGCTGAGACCGGGCCTCGATTTGCGGCTGGGCCGTCAGGGCCGTTTGTGTGCGGGGGCTGGTTTTCTCCACAAAATGGTCCATGTATAGGCGCTTGTCACCCGGAGGTGTTTAGGGCGGCTCAGGCTGTTTTTTTTATGCCGATTCGGGTCGTGCTGCGGGAGAGGAGCAGATACTCCATGCGGCACCTGAACCGGAAGTGTACAAAATGATATTGAAGGTTCATTAAAAAAACAACAAAAAAGGCCATAATTCTGAGCACTAAGGCATCATCCTGCGTTGAACATTTGGATAATGCCCAAAAGATTTTAAACAGATGGCATCTTACACCATATAAACTTTCTTAAATCTACCTATCACTCTCCCCAACTTGCTGGCGATGCAATGAACAAACTGGTTCCCTTTATCATATTTTATGGAATTGCAAAAATTTTAGTAGTTTTTGGAAATCAGTTTCGACATTTATTGCTAACCTTACTGGTAATTTACCTCCCCTTCTCCCGCAATGGCCCATTTAGGAATAAATCTGGATCTGTACTCACCGTTATGTCACCGCTTGTGACTTCATCTGGGGACCCCAGATGAGCGGTGACGTAACGTGTAGGGAGTGGCGGAGAACAAACGTAACCGGAAGTCTAGTAAGGAGGCGCTCTAAACGCCGTTCTAGCTGTACTCGCTTGTTTTTAAACTTTTTAATGTAAGAGACCACCCTGTAACCCCCCTAATAAAATATTACTTTATTAATTAACGTACTACACTATCGGAGCCCCCTGTTTTTTCTTCCTCTCTCCCCCACCGGGCCGTTGTGCCTCGGAGGTATATCTTTTATCAGGCTGCTAGCCGTACTACTGGTGGAGAGGAATGGAATAAAGCCGGGATAAGTGGAGGAGAATGGTTTGGAGAATATAGTGACATGATTAACAGATATTATATCATGATGCCCATTTTCATTATGATTGAGGTGAGAGTTCTGAGAGCCTAAAGTTATTGTGGAATTATTCCATATGAGGACCTGTATGAACTTTGACCAATCTGTTTATTCCCACACTGAGTCATCTCATCATCCTGCAGGGTCAAGACAGTGCCAGTTTTCTGTATACCTCATGAACTTGCATCTTAATTGTACCTATTTTGAACACTTGATTTTTTGATTTTGCAATCATCCCATTGTTTCCGATTTTTTAGGATTATCTACAATTTATTTTTTATTTTTTTTATTTGATAGTCATTGTCATCGTATATGTTATTTTTCACTATGTGTGAATAGATTTGAATGCGCGAGATCACTTTTTTCAAATATTTTATTGAAGTGCAATGTGAACACTTTTAGGTTTTGCTGCTATCTTTTTAAGATATCACCACACATATACAATTTTTATATCATCTTTTATGTGTTTATTTATACATATTTTTCACTATTACTCACTTATATAGCGCAAAGGACACTTTCACTTACACTGGTGTGTACTCGCTACTGAGCCCCCCGCTCTATGCGTCCATAAGACACCTAGAGCCGTGGCTTGTCCTGCCCCCACTGCCCCCCCCCCACACTCTCTACTCATTGCTTTAACTGACAATTGCGCGTTTATGCAACGCTGTACCCAAACAAAATTTATGTTCTTTTTTTCCAACAAATAGAGCTTTATTTTGGTGGTATTTGATCACCTCTGCGGTTTTTATTTTTGTGTTATAAATGAAAAAAGACCAACAATTTTGAAAAATAAAAACAAAACAATATTTTTTACTTTCTGCTTTAAAACATACCCAATAAAAAATGTAAAAAATCAAATATCTTCATTAATATAGGCCAATATGTATTCTGCTACATATTTTTGTTAAAAAAACCCCAATAATCGTATATTAACCCCCCTGGCGGTATTCCCGAGTCTGGCTCGGGTTGGATTTTTTCTACCAAAAGCGGTATCCCCGAGCCAGACTCGGGCTTGCATCGCAGGATCCAGGAAGAGTATACTTACCTTGTCCCCTGGATCCTGCGATGTCTCCCCGCTGTGATCGGCGAGCCGCTGTGTCTCGCTCGATTCACAGTGCCGAGCTCCGTTCCCTGCGAGCGGTGCGACGCACGGGGACGGAGTTCGGCGGTAAATTCAAATAGTGAAACACATAGTATAGATACAGCATACTGTAATCTTACAGATTACAGTACTGTATCAAATAATTACACGTCCCCTTTGTCCCTAGTGGTTTGCCCAGTGTCCTGCATGCAGTTTTATATATATAAAACTGTTCTTTCTGCCAGGAAACTGGAGATTGCCCATAGCAACCAAAACTGTCTCTTTACATCAAAAGTGGTTTTAGACCAGCTAGAAAAAAGCGATAATAAATTAGAATCACTCGCAGAATTGAGCGATAGTGATTTGTGGGGAGATCCGTCATCAAACACTAAAAGTAACAAAAGCTAAAATTCTGCAACTGAGCAAATTTCAGTGTTTTTGATTTGATTACATTATTATATAATTTTTATTATTATTATATTATTATTTGTTATAATTATTTATAGTTATTTATTATATTATAATTTTTTATTTAGTTTTTCAAACTTTATCATACCCGGGATGTCTACTAGACTCTTGTTTGGACAGATTTAAGTGAACTATTCCTAAGAATTACAGGCCTACAATATAAAACGCCAAATTTCTGTGCAAAATAATTGTACCGCTTTCAGCACCTAAAATCAGAAATAATCATACCGCCAGGGAGGTTAATTGGTTTGCGCAAAAGTTATGATGTCTACAAACTAGTGTGATATATTTTTGGCTTTTTAATGTTTACTAGTAATGGCGATGATCAGCGATTTTTAGTGGGACTGTGATATTGCAGCAGACAGATCGAACAATAAGTGACACTTTTTGGGAACCAGTGACACCAATACAGTGATCAGTGCTAAAAAAAAATGCACTCTCACTGTACTTATAACACTGGCAGGGAAGGGGTTAACATCAGGGGCGATCAAAGGGTTAAGTGTGCTCCTAGGGGGAGGGATTACTAACCGTGTGGGGGGTGGCTTAACTGGAGGAAATCAGGGATCCGGGTTTCTGCTTAGCAGAAACACAAGATCTCCATCTTGCTCTCTGACAGAACGGCGGTCTGCCTTGTGTACATTGTGCAGACTGCCATTCTGCCTCTCCTGTCAACGTTTGGCGGATCCCGGCGGACATCGGGTCCGTCGGACCCCACTGATTGGCTCCCGCGTGTCTAAACACAGCAGGAGCTCCCCAAATCAACACAGACTGTGGAAACTTCACTGTAAGAGAACTGTCAGGATGCGCCCGGCACGCACACGTGCGCATGCATGCATTCACGGGCATCAGCAGATTTCCTTGCGCAGGAACACACATCTGACCACAATTGGCACCTGACAGCCTATTTAAGGGTTGCTCTGATTTCTGACAGGTGCTGCTTGATCTTCAGCTGTGTCCTGAGATTCTGAAACCCTGTTTGTTTGACTTGACTTCCTGTTGCTGAAACCCTGGCCTTCCTGACCCTGTTTCTGGACTCTGATTACTCTGATTACTGGTTCATGATCCTGGCTTCCTGTTTGACCTTGCTCCTGTTTATACCTTGGTACCTCGCTGCCCGCCCGTTACTGAACCCGGCTTACCTGATGACCTCGCTCCTGTCTCCTGTTTGGCTCCACGCTGTTTCCGAGTACCTGTGCTGGCCGTCCATCCTCTCAGCTGTGCTGGTTCCAGCTCTTCACCAGAAACCCTGCCTGCACTTCCCAGTCTGCAACACTTCCGGCAAGTTCTGCACGCAGCATTCACAGGCACTCGTGTTCCTCCTGATCCTTGCCACCATCTGTTCCATCTCCAGTGGGGCTTGGATTGGAGATAAAAGAGAGGCTGACCTCGTCATTTCAGACTCCTACCAGGTACGTGACATTCACACTGGACTTCTAGCATCTTGCAGTGTGTGCCTCTCCATTTTTCCTCCATACTCTGGGTCCTTGGTTTCCAAATGAGATGCAAAACTTGCTCTCATCAGAAAAGAGGACTTTGGACCATTGAGCAACAGACCAGGTCTGTTTTTCTTTAGCCCAGGTAAGACGCTTCTGACGTTTGTTGTTCCGGACTGGCTTGACAAGAGGAATACAACATTTGAAGCCCATGTCCAGGATCCGTCTGTGTGTGGTGGCTTCTTGATGCACTAACTCCAGCCTCAGTCCACTCCTAAAAAGTGAAAGTCCCCAACACATTTGAATGGCCTTTTCCTGACAATCCTCTCCAGGCTGCAGTCATCCCTGATGCTTGTGCGCCTTTTTCTTCCACACTTTTCCCTTCCACATAACTTTCTATTAATGTGCTTTCATACAGCACTTTGGGAACATCCAACTTCTTTTGCAATTACCTTTTGAGGCTTTCCCTCCTTATGGAGGGTGTCAATGATGGTTTTCTGCACAACTGTCAGGTCAGCCGTCTTTCCTATGATTGTGATTCCTACTGAACCAGACTGAGAGACCATTTAAAGGCTCAGGAACCCGTTGCAGGTGTTATGGCTTAATTGGCTGATTAGAGTGGGACACTTTGAACCTAAAATATTGCACCTTTTCACAATGTTCTAATTTTCTGAGATTGTGGATTTGGGGTTTCATCATCGCAATTATGACAAATTACGGCTTGAACTATATTGCTTTGCATGTAATGAGTCTATCTCATATATTAGTTTCACCTTTTAAGTTTCGTTAGTGAAATAAATGAACTTTTGCACGATATTCTAATTTTTCGAGTGTCACCTGTATATGGCAGCAGGTTGGCTCTCCTGCGCAAACCCCCGTATATGTGCGGTGGCTCCTTTAAGAGCCATAGCAGGCGTGTGCTACATGGAGGGGGACCCAATGCATGTGGCCACTGGCCATCCGCGATCGTGGGCACAAGAAAAAGAACGGCGATTTGTGTATGTATACACACAGATCCCTGTTCTGACAGGGGACGAGAGACAGATCATGTGTTCCTACTAAGTAGAAACAGTGATCTGGCTCCTCCTCCAGTCAGTCCCCTCCCCTCACAGTTAGAAACGCCTCCCAGGGAACACATTTAACCCCTTGATCGCCCCCTAGTGTTAGCCCCTTCCCTGCCAGTGATATTTATACAGTAATCAGTGCATTTTTATAGCACTGATCGCTGTATAAATGCCACTGGTCCCAAAAATGTGCCAAAAGTGTCCGATCTGTCCACTGAAATGTCGCAGTCCTTCTGAAAATCGCAGATCGCTGCCATTACTAGTAGAAAATAAATAAATATTAAAATTGCCATAAAAATGCCATAAATCAATTTCCTATTTTGTAGATTGTATAACTTTTGCGCAAACCAAAAAATATATGCTTAATGCGATTTTTTTTAAATCAAAAATATGTAGTAGAATGCATATTTACGTAAACAGGTGAAGAAATTCGTTTTTTTACATTTTTGATATTTATTATAGCAAAAAGTAATTTTTTTTTTTCAAAATTGTCGGTCTTTTTTTTTGTTTATAGCGCAAAAAATAAGTCATTAAGGGGGCAAATCCTTCCTCTCCAGCTAATGCATAAAAATCAGTTACAGTAAACTGTTTTTTTTTTCTTTTGGGATAAAGGTTTTACATAAATATAAAAAGCTGGTCATTGTAAGCATCCCCTACAGTGTTAAATGGTTTGCCTCATCTCTGTAAACTGATACATTCTGCAGGAGAGCCTGTTCTATTCAAAAACAACAGGCTTACTGACAGGATCACCACATCATGACACCTGAGATTTGGTAAGTGGCAATATAAACATAAAACATATTTAAACAATGGAGTCTCAGCATCACATATGGGTTTTACCTACATGCAAATACAGCCTGCCTAGGAATGCCCACTCCTCCAGTCTGATATACACTCATCAGGGCATTCTGATATTTGCATATCTCCTCCCAAGATCTAAATTCGAAAATTCGAAAATTCGGAATTCGTAAAGTTGAAAATTTGTAATTCGTAAATTCAAAAATTCAGAAACTCAGTAATTTTGAAAATTTGGAATTCATAAATTCGAAAATTCTGAATTTGTAAATTTCAAAAATTCGTAAATTCATAAATTTCAAAAATTCGTAAATTCGAAAATTTGGAATTCGTAAATTCAAAAATTCGTAAATTTGAAAATTCAGAATTCATAAATTCGTAAATTCAAAAATTTGGAATTCGTAAACTTGAAAATTCAGAATTCGTAAATTTGAAAATTTGGAATTCGTAAATTCGAAAAATCGGAAATTCAGAATTCGAAAATTCAAAAATCTGAAAATTTGAAAATCCAAAAATAAGAAAGGAAAATCCGAAAATTAGAAAGAACGACAATCCAAAAATCAAAAAAATCAAAATGATAACTAACTAACTAACTAACTAACTAACTAACTAACTAACTAACTAACTAATAATAACTATTAAATTATAGGCAATGGAATTACCTTTCAAATGTGGCTGTTAGTGAACATAACAAATACAAATTTATCCAACGTTCCGAATTATCCAAAATAAACAATGCTGCATATAAACAAATGGAATGAAACAAAATAATAATAAATAATAATAATACGTTTTTATTATTATTATTATTATTATTATTATTATTATTATTATTATTATTATTATTAATATTATTATTATTATTTATTTTTAATAATTAGTTAAGTTCTATTCGTTTAGATTCATTATGATGGATAATTCAGAACTTCGGATAAATTTGTAACAGCCACATTTGAAACGAAATTCCAATACCTATAATTTAATAGTTAGTAATAGTTATTATTAGTTAGTTATTATTTCAGATTTTCGCATTTTCTGGTTTTTGAATTTTCAGATTTTTTATCTTTATTTCTGATTTTTGTTCTTTTAATTTTTCGGATTTTCATTCTTATTTTTAGATTTGTGAATTTCCGAATTTCTGGATTTTTGAATTACAAATTTCCGAGTTATTGAATTTCGAAAATTTTAAATTGGGAAATTAGAATTTTTGCATTTCCGAATCTCCGAATTTCCAAAATTTTGAATTTTTTTTCGAATTTTAAATTTCCGAACTTTTGACTTTCCGAATTTTTGAATTTCTGAAATTTTTTGAATTTTTGAATTTATACATTTTCGAATTTTCCAAATTTTCTAATTTCCGCATATTCGGAAAAATTCGGAAATTCGACAATTCGGAAATTTGGATACTTCTGAAATAACAAAAAATAGCAAATTTGTTAAAAAAATAATTTGGAACTAAACGAATTGGACATGTCTAGTACGTAAAAGAAACAGAAAAGGTATATAAAAAAATAAATAAATAAATAAATAAATATATATAAATTGTTTAAACTTCAGTTTTAACTTGTTTGAGGTTTTTCTGTCCTCCAGCTGCATAAATATGTGAAAAAAATAAAAAATCCATATAAGACGACAGACAGAATGACCTTATTTGATGAAAATGGTGAATTTCCTTTCCACTACGAAATAGTAAATTGGATGAATTCTTACCGCCAACTTAGAACAATGTCTACTGATGTTGGTTCGTACACACCATGGGGTAAAGAAGAAGACCAACTTCATATTGACCCCAACAAAATAACATGGGATGAAGGCAATAATACGGTGAGGAGGAGAACATGTGGCTCTCACTTTTCATGACATTGGCCGTCCATTTTACAGTTTTCTCACCAGATGTGTAACAATTATAGTCATTCAATGACATTTCATAATGTTACCCATGAACTTTATTGCTTCAAATATTATATTAGCCTTATCTGCCCTTCACATATAAATATAAATAACACAAAAATTAACCACTTGCTTACTAGACACTTTTACTCCCTCCTGCCCAGGCCATTTTTCAGCTTTCAGCGCTGTCACATTTTGAATGACAATTGCGCGGTCATGCTACACTGTACCCATATGAAGATGTTATCATATTTTCCATACAAATAGAGCTTTCTTTTGGTGGTATTTAATCACCAAAACAAACAAAAAAAAAGTGAAAAAAAAAACATTTTTCATAGTTTATTATTAAATTTTGCAGACAGGTAATTTTTTTCATTCACTGATGTGCACTGATGAGGCTGCACTGATGGGCACTGATATAGTGGCACTGGTAAGCGGGGTTAACAGGGCTGGATTAGCGTCCGAATTGCAGTGAAAGATCCCTCCATCCCTTGCTGCAGCTGCGAGCCGGTGATGTGTCCTGTCACAGGGCTGAGAGTGTGTGTGTTCCGTCTTACAGAGCACAGCCCTCCCCCGTCCTCTAAACGAATGGGAGAACAGATCTGCTCTGCCTACTCCTACTTTAAAGTCAGCAGTCACAAATCACAATGTCACATCATGAAGACGCTGACTGAGCCAGCCAGGGCCGTCTTTATGGCAGGGCAAAAGGGGCAGCTGCTCTGGGCCCCATCATTGTTGTGGGGCCCAAAGCAGCTGCCTCATACTTGCCAACTATCCCAGTTTAAATTCCTTGAAGTTTTAGTCCCCTGCTGTGTCCTGCTATCTCAGTGTGAAGTGCTGCTACTAATGTTGTCCAGATCTGCCCTATTGTTCTGTACAAATGACTCACCTGCAGACCCTGTTTTTATATGTAAATAACCGTCAATCATATGTAAATAGCGGTGGCATTCATATGTAAATAGCTGCATCTGGCAGCATAGCTATGTAAATAAAGGCGGAATTCATATGTATACCATGCCCCCTGCAGTGAGGAGATGATGTGCTGTAACCTCTAGCAACCAATCAGTGAGCAGTATTACTGTACAGTAATCGCTAGCAATAAATGTAAATGACACGCTGTCATTTACATATGATTGGCTGTTATTAGACACAGCTGATCACATGGGTAAAGAGCCGCGTCATCGGCTCTTTACCAAGATCGGGGTCATGCTGTGTTATATTTGTCTTGCTTCAATATATCAATTATAAAACCAGCTGGGCATGGATGGTGAGCTGATTTGGTGGTACAATGGGCCACTCGACTGGACTTGCCCCCAAACTTAAGGATGCCAGTCCTCTCCTGCTGGCAGCTCTACTGAAAAATAGAAATAATATGCAATGGAAGACACAGATAAGGAGATACAGTAACAGTTTTCAACACACTCTTATTTAATCTCCAATGTTATTTCACACAAGTAAATACATTTTTTTTTCACTTCCTTTTAGAAGCTGGAGTCTCGGTGTGTGGACTCTTGTTTACCCGGATACAGAAAAAAGCCAGGATCTTCAATCCACTCTTGCTGCTATGACTGTGCCCCTTGTTCAGAAGGGCAGATATCCAATATGACTGGTATACCTTATATACTGTATATACAGTATATATATACTCATATACTATTTATTTTGTATTAATTGTTTTTAATTTTAACGTGAAATTCACAGATGTGCAAAAGCTGTAACACATAGATATATATACATATATATATACAGTATAAAAGTAAGTACACCCCTCACATTTTTTGTAAATATTTGATTGTATCTTTTCATGTGACAACACTGAAGAAATGACACTTTGCTACAATGTAAAGTAGTGAGTGTACAGCTTGTATAACAGTGTAAATTTGCTGTCCCCTCAAAATAACTCAACACACAGCCATTAATGTCTAAACCACTGGCCACAAAAGTGAGTACACCCCTAATTGAAAATGTCCAAATTGTCAATATTTTGTGTGGCCACCATTATTTTCCAGCACTGCCTTAACCCTCTTGGGCATGGAGTTCACCAGAGCTTCACAGGTTGCCACTGGAGTCCTGTTCCACTCCTCCAAGACAACATCAAAGAGCTGGTGGATGTTAGAGACCTTGCGCTCCTCCACCTTCCATTTAAGGATGCCCCACAGATGATAATATATATATATATGTAGCAATAACCCACGGTGGAGCTGCTGGTTTAAGCGGGTCTGTTACCTTCACTCTGCTTCCCTCTGTTTCACCGGCACCGGGTCTAGGGTTCCATTGAGTTTACCTCTGGACGACACACGCACCAACACTGGAGTACGTTTTCAATGCTTTATTAACCACTTCAATACCAGGCACTTAGACACCTTCCCACCCGGGCCAATTTTCAGCTTTCATCGCTGTCGCAATTTGAATGACAATTGCGTGGTCATGCTACACTGCACCCAAACAAATTTTTTATCATTTTGTTCCCACAAATAGAGCTTTCTTTTGGTGGTATTTGATCACCTCTGCGGTTTTTATTTTTTGCGCAACAAATAAAAAAAGACCGAAAATTTTGAAAAAAAACAAGTTTTTGTTAAAACTTTTTGTAAATAAGTACGTTTTCTTCTTCAATGACGGGCACTGATATGGCTGCACTGACGGGCACTGATGAGGTGGCACCAATGAGGTGGCACTGATGAGGTGGCACTGACGGGCACTGATGATGGGCACTGATAGGCGGCACTGATGGGCACTGATAGGTGGCACTAGTATGCGGCACTGGTGGGCACTCATAGGTGGCACAGATGGGCACTCATAGGTGGCACTGATGGGCACTCATAGTTGGCACTGATGGGCACTCATAGGTGGCATTGATGGGCACTCATAGGTGGCATTGATGGTTACTTATGGGTGGCACTGATAGTTGGCACAGATGGGCATGGATGGGCACTGATGGATGGGCACTGACAGGTGGCACGAATGGACACTGATGGGTGGCACTGGTGACCCTGCTTGTTTGCAGTGATGCCCCTAAGGGTGGCATTGCTGGGCATCACTGCAACATAATAGTGCCAATCAGTGCCCATTTGTGGGCACTGATTGGCACAGATTTGGCACACTGGGCACATGTGGATGGCCATGGGGTACATACCTGGCCATCCACATGTTGCCCCTTCCCTGGTGGTCCTAGTGGCGATCCCTGGTGGTCCAGTGTGGTGATCTGCGGGGGGGCTGCGCTGATAAACAATCAGCGCAGACCCCCCCTGCCAGGAGAGCCGCCGATCGGCTCTCCTCTACTCGCGTCTGTCAGACGCGAGTGAGGAAGAGCCGATCAACGGCTCTTCCTATTGACAGCGTGATCAGCCGTGATTGGACACGGCTGATCACGTGGTAAAGAGCCTCCGCCGGAGGCTTTTTACCAAGATCAGTGTAGCGTTGTGTCAAACTGACACACCGCTCCACCGATCGCCGCGATGCGCGTCCCCGGGGGCGCGCTGCGGCATGTTATCCTGCTGGACGTCATATGACGCCCAGTCAGGATAACAGAACCACTTCCCGGACGTCAATCCGCCATAGAGCGGGCGGGAAGTGGTTAAACACTTGACTTAGGAAATAGCAGGAAAGAGGCGGAAAGGAAACTGCAGAAGAAACTCAAACATCTTCTTGTAGGGTTCTTTTGACAAATGTTCTGGTAGAATTCAGATATTGTATGGAATGCGCTCCCCTCGTGGGACACACTCCTTGCTCGTCTGGATAGGCCTCTCTCACCAGCCTAGCAACCAGTATGCAGCACGAATCAAAGTCTCTGCCACAGACTTGCTTGGGTACAAAATCCGTACGATCCTCTGCCACAGGATGTATCAGATTTTCTGTAATTAATGTCAGTCACAGTGCCTGAACCTTTAAGCCAACCCGGCAACACTATGCTGTATAGTTACTTTCGGATACGTCCTCCAACCGAGTCACCAGGCCCCTCTATAGACCAGCACGCTGCGTGATCCCTCCAAGACGGGTCCTCCCCTGGGATCTCCTCGGTTTTCCAGCTTTGTCACACAGGACTGACAGCTCAGGACCATTCCTCTGCCACGGTGGTAGGCCCCAGACAAGCCTCTGGACCCACCCCTGCGCCGCAGTATCGTGGGCCTCCGGAACGGAGGACCACGAGGTAGCTCCTTAATGCATACCTGTCGGCCAGGAGGGCCAGCAGGTGGCTGTAAAACGAACCCCAAAATATGGGGTCTGTCCCATAAATACCCTCGCCCAGAATACAACTCGGAGGACCACCTCCACCGAGTTGTCCCCGGGGCAGAAGAGCATCCATACGCTTCAACACGTTGCCTTTCCAACACTAACCAGTGATAACAGCGATACCCACCAGTCAGCACAGAAACAAACACAACGTCAGTCAAGCTGGAACAGAGGCAAACCTAACCTTCCTAACGAACAAGTTACTAAATTTACCTAACATGCGGTAGATTGCAAATCTACCAGCACTACATACTCCCCCCACTACAGTAGACGTTGTCCCCAACGTCTGTCCAAAAAAAACAGTGACAATAACTCCCAAGCCTGAGAATAAGCATTTGAGTTTCTTATAACTTTGGATAGACAAAGAGAGAGAAAGGGACAGTGAAAGACATTATAAGACTTATATCTATAAAACATTATGTTTACATCCGCAAACAAAACCACAGTATGATTGTACATAACCTCACTATCTAACTAGCTGAAAAGCCTCCCAGCTTAATATAAGATCCGATGATCCCTGAAAAGGAAACATAGTTAAACACACATATGTATATCCTACACAACATTAGGAGCAAAGCCTCATTTAAAAATGAGACTCTCTTCCTATAATCTATACCAAAAAAATATTCTTTAGGAGTCCATCCCTATATAAAATTCTTCTCTTTTTTTTTCACATGAAACAAAATCCAGCTAGCAAAAGGAAGTCCTTGGATTTAAACACTGAACAGAATATGTAGATCTTGACCACGCAGATCTCTTTACCCTGACGCTAACTAGCTAAATAACTTCAAAGTTCTTTTGTCCATAGTTACCAGTAAAACCGGGGATCTGGCAATGTCAGTGATTTTCCCTCTTTATCCACGGTGGTAATAAAATACACAACATTGTCCTTTCCCGGCCTGCAAATTACCACTTTGTCAGCATAGATGTGCCGACCGAAATTCCAATGTTCAAAGCATCCATTAAAACGTTCATCCATCTTAACAGAACATCCAATCTTTCTGAAGGGCTTAGGTACAGACAAATAGTCCCAAACAGCTTCACTGTACCAAAGTTCCCGATTAGTTTCAATCTCCTGCATGATATCCCAGGGCACATAGGGGAACTCCAAACCATACTCTGCTGCCACTCGCTTGTTCAACTTCCTCTGTAAGCGAGCAAGTTTTGGCAATGATCTGTCTCTCCCCATACCAGGCGGTACACAGGAATCCAACGATTTGCTCACCATAGACCCAGCCAGTGTCTGCAGTGAACTAGCAACTTTTGGCAAAGTCCCATCAATAGTACTGTGTGGCTCCACACAGGGTGATGTCTTCCCAGAACTCAGGGCTGTCCATTCAGGGAAAGTCATAGCGGAGGCAACATCCTCACTCTGTGACCACAATAGCTCTTGTGACATAGTCTCAAATAGGTCATCATCACCGGAAAGATTCGACATGGATTCTATTTCCGAATCTCCCAACTCTTCTGCTGGCAGATATTTATTTACAGTCCCGGACACATTTCCCAACAGTGGCTTACCCGTTCCTGACGTGGACTCTGGTAGCTCTGGTTCAGGTAACCTCTGGGGTAGGCCTCAACCACGGCCGCGGGAAGCCTTTACATAGCCCACCTTCCTTTGAGCAGACACCACAGGAGTAGGCGTAGTGGACGCAGAAACCAAAGTAATGTACCTTGATGAGACAACAGCAGCAGTGTCTCCTTCTGGAACATTGTCAGCAACAACAGGCAAAGTGGCGGCCTGTTGCTCTCTCTCTGTAGCGATAGCAGCTTCTACTGTGGCGATACCTGTTGCCCAATCCATCCGATAAGCACGGGGCGACGTGGTAGGTTGCTCCACCACAAACAAGTACTCTCCACATTGCGGACATCGGCCAAATAGACGAAGATGCACGGCCAATCCTTCGCATCGATGGCAGATCATGCCCAATCCCTCAACATCTCCTGAGGTATACAGGACAAACCTCCCCTGCGGCTTCAAACGAACTCCAGTATCCGTAAGCAGAGTTCCAGATAGCACAGTATTCATCACGGTGCTTGTAGGGAACATTCTCGGTACCACAACTGGCTGCATTGCTGGAAAAGACATGGCCACACTCTGATCTTCTCAGCACGATCACGAGGCTTCTCTTTTCCTCTGGGGCCAAACACATACACGCGTCCCACGCGGTGGCAAGTAGGGTAACTCCTCCCACTTATTCTTCTAGTCACGTAGCTCTCGGGCGTTTTACTGGCACCTGCCGTCTATGCACTCAGAAATAAAGTAATGCAGTTTTACCTTTTCTCTTCCTGAAAGATTCTTTTTTTTTTTCAAAGTCCAGCTCTCTCCGTAAACTCCTGGTAAAACACTCCACTGGGTTGCGAGAATTGACGGTCAACAAATCCCGGACGACGCCCCCACATGTAGCAATAACTCACGGTGGAGCTGCTGGTTTAAGCGGGTCTGTTACGTTCACTCTGCTTCCCTCTGTTTTACCGCCACCGGGTCTAGGGTTCCGTTGAGTTTACCTCTGGACGACACACGCACCAACACTGGAGTACGTTTTCAATGGTTTATTAAACACTTGACTTAGGAAATAGCAGGAAAGAGGTGGAAAGGAAACTGCAGAAGAAACTCAAACATCTTCTTGTAGGGTTCTTTTGACAAATGTTCTGGTAGAATTCAGATATTGTATGGAATGCGCTCCCCTCATGGGACACACTCCTTGCTCATCTGGATAGGCTTCTCTCACCAGCCTAGCAACCAGTACGCAGCACGAATCAAAGTCTCTGCCACAGACTTGCTTGGGAACAAAATCCATACGATCCTCTGCCACAGGATGTATCAGATTTTCTGTAATGAATGTCAGTCACAGTGCCTGAAATTTAAGCCAACCTGGCAACACTATGCTGTATAGTTACTTTCGGATACGTCCTCCTACCGAGTCACCAGGCCCCTCTATAGACCAGCACGCTGCGTGATCCCTCCAAGACGGGTCCTCCCCTGGGATCTCCTCTGTTGTCCAGCTTCGTCACACAGGACCGACAGCTCAGGACCATTCCTCGGCCGCGGTGGTAGGCCCCAGACAAGCCTCTGGACCCACCCCTGCTTCACAGTATCGTGGGCCTCCTTAATGCATACCTGTCGGCCAGGAGGGCCAGCAGGTGGCTGTAAAACGAACCCCAAAATATGGGGTCTGTCCCATAAATACCCTCGCCCAGAATGCAATTTGGAGGACCACCTCCACCTCTCCGGGACAGAAGAGCATCCATACGCTTCAACGTGTTGCCTACAACACTAACCAGTGATAACAGCGACACCCAGGGATTTTTTTCTCAAACAATAAGTGCTGGAACTTAACCACGGCCCCACAAAACTCCTCCCCCTACACACACTCTCCAAATCACATCAAATAGTGGGTGTGTTCAGTCAAATTTCACGAAAACAGTAGGAGGGTCTTAAAGGGGCATTAAATACCAGGATTGCATTACAAACAGAGTGCAGAGCTGTCACTTGTAAACACAGAAACCAGACTTCTGTGTTTACAAGTGATTGTGGTGAGCAGGCACCAAAGGGTCTGAGCCAGAGGTGGTGGAACTGAGTTCCACCAAGTTCCCCCTGAAAAAAAGCCCTGGTGACACCCACCGGTCAGCACGGAAACACACACAACGTCAGCCAAGCTGGAACAGAGGCAAACTTAAAGTGGGGTTCCACCCAAAAAAACAAACCTATCTAAAAAATTCTAAAAAAAAAAACAAAAAAACATTTGGATATTTTTTTTTTTTTTACTTACCTCTAAATGCCTGTTGCTAGGTGGTCCATCGTAGTCTGCCTGTCCCTTAGCCTGGGCTGGTGACATCACTTCCTCCTCGGCACAGGAAGGGCTCTGCTCTGCTCCCTCCCTCCTGTCAATCATCTGGGACCCAATTCAGGTCCCAGGTGATTGAGCGGCCAATCACGGCGCACGGCGCCGCTCGCGCATGCGCAGTGGGTGCCAGGCTGTGAAGCCACAGCCCGGCGCCCACAGTTGAAATGCCGGCGCCGACGAGCGGAGGGGGGAGACGAGCGGGGCCTCGATCCCCCGCATCGCTGGACCCAGGGACAGGTGAGTGTCCAATTAAAAGTCAGTAGCTGCAGTATTTGTAGCTGCTGACTTTTAATTTTTTTTTTTTTGGACGGCCCCCCTGGGTGGAACCCCACTTTAACCTTCCTAACGAACAAGTTACTAAATTTACCTAACATGCGGTAGATTGCAAATCTACCAGCGCTACATATATATTAAGTGAAAAATGTAGCGCCATAATTAACCTTTCAATCAGTGTTCAAATCCCATGTGATTGATTAATTAATAAATAGTATTCCTCATGGTGATGGTGAGAGAAAACAAATAATGTGTATAATGTGGCCAGAAATTAGCAATCATGTAGCCTCACAAAACACCATCATATATTCCACCGGTAAGATATACACAAATCCCCACCTGCTAATATACAATTGAATAAATGAACCTATATGGCTACTCAGTTTGTAGAGTCCAATACAATGCCAAAAAATTATATAAATAGGTCCATTCAAAAATACTTTGTTTATGAAACGGTTTGGTGTTCTGTAACAATGTTTGATAGCTGCTCTTAGATGCAGGAGATGACATGCAATAAATCAAAGATAGACATCATTGCGCAAATAAATCGAGTACTCAGAGTTAAAATTCTTCAGTAATATTTTTTCTGTTCTTTTCTATTGTTTTTCTGCGCTATTCTTTTCTGTTATTTCCTGTTCTTTTCTAATCCTTCTATTCAAATTCAATTTCATTCTATCCAAAATTTGAATTTCAGAAAATGGCTATATATATAGTTTACTTTTTCAAATGCGGTCGAATAGTTTCCATTGTTTTGCATTCTTTTGCAATCTATTCTCAAATTCAAATTCATACTATTCGAAATTTGAATTTCTGAAGATATTCTATTTTATTGCATTCTTTTAAATTCTATTCTAGTCTTTACTATTCTTTTATTTTATTCTATTGCTTTATTATTTTATATTCTATTTTATAGTATTCTTTTTTAGAAAATTGATTTCTATTTTTTTTCGAATTCCATTCAAATTTGTTTTCAAATTGTTTTCAAATTTGATTCAAGTTTGTTTTCGAATTGTTTTTGAATTCGATGCAAATTTATTTTTGAATTGTTTTCGAATTATATTTGAATTTCTCTTTGAATTTGTCTTCAAATTTGGTCCGCTTTTTTAAAATTCTAATCATTATTTCAGATTCCTTTTAAATTCGTTACTATTGTAATTTGGTATTTCGGATGCATCCGAATTTACCAATAATGAAAAATTTGTCCGAATTTCGATTTGGAATGAAACAAAATGCACGTGTCTACTTTCAGGTGCTCTTGCCAACCGGCTGAGTGGTGGGAGGTTAAATGCCTTGTCAAGCATGTGGTACCCAAATGGCTGATGTTTTTGCCATGCTTGATCTGCTTGAGGCAAAGTTTGCAAATTGCAACAATGCGATCGGCTGCACATGTGCTAATAAAGGCCCAGACAGCTGAGCTGTGGCAGGTGGGCCAGGAGATAACAGCTCCACAATGTGATGAAATGCGATGAGATGCTCTCTACTCTTCCGTGATGGCTGCTCTTGTGGACATCCTGCCTCTTTGGGGTTGTGCCTCACCCTCACTTTCCTCCTCTCCTCTATCCAGCACCCAAGTCAAGTCATCATCATCATCCCCTTCATCCTCATAATCAATGGAGCCAACTTGGCAATACGCTGTGGCTGGGGGGACATGACTGCCAATTTGTTGTTTACCAGTGTTCTCCCCTCTCTGTAGGCTCATGTTCCTGCCTTCCTCAACCTCAGAACCAACATCAGAATCAAGTGGGCGGCACAGTGGTGTAGTGGTTAGCACTTTCGCCTAGCAGTAAGAAGGGTCACTGGTTCGAATCCCAACCATGACACTACCTGCCTGGAGTTTGTATGTTCTCCCTGTGCCTGCGTGGGTTTCCTCCGAGTACTCCGGTTTCCTCCCACACTCCAAAGACATGCTGGTAGGTTAATTGGATCCTGTCTAAATTGTCCCTAGTATGTATGAATGTGAGTTAGGGACCTTAGATTGTAAGCTCCTTGAGGGTAGGGACTGATGTGAATGTACAATGTATATGTAAAAGCGCTGCGTAAATTGACGGCGCTATATAAGTACCTGAAATAAATAAATAATAAATAAATAAGTAATGGCTGTGCATAATCAAAGAGCAAGGGTTTCAAATAACTCAGCTGACTCCTCCATGCATTATGCTGGGGCTATAGCAGGAGTAGCTGTGGACAAGGAGGCCGAATAAGCCACTCTGGCAGCTTCGGTGGACTGTGCATAAGTCTCTGCTTGGGTTATAGAGGATGAGGAGGATGAGTATGATTTAGTAAGCATGTCCACCACCTCCTTTGCATGCTGTGGCTGGATAGCACGGGCAACATCACTAAACTAAACTGCCTGAGGATGGACCACGTCCACCTTTGCCTGTGAACACAGATGCTGCTGGCCCCCTCACAGTGCCATGGGAAAATCTGTCTCTCCTTGTTGGCCTCCCAGACATGATGGAAGGGATTTATTACTGAAATGTAATAGAGACGGGGAAATGTGTACTTGAATGTACTTTAATCAATTGAGAGTGGTGTTTGGTGCACTGTAACTTGAGTACTCACTACACAAACACACTCCACTGACACACTTCAATACATTGCAGTAAAAGTGCCCTGACACACTAAACTCACACTGCATTATCACTATATTCACACTAAACTGATATTTTACACTCATAATAGAATCACAATAGCACACTATAGCACACTAACTCACTAGTAGCAATAAACAGAGCTTTATTCTATCTCTCTACACTTCAATATCACACTGCAAATGGATGGAACCTTTTATAGTGCGGGGTGGGTCTATGAGTAATGAGCCATGATTGGAGAGAGTCATCATGACTGTGTCCAATCATGGCTTTTACAGTGCTATGAGCCCTGATTGAGCAAAGCCTTCACTGCTTCAGCCAATCAGGGCTTCCAATGCACTGTGCGGCATTTGATTTACAGGGGTGAATCTGTGAATTCCATACACTTGAACTTAGTATTTGATCTCACTGAAGTCTAGGGGGGTCATTCTTGATACTACATTCTGCATATTTTGTAGGTTAATAGGCTAATATGTTGTCAAAAAACGCCATGGGTGGCTGGGCACTGTAACTGGGGACATGGAGACTAAATGCTTGAGAGATGCCTTTAAGCTGTATGTGATCTTGTGAGACATTACAGATTTCTTGGGTATGACCATCAACACTGTAATCTGTATTGGAGCTCACTCAGAGGGCCTATTAATGCCATCCCCATGCAGAGCCATTGGCGGATGCATGTGCATCCACTTCAACTGTGTGTGCATTCACTTCCATTACTAAGTGTTGTACAGTGGCTAGACAGTATTTAAGCAGCTTGGAAAGGCTCACACTTAAAGGGGTTGTAAAGGTTGTAAAGGTAAAGGTGAAAAAACTCCTGTCAGTGACCGGCCTCCCAGCTACCCCATTTTACATACCTGAACCCTCGAACTCGACCTGACGGGGACATGCTGTCTCTTTGCCCGGGGTTCTCGGCTCTTGATTGGATAGATTGATAGCAGCGCAGTCATTGGCTCCCGCTGCTGTCAATCAAATCCAAAGACGCAGGCGCCAGGGGTCAGGGCCGATTCCTGCATTCAGCCTCTATGGACGCCGAATGCTGGTCTCGGGAGCGTGCACGCAAGGTAACCCCTCGGGAGATCGCTTCTCCCAGGGGGTTATCTGATGTGGGGAGGAACTTCGAGGGACCCCAGACTGCAAAACGAGCTGCACAGTGGAGGTAAGTATGATATGTTTGTTATTTAAAGAAAACAAAAAACACAAACCTTTAGTGTCACTTTAAGAGGAAGAGATGCAGTAGGTTTTGATAGCATAGATTACTGGACAGCCGACCACCCTCCCTTGGTAATCCAACAACGAATAACACACATAACAGGCAGCTTTCATGTGCAAAGTGAGCCTGAACTCTTTATTAAGAATGATATCTTTATATGTGAGTTACAACACAGAGGGGAGGGGCAAACTCGCTCCTAAGTTTCTAAGGGTTAACCAGGCTTCTATAGAGAGATTTTTTCTTCATTAATTTTAGGCAGCTGAAAGAAATTTACAAAGATAGTTTATCTGCAAGAGCATAAACTATAGCAAATCTGCCCAAACACAATGAGTCATACAGTGAAAGTTCTAATTAAAAAGTTGCTCAAGCAAAAAGGTCTAAAACTCTAACGAGAAAGAAGTGTAAGATAAGGCATGTACATTCTTTAAAACAAGCTTGTGAAATGGAGGGTAGATTACAAAATGGAGTGACAGTTGATCACATGCTCTATTACAATCCCCTCTTAAGTCATAAAAAATGACTTACATAGTTTCTACTGTAATAAAGACTGAGGTAAGCTTTACTTTCAGCACCTGGGTCAGGGATTCTAGTGACTCTAGTAATTAAACACATAATTTTACCTTAATCTCACCATCTCATCAACAGCATAAGACTCCTTCAGCCAATGGACTCCAGACACCGACCAATTACTCGCCACGGAGAGCAGAATAAGCAAGAATAACAGTTTCTTACTGTGGCTACTTGTCTGCTCAACGTGAGTTTTGTGTCTCTCTGGCCGGGATCCCACTGGACTGTATACGAAGTCGAAAGGCACCATTCTGTTAAATCAGGTTAGGGAATATCCAATCAAGACATTCAGATGAGATAGTAGACCCAGATCTTTGTAAAATAACATATTTAGGTGACTCTAGTTTACTATATATTCAACATTACTCATAACCTGATTTTTTGTGCATATGCATATTTGAACTTCATCAGTAACATTTTATCATGGAATGTGGTTGACTCTTCCCCTATCTCATTTTCTCCCAATGATTCTCTTTTGGACCTGTTACGTGTGTCATGTATAGGTTGTGCTCCACATATGCCTTTTATGGCACCCAAGTCCTCAGGGTGATATATACAGTTAGTTATGATCCATGTGGGTAGGAACACAATCAAAGTGATCAAGAATAGGAGGCACAAGGCCTTCCCAGAAGTCTGTGGTGAAATAGGCGAGGTCATCTTTTTCAGAGTCTTGACCACCTGCTTCACTCACTATTCGAGGGTTTTCAGTGCTTACTTCACCTCCTTTTCTTTAATCTTCCTCTTAGGTGTTTGGTTCACCTTCTTCACACGACTGGCATGAATCCAGAGCTGTTGTCCCTCTACCAGAATAGCTGTGCTGGTAACTGCGATCACTGTGGTTGGGGGTCCGAAGGGATACTCCTGCTTCTTGATGCGGTTCAATTGCTGGACCACCACGGTGTCACCCACCTGGAAAGGGTGTGTAGGTTCCTGTGAAGAAAAAAGAGAGATGCGAGCAAAATTTCATTCAATTTTATCCAACATTTTCTTACATATTCTTCCTTAATGAGATCAAGGTCCCCTCTTTCTAACATAAGTGGCTTTCTGGCCCATGGGGTGGGGAATGGCCTACCCATTAGGACTTCAAAAGGAGAGTATCCTGTTTTCTTAGAGGGTGTCATTCTTACCTCAGCTAGAACTGCTGGGAGGACCTTCTTCCAACTGGTATACGTATGTCCAGTGGCCTTCCTGATCTTATCCTTAATGGTTCTGTTCATCCTTTCCACTATACCTGAACGTTGAGGGTGATAAGGTATATAAAACTTCCAGTCAATTTTGAGCGTTTTTACTAGATCTTGGCAGACTTTGGCCACAAATGCAGGGCCATTGTCTGAGTTGATCTGAAGCGGGCATCCCATCTGGGAATGATTTCCTGTGTAAGAATTCTCACTACTCTTTGTGCATCTTCCTTTGTTGTGACAAACATTTCTATCTTGAGAACATGTCCACTATTACAAGCAGATATTCTTGTCTCTTACCTAGCTTAGGCATGTGTGTGAAATCAATTTGTAAACGAGTGAATGGTGTGAATGGATAGATTAGGTGTTTTTCCTTGTGAAGGTTCCTGGGATTATTCCGGATGCATGTGATGCATCTGGAAACATAGGTCTTCACTAAGGAGGGAAGACCAGGGATGTAAAAATCATTGTCTAATAATTCACATGTAACCTGCCAGCCTCTGTGTCTTACACCATGGTATTGTACAGTGAATAAAGGAGCACTTGCTACAGGAATACATGGTCTCCCCTCATGGCAGACAAGCTCAGATTCTGAGCTTTTCTGTACACCTACTGCATTCCATTGTTGGATGTCTTTGTCTGTAGCATATGTTTGTAGGACATGCAATCTTTGATCTAGGAGTGGGATTTCAGGTGAGAGCAATAGCATTTGGATGTCTGCTAGCTGTGTGGATGCTGCCACTCTTCCTGCTTTGTCAGCTAAGCATTTCCCTTGGCTATGTCATCTTGCTGAACTGTATGTGCCTTACAGTGCAATATAGCAATGGATTTTGGTAGTTGTATGGCTTCTAACAGGCTGTGTGGAATGTGAGATGGATTTTCCATCTGCTGCTGTGTAGCCCCTTCTTTTCCATTTAACTCCAAAATCGTGCGCAACATCGAATGCATACTTGGAGTCAATGTAAATGTTTACATCCTGTCCTTCAAAAAGCTGCCAAGCTCTAGTAAGGGCTATAAGTTCTTCAACTTGTGCTGATTGGAATGGGACAGGGTTTGCTTCCAGTATTCTATCAGGCAATTGGACAACAGCATACCCTGCATGGTATGTGTTATCATTTGGTCTTGAAGAAGACCCATCAACAAAGACATTCTGTGCTCCAGGGAGAGCAGTTGAAGACATGTCTGGTCTGGGGGATGTGTCTTGGTGGATGAGGTCCATGCATTCATGTTGAGGCACTACCTCATCTTCCTCACCTTTCAAGCCTAGCAAGGAATTCAAGATTGGAGCTGGGTCAGAAGTGGAAGAGGCATATTTTATCTCAAGTTTCGGGTTAGAAAGTAAAATTACTTCCTAACCACTCAGCTTTGGGCTGACATGTGCTGGGTATGGATATTCCTTAGTAGAATTGATCCATCGCACAGGATGCCAGAGCTCCGAGACACGCCAGCATGCCCCACACTGGCATAGGCACAATCCTTGAAAAAAATGCAATAGTGTGGTGATTTGCCCCCATGCTACTGTGCTAGGACCCCCACCATTGTTTTACATTGTCCCTAGCAGGCAATCCAAGTCCAGGAGCTGTGACCATTGCATTTTTAAGATACACAAAAGCTTTGTACATTTCATCATTCAATTCCATACAATCTGGCATGTTAGTGCCTGTGGCTTGCCTCAGGAGATTACCATAGTAGGAACAATCAGGTATCCATTGGCGGCAGTAACCAATCATACCAAGAACGGATAGCATGTCCTTCTTAGTGAGCAGTCCCATTGAGAGCCACAGCTCTCTTGTGACTGATTTTCCTTTCTCCTTTGGAGAGTACAAGACCAAGGTATTCAACAGTCTCCTGACACCATTGTAGCTTTTTCTTAGAAACCTTGTGACCATTATCTGTTAACCAATGTAACAGATATAAACTACTCTCCTTGCATGCAACCTAGCTTAGACTACACAACAACAAATCATAGTAGGACGGAACCATGACGGGGTGTCCAGGACCGCAGGGTTGCCTGGAGGACCACTGAGTAGACTACAAGGGAATCTACATAACCCTGGGGCATTCTACACCAGGTCATCTGCCAGTTTTTATTTAAAAACAAAAAGCAAGGATTGGCTGTGTCTCCTTATCCAAAAGGATGCTAAAAAAAATGCATTCATTAAATCAATCACAGAAAAATACTCTGCATCAGATGGTATGGAGGTAAGGAGTAAATGGCACATCAGGCACTATAGGTGCAATGGGTACCACCAGGTTATTTACAGCTTGAAGGTGTTGAACAAACCTATAACTGCCAACCTGTTTTTTAACTGGGTTGATGGGTATGTTTTAGGGGGATACAACTTCTTTTAGAATGCCTTTCTTTAAGAAGTGTTCTACCATAGGGGCAATGCCTTCCTCTTTTTCTTTTGACAATGGGTACTGTTTGGGTTAAATGGGTTGTGCCCATTCTTTGAGGGTAGTCTTTTATGGGGTACAGGAGATGAGCCCTACATCTAGAGCGCTCTCTGACCATACTTTGTCAGAATCACTGGGGAGTCCTGTGTCTGTCTCTTGCACTTCAGTATTCAATAGGGATGAGCCGAACACCCCCCTGTTCGGTTCGCACCAGAACATGCAAACAGGCAAAAAATTTTTTCGAACACGCAAACACGTTAAAGTCTATGGGACTCAAACATGAATAATCAAAAGTTCTTATTTTAAAGGCTTATATGCAAGTTATTGTCATAAAAAGTGTTTGGGGGCCTGGGTCCTGCCCCGGGGGACATGGATCAAAAGTACCCCTACCATTTCACAAAAAAAGTGTCAAAAATGTTAAAAATGACAAGAGACAGTTTTTGACAATTCCTTTATTTAAATGCTTTTTTTTTCCATTTTCTTTATTCTATCTTCTTTCTTCTATCTTCCCACTGTGTGACGCTTCTCGTCTTCTGACGGTTCTCAAATAATGGAGGGCGGGGCCACCCAGTGACCCCGCCCCCCTCTGATGCACGGGGACTTGACGGGGACTTCCCTGAGGCTTTCCCCGTGACGTCAGAGGGGCGTCACCGGGTGGACCCACCCTCCGCTATTTAAGAACCGTCAGAAGACGAGAAGTGTCACACAGCGGGAGCCTCCCATCATGGATGCGGAGCAGCCCAAGAACAAAGAAGGGAAGAAGACGCGTGGAGGAAGATGCCGGACGAGAACACCGGAGGAAGAACCAGAAGAAGAAGAAGATGGAGGAAGAAACTGAAGGAAGATAGAAGAAAGAAGATAGAATAAAGAAAATGGAAAAAAGAAGCATTTAAATAAAGGAATTGTCAAAAACTGTCTCTTGTCATTTTTAACATTTTTGACACTTTTTTTGTGAAATGGTAGAGGTACTTTTGTACCACCTTACCATTTTACACAGGGGGGGCAGGATCTGGGGGTCCCCTTGTTAAAGGGGGCTTCCAGATTCCGATAAGTCACCCGCCCGTAGACCCCCACAACCACCGGGCAAGGGTTGTGGGGATAAAGGACCTCGTCCTCATCAACATGGGGACAAGGTGCTTTGGGGGGGACCCCAAAGCACCCTCCCAATGTTGAGGGCATGTGGCCTGGTACGGTTCAGGAGGGTGGGCGCTCTCTCGTCCCCCCTCTTTTCCTGCGGCCTGCCAGGTTTTTTTTTTAAATTCAATTTTTAAAATTTTTAAATTTTGGCGCGGGGTTCCCCTTAAAATCCATACCAGACCTGAAGGGTCTGGTATGGATTTTGAGGGGGACCCCCACGCCAATTTTTTTGTAAATTTTGGTTCGGGGTTCCCCTGTCCCATGCTGTTTTTATCAATGAACTTATATGTGTATTGTCGGACCAATAATTCATATAGCCGCGAGTACTTTTAAATGTCTTTTTTTCCTTTGAAATGTCATTTTGCTGTCAGACTGTTCTAAACACGGGAAACATGCACCCCTTTACAGGCATACTATAGACACCCCTCAGGTATGAAATTTAAAGGAATATTACACTTTTATTGTTTCACTTTAAGCATTATTAAAATCACTGCTCCTGAAAAAACGGCCGTTTTTAAAACTTTTTTTTGCATTTATCCATGTCCCCTGGGGCAGGGCCCAGGTCCCCAAACACTTTTTATGACAATGCCATACATATAAGCCTTTAAAATTAGCACTTTTGATTTCTCTCGTAGATTATTAAAGGGTGTTCCTCAGCTTTCGAATTTGCCGCGAACACCCCGAATTGTTCGCTGTTCGGCGAACTTGCGAACAGCCCATATTCGAGTCGAACATGAGTTCGACTCAAACTCGAAGCTCATCCCTAGTTGCGAGAGATGCAGATACAGCACAGAGGACCAGTATCAGAGCAGGTCCTGCTGGGATGGTGTGATTCTATTCGCTGCAAACTCTGGAAAGAAGCGCTAGCCTGTGAGCAGCGACACCAGGGAAAAGTTCTCCCCTCCATCCAGGAAAGGTACTGGTCGCAGTACGGATTGCGGGTGCGGTTTTTGGGAGAAAAACCGCACAAGGAGCAGACAGCTGAATTAAGCAGGCTGGTCTGGGCAGAGATGAAGCTGGATGAGAGCTACAGAGCCCTCCGGTGGCATGTATCCCAAGCATGTCCCTGGATAGCGGATGACAACGGAAGGCTTAAGCTATGGCGGCTTGGGACTGTTGTATGTAAAGCTGACAGGGGACCCTAACTTTGGGAGTGATTTGGAGTGGCGGGTGGACGAAATCATGGATTTCAGAGAAGGGCTACTGAACATTTCGGAAGTGCACTGGGCACAGGAAGATTTGGAGTTTCTGGCCGTTCAGGAATGGGAGCTGGAGATCGCCTACAAATGGCTGCTAGATGTTGCTCAGTGCCAGGGCTGGGCTCCCTTTGCCTGGGACTATCAGGAAATACCAATTGACAACCCTGAAATCCTGGCTGAAGAGTCGGCAATGTGACAGAGTAATAGTGTGCCTTGCCAACCTGCCCCCACAGCTATGGAGGCGGAGGTCTTATGGCGGATGCAGCAAGTGCTGACTGACCTTGATGATCCTGTTTCTGCATGGGATGCTCTTGGATGGAGGAATGTGCCTGTCCAGCAGCATGCCAGAGAATCGGCAGTGGAAAATCTGGAGATTGCTGTCCCCAAACCTGAAGTACTGACAACAGGGCAGAGCTCTGCTAACCTCTGCCCAGCACTGATAGCATCTTCTGAGCTCCATGGACAGGAGATGGTGAATCTCTATCCCCAGACACCAGTTGCAGAGACAGGGGATTTGATAGACTTTTCTGCTGAGGAAGAACAACCTGATGAGCCTCCAGCAGAAGAGCTGGTATTGGGGCCAAACTTCACTGTGCTCTGTCCAGCACCAACAGTAGTATCTGTGGAGTTACAAGGAACTTCCCCAGTTGAAGCACTGGCAACCGGGCAGAGTGCTACCAACCTCTGCCCAGCACCGGCAACAACTACAGAGTTCCAGGGAGGTGGGGCAGTCGGCCTCCCTCCCCAACAGTTAGCCAGAGCAGATGGTGTGGGGTTTCCAGCAGAAGGGCTGGCAACAGAGCCGAGTACTGCTGGACTCTGCCCTCAACTAACAGAGGATGGATTTGCTGTGAAGGTGGATGGGACTTCAGTCTCCACCTGTATACCCCAGGGATGCTGGGCAGTCGGCCCAGATCCCCAACAGCATGACGGAGTGAGCCCAGTCACCCTGTCTTCTCTCCAGCGGCAGAAAGGACTCCAGGGAGAAGGGTCAGTCCAGGCCTCTCCCCAGCGGCAGATATGTTCTCTGAGAGAGGCAGAGGTTGGCTGGGTGAGTAATGCTTTGTTTGGAACAATTTATTTGGGGTACTGTGTGGGTACAGGCATTAGAGGACTGGAACTACTGACTAACTTCGGAGTCAACCCGTCTGGGGTCTCCTCCTGTGTTGGTCTTCTGCCGAAAGGGGAGAGATGTGACGGGAGGGCCCGTGGAACTCAGAATCCCTTGGAAAGTAGGGGATGCCTTTGTTTCAGCTCCCCATACACCTCTTATGTCTAAGTCACCCTGTGCTATCCTGGCACAGGGTGAGTGAGAAAATATATCTTGGATTGCTTAAAATGGGACAGTAATATTTATCCCCAATATCTCCCAGGATATATATGTAAAGACTATTCTTGGTTTGTTTGATTCTGAACTCAACATGTTAATTGAGTGAGCTGATCACATTAGCCTAAAGGACTGGCTAGGAGACGAACAGTCTACTCCTACTATAGTTATTGATGACTAGGCTGAGGAGGGGGGGAACACTGTTTGTATTGTTAATTGTAATTAGCTCCTGCTATTGTGAAAATGTCCTGTGGTTGTACTTATGATAATGTATAATATACTGTGTGAAGCTCGGTGACCACAAGTCTGGGCAAAAGGTCATGTTAGATAATTAGCTCATGTTAATTAGGTTAGGTTTTAGTCATTCTGCTGTGAGATCTCAAATAAGGAGTTAGTCCATGTTAGCAGTAAAACAAGTGTTGCCTTGTTTTATGCATGTGAGCGGTTGGAATATCTGATATCTGTGTACAGACTGGGAGGAAGTGGTATACTGACGGAAGCACTCAAGCGGAGTGTGGGGCGTTACGTTACATGTATATATATATATATATATATATATATATATATATATATATCCTAGACATAATCCTTTTACCATGTCCATGTGAAACTCATCAATATCACCATCCCAGGGGGAAAGATCAGAGCTATGCATAGTGCCAGTCCACCCCCAATAGATTTGATACCTAGAGGACTATGAACTCACAATCCATACCACAAACCCTAGCTACATAAGCTTTACATGTTTCCCAGGTTTGTGAGGATGGGGAAGAACTCCTTTACCATGTTTTTGACCCATATTGACAGTGGGAAACGACTGTCTTACCTTACAATCGTCTGATCCACACAACAAATTATCTTATACTTCTGAGCGACAGAAAGAATAAGCAGAAAAGTTTTGGGTCGCGGTGGATGTATCTAATGGACTATTCTCCTTCCCAAAAGGAGTAAACAGTACTGTTTAAATATTTGTGTCCTCCCAAAGGACTCTTAGGTCTACCAAAGACCTTTTTCTATATATGTGGCCTTGCCAAAAGGGCTTTCAAGTTCAAGTCTACTAAAGACCCTTTTCTATATTAGTGTCCTTCCCAAAAGAACTTAATTAGGTCTGCCAAAGACCGTTTTCTATATTAGTCTATGTAGG